>CM050165.1:174470094-175070094 GCA_027410445.1 Discoglossus pictus | reverse complement strand
TCGGATTTCTCCATGGATCAATACTCCCTCTCTAATTAACCAGGATAATCCTGAATGCCCTTTTTAATTAAAAATATATTCAATCCCTTTTTAAAGTTATCGATCGAATCCTCTGTTAACACCTCCCTTGGTAGAGAATTCCACCGATTAACCACACTTACTGTGAAGAACCCTTTTCTTTCTTTAAGGTGGAATCTTTTTAGTTATAACCTCAAAAGATGTCCTCTTGTCAGTTTAAAACCTCTTGGCACAAAAAGCTCCCTTGCCAAATCTTTTTTACTGACCCTGGATGTATTTATATAGGGTAATCATATCCCCTCTTAGACGCCTTTTAGTTTAATTCAGTCAGTCTTTCTTCATAACTTAGCCCCTTATTAGTTTTGTTGACCTTCTCTGTACTTTTTCCAGTTCTAAAATGTCCTTTTTATGAATTGGTGCTCAAAACTGTACTCCATATTCCAAATTAGGGTGTACTAGGGAGTTGTATAGTGGCAGAATTATATCTGCCTCCCTTGCTTCTATACCTTTCTTAATACATGCTAATAATTTTTTTTGCAATTGCAGCTGCTGGTTGGCTTTGAGAAGTATTACATAGGTGGTTGTCCACAAGCACTCCCAAATCCCTTCCAATATCAGATACCCATAGATTTGATTCATTAAGTTTATAGGTTGCATGGTTATTTTTCCTTCCCAGGTGCATAACTTTACATTTATTCGTATTAAATCTCATCTGCCACTTAGATGCCAAATTCCTCTAATTTATGCACATCCCTTTGGAGGGAAAGTACATAATTTTCTGATTTAATTACCTTGCACAACTTCGTGTCATCAGCAAAAATGGAGACATTACTTTCCAATCCTCGTTAATAAATATGTTAAACAGAAGAAGACCTGATACTGAGCCCTGAGGAACCCCACTTACCACATTAGTCCAATCCGAGAATGTTCCATTTACAACAACTCTTTGTTTCCTGTCTTTTAGCCAGCTCTCAATCCATATGCATATATTTACTGCAATTTCTGTATCCCTTTGTTTGCAGAATAGTCTCCCATGTGGCACTGTATCCTTTGCAAAATCTAAAACTACTACATCCACTGAGTTGTCTTGATCCGGGTTCCTACTAACTTCCTCATAGAAACTAATTTGATTGGTTTGACATGACCTATCCCTCATAAATCCATGTTGGCTCCTACTTATAATGCTGTTTGAATAGACATACTCTTGTATAGTATCCCCTATTAACCCTGATCTTTTATATGATCTTTTATATCTACAAATGTCATGACATCCTATTGTGTACTTTTATGTGGACTTACCACAGATTCTGTATTTAGTTTTTGAATGGGTCATTAACATTCTAACAAGGAAATTACTGATTACTGAAGAAATACACACAAAAACCTACTGCAAAATGCTCAGCTTAGAAAATGTATCATGGCATAGTGAAAGTAATTTTATAGCATTTACATATTTTTAAATGTTATCACCCTTATTTTTTTTTCTTGTAGATTCCCATTATACAACCACTGAATCAACTTTGGGTAATGTATATATTTGTCTTAGTAAAATAAAATAAAAGTTGCAAATGTTATAACCTTTGTGAATAAATATTAAGGAAACAGGAGAATATAAAATACTTGGTTTTATTATAAAAGCTAACACCGATTTTTCCTTATGATAGTGTTTAGTAGCAGTGCTAGTTAAGTAGCAGTAGAGGTTTCAAAGGAACTTTCCTCAAACTAATCATCTTAAAGAACAAGTCTAATTTGGAGAAAGCTTCACAGATTTTCGAATTAAATTTTGGTGTTATCAGACACCAGGTATAATTATTTAGATGAGTATTTCACAGATTGGCTGCAAGCTTGAGAACCTATGCTCTGCCATGTTTTTCTATCCAGCAGTGGAGGGACAGTTTTTTTTTTTTAGAATACAGGTAAATAAGTTTAACTTTCAGTGACATATTCTCATTTATTTATTATTATCATTTATTTGTATCGCGCCAACATATTCCGTAGCGCTGTACAGGGGAGGAGAAAAAGGAAATATACAACATACAATATTGACAACAGCATGGATGGCCATGTTTTGAGCTTCAAATCTTGTAAAAGTGCTTTTTCCCAAAGCACCCCACAGGATTAGACACTCGCCACTTACAATCTAAAGGTAATGGAAGAGACAGAGACCTGGGAAGGGTAGATAAGGAAAAGCAAGTTTAGGAAGGAAGTGAGAGGTACATAGCAAGGAAATTGTGAAAGTAAAGAGGTTAGGTTATCCATTCGTTAGAGAGGGAAAATATGTGATATAAAGTGGTTGTCACTATTATGTAATATGGTATCTGCCCCTAGTGGTCAGATAATGTAACCTGCAGATGGAAACGTCAGGAGACACATAGTTTAACCACATCTTAAGTAGAAGTAGTTCATGGGAGAGTAAAAGAGGAGAGGAGGGCATGAGAGGTGAGATGGTTGTGTTGGAGACAAAAGTTGCAGAAGTTAAGAAGAGTCTGAGGAAAAGGCAGGAGGATATGAGGAAGAAGCAGGCAAGAGGAAACATTCTGTAAAGGGTTAATAGGAAAGGGTAGCAGAAGCTGCTAATTGGTCAGGTGTAGAAGATTAGTGTGACTCAATAAATTAAAGCTAACAAAGGGTGGGCTGGGTGAGGGGCAGGGAGGGGATTGAGCCAGGGATATAGTGAGAAGAAACCCAGGAGTGTCTGAAAGCAAATGGAGATAATTTAAGATGCGGTGTAGTTTTGCTGGCCACAACACATGGCTAACAATTAATGCAAATGATGTAAAAGAAACATACTCAGATTGGACTAATTCAGTAAGGGTTCAGTATTAGGTCCTCTCATTTTTAACATATTTATTAATGACTTAGAAGTAGGATTGGAAAGTAGTGTCTCCATTTTTGCTGATGACACTAAGTTGTGCAAAGTAATTACATCAGATAATGATGTACTTTCCCTCCAAAGGGATTTGCATAAATTAGAGAAATGGGCGAGTAAATGGCAGATGAGATTTAATATGAATAAATGTAAACTCATGCATCTGGGAAGGAAAAATAGCCATGCAATTTATATTCTTAATGGAGCAAATCTAGGGGTATTAGATATTGAAAATGATTTGGGAGTACTTGTGGACAACCACCTAGGTAACAGTGCTCAATGCCAAGCAGCATCTGCAAAGACAAGTAAAATATTAGCATTTATTAAGAAGAGTATAGAAGCAAGGGAAGCACATACAATTCTGCCACTATACAAATCCCTAGTACGTCCTCATTTGGAATATGGAGTACAATTTTGGCCACCACTACATAAAAAGGACATTTTAGAGCTGGAAAAAGTACAGAGAAGGGCAACAAAACTAATAAGGGGAATGGAGGGCCTAAGTTAGCAAGAAAGACTAACCAAATGAAACTTATTTTCTCAAGAAAAAAGGCGTCTAAGAGGGGATATGATTACCTTATATTAATATATCCAGGGTCAATACAAGGCTTTGTCAAGTGAGCTTTTTGTGCCAAGAGGTTTTAAACTGACAAGAGGACATCCTTTGAGATTAGAAGTAAAAAGATTTCACCTTAAGCAAAGAAAGGGTTCTTCTTCACAGTAAGGGTGGTTAATCTGTGGAATTCTCTACCAAAGGAGGTGGTGACAGCAGATTTGATAGATAACTTTAAAAAGGGATTGGACATATACTTAAAAAAAGGGCATTCCTGGTTATCCTTGATAATTAGAGAGGCAGTATTGATCAAGGGAGGAGTCAGTTCGCCAGTATCTGGAGTCAGGAAGATTTTTTTTTCTCCCCTTTTGAGACAATTGGCAAAGTTTCACTGGTGTTTTTTTCTGTTTGCCTTCCTCTGGATAAATTAACAATTAACAATTGATCCACATATTGCAGATCAGAGGAGATCTAAAAAAGTTGAACCTGATGTACTAAAAGTATTTTTTTTCAACCTTAATTACTATGTAATATGTAACTATGTAAATATTGTGAAAGATAACAAAATAGAAATCAAAATAAACAAATTATTCAACTTTAATTGTGAATACAGATGAAGGAAATGTGAGCTCCAAATCTCTCACTACATTAGGAATGACCTCATATGCTTTTTCTCACTGGTGTTTTCCAGTTACTTGCCAGGGAATCACTAATCAATGATGAAACGCTTGTTGGGATGAGCAAACTGCAATATTACAAAGGGATTTGGATATCTGGGGATAAGAGTGATGGATTGTTTTTTTTAGAAAGATTCCATTTAAATATATAGCCAGACCATAAAGATAAAGAATGATTAGTGTAGGGGATATCAATAGATTGAATATATTTCTTTAAAATACAATTTCCCATGTTAGATATTGTATAATGAGATTGGAGATAAGGTCATTTTCTATTTGCATCCTACATGCTTGATATTAATTATTATGCCATAAGTTAATTCTTACAGCTATATAATGACTTCTAGAATTTAAAAATAATACTTACAGTGGGCTTCAATATTATGCTGACAAAGAGATAATAACACTGTAGCATTTACAGGATTATACATATGTTAATAAGTATATATTTTTAAAACATAAAAAATAATTGTTTGATTTATCACTGTCAATGTTATGGAAAAGTATATAAAAGAGTAAAGGAATGTCTATTCATGTATATCTACAACATACATGTTAATTATTTGTATATTTTTTTTTCATTACAATGAAAAATATTTAAAACCAAAACATATATTTTTTTTTTACCTAGAATTAAGTGCAAGAAAAATCACCAGGTGGTATTCAGAATCAATTTGAAAACATGTCCAATTAATTATACTCTATAACACTACTATATGTTTTTTTTATTCTGCAAGTGTTGTGGAGAAATACAAATATCCATACTTTATTTAGTATATATATATCATGTATTCCCTTCGTAAGTACCCGTAGTATTTGGCTAGATGTAAGCTCTGAATCAGTACTTTTCCATTATAGGAAGTAAGCTAAGAAACAGTTAATTTTGCTTTTACTTAATTAGTTGTTTTTATTCTATACCTGTAAACAACAATTATTTAGTGTAAACTAAATGTGCTTTAGCAGTACACAAGGCCAAAGCCAAGATCAACAATTGACCTATGCGCAGAGATTGCAAATTGG
The DNA here is from genome assembly GCA_027410445.1 of Discoglossus pictus. Lineage (NCBI taxonomy): Eukaryota > Metazoa > Chordata > Amphibia > Anura > Alytidae > Discoglossus > Discoglossus pictus. Next base: position 175,064,957 of record CM050165.1, on the reverse strand, counting down.
GGGTGTTGTACGCAGATAATGTGACGTACCATGCAAGCTTGATGCGTGCTAACCACATGTTTCATATTTTATTGGATCACCTTATATAAATAATTGTTTACTGGTCTAGAGATGGGTGTTGTTACACTGTGTCAATTTTCTGTATGTATGTATTATTATAAAAAGCTGTGTTTTGTTTATATTTGTGTTCAGTCAGTCAGTTGCAGAAATTTTTTGGATGCTTCTCTGTTGCTGACCCCCGCTTATCCAATAAAATCTGATAATAAGAAAATAATCAGAGGCCTCTGTGTTATGATTGTCATGACTGGGTTTTGGAATAAAATATGGTTATGCTACAACACAAGTCATAGAGGTGAATTTACAAAAAATCTCAAGTGCATCTCAAGTCATACCTTAAATTAACTATGTAAAATGTGTAATACATTTCTCCTGTACAAATGTAACCTACATTATATTATATTTTTTGTTTGTTTATTTTAGGAATCTATTCATTGCGCCTTGTGGGTGGAGTGGACCAATGTGCTGGACGTGTAGAAATATATTACTATGGATGGGGAACAGTTTGTGATGATATCTGGAACATCAACAATGCACATGTTGTATGTAGACAGCTGAATTGTGGAAATGCAACTGCAGCACTAGGAAGGGCATATTTTGGGTCGGGGTCTGGTCAGATATTACTCGATGATGTGAGATGCAGTGGAAATGAACAGTACCTGTGGCTGTGCCCTCATCGTGGATGGGGCTCTCACAACTGTGGCCATAATGAGGATGCTGGGGTCATCTGCTCAGGTATGTGATTACTGAAATACAGATACTTTTACAGAACATGTGCATAACAAATAATATGTTTCATATTAGCTTGAACCTTTTTGCAAATATAGTAGCTAAATTAATTTACTTTTAAACAAAAAAGAGTAGAGGTGCTTATCTGAGAACGAATAGTAGGTTTGCTCTATAGGTCTAATTACCTACTCTGAGAGCAACCTCTTTTAGCTCACTTGTGCCCTTCACAGGGAGAAATATACTGTAGTATATCAGTCTGGTCTCACTCAAAAAAGTGTCCCAGTCCCGACATACTGGGCAATTCTACCCTGAACAGGAGAAACAGCAAACCACATACACGTTTCGGCCTCTATGGGCCTCGTCAGTGAGGTGCAGCTGTACTCCCTAAGGCACAGTGAGCAAGGAGTCCACGTCTGGTTCCCCCTATCACCCATAAGGGGGGAAAATCTAAACAAAAAGAGTAGAGGTGCTCATCTGAGAATGAACAATATGTAAGTAGGTTTGCTCTATAGGTCTGGTTACCTACTCAGAGAGCAACCTTTTTTAGCTCACTTATGCTCTTCATAGGGAGAAATATCCTGTAGTATATCAGTCTGGTCTCATTCAAAAGAGTGACCCGGCCTCAAAATACCAGGCAATACTACCCTGAACAGGAGAAACAGCAAATCCCAGACGTGTTTTGGCCTCTGTGGGCCTCATCAGTAAGGTGCAGCTGAAATCACTAAGGCCCAGCAAGCAAGGAGTCCACGTCTGGTTCCTCCTATCACCCATAAGGTAAGAAAATGTAAACAACCTACTTAGGTATTCTTCGTTCTCAGATTGAGCACCTCTGATTTATTAGTTGTGTATGCAAATGTCCCTTAGTGGTTTTCCTCAACCCTAAGAGTGATAGGAGGAACTAGATGTGGACTCCCTGCTCACTGTGCCTTATGGAGTACAGCTGCATCTCACTGACGAGGCCCACAGATGCTGTTTGCTGTTTCTTCTGTTCAAGGTAGAATTGCTTGGTATTTTTGGGCTGGGTTACTCCTTTTAGTGAGACTAGGCTGATATACATCAGGATATTTCTCGCTGTGAAGGGCACAAGTGAGCTAAAAGAGGTTGCTCTCTGAGTAGGTAACTAGACCTAGAGAACAAACCTACTTAGGTATTGTTTATTCTCAGATTGAGCACCTCTGATTCTTTGTTGTGAATGCAAATTACCCTTAAGGCTTTTTCTCACCCTAAGGGTGATATGGGGAATCTGATGTGGACTCCTTGCTCACTGTGCCTTAGTGAGTACAGCTGCATCTCACCGACGAGGCCCACAGATGCTATAATGCATCTGAGGTTTGCTTTTTCTCCTGTTCAGGGTAGAATTGCTTGGTATTATGGGGCTGGGTTACTCTTCTGAGTGAGACCTGGCTGATATACTACAGGATATTTCTCCCTGTGGAGGGCACACGTAAGCTAAAAGAGGTTGCTCTCTGAGGCCCTCATTCAATTGCAATTTAGACAATTCAATAGGGGTCAAAATAAGCACATAACATTTTTTTTTTAAAGAAGTTTTTAGTTAGTAAACATCTATCCAAAAGCAAGGTTTTCACTAACTAAAAACTTCTTTAGAAAAATATGCTATGTGCTTTTTTAGAGCCCTATTCAATTGGCCAAATCGCAATTGAATGAGGGCCTGAGTAGGTAACCAGACTAGAGAGCAAACCTGCTGAGGTATTGTTCATTCTCAGATTGAGCCCCTCTGATTTCTTTGTTGTAAACTAATGTACTTTGCCTAAAACTAGTGATTTCCTATAGTAGTGGCTTACATATGGCTGTCTCTGTATTATTTTATTAACTCAGCATATAGAGACATCATAGAAACTGAAGAAATATGCATTAGACCTGCCTTAAAATAGAAAAAAATAGAGGCATGGTATATGGTATTTGTTTTGTTTATGTTTAATTCTTAATAAACTTGTTTTACTGAAAGATATACAGTATTATACCTGACAAACTACTAACTTAATAAAAGGCTAAATTAGATACTAGTTTTCTACATAGTAATATACATATTCATAAAACAAATTCATGGTATAGTGCCACAATAAATATATCGAGGTGTCTTATTTGATTTGGGTTCAGTCAAACCACATGAAATGGGATATTAAGGTACTGAATAATTACCAAAATTATTAACATGTCATTGAATCTCAAATAGATTGTATCACCAAATACAAAAAGATAAGGAACTTTTTAAATGAATATGACTTATAACTATGGTATCTGTAACAAAGTTCATAATAATAATATTATAATAGACTATACAAATATAGCATGTAATGAAAAGCAATATTTAACTATTTTGTGCCTTTTTCTTTTATGTTTATGTAGTATTATTTGTTTTTGTTTATGATCTGTATGTATCAAAAAATATACACACTAATGAATACAGTGAATCAGCCGATCTCTCTCTATATTGTTTTTCTGTGTCTTAGTCAGTTGGGCTGTTTAAAGGATAACTGTAGTTCAAGCAAAAAAAAGACACTTATTTGTCACTTATGTACCACATTAACAATATTAGCAGCTGTATAAGTAATAGACATGGCATTTATTAAAGAGAATCTGAGTTTTTGTCCATTTTGTGTTTTTTAAATTACATTCTGAGATCTGGATGATAGGGGTATATGTTTGTAGTAATAAACTGAGCAAGGGCTGGTGGGGGGGAGGAAATAGGCAGTAGTCCAGAGCCATTGTGTGAACACTGGATAAGATTGAAATTGACACCACATTCCTTACCACTCACTGGTTAACAGCTCTCCAGAAATGTAAACACCAATCTCATCCACATAACTTCCACCAATGTATTATAGATTCCACAAGGGTCCTGCAGAGGCATCGATTTTTTTTATTTTTTTATTAAAACATAGTTGTATTACTTGTATAGTGCAGTGGTCCTTTAAGTATTTTGAATGACATTTTTGGCTGAAAAAGCTGTCTATCAATTTCAGCCAATCAAAAGTCGTCAATGTGTGAGCCAATTAGGATGGGATACACCCCAATATCCCACCCTGATTGGCTAAAACACTTGTCTATCTTTCTGGGAACCAATCACAAGGCTCAGATGCCTTCAGCCAATCACTATGGGATACACCCCCACGGAGTGATTGGTAGAAGACATCTGTGCATCCTGATTGGCTCCTACATTGACGACTTTTGATTGGCTGACAGCTTTTTCAGCCAATCACAATCCGCCAATGCCAATTTCCTCCCGGAAACGACTACGGGAAGTTCATTAGCGTCGGGGAGGTCTGCCAGTGCAGACCTCCGTTAGTTTTTTTTTTTTTTTTAGAGCGCGGATGGTTCCGCGGCCCAGCCGGGGCTGAAGGAGAGAAGGCCGGGGACATCGCGGGGAGGTAAGTTAAATGTATATTTAGATGTTTATATGTGTATTTTATTTATTGTTTATATATTGTATTAATGTATTGTGTTTTTTTTTTAACAGGGCCACGCCGGAAGAGCTAAACAGTGACGGGACATGCTGTAAAGGTGAGTTGAATATTTAGAATGTATAGAATGTTTATTTATTGGATGTTAATGTTTTGTACTAATTTTTTTTTTTGTTTGACACATAGGTTAGTGATCTGAAGCAACATCTTAAAGGTAAGTGGTCTTAATTTATTGATTTTAGCTTAGAATTAGGGTCTGTGTAGTTAGGACTGTAATTATTTTTTTTTATTTTAGAATAAGGGTCTGTGTATGTAGTTAGGACTGTAATTATTTTATTTTAAAATTAGGGTCTGTGTATGTAGTTAGGATTTTTTGTATATTAGATAGATAGGGGGATGTATTTGATATAGTTAGGATTTATTTTAAATTAAATAGATTGTATGTTAGATAGATAGGGGGTATTTGATTTGGACTATATGTAATATATTATATGTAATATATTATATGTAATATATTATATGTAATGTATGTAATGTCATGTATTGTATGTAATGTATGTAATGTATTATATTTAACTAGCGACTTGCCCGTCAAAAATGACGGCAATAAAAACTGAAGCCTGGCAATGCTGTTTGCCACACAATGTAAGCCTCTCCCCCTCTACTTTACTGGCCTTGTGATGAGCGCCTTTGGCGCTCATCACAGGCCTTGCAATGAGCCCCTTTGGAGCTCATTGCGAGTCTCTCCCTCTGTCTACTTCCTCCCTCGTGTCTTATTTCCCCCCTCCTCTCCCTCCCTTGTGTTTCCTTCCACCTCGTCTACCTCCTTTGCATCTCCTGCCCCTGTGTTTTTACCTCCCTCTCCCTCCCGTGTCTCTAAACCCCTCCCCTGTGTCTCTTTCCCCCTTCTCCCTCCCATGCATCTCTTCCCCCCCTGTGTCTCCCCCAACCCTCCCCTGTGTCTGTTCCCCCCCGGCCTGTGTCTCTTTCCCCCTCCCCCTGTGTCTGTTACGGCCTTCCTCGTGTCTCCATTTCCCTCCCTTGTGTATCTTCCCCCCTGCACTCTCTCCCCTGTGTCTCTTCCCCCTCCTCTCACTCCCCTGTGTCTCTTCCCCCTCCTCTTTCTGTGCCTCTTCCTTCCTGTCTCTTCCCCCTCACCCTTTGTGTCTCTCCCCACTCTGTGTCTTCCACCCTCTCCCTCTGTGCCTCTTCCCCCGCCTCTCTCTGTGTGTCTCGCCACTGTGTCTCTTCACCCCTTCCTCTGTCCCCCCCCCCCTGTGCCTCTTTCCCCCTCTCTCTGTACCTCTTCCCCCCCTTCCCTCTGTGTCTCTTCCTCCCTCACCCGCTGTATCTCTCCCCCCCTGTGTCTCTTCCCCCCTCTCCCTCTGTGCCTCTTCCCCCCTCTCCCTCTGTGCCTGTTCCCCCCTGGCCTGTGTCTCTTTCCCCCTTCCCCCTGTGTCTGTTCCCCTCTCCCCCCCCATTTCCCTCCCATGTGTATCTTCCCCCTGTTCTCCCTCCCGTGTGTCTTTCCCCCCTCCTCTACCTCCCCTGTGTCTCTTTCCCACCTATCCCTCTGTGTCTCTCCCCCCTCCCTCTGTGTCTCTCCCCCCTCCCTCTGTGTCTCTTCCCCACTCTCCCTCTGTGCCTCTTCCCCACTCTCCCTCTGTGCCGTGCCTCTCCCCCCCCCTCTTCCCCACTCTCCCTCTGTGCCTCTCCCCCCCCCTCTTCCCCACTCTCCCTCTGTGCCTCTACCCCCCCTCTTCCCCACTGGGCCGCGCTGCGCATGCGCGGCTCGTGCCGCGCTCTGCGCAATGCGCAGCAGTTTACTCTCCCTCTGTGCCTCTACCCCCCCTCTTACCCACTGGGCCGCGCTGCGCGCAAGCGCGGCTCGCGCCGCGCTCTGCGCATGCGCGGCTCGCGCCGCGCTCTGCGCAATGCGCAGCAGTTTGTAATTGTCTAACTGCGATTCGTCTGAAGCGTGACGACGAATCGCAGTTAGACAATTATAATATGTGATATATTATATGTAATATATTATATGTAATATATTATATTTAATATATTATATGTAATATATTATATTTAATATATTATATGTAATATATTATATGTAATGTATGTAATGTCATGTAATGTATGTAATGTATTATATTTAATATGTTATATGTAATATATTATATGTAATATATTATATTTAATATATTATATGTAATATATTATATGTAATGTATGTAATGTCATGTATTGTATGTAATGTATGTAATGTATTATATGTATGTATTGTATTGTGTTTATCTGTCTTTCCTTTTCAGGTGTGTAATTTTTTTATTTTCTGTAGTGGGGGGTGGGGTTGTAATGTATTTTTTTGTTTTCTGTAGTGGGGGGTGGGGTTGTAATTTGTTTTTCTTTTCTGTACTGTAGGTTTTTTTGTTTTCTGTGCTGTAGGTTTTTTGTTTTTTTGTAATTAGAGTGTTGGGGAGGTTTATTAGGGGGTAGGTAGTGTAGGTAGGTAGTGTAAGTGTTAATAGATTAGTGTAGAGGGGGGTTAGTTTAGATTAAATGGTTTATTGGGGATTATAGTGTAGTGTTTGTAGTTAGTGTCATGATGGTCCTTGAGGACCATCATGGCACTTATGTGGTTAATGTTGGGTTGTAACAGGCCCATAATGGTAATAATATACCCTTATGGGACTGATGGGGTTAAATAGAGCCTTATGGTGGTCTGTATTGACCACCATGAGTTAATGGGTTAATTTAGGCCTTATGGTGGTCTGTATTGACCATCATTAGTTAATGGGTTAAATAGAGCCTTATGGTGGTCTGTATTGACCACCATGAGTTAATGGGTTAATTTAGGCCTTATGGTGATCTGTATTGACCATCATTAGTTAATGGGTTAAATGGAGCCTTATGGTGGTCTGTATTGACCACCATGAGTTAATGGGTTAATTTAGGCCTTATGGTGGTCTGTATTGACCATCATTAGTTAATGGGTTAAATAGAGCCTTATGGTGGTCTGTATTGACCACCATGAGTTAATGGGTTAATTTAGGCCTTATGGTGGTCTGTATTGACCATCATTAGTTAATGGGTTAAATAGAGCCTTATGGTGGTCTGTATTGACCACCATGAGTTAATGGGTTAATTTAGGCCTTATGGTGATCTGTATTGACCATCATTAGTTAATGGGTTAAATGGAGCCTTATGGTGGTCTGTATTGACCACCATGAGTTAATGGGTTAATTTAGGCCTTATGGTGGTCTGTATTGACCATCATGAGTTAATGGGTTAATTTAGGCCTTATGGTGGTCTGTATTGACCATCATTAGTTAATGGGTTAATTTAGGCCTTATGGTGGTCTGTATTGACCATCATGAGTTAATGGGTTAATTTAGGCCTTATGGTGGTCTGTATTGACCATCATGAGTTAATGGGTTAATTTAGGCCTTATGGTGGTCTGTATTGACCATCATGAGTTAATGGGTTAATTTAGGCCTTATGGTGGTCTGTATTGACCATCATGAGTTAATGGGTTAATTTAGGCCTTATGGTGGTCTGTATTGACCATCATTAGTTAATGGGTTAATTTAGGCCTTATGGTGGTCTGTATTGACCATCATGAGTTAATGGGTTAATTTAGGCCTTATGGTGGTCTGTATTGACCATCATGAGTTAATGGGTTAATTTAGGCCTTATGGTGGTCTGTATTGACCATCATGAGTTAATGGGTTAATTTAGGCCTTATGGTGGTCTGTATTGACCACCATGAGTTAATGGGGTAATTATAGTTGCCTGGGGTTAATATTTTTAGTGCGAGTCCTTTCAGGACCTTTACGGTCCTTTGAGGACCCGCGAGGCGGGAAATTTAAAATTGAATTGCAGCAGGGTCACAATCGGTGCCGATCGGGGCCCCCCGCTGCAGGAGATTTATGTGGGGACACTTCGGGGGTCCCGATGGGGACCCCCAGCATAGAGGAGGGTTAATTTTAAGTGCCGCGGCCGGGATTGGGTAATAGTGTGCCGCGGCCCCTTTAAGGAGCCGCGGCGGGGAATTTAAAAGTTTTAAATGCAGCGGGGGGCCTGATCTATGCAGATCGGGGACCCCCCCTGCAATGGGTTTATGTGGGGACACTTCGGGGGTCCCGATGGGGACCCCCAGCATAGAGGGGGGTTAATTTGAAGTGCCGCGGCCGGGATTGGGTAATAGTGTGCCGCGGCCCCTTTAAGGAGCCGTGGCGGGGAATTGCAAAGTTTTAAATGCAGCGGGGGCCTGATCGGTTCCGATCGGGGACCCCCGCTGCAAGGGGTTAATGTGTGGGGGCTGCGGGGGTTCCTATGGACCCCTGCAGCAAGGTGTTCATGTGAGGACACTTCGGGGGTCCCGATGGGGACCCCTGCTTTGAGGGGGGGTTCATTTTAGGTGCCTGGGGGGGGTTTGGATTACCCCCCACGGCAGGGCTTATGTGGGGGACTGCCGCGGAGGTCCCTTTTAGGACCCCCACAGCACTTGATGAGGAGTGGGAGCCTGCGATATCATCTCGCAGGCTGTCACTCCTCATGTACATTTACGCAGTGTAGATACGTACGGCCCTGCTGCGTAGCTCATACTTTGCTCGCAGCAGGGCTAATTTAATAGCATTGTAAGTTAGAGAAACTTTGCAGTACGTAGGGCTTAAGTAGAAGCCTCTTATTTACGAGGCTGGAATTTAATGAGGCCCCAAGTGTCTTTTTTCATTGATATTCAGTGATCCTTTAACCTGTGGCTTTTTAACTATTTTCTCATAAAAAAATGAAAATTACCAGCTAGTAGATTGGCATTTATACAAAAGGTATATAATGGGTTTTGCTTACCTAACATTAAATGTAATAATCTATCTAGAGTTCAAAGCCCATAAATAGCTATAGATTTTCCTTATTATATACACTATTGCTTTTATTTATTTATTTAGACAACTGGTATTTGTTTTACTTATCAGATGCTGTCTTGATAAATGTATTACTTCACTGAATCACCCTCTGTAATTTTTTACTTTATAAAGCACTACTAATCAATACATTTTAACTGAAAAGTTATAATGTAAAGCTTCATTAAACAGACACTCTAATAATTCTTTAATGTGATTAACCTTTACACCAAATTTCTGGAAACATTATGAAATTATTGTAACCTTTATATTTACATGAATTAAATCTAAGTATATATTTGTATAATGACTAATCTTTTCTTTTTACAGCTTCATCCCAGCCGTACCTAAACACATCCACAGGTAAAATTTGCTTTTCAATCTTAACATATCATTTTGACATACCAGTTACAACAAAATTGTTCTTTACACTTCTAATTTACCTCTATAAATAAAACATGTGCCCAATGTCTAAAATAGTATGAAGGAAAAAGTTATAAACTATATATAGTTGTCTTAAAAAAAATCTAGCTAAATATCTGCTGGTATACTTGAAATTAGAACTAGCACAATTCACTCAAACTACTGCAAATTACTTAAGATTATTATTTTTTAGGGGACATTATTTAGTTATTTCATAGTAGTAACAATGCAAGGGAGTGATCAGAAAAGCCATTGTAACCTATTTATATTTATAGACTATTTTAAAAATATATACTGTAGTAACCTATACTTATTTTGTAAAAAAAAATACTCCCAAAGAGAAGGTAATGGTGTATTGTGGCTTCTGGGTGCATCAATATTATATCATGTTACAAAAGCATAGCTCAAAAATTTAATTAACCCATCCCCAACCATACATTTGAGGATACATACTGTAGGCCTTCATTCAATTGCAGGCCTGCAAGCTTGAAAATTGCAACCGTTACAGATTGATTCCATTGCACAAGCCCGCAACTACCTAGCTGAAAGCCTAACCCGTAAACCATGCACCGTAAGTAGCATTTCAGGGCATGATCATGATCAATAAGCAAGGTCATAACTATCAATTTAGAAACAGCCAATAGTAAATGAGACTGTTATCTTGACGTCAGTACAACATGTCGTGTAACGTCAATCAATTAGCGTTTAGAAGTCCGATATGCGATCGGACTCGCTTGAGAAATTGTAGCAATTGAATAGCGATTTGCGATTGTAACATTAACGGGTTTGAAAGATCAAATGCTTAGATGGGTCGGAGTTATGATTTTGACAACGATATGGGGCTTCTAACCCGCAAACCGATTAGGTAACTAAACAACGTCAATTGAATAGCAAATAATTTTTCGGGCTCCATTACAGGCTCTTGTAACTGCAATTTGCTCAATTGAATGGAGGCCACAGTTTTCAACTACCAAGGCACAGCTCAAAATTTCCAGTAACCCATCCGCAACTATACAGAAGAAGGAGACAGGATCATACACACAGAATCTTCAATATGTATGGACTATATCCATTAAAACACACAAACAAAGTACAGCATATGCAAATAAAAAATGGCAGCACTGCATTGATGACTGTTTGCGTACATATTTCAATCCAGTACTAAATAATTAAATGATGTATATTTACCTATATTTACAATATACTACATAAATATTAAAATATATAGAAAAATATGTAATGTATTTATACCATATATAAAAATAAATTTAATGTAATGTAATGCCCCACTTCTGAATCACTGCCTTGTCATGGTGGAGGGACATGTGTAGCTCTATGAAGCTGTGAGCTATACCATGTAGGGTCAGCCAAAATGGGCAGGTCATAGCAGAGAGGTCAGGGAAATAGTGGTCCACTGGACAAGGAACTGGCAACCCACACATTATATTTGACAAAAAAACTCATGGCTAAGCACAACCAGAGACACAATACTATTGCACTGAATGATGAGCCCCTCAGGTCTGAAGATACCTACAGAGGGTGAATATAAGTAGCACCAGATCTAATGAAGTGGTTAGGCAAAACTTTGAGAGGACACCGTGCTGCACATGTATCTGGAAGGGAAATTAATGTTTTTTGATGCACAGAAAAATTCAGCATAGGAAGCTGGACTGGAATGGGATCTTCTACTGTGGACTGGAATGGGATCTTCTACTTTGCATCAAAATATGGAGGAGTTCTGTACAGTCAGCAAAAACCTGTTGAATATTGTGGCTCAGATCATAAACTTTATTTTGCAAAGTTCATAATTAAGCTGAGGAAAAGAGGGAAAATCATCAGACCAAGCAGATACAAAATTAATAATATCCCCTGAGAATATGCAGTAGAGTTAAAAATTGATTTAGGGAACTATATATGTTAGATAGAATGCCTGAAGAACTTTGGACAGACATGTGTGACATTGACTATAAAACATCAACAATGCTTCTAATGAGGCCTTGAAAGTAGTCCAAGAAAGATTCAAAGTGGTGATAGAAAAAGATTTGCCCAACTAAATGCAGATTTCCAGAAGATAACAAGAAGAGACAATTAGGCATTTTATAATGAGTGATGGGAAGACAGAAGAAGCAAAGTCAAAGGATGGCAAAGTCAATTGATCTCTTCTAGAAAATTGGAGATCTCAAGGGAATCATGTCAAAGTGGGAATAACAGAAGTTGATCAAATAAAGAAGTGGTAGGAATATACAGAAGACCTATACATGAAGTATATCAACAACATTGATAACCAAAAAGTTTGTCTAACGATTTGGTGCTAGTCATCTTGGAGAGTAAAGTGAAATGGGCCCCAGGAAGTCTTGCTGATAACAAGGCTGCAGGAGTCAATGGAATCTCAAATGAACTGTTCAAAATACTACAAGATGACGCTGTGAGTACCAGAATATCTCATCCACCTCCTGAGGAACCTGTAAGTGGAGCAAGAAGCCACTGTCAGTATTAAGAAGTGTGACAATATTGTATACTGTCACCTTATTTATTCAGATTATGCACAGAATGAATCATCCATAAGGCTGTCATGGAGAAATCCAAAGCCAGAATCAATATTGCTGGAAGAAATATCAATAATCTCATATGCAGATGATACCACTTTGATGGCTGAAAGTGGGGAGAAATTAAATTGTCTACTGATGAGGGTGAAAGAAGAGAACGCGAAAGCTGTCCTGCTGGTCAACCTTAAAAAAGATTATGGCAAATAGCAGTCTCAAGTTCCTGGCCAATAGATGGAGAAGAAATGGAGGCAAAGGCAGATTTTATTTTCCTAGGATCAAGATCTTTGCAGATGGATACTTGCAGCCATGAAATTAAACTATTTTATGCGTCTGGGGCAGGTCTGGATAAGTTATTAAAATGTTGATATTACACTAATATCAAAGGCTAACATAGTTAGAACAATTGTATTCCCATTATTAACATACAGATGCAAAAACTGGGCTATTAGAATGAGAGGGATAAGCGCTTATGCTTTTGAATTGTGGTGCTGGAGAAAACTGCTTAAAGATGCTTGTGCTGCAAGAAGATCCAATCAGTCAATACTGTAGGAAATCAAGCTAAATTGTCACTGGAAGGTCTGATCATGAGATTAAAGCTCAAGTATTTTGGCTTTATTATGAGAAGAGTAGTATTTCCTATATTAAAGACCATGAAGAAGAGAAAGGCAGAGGTGGAGATGGACAGCTGAGGTCATAGAAAGAATGAGCTCAGAGGTGCAGTGGCTGACAGATGTGCCTGACATGCTGCTGTCTTAAAGGTAACAGAGAGTCAGACACAATTACATGACTTAAAAACAACAACAATGTTACGCCATGGGAGTTAGTCCACCATTTCATGGCTACCATTAGAACTCCTGTAAGACTGACTTGCAGATACAAAACTGCAGGGCTATTCTATGGCTCCCACAAAAAAAAGAGCACTGTAACACTTACTGACTCGTACCCAGGGGGTTTTGCCCAGAGCTCTCTAATCTCAGTAGTTTCCATTACAACGCTACCTAATGGTTCCCACTAACAAAAATACACAACTCGCCCTAACATCCTCCCTTATCCATATTTATATATAAACATATTCCCATATCAGGGAAGGATTTAAATAATAATACAAAATAATGCAGGGGGTTTATGACACCTCCACCTATGACTGTGTATCTCCTGGGATCCCCCCTTAATATCTGCTACCCTCTATGAGCCCAGGTATCACCTGGGATTCCCCCTTAAAATCTGCTAACCTATATGAGCTTTGTATGCCTAGAGATTCCCCCTTAATATCCGCTACCTCTATTAGCCCAATTATGCCCTAGGATGACCCTTTCATACCCTCTTCCCAGTATGAACTTCATATTACCTGATTATTACTCAGGAGTCCCATGGTACCTAATATTAACCTCTATACCATGAGGGTTCCTACAGACCCCATGTTATACTAAACTATAACCATAGGGGTCCTCATTGTCAGAATCTGTTAGACTTTTAACCAGTCAGAAATGGGGAGAAAGTAATTAAAATACTTGATTCTGATCCTCAGAGGAGGAACTGTGTAAGATTATTATTATTTTTGTTTAGTAACAGGTTAACAGGTTAATATTTGATGACATGGGGGTCCATTAAGACCTGGCTCATAGGGGGTGGAGGTTTTAACCCCTTAGTTGTGTTGGATTTGAGCAATGAAGCCTCAAATCTGACACAATTAAGGTGTTAGCTTCTTCATAGTGACATATTTGATGCATCCACTCTACTTAGAGACATTGCTCTGCCTTAATGGGGGTTGAAGGTAACTGTAAGATTTTTTTAAATTTCGGGAGCTCGGAAAGACTTCCAAGTAAACTTCACGGAGACTGGATATTGTTACAGGAGGCATGTGACAGATACATTTTAAAATAGTTATGGCTCAGGTACGCTGATCTTAGGATATTAGGGACATTTCGATCACTCAAATTGCATTTCTGTGAGGTAAAATGTACGTGTGTAATGGGATAGCTCTGTAATGATTAATGACTGTACTTCACTTGGTTCTTTTCTTATGGATGTCTTGGTTATTAAAAGTTGTATTTATTAGTCCAAAATAACATGAATTAACACCTTTTCTTCAGTGAGTTAGTAACAAAATCAGAGTACTACTCATCTGTTTTTTTTTATATTCATTATAGTGTAGTTATCAGACAGGGATAAAAATCGATATGAGGAGGGATAATTAGGGAAAAGCAGAGTTAAACGGAGTTAAAAACTAAAATAAATGTATTTCCTATGGTTTCTATTACCACAATGTATTAAATATGAATAAACTTTTACTATATTTGTTAAACAGTACCTATAAAAAGATAATAAATGGGGATATTTAACTACACTTAACTACACTATACTAAATGGCATTTATATGGCAGTGTTGTATGTAAGCATTATTTTACAGACAATTTTTTTTCCCCAGCTGTTTACCCTCCAAATATAGAACCGACAACAGGTAATATATAACAGAAATGTAATTCAAGTGAACTATAATGATGCCGGGTAGTATTGTTGTAAATATAACATATATAAACTAAATATTATTTTCCAGTCCATATGACTAGAAATACATTAACATGCTATAACCATGTTTGAGTAAGATTACAAATCAATAGTGTATACTTCTGCCTGGTATGCATTGTAGATCTGTATAATTGGATGCATGTCATGGGATGGCCATCACGCACCAAGAAGTAAAAGGCTGTTCAGGGCCTGAGTTAGGTTTAATACCCCTTTACATATGTCTGTCTACCTACTAATCTCTGTGGCAGAATTCGAGGCAAATTAATTGGTTGAATTCAATGTTGTAGTGGATGATGCTGTCTTATTAAACACTTTTTCTATATTCATTCTAGTCCCTAGTAACATGTGTGGAGGAATTTTGACCCAATTTTCAGGAGAAATATCCAGTCCAGATTATCCACAAAATTACCCACCTAATGCAAGCTGCACATGGGACATCCGGACTTCAGTAGGCTATTATGTGGAGCTCCGATTTGTACATTTTGAGTAAGTACATATACATTAAACTAACATAATATTTTTGATTTTATACATGTGATATGCATACTCCCAGTCATGTTATTTTGTAATATTTTAGTCTGAAATATGTATATTAATGTTTAGGTCCTTAAAGGGACACTTATGACAGCATATGCACACTGCACCATCAGAAAGAGGGAAGGAAATTATGTTGGAAAGTTGTTTACTTTTCAAATAGAACAATAATTAACTTAAATATTGTATTTTTTGATAATTGTATAAGTCTTGAAGCCCTCCCACAAGAATCCTCATAGATAGTGAGGTTCAAGTTGTGACTGTCACACTGAATACATTTCAACTTTATAGATTTTACCACTTGCGTAACATACAGGGATGTGACACAGTGGTCAAAAGCATCTGCTTGTAGAACTGTAGGTTTATTTGTAAGTTAAAATACCATTTCATCCATTTTTCTTTTTTACATTAGTTTTTTTTATGTGCTTTGAAAAATAATTTCAAAAGCTTTACAACTGTGTCGCTCATAGCACACCTTTACAATCTATGTACATTTTCAGTTTTATCTTATGACCAAAATAAAAAATAAAAATAAAAATATTTAAAAAATATTAATTTAGGTAGGATTCAGACTCACCTTTCACAGTCTAGGCACTTTACTACTGTTCTGTTTGTCTACATGTTTTGCAATGTTAAAAAGAACATGAAAGATAACACTATTCAGCCTTACGTATGCATTTCTATATAACCCAATTTCAGTTAATATATATTTCAAATAAATAAAAATTGCTTTTAAAAATAATTTGTGACTGAGAACTACTTTGAAAGAGAATTCAAACTTGCTTCATGTTCTACTAATATATTTTCATAAACTATTCATCATTTCAGCGGTGTGGCACAATATGCTAATCAGTTACACAGTGCGTAAAATTTACATTGGCATTTTACATAATCGCCCAGACTAATAAGCAAAATCTACTTTGAATTTAAAGCAAAGAGAGGCAAAGGAAAAAATTCCCCATTATTGAAGAAATTCAAAGTACACATGATAAGATATGCTAAACCTCATCCTTCATTATTTTACTGGGTTCCATTCAAGTCAATGGCGATGGTTATCAGTGTGAGATACAACTCTTGTGAAAAAAATGTTATAAATAAATTGTAATGATTCTATTGAATTTTATTGTCTACCCAAGGGTTAATGGTTCTGTGGTTATCTTTGATTTTTGTTAATAGCACTAAATACATGAAGTAGATTACGTTGCTGGCTGGAGGTGGAACTTCCATACTTCTTTATTTCTCTCTGTGTATGCTTACATATGTGTTTTATTGTATGTGCTCATGTATGTTTTATTTTATTTTTCACATACAGTTTGGAACCTGCACCAGGCTGTTTTTTCGACTATGTTAGAATATATGATGGGCTTCCTGGATACTCATCTCAACTTGGAAACATTTGCGGAACTGGAAGCTATGTTTTCCACTCCTCTTCTAACATCATTGGTATAGAATTCCAAAGTGACAATGGTGACCAACGTTCTGGCTTCCGAGCTGTGTTTAACTCCTATTCTGAATCTACCAGCAGGCCAGGTACTCTATTCTGCAAATTAACACTGTGTTGTTATCAAATAAAACCATATATTTCTGCAGTTTTTATCTGATCTTAGTAATAGTCATTCCAAGTGATATATCACATATTTTGTGACACTATTACCTTTTGTATCCATATTTACTATATTATTGCATTTGGCATTATTCCTGCCTATGAAAAATATTGTTGTTGTTTAGTTGTTATGTCATGTTTGATTCTCAGTGACCCTATTGACTGCAGCACTCTAGGCACATCTGTTTGTTTCTGGTTGTGCTTATCCAAAGCATTATCTTGGCAAAAGATACTTGAAAATTAGAGTTTAACAAATAAATGTTATTTTACATCTGCATTCAGTTCTAACCAGATACAGCTTTAAAACATTTTAATTTGTTTGTTTTTATTTATTGATGCTTTTTAATACAAGTCATGCTTTTATTTACTACTTTTAAGCCTGTGTGTAGTTAAGATCTTTTATGTCTATTTATAGATATAATTAGTAATAATATTGCTATTTGTGTTGTATTTCAGAATTATCAACAACAAATAATAATCATACAACACAGCAAGGTAGGTAAACCAATACATTTACAAATAAATATCTGGCTATATTCACTTTTGTATGAACATAAGTGAATACCCAGAACATATCATAGACACCATCTTCATGGTATTTAATGACTTCCTCAATATAACGAGCTATACAATACTTTCTCTAATTCAACACCCAATTTCGTACTTGCATCACTGGCATTATTGCAATTGTACATGCATGGTATAGTTAATAGAATATAATATGAACTTTTCTATTAGAATGTGTAGAAAATATACAATTATTTCAGAAAAGAAGTTACACCACCTGCAGCTGGCGCCGAATGCTGCAACAAGGCTGCTGACAAACAAAGCCTCTTTTGTCACATTACACACATTTTGCCATTATTCATGTTCTGCACTGTTACCTGTCCAATGGCAAATTTATTTCAAGGTTGGCTTGCTGGTCTTCAAAACTCTAAATGATCAGGGCCCCAGTTACATGAGAGAAAACTTCTACCCATTCTCTGCAATCAGCAAGTGCATCACAGATAAATGTACCAAGAGTTCACTTTGCATCTTTTGGTGCTAGAGCATATAATCATGCTACTCCATTTCCCCATAAAGTCTTTAGGTAACACCATATCTGGGGAAATCACTTAAAATAGGAGAAAAGAGCTATAAATGTTTATTATTATTATTATTAATAATAATAATAATACTATATATTTATTATGAGAATATGCCCTTTTTCAGGTGGGAAGGTTGTATACCATATCTCTATGAGATACTTGTTTTTCTTACTCTTAATTCTGCATTATTCACTGATTGTGTGAATGAATCATATTTAAATACCACAAAAGAGCAGTTTCACATGGGCAACATCACAATGATATGGTAAAAAGTGTAGTTTCTTAATAGAGTGAAAAAATACAGCAAACTCACTAGTAAAACCACGTGTTAGGTATATTTCTGGCCTTAAGCAAGTAAGTCCTCACAATCAAAAATATTAACTATGTTTATTTAACATGGGATTCTATAATGGGGAAAGCCATCATGTACTGTACGTGGGCAAAGTGCATTAAGGATGAAGTAAGTGAAAGGAACATTTACAAAGTTAAAGGGAGTGGGATGTGTATGTTGGTGATAAAAATGTGCTGTATTTTGTGGTAAAGGACCATGCTTTCCTGTTTCAGAAGACATTATATATAAATACAAATATTATTATGAGCATTATTACTTGACTAGCGACTTGCCCGTCAAACATTACGGCAGTAAAATTTGAAGCCATGGCAATGCTGTTTGCCACACAATGTAAGGCTTTTGCTCCTCTGAGGACCTTTGGCGCTTATTGCGAGCCTCTCCCCTCGTGTACTTCAAGTTTCCTGCTTTGCAACAATCACCTTCAGCACTCATAGCGAAGACAGATATATAAGTACAGTGTAAAATATACAATTTTTTTAGTACAGTGAAAACTATTTTTTTGAAGGTTTCAGAGCATAATAAAGTGATTTAAAAATGTAACTGTTTTGAGAGTCCTGTCACTGGCAGCCAATGAGCAGTAATATAGAATATGTAAGTGCAGTGTAAAATATATATTTTTTTAGTGCAGTGTAAATTCAAAATTTTTTGCAGGTCTCAGAGCATAATAAAGTGATTTAAATATTGAACTGCTTTGAGACTCCTATCACTGTCAGCCAATGTGCAGTAATACAGATATAGTATTGTAAAAAGTAAATGTGCATTGTAAAATGTAAATGTTTGTTAGCGCAGTGGTACTAATTATGAAATTTATGTACATTAACAATTAATGAATGAATAAATAAATGTATTAGAAAATGCAAAGCATTTATGTAATTCTTTTTTTATAATAATTAATTAATGAATTAATAAATTAATATACGCTACTTTACCTATTTATATTCAATATGCAGCAATCAATATCCTGAAGAGCTAACAATCTCTTTGTATTTTCCTGCATCAGAAAATGTACAGTTGGACTATTGATCAACTGAAGAGAAAGTGTCAGCAATGTGCCAAGTGTGCAGTGTAAATAGGCTGCGTGCGCGAGGCCAAACCATTTGTTTAGGCGGGTAAAGCGCCATTTTAGAATCGTAATATTATTTGCAAGTTAGTGTTGTAAAATGGTGTTTTTTTTCGATGTGTTACTTGTCTCGCAAGCATGTATGTTTTGTATCTCCTAAGTTCCTGGCTAACTCGTATGTGCCTGCCCGTGATATGCGTGCTTCGGTCTCCTTTAGCATCACTTTCATTTTTTTCGTCCGCCATTTTTTTTCTCGCTTAGCCTATTTTCGAGTGCTGAAACACTGCAAATTTGGCTTAAATGTGCGTGTAACCTCACTCCCTGGCGTCCTGGCATCCCCTCCGTGCTGTGTGTGAGTGTGTTTTTATTTATTTTTCTTGTTTTTCGTGTTTTTCTATTTCCGCGGTTCGGCAGTTAAATTTGTATTTTTGGGAGGTTGTTTTCTTTTTTGCCCCTGAGATTCCGAGGTCGTTCCTGGCTGACTCGCACGTGCCTGGTGGTGATTTGCGCGATTCGGTCCCCTTTAGCCTCGTTTTCATTTTTTTTGTCTGCCATTTTTTTTTCCGCTTAGCCGATTTTCAAGTGCTGAAACTCGCCATATTTGTCTTAAATTTGCAGGCAACCTCACTCCCAGGCGTCCTGGTGCCCCCCTCCCTTGTGTCTCCTTTCCCCCCCATGTTTTTACCCCCTCTCCCTCACCTGTGTCTTTCCCCCCTGCCCCCTGTGTCTCTTTCCCCCCTCTCCCTCCCCTGTCTCTTGCCCCCACCTCTCCCTCCCCTGTGTCTCTTGCCCCCCTCTCCCTCCCTGTGTCTCTTGCCCCCCTCTCCCTTCCCTGTGTCTCTTCCCCCCCTCCCCTGATTCTCATTTGCCCCCTGTGTCTCTTCCCACCCTGTGTCTCTCCCCCCTCCCTTGTGTCTCTTACCCCCCATTTCCCTCCCCTGTGTCTCTTCCCCCTCCTCTCCCACCCCTTTGTGTCTCCCACCACCCATGTGTCTCTTCCCCCTTCTCTTCATCCCCTGTGTCTCTCCACCCTCCTCTCTCTCCCCTGTGTGTCTCCCCCTTCCTCCCCTGTGTCCCTTCCCCCCTCCTCTCCCTCCCCTGTGTCTCTTCCCCCTCCTCTCACTTCCCTGTGTTTCCCCCTCCTCTCACTCCCCTGTGTCTCTCCCCCCTCCTCTCACTCCTCCGTGTCTGCCCCCCCTCCTCTCACTCCTCTGTGTCTCTCACCCCTCCTCTCACTCCCCTGTGTCTCCCCCTCCTCTCACTCCCCTGTGTCTCTCCCCCTCCTCTCACTCCTCGGTGTCTCTCCCCCCTCCTCTCACTCCCCTATGTCTCTCCCCCCTCCTATGTGTCTACCCCCTCTCCTCTGTGTCTTCCCCCTCTTTCCCTGTGTGTCTTCCCTCCTCCTCTGTCTCCTCTCCGCAATACGCATGTGCGGCTTATGCACCGCCGCTCACACGGGCAGCAGTGCGTGCAGGCGCCCTACCGCAATGCGCATGCGCTCCTTACGCCGTGCAACACGCATGCGTGCCCCATTGCGCAATGCGCATGCACGCCCCTTTGCGCATGTGCAGGGGTTTCGTCACTTGTAGTTGTCAAACTGCGATTTGTCGCAAGCGTGACGACAAATCGCAATTTGACAACGATTATATGTGATAATCAGTATCACCGTAAACAATAGTTTGTTTTCACTAAGCTACTGTACTCGATATGTATTGTGAATCTGTGAATTGTTTAATTTTACATCGCCTGTTAATATATCATTTTGCAGAGTAAAATATGTTACTTAATTTATATTTCTCTATGTATGTTCTAGAATTCTACCCTGTCACCCTTGTGGGTGGCTGGAACAGGTGTGCTGGACGTGTGGAAATAAACTATAATGGTGCCTGGGGTACAGTGTGTGATGACGGCTGGGACATCAGTGATGCAAATGTTGTGTGCAGACAACTGAACTGTGGATATGCAATTTCAGCAATAGGGAATGCATATTTTGGACAAGGTTCTGGTAACATATTTTTGGATGATCTTAGGTGCAGCGGATATGAACAATATCTTTCACAGTGCCCTCACAATGGATGGGGCTCTCACAACTGTGGCCATCAAGAAGATGCTTCGGTCATCTGCTCAGGTATGAAATAAGGATACCATACAAAAGAAAACAGAGAAACATCAACTGAACTTAGATGTGTTTTTAATTTAAAAATTTCAAAATACATACAATATAATATACATTATATGGGCTACGGACAAGATTTTTTCCTGAGAATGTCTTTAAATCGTATTTGTATGTAACTCGGATCACTGAATAATAATAATAATAATAATAATGATAATAATAATAATAATATTCCCTAATACTAATGTGAAAAGCACAGACTATAATTAAAGTGGTTCAGATACACATGTAATTCAGATGAACTCAAAAAGAGGCCTTCAAATCTTTCCATTATTTGCAATAAAAAGCACCTGCCTATGATGCAAAGGAGTGTATTGTATATCTTAATAGTGCAACAAACCTCTGGGCAATGTTTTGAAACCTGAATGAACTTGACAAGGAGACCCTTAAAGTTGTTTGGTGTTTATTGTGCTTATATTTTAAGCCAAGAAAATACTTGTGTGTACATTTCCACAATTATATAATACAATGCACATTTCGGGGTCTTCAACCAAGGGTAGCTCCTTCATTTCTCACATTAGTTAAGATCTTACTCATTCAAAATTGAGATGTCACCAATAAAGCAAAAAAATGTAAATGAGATAATTAGTACAGTAATCAGGCGCTGAGTTCCACAATTACTTTAATTAAAGGTTAGGGAATAAAATAAGGAAGGGTTAATCTTCTTGTATTTCCCTGAGTGAGGTGCATGGCTACATACATACATTCTAGAACATTACTGGGAACTATGACTTGGGTTGGTATAAATGTGCTCTCTGTTCTCTGGTAAGATAAAATCTAATAGGAAGATAAATATATCTTACTACAGTATAAATAAATATATAGTGACTGATGATTTGCCTCATAATAAGATAAACCTGGAAAAAGGGTTGATTGCATTGTCAATGTTGACAAGATATTTATAAATAAGCACATATTTTAGGGGTTAGGTGTCTTCTATTACTAACAAAAATGACTCTCTCTCTCTAGATACAGTATATACAGTACATTCTTGTCATTTATGGTTATAATACTAAGGACCTCTGAAATGCAAATCTTTGTGGGAATGCAGGGTAGACATTTGTGGGTATTTATTTTATTTCTCATATTTGCTTTTCTGTTTATCTCACATTTTAACTCTTAATTTTAAGGCATGGTCCATGAGAGTACTGAACCAGTGTACAGTTCTTGTTTTTTTGCTTTTCACATACAATTACAGGTTTTACTACCTAATATATAACAATTATGTTGAAATATTGTGGTCAATGTGATAGAAAATGCAAATAGTATGAGCAAGAGTATATTACAGTGAACTATGGAAAAGATAGCTAAAGAAATTGTAAATCAAAAAATGGAAAATAATATTAACATGGCATAGATAGAATAATATTGTAAACATTGTATTTACAAAATGTGACATTTGTTTGTTTTATTTTTCGCAGACTCCTCTTATATAAATCAAACCACAGCAGCACCAGGTAATATATAATCTGTTTTATTCTATACAATACAAAAATAAAAAATAAAAATTCTCGTTTTGTAACTTAGGCAACTTAGACCAAAGCTCTACTTATCCAAATCTCCCAATTCAAAACTTTGGGATAATTTACTAAACACTTTCTCACCTGAGATGAGTTGAGAAGAGCAATTTTCCCCATTGGAAATCGTGTATATAGTAAATAGTGTAATAGTAAATCAAGGGATGACACATTTGAAGATACTTTCAACCACATATTTCTTAATAGTACAAACCTCATTCTATGTGTGACATTTTATTATTTAATATATATGGCAAAATTCTGCAATACTCATTTTCCTTTGGTTTTTCGTTGGGAACATGTACATAGTTATCCATTCTCCAACGAGATTGTCAGCTAACAAGAGCCAATCTTTTACAACTTTCTGGATTGGTTGTACTGAATCAATAAATATCCCAGTATAGTTTATAGTTCTGTCTGTCTCCGACTCACTTATGTCTATTTTTTTCAGTCTGTATTTCTGTTTGTCCACTTCTATATCCCTGTTCTTCTTCGCCTGTCTCTGTCTGTCTATGTCTGTCTTTTACTTTTGGCTGTTTGCATGTTTCTTGAATATCGGCTTCTGTAAAATTCTATATGTCTGGTTAGTTTCTATGTGTCAGTGCCTGTTCATGTCAATTTCTATTTGTTAGCTTCTATATTTTATATTCTTTGGGTCTGGTAAATGTTTATGGGTTTTTTTTTCAGCTTCTCCCAATTCTACATATCCCCGGACAACAGGTAAATGGTTACATATATCTTCTGTTTACATATTTACTATAGACAGCACATATTAACCACCTCTTCTAAATTTATTCCAGACCCTGGTTACACTTGTGGGGGCCTCTTGATGCAATATTCAGGGGAAATAACCAGTCCACTATTTCCAAACTATTACCCAGCTAACGCTGACTGCACATGGGAAATGCGAACGGGCGTTGGCTATTATGTAGAACTACGTTTTGTACATTTTGAGTAAGTGAAACACCATTTCATATTTGATTTTTGATTATATCAAACAGAACTCTAAACATGTCAAATGCAGATATTTACCTATATTGCTTAACTATTAAACTTTACTAAGGATATGTCTAGATACCATTAGAAGTGAGTCCACAATACATGTTCACTGTTTTATCCAATATCACTTTATACACGCCTGCTATTTTATAACGCAGCGTTCATGCACAGCATATAATGGATATTGCATCAGTTATGTCACCTACCCACAAACAGTCACTGTTTCGATATTATCACATCTTATCAGTGTGAAACTGGTTTAGTGCTCATGCTGAAATGGTTTTCTTATTACTTATTTACACAATACAAAACCGCTAGTTATTAACTATATACAAAAAATAGCTATATACAAAAAATCCCAGGCTCTCTCAACAAACTCAGTCTACTTAGAGACCTACCTGCTAACACACTATTTGTCACTATGGATGTAAAGTATCTTTATAGCAACATCCCAAACAATTATGGCACAGAGGCATGCATTAAGTTTCTTTCAACACACACTCAGAGCCATAAATATTACCCTGATACTATTGATAAACTAACAATATATATCCTGAGCCACAACAATTTTACTTTTAACAAGGATACCTACCTACAAATAATGGGGACTGTAATGGGCATCAAAATGTCTCTACAGTACACCAATCTATTTATTGCCGATCTGGAAAAGACATTCTTATCTACTGCATATAAATTCACAAAACCTACAGATACTACTTTTATATAGATTATCTGTTCATTTTATGGGCAGAAGAAGGAAAAACGAAGCACACTTAGCAAGCCATCATCCATAGCCTGTATATATATATATATATATATATATATATATATATATATATATATATAATTTACATTATATGAGCTTCTGTTGGTTTTGCTGTTAGCATTGTAAACACATATAGGTAAATAGGGTGTACTTTTTTTCACAGGTGAAGGGTTAACCATTTCCCTTTTTACAAATTTCTGAGTCTATCAAGCATTTTTATCAAGTAAGACTTGACCAAGCCTTTACTAGATATGTTAGACAGTTAACAGAGACCTTGAAAATGTAACATAAAAGATCGAATATGCTAGGGTCTACGCATTTAAACTAATTAGCCATTGTTTATCAAGCAGGTGTGAGATTATGTACAATAGACTATTCTATAATCCAAAATAGTTGGTAGACATATTTCCAGTGAAGATTTCATTTAGTCTAAGGTAGAGAGAGGAATCAGGGTTTTTTCTGGTTTCATTTCTTCGGGCTAATTTCTGTCTGTCAATCTCTGACATAAACTTATGCCATCCTTATAATTTACAATATTTAAGATATTTTGCTATATCTATGTATATCCAATGTCTATCCTATTTTTCCTACAAAGAAAAGTACCAAAAATGATTTCTTCAAACTATCTTAAAAAGGGGTTGTCTATTGAGACAGATTGTTACTCTGAAATCCTATACCTGGGCCTCCATTAAATTGAGCAAATTGTAGTTACTGGAGCCCGTAATGTAGCCCGTAAAATAATTTGCTATTAAATTGGCGTCCTTTAGCTACCCGCAATTAGTTTGTGGGTTAGAAGCGCAAAATCCCTGCAGTTGTCAAAATCGTAACTCCGACCCATCTAGGCCTTTGATCTTTCCAGTAAATGTTACAATCACAAGTTGATATTCAATTGCTACAATTCCTCAAGCTCGCAATTGTTTCCGCTTTCGTAAATGGCAAATGTAGAAGAAAATCCTATGAGTACCAGATAGGACTTGCAATTGGGTTAAACACCTGTTCGTTGCACTGTAAATGCAAATAAAAATTCAATACTGCACTTTAAAATACGGGGAAAGCAATGAAAGACATTGGAATTAATTGCACAAAATGCTCAGAAATGTTTTATTATTTTATTTCTGTGTTATATCAATCTCTGTAATCAAGGAGTTAATACATATCAGGCCAGCCACATGGACTAGAACAGTATTGTCATTCATTTTTATTATTTTGTACATGGCCCAATTGCGAGTCCGATCGTATACTTCTAAACGCTAATTGATTGACTTTTAACCTCCATGTTTTACTGACATCATAATGACGGTCTCATTTACTTTCGGCTTTTTCTAAATCGGTAGTTTCGGCCTTGCTTAACTGATCATGATCATGCTCTGAAATGCTACTTAAGGTTGCATGGTTTACGGGTTAGTCTTTCAGCCAGGTAGTTGCGGGCTTGTTCAATTGAATTGCTCTGTAACTATTGCAAATTTCAAGCCCACAATTGTCTTCAAATTTGCAACTGAATGGAGACCCTGGTGATATAAATAAATAAATTAAATTGTTAAGCTTTCCATTTGTAATAGAGATAATATAGTCCAATATCTACAATCATTCTGTTACCTTTCTGGAATGCTCACAGAACACAGACTAATTAACACCTGCATTCTGGACTGTAGGTGTTAATCAATATATTTCTATCTGTGCCCATTTTCCTTAAACAGTCTGATTGACTTTATTAAATTACTAGCGTAAGTAACTAGCGAAAATGACGACAAGAAAATTGTCAAGGAATTGTCAAGGAATGCTGTTTGCCACGCAATATAAGGGTTTTGGTACTCTGAGAAACTTGGGCGCTTATTGTGAGCCTCGCGTTCATTGCAAGAGTCTCCCCTGGTGTAGTTTTGGTCTTGTGAGCTCGCTCGGTGCTCATTGCGAGGCTCTCCTCTGGTGTAGTTTTGGTTCTGTGAGCACTCTGTGTGTTCAAGGTGATCCCCGCGCTGAGCGCCTTTGCGAGCCTCTCATCTGGTATTTTTATTTTTTTATATATTTTTTTGGGATAATAATTAAGAAATTAATGAAAGACTAAATTAATATACTTTACCTATTTGTAATTAATACATCCAGCAATCAATATGCTGAAGAGCTAACAATCGCTGTTGTTTTTCCTGCAGTATACAATGTACATTTGGACTGTTGCTGACCTGAGTAGAAAGTGTCAGCAATGTGGCAAGTGTGCAGTATAAAAAGGCTGTTTGCGCGAGGCTAAACCGTTAGTTTAGTCTTGTACAGAGGCATTTTAGAATGGTGATGTTATTAGTTTTAAGTTAGTGTTGTAAAATGGCGGCGATTGTCTATGTGTTATGAGGGTCTCGAGCATTTTCCATCCTTCCTAATAGTGTATTTCGGACCTTGTACGTTCCTGGTTAAAGTCGTATGTGCCTGGCGGTGTATTGCATGCTTAGCGGTCGAGTAGCCTCGATTACGTTCTTTTGGGCGCCCATTTTATTCTCGCTTAGATGATTTTCGAGTTGTGAAACTCTGCAAATTCAACTTAAAATCGTGTGCAACCTCACTCCCAGATGTCCTGGCTGTCACCCCGTGCTGTGTGTGATGTTTTTTGTATGTTTTTTATTTTTTGTGTTTTTTGTGTTTTTCAATGTGCACGTATTTTGTTTTCTAAGTGGCGGTTTCCTTTTCAAAGTGTTACGGTCCGTCATTTTTACAGGTCTCGCACTGTGAATTGTGTATTTGAGTTTTCTGTTGATCTGTAGTCCCACGGGTCATAAGTATGATGCTTAAGTCATGCGTGGTCGTAGGGATGAGCGCTTATGGCGCTCATCTCCACCAACACAAGGAGTGCCTTTGGCAGTTTTAATGTTGTGTTACCAATGTTTTTTGGCAGTCCTGCACTGCTGAGAACTATATATGTGATATAACGATTTTACTCTGTTACAAAATCAATTTAAGACACCTATATACAAAACCTACTTAGCATTTCTCAAGACATGTCTTCTTTTATAACACAATCAACAAAACTGTTTTATATCATTATTGATTGAATAAACTGCTTTGATATATTAAATGTAATCAATTCTGCTATAAAACCCTTTATCCAATAATCTAATACCTAAATACAAAGGTTATTTAGCTTGCCATTACCAAAATACAAATGATATTTAGCTTGCCATTTAGATACGTTATAAGTCATTTTATATTCTTTCTACCTGCTATATAGGTTACTATATCTTATTTAGCTATTTACTGCGTTCATAGAGTAGCATGCTATACCACTGAATATTAATACCACATATATTGTAGACATCTGATTGTTTATCCAAGTGTGATAAGACTTTATATTCTCCTTATCATTTCTGTATTGAACTAACCAAATATACACTATTTTAAAATAGATTGCAAATCCAAGCTTAATAAAATTTCATATACTTCTTATTGCTCTAAATAGATTATTTATACCGACCTTTATAAAATTACTAGTGACTTGACCGTCAAAAATGACCGGGCAATAAAATTTGAAGCCATGGCAATGCTGTTTGCCACACAATGTAAAGCTTTTGCTCCTCTGAGGACCTTCAGCACTCTTTGCAAGCCTCTCCTTTCATGTACTTTTGCTCCTCTGAGCACCTTTGGTGCTCATTGCGAGCCTCTCCCCTCGTGTCCTTCAAGTTTTGTGCTTTGCAACGATCATCTTCGGCACTCATCACAAAGACAGATATATAAGTACAGTGTTAAATATACAATTTTTTAGTGCAGTGTAAATTAGAAAATGTTTTCAGGTCTCAGAGCATAATAAAGTGATTTAAATATGTAAATGCTTGGAGAGTGCTATCGCTGGCAGCCAATGAGCAGTAATCCAGATACTGTATATAAGTGCAGTGTAAAAAGTAAATTATTTTTAGTGCAGTGGAAAGTATAGATTTATATTTTCTATAACTAATTAATACTTATTAAATTAATGTACGTTAATAATTAATTAAGAATAAATAAATGTATTAGGAAGTGCGAAGCATTAATGTATTCATAAAGTAACGGCAGTGTAAAATATGCAATTTAGCGTTTTTTTATTTTTTATAAACATATTTTTGTAATAATAATTAATTACTTAATACTGTGGTTTGACAACTATTATATGTGAAATTCACTGTTTATTAATCCATATATTGAACTAACAGAATATAGATTGTTTTAAAATAGATTATTATCCAATCAGGTAAGGATTGTAATATTCCTATATTGAACTAACCAAGTATAGAATGTTTTAAGATAGATTTCTAATCCAAGTTTAATAAGATTTTATACTCTTCTTATTGATTTTGTATATTGAGCTAACAGAATATAAAATGTGTTAAAACTAATTGTTATCCGATCATTCATAAGAGATTGTAATAAACATAATAAAACCAATGGAGTTCTAAGGCCAAATTTGCATCTTTGGCTAGCCCTAGTGATTAATAGAATATGTGGCAATATTAAGAGTGATTTTAAGTGTGTATAAATTTACAAATTGGGCAATAGAATAGGGCCCTAAGTTTTGCATTTCATAAAGCTGTTATATAGAACCCCAGTCCATAAAATTATATTATCTCAGAATATTTAGTCAACATACAACACAACAAGTTCAACATACAACATGCAAGCATACTGTATCTGTAGAACAGGATTTGGTTTTAAATGTTTTGCTATTTTTGATCTATCTTTGTTCAAGTTGTGTCTTTTGATCAATGAATATTTTACATTTTTTCTTTTTTTTTCCTGTGAATAGTTTGGAGCCTCATCCACACTGCATTTATGACTGGGTGACAGTATATGATGGCATTCCTGGACTCTCCCCATATCTTGGAAGGATTTGCAACTCTGGGAACTCCTCAGGAAACTACACCGAAACCTACACTTTCTACTCCTCCTCTAACATCATAGGTGTTGAGTTCAGAAGTGATTCTACTGCCCATCATACTGGTTTTCGTGCTATCTTTTACTCATATTATGGATCAGGTGCGTTGTTTTCAGACATATGTTTATGTTTCACTATCGACTTGCCCATCAAAAAATTACGCAATAAGATTGTAAGGCAGGTAATGGTGTTTGTTTGCAACATACATTTTTTGTTGGTGTTCCGAGATCCTTCGGCGCTCATTGCGAGGCTGTTGGTTGTTTGTGTGCTATGAGCAGTGTTGGCGTTTTTTTTTGTATGCTAATGAAATAATTAATAAAATAATAAATGAATATACTTTACCTATTTTGAAGTAATATATGCAGGAAGCATTGTGTTGAAGAGCAGACAATCTGTTTTCATGTTGCTGCAGCATCAGTGCTGTGGAGCTGATGTAAGTGTCAGCAATGTGTGCAGTGTGTAGTGTAAATAGTGTGCGTGCATGATGAAAATCCGTTAGGGTAGGTACTTCCGCATTGTGTAAGTTTGTGTTGTAAAATGGAGCCTAATGTGTGTGGTACGCGGCTGTGGCTCATTTTGTGCCCTTGTTCTTGGATCTCGTCCGGCTTTTTCAGAAAATCCATATATGTTTCTTGGTGTTTTGCATGTTTAGGGTCCTGTAGCCTCGTTTTCGTATTTTTTCGCCGGTTATTTTTTCTTTCGCTTAGGGGATTTTCGGATGTCTAAACTCTTGTATTTTGACTTAAATTGAGGTGTAACTTCACTTTCAGAGGTCCTGGGTGCCCCCCCCCCCCCCTTGCTGTGGGTAAGATTTTTATGTGTTTGTTGTGTGTATTTATTGTGTTTTTAATGTTTTTATGTGCGTGTTTTTTGGGCGCTAAGGTCGTATTTTTGCGAGCTCGTAATGTTTATTTTTGCGAGCTCGTATTTGTGGATGCTAAGTTTGTAAATTTTGTGGTCGACGTGGGAGCCTCCACCTCCGCAAATGCAGCCTCTCGCTTTGCGAGCTCGCAGCGTTAGCAACGACCCGCTTGCTCACAACTATATATGTGATTGTGCAATGGTCCTTTAAGAATAAGTTAAAAAGCAAAGAAGCAAAACTTCATAATATTTCAATATTTCGATACAGAATGATGTTGTAAGTATCAATGTTAGAGCATGCGTAACAGAGGTAATATTTCCTAGCAACACATTTTTTACATTCATATGTGAAAGGCAACTATATATATACTATTTAAAGCAACCTTTCTGTTTTGATGCATAGAAAATTGGATTAAAAACCAGTGGAAATACATGCTCTGTTATGTATGTTATCAATTTTAATACCAAGTTAATTAAAAGTATAGTATAAACTACACAAATAGAAATGGGAGTTTTAAAATACATACAATAAATTCTACATAGCAAAGTGTTTTCATTTGTATATACTGATTCTACAGATAAGATTGTGGTATTCCACAAATGTGAACTAAAATAGCAAAACTGGAAGTGAATATGGTTAGTGTAATAATTTAGGACTCCATCAACTCAAGTAGGAAACATTCATTGGGCTTATTTAAAACTGAAGATACTTTATTGATTATATAGGACAATAAAGTATCTTCATTTGTAAATAAACCCAATGCATGTTTTTTACTTATATAAATAGTGTCAATCACTGAGGGGATTTAGGTTTCCTAGACGTTTTTTCTTTCCTCCATCAATTCAAGCCAAGTAAATTACGTTTGCACGTAATTTTGGATGTAGGAGCTTTTTTTCAGTAATGTTACACATATATTTAATGCACCCCAGCCGTAAAAAGTACTGATCCCACCCACAACTCATAAACCTATGCCTTGTCAGTAAAGCACAAGGCATGGGTTTACGCAAATGCGGAGATTGAGCAAAGTTACATTGCTCAATCTCCACATTAACCAATGAGAATCCCGGGGATTCTCTCAATCCATGCATGCAGTGAAGGAAATCCCATTATCCCACTTCCCCACTCACTACCCGATCACCCACTTCCCCACTCACTCCTGATCACCCACTTCACCACTCAAACCCAATAACCACTGATCACCCCATTTGCATTTACACCCACATGGCATCTAAATTATTAACCCAGTGTAGGTACCTAAATATTAATCCCCACCGTGAGGGTCCCTAATGGACCCCTGTCTATTAACTATTAACAACTTCCACTGAGGTCCTTGTAGGGGCGCCGCAGCATCTATCAACTTCTACCCCTTGAAGGACCTCTACTGCATCTAAAAATGAATCCCATACCATGCAGGTTCTTAAAGGGCCGCCATGGTATAACTATTAAACCCTTATATACTATGGGGACTTATATTGACCCCCATGGTATAACTATTAACCCTAACATACGATGGGGGTTATATAGATCCCCATGGTAACCTAACATTAACCCCTGAAGTGCAAAACGGCTCTAAGTATAAAACACTACACTACATAAAAATAAAAAATACATTATAACCCCCAATAAATTACATAAAATAAAAAAATCCATAAAATTACGTAAAATATT
Source organism: Discoglossus pictus (assembly GCA_027410445.1). Lineage (NCBI taxonomy): Eukaryota > Metazoa > Chordata > Amphibia > Anura > Alytidae > Discoglossus > Discoglossus pictus. Next base: position 175,032,837 of record CM050165.1, on the reverse strand, counting down.
TTTTTTTTACCAAAAATAAAAAAGATTACAATAAAATAGAAAGTAAATACATTTCAAATAAAAAAATGAACCCTGTAATGTAAATTAATAATACTTGCCTACCCCAAATGATAATCCAGCGATGATCATGGACACTATAGTTTTCCCTCTTCTGCCCTGAACAATATGGGCTATCAGTGTTGATAGTAGACGTTCTTGTCCTCTTCTTTCTTGATTGAAGCCAATGAGTCTCATCTTCTGGGCCAAAAAAGCGCACTCACCAAAAAATGTGCCTCTCTAAAAAATTATTTACCGTTTTTTGTAATGCGCCAACATCTTATTTCCGACATCACTGGTTCCGAAACTTGGTTCTCAAAGCATTCCAGCTGGTTTGAATTAGAATATATACCTCCCAGAAAACAGTTATCTGTTCAACAAACCGGTAGTTATTTTAGGACATCCACTAATTATGTGCTTTAGTTGTGCCTTTAGCATAACTATACTACTTCACCACATTATAATGTACACAACTGCATATTTTTATGTCTTAAATTTAACAAAAAGTGTTTGCATTTTTTATTAAATATATTTTATCAAAAATATACCAACATATTATTTACTGCGGATCTGTTTTCTTTTATCAACTACTACTCTTTGATGGTGTGTCCTCGTATAATAATGTGCTTTCACTTACTGCTAATGATAGCTCTTGCAACTGTAGATGCTAAATTAATATTGCATTGACAGAAAATTCTTGTTCAATCAAAGTCTTCCCACCTCAGGAAGTTGTTTACCAGAAACCAAGATTGTCGATCTCAGAGCAGCAAAATTACATATACACTTATTACAGACTTTATTATCTTATATAATATATTTAAAATATTTCATTACAGTGGTCCTTTAATATATAAATATTTAGCAATAAAATTACAACATTTCTAGTATAGACTTAATTGTCAGCACCTTAGTTTTTTATATCTCTTAATTCACAAGTTGGGACACTTATGTTGGTCTTTGTATTTAAAGTAATGTTTGTCCTCTGGCTTACCCTAATTGTTCTTACCTACTAATCTATATTGCATCCATATTACACACTGCATATCATGTGCTAACTATTTTTCATTGTATTTCTGCAGCTCCTTCTACGGTCCCGCCAGGTAATACTCACTATTTTACTATTATTATTTTTTCTTCATTTTGAAACTAATATCCTTTGATTCATACAGCTGATGTTGAATAACACAATCAGGGACATATTCCATCTGTTTATTTATTGGACTGAATGTCTTTGCTCCTTCACCTTTTACACACACAAACAAACATCAGGGTCCCGCATCCCCATCCACAGTTTAAAAACTCTTTGTGCACAATGCATAAATATAAAATCAAGAATGTGTCATCCTGTCATAAAAACTCTAATTGATTTACATGTTCCCATTTATTCCAAATCTGACCCTAGATTATGGTCACTGGATATCATTTTATTGTTGCTTTCTTTGGTTTGTTTTAAAGTACATTTAAGATTTTAAGAGTTTAATCCATTGTATAATAGTAATATTTTTTTTTATTCATACTGCTGTAGTTTCATTTGAACAGAATATTAGGTAGAAATGGCCTGATCTTTTTCATGCTTAACACAAATCCAGGCAAGGATATTTGCTAACTATTTTTCTTTTTCTTTCAGGAGTTAATTCCACATCAACTCCAGGTAGTATACATAAGACACTCGTTCCATCTATGTGCTTCTAAATGAAGGATAAATAATCAGTTAGTGTATGGCTAAATTACATTTAAGTATTTATAAAAAAAATAAGTCTCATATAAATTAAACTACTTGTTGATGTAGTCAGGTGGTAAAGCTATGATTATGGATTTTTTTTAAGCTTATTTATTCTTATTTAAAATACATTTAAAATGTACCTTATATACTCGAGTATAAGCCGACCCGAGTATAAGCCGAGGCACCTATTTTACCATAAAATACTGGGTAAAATGAGTGACTTGAGTATAAGCCGAGGGTGGGAAATGTGCTGCCCCCTGTGTCCCCCTTGTGCCCTCTGTGTCCCCCTTCTCTCTCCCGTGTCTCTTCTCCCCTCTCCCTTCCCTGTGTCTCTTCCCCCCTCCCTTACCACACTCCTCATTCTCAACCTCCCTCCTCAACCCCACTCCTCATCCTCAACCTCCCTCCTCATCCTCAACCTCCCTCCTCAACCCCCTCATCCTCAACCCCCTCCTCAACCCCCATCCTCATTCTCCCTCCTCAACCCCCCCATCCTCAACCCCCTCCTCAACCCCCCTCCTCAACCTCCCTCCTCATCCTCAACCTCCCTCCTCATCCTCAACCTCCCTCCTCAACCCCCCCATCCTCAACCCCCTCCTCAACCCCCCATCCTCAACCCCCCTCCTCAACCTCCCTCCTCAACCCCCCTCATCCTCCCTCCTCAACCCCCCATCCTCCCTCCTCAACCCCCCCATCCTCATCCTCCCTCCTCAACTCCCCCATCCTCAACCCCCTCCTCAACCTCAACCCCCCTCCTCAACCTCCCTCCTCAACCTCCCTCCTCAACCTAAACACCCCTCCTCATTCTAAACCCCCTAAATACCTTACCCTCTCCCTTTCCCCTCACTTACCTGCTTCTGCTCCGGCCTCCGCTCCTGGTATATGCTATGATGTGGCGCGCATGTGACGTCACGTCATTAGCATATCCTGGGTGCCGGCACCCGGTATATGCTAATGACGTGGCGCGCATGTGATGTCACATGCGCGCCGGGTCAAGAAGGATCGGAGCAGAAGCAGGTAAGTGAGGGGAAAGGGAGAGGGGGAGGTATTTAGGGGGGTTTAGAATGAGGAGGGGGGTTTAGAATGCGGAGGGGGGTTTGAGGATGAGGAGGGAGGAGGGAAAGAGACACGGGGGGTTAGAGAGACACGGGGGTAGAGAGACACGGGGGAGGGGTTAGAGAGACACAGGGGCGTAGAGAGACACGGGGGGTTAGAGAGACATGGGGGGTTAGAGAGATACGGGGGGTAGAGAGACACGGGGGGGTTAGAGAGACACGGGGGGAGAGTGACTCAAGTATAAGCCGAGGGGGCCCTTTTTAGCCTTAAAAAAAGGGCTGAAAAACTTGGCTTATACTCGAGTATATACGGTAGGTTTAAAACATTATTAGAGTTTATCTTTTGTATGCAAATGAGTGCTGCAAAGGTTAAAAACTGACCTTTTATTCAAAACTTCAAGCTTCTTTTGTAACAATTTTTGGATGGAATTTAGGTAGAAAAATTTACTCCATCTACTGGCTGTACCTGATACATCAAAAATATAGGATCGAGTCACATTATTATGACCATACGTTTTGTCATCAGCAGCGCAATAGTCAATGAAATACTGCATATGTCGTGAGCCGGCTTGATGGGTATATAATGTGACATGTAGGCATTTTGCAAATATATCAACCATTACTGTCATGGGTAAAATGTGCAATTTGTCAGACTTTGAAAAGGGGATGGTCATTGGCTTTCTGGCCAAGGATGGAAGTATTTCTGAAACAGCGCAGTTTGTGAACTGTTTTTTTTGTGCTGCTGTGGTAAAAGTGTAACTTGACTGGACAAACTGCACCATTGCAAATAAACTGAGTGGAAACTGAGGAACACCATATGCCATTGATGTCAGAGGAGAGCATCGACTGTAAAGGTGTGTGACGGCCAAACGACTCACCACAGTTGAACAACTCACTGTCCAAATGAACCAGGGTGCTAACAGACATGTATCTAAAATTACAGTACAGCGAACCCTGTTGCGTATGGGGTTCTGAAGCAAATGGCAGGTCACTGCACCCATGCAGTGACGAGGGTTCATCGTCCATTGACTGGACGGTTAGATGGTGTGTCAGGCGCAAAACCTCGTAGAACAAACACTCTGCAACTATTGTTGTAAGAACAACAGCAGGTGGAGGCAGCATTATGATCTGGGGAAGGTTTTCTTGGCATTGTCTGGGCCCATTCATACCTCTGGAAGGCACTCTGAACAGATTGGATTATCTATCCATCCTGGCAGATCAAGTCCACCCATACATGTTGACTGTTGACTGGATGGGATCTTCCATTAGGACAGTGTAACACGACGGAGACTTCCAATTACTTCCCTGGCCTCCAAATTCCCCGGACTTGAACCCCATAGAGCACCTGTGGGACCACCTCAATCACCATGTTCGCAGTATGGATCCTCCACCACTGACTCTTCAGCAGCTGTTGGATGCACTGCAGTCTGCATGGCTCCATATACCCTTGCCAACCTTCCAGCATCCTATTGACTCATTACCACGCCATCCAGCTGCTGTCCATGCTGCACACAGCGGTTATTCGGGATATCAGTGGTCATAATAATGTGACTCGTCTGTGTAGAATGAGATTCCGGTTTGTATAGGAATTCAATTATATTTTGTTTTGATTGTCCCACTACTACTTAATTTGATTTTTTAAATTAATTATTCAGTGTAATAATGATTATATAATGATTGCTGTCTGACTGGAAAACATTGTTTTTACTTATTGTATACTTATTTATGTCATTTAGGCTATCAAAACTTCACTAATAACTGGGTAACCACAGGTGGGTGACTTTAAATTGTTTTATTGTTGTATCTGGTAAATTTCAAGGAATATATTGATGAGTTGAACCTTTCTGTTTTTGTCACTTTAGCTCCCAACTACACCTGTGGGGGGTTTCTAACAGGGTCCACTGGTATTTTTAGTAGCCCATTTTTTCCAAGTGTTTATCCCAATAATGCCTTCTGTACCTGGGAGATCCGAGCCCTGCCTGGTCACCAAGTGGAGCTTCAATTCCTACAGTTTAAGTAAGTCATCTCAGTGTGATGCAAATAAATAATTATGTGAAAACAACTATCATATAATACTTTCCATTGGTCACTGTGTAATGAAAAGAAAGAAATGTTTAAAAAATTCTCAGTATTGGAGAAGAAAGATGACATAAATCTGTTTTTATTCAGAGAAAAACACGTCGAAGCGTTTGAAGGCTTCTGTGCAAATTTGGTGAAGGCTTCATGTGTAAGGTTTTTTCATTTCTGCAGAAAGGATATGCAAGCTCTCTGCTTTTGAGCATGTTCAGGGAAAGTGTAGATGCCAAATTAAAACAGCTGCATTTAATAAATCCACTACCCATCTCCCTCTCACCCCACTTGTCTACTGTTCAGTAGATTAGTACATGCCCTTAGGCTTTGAGCTACAAAGAAGTGCAAAAGTCCGTCAAGATGCAAATGTCTATACATAAACAGCCTTCAAAAAGTAAGATTTTATCTAAAAGTGGATTTGTGTTTTCCTAAAAACAGTAGTCCTTTAAGATATATGCCTCAGACGCACAAAAAAGTGTTTCTCATATGTATTTTATTATTGAAACGCACCCCCAGTTTCACTAAGCCTTGTTGAAACTAGGAAACACTTACCGTACATACTCGAGTATAAGCCAAGTTTTTCAGCCCTTTTTTTAAGGCTAAATAGGGCCCCATCGGCTTATACTCGAGTCACTCCCCCCACCCCCGTGTCTCTCTAACCCCCACCCTTGTGTCTCTTTCCCCCCCTCCATGTCTCTCTAACCCCCCCATGTCTCTCTAACCCCCCTCCTCATCCTCATCCCCCCCTCATTCTAACCTTTCCCCCTCATACTACCCCTCTAAATACTCCCCCCTCCCCTCACTTGCCTGCTCCGGCATCCGCTCCTTCCGGGTCTTGATGTGGCACGCATGTGACGTCACATGCGCGCCATGTCATTAGCATATACCGGGTGCCGGCATCTGGTATATGCTAATGACGTGTCGCGCATGCGCGCCACATCAAGACCCGGAAGGAGCGGAGGCCGGAGCAGGTAAGTGAGGGGAGAGGGGGGGGGGGGGGGTATTTAGAGGGGTAGTATGAGGGGTGGGTTTAGTATGGGGGGGTGTTAGAAAGAGGAGGGGGGTTTATAATGAGGGGGGGTTGAGGATGAGGAGGGAGGTTGAGGAGGGGGTTGAGGATGGGGGGTTGAGGTTGAGGAGGGGGTTGAGGATGGGGGGGTTGAGGTTGAGGAGGGAGGTTGAGGATGAGGAGGGAGGTTGAGGATGAGGAGGGGGGCTGAGGATGAGGAGAAGGGCTGAGGATGAGGAGGGGGCTTAAGGGTGAGGAGGGGGGCTGAGGATCAGGAGGGGGGCTGAGGATGAGGAGGGAGGTTGAGGAGGGAGGTTGAGAAGGGAGGTTGAGGATGAGGAGGGAGGATGAGGAGGGGGGTTGAGGATGGGGGGTTGAGGTTGAAGAGGGGGTTGAGGTTGAGGAGGAGGTTGAGGATGGGGGGGTTGAGGTTGAGGAGGGAGGTTGAGGATGGGGGGTTGAGGATGGGGGTTTGAGGTTGAGGAGGGAGGTTCAGGAGGGGGTTGAGGATGAGGGGGGAGGTTGAGGAGGGAGGTTGAGGTGGGGGTTGAGGTTGAGAAGGGAGGTTGAGGAGGGGGTTGAGGATGAGGATGGGGGGTTGAGGAAGAGGGGGTTGAGAATGAGGGGGTTGAGGAGGGAGGTTGAGGATGAGGAGGGATGATGAGGAAGGTTGAGGATGAGGAGTGGGGTTAAGGAGGGAGGTTGAGGTGAGAGTTTGAGGATGAGGAGGGGGGTTGAGGATGGGGGGGTTGAGGTTGAGGAGGGGGTTGAGAATGGGGGGTTGAGGTTAAGGAGTGGGGTTGAGGAGGGAGGTTGAGGTAAGAGGTTGAGAATGAGGAGGGGGGATGAGGAGGGGGGATGAGGAGGGAGGTTGAGGTTGAGGAGGGGGTTGAGGATGAGCATGGGGGGTTGAGGATGAGGGGGTTGAGGAGGGAGGTTGAGGATGAGGAGGGATGATGAGGATGGAGGTTGAGGATGAGGAGTGGGGTTGAGGAGGGAGGTTGAGGAGGGAGGTTGAGGATGAGGAGGGAGGATGAGGAGGGGGGTTGAGGAGGGGGGGTTGAGGTTGAGGAGGGGGTTGAGATTGAGGAGGGAGTTGAGGATGGGGGGGTTGAGGTTGAGGAGGGAGGTTGAGGAGGGGGTTGAGGATGAGGAGGGAGGTTGAGGAGGGAGGTTGAGGAGGGGGTTGAGGATGAGGAGGGTGGTTGAGTTTGAGGAGGGGGTTAAGGATGAGGGGGTTGAGGAGGGAAGTTGAGGATCAGGAGGGATAAGGAGGAGGGAGGTTGAAGATGAGGAGTGGGGTTGAGGAGGGAGGTTGAGAAGAAGGAGGGGGGAGAGACACAGGGAAGGGAGAGGGGGGAAGAGACACAGGGAAGTGAGAGGGGGGAAGAGACACATGGAAGGGAGAGGGAAGAAGAGACACAGGAGAGGGAGGGGGACACAGAAGGCACAAAAGGGACACAGGGGGCAGCACATTTCCCACCCTCGGCTTATACTCGAGTCACTCATTTTACCCAGTATTTTGTGGTAACATAGGTGCCTCGGCTTATACTCGGGTCGGCTTATACTCGAGTATATACGGGTATGTTGAAGGCTACAATAGTGAGTTTCTATGGAGAATATTGTTATTGCAGCCTCTGCAAAGAACTTTGCCCTGTGCAGCCTAGTGAATCTAGGGGACAGTCACTTTTGCAATAGATTCAATCATAGGTAGAAAGTTGGACTAAAATTCATCCCTCACGCTACACAATCTCTGCCTCATCCTGTCTACATTAATGTATATAAATATGTATATATTATATTTCCAATATTCATTATACCCTTTTTACATTGATATGAGGAATGCTAAGATTTTATAACATTAAATATAATAGTTTGATTGCACCTTGCATTTTAATAATTTTTCAAACAAACTTTTGCAATCATGAATAAATAATAATGTAAATTTCTTTATAAAATATTTTTTTTCATTAAATAACTAAAACAATTATGATGTTGTATTGCCAGTAAATGTTGTGTATTTCATTGCAAGTATGAATATATATAAATGTCCCAGCTCAGCTTCCCAGAATGCAGTGTAATTTTTTAAATTGTTTTAGACATTCAAATGTGCACAGATGTACTATTTATTTAATATATATATATATATATATATATATATATATATATATATATATATATATGTGTATATTAATATATATATATATATATATATATCACATATTATAATTGTCCAACTACGATTTGTCGTCACGCTGTGTTGCGTGGTGCGTACGACTTAGCGATGAGCGCCACAGGTGCTCATCGCCCGGCGAGCCTCGCGCATCGAGGCATGCCGTTAAACCGTAGCACTTGGGCAATGAGCGCCGAGCCGTTAAACACGTCACAAACACCTCGGAACCAACCCTAATGTAACAAACACCAACATGCACTAAGAATCTGACTATAACGGCCGACCCGCGCGCAACTAAAAACAGTGAAAACACACCAAATACTTACACAAACTACATAAAAAGCTTACCCATAGCAAGGGGGGGGGGGGCACCCAGGACCTCTGAAAGTGAAGTTACACCTCCATTTAAGTCCAAATTCCCGAGTTCAGACACACGAAAATCCGCTAAGCGAGAGAAAAAATGGCCACCAAAAAAAATGAAAACGAGGCTGGCAGCCCAGCCACGTACAAATTAGCCAAGAAGGGATCCGAGATAAGGTCGGAAACCCGCATTAACCCCACATTAACCATCGCAGTGGGGGTCCCGATTGCACGCGATCAGGGTCCCCTGCTGCAATCAAAATTCTAAATTCCCGCGTTACAGGTCCTTAAAGGACTGTAAAGGTCTTTAAAGGACCTGTTGTAAAAGAAAAAATATATACACTATCACCCTGTCAATCATGGGGGTCAATACAGACCCCCATAAAACCCTCATTAACCCTGTCACTCATGGGGGTCAATATAGACCCCCATAAGCCCTTCATTAACCCTGTCACACACGGGGGTCAATATAGACCACCATAAACCCATCATTAACCCTGTCACTCATGGGGGTCAATAGAGACCCCCATAAAACCCTCATTAACCCTGTCACTCATGGGGTCAATATAGACCCCCATAAGCCCTTCATTAACCCTGTCACACACAGGGGTCAATATAGACCGCCATAAACCCTTCTTTAAGCATGTCACTCATGGGGGTCAATACAGACCCCCATAAGACTCTATTTAACCCCATCAGTCCCATAAGGGTATATTAACACCATTATGGGCCTGTTACAACACTACAATAACCACATAAGTGCCATGATGGTCCTCAAGGACCATCATGACACTAAGTATAAACACTACACTGCAATATACCCCCCCCCAATAAAACATTAAATATCAACTAAACACTCTCTACACACACCTATTAACATCTACACTACCTCCCCCCTATTACATTTTGCAAAAACACATTTGAAGTCTCCCAAAAGCATGTGGGAAAAGGTGTTATGGTCTGATGAATCTAAGGTTGAACTTTTTGGCCATAATTCCAAAAGATATGTTTGGCGCAAAAACAACACTGCACATCACCAAAAGAACACCATACCCACGGTGAAGCATGGTGGTGGCAGCATCATGCTTTGGGGCTGTTTTTCTTTAGCTGGAACTGGGGCCTTGGTTAAGATAGAGGGTATTATGAACAGTTCCAAATACCAGTCAATATTGGCACAAAACCTTCAGGCTTCTGCTAGAAAGCTGAACATAAAGAGGAACTTCATCTTTCAGCATGACAACGACCCAAAGCATACATCCAAATCAAAAAAGGAATGGCTTCACCAGAAGAAGATTAAAGATTTGGAATGGCCCAGCTAGAGCCCAGACCTAAATCAGATTGAAAATCTGTGGGGTGATCTGAAGATGGGGGTGCATAGGAGATGCCCTTGAAATCTGACAGATTTTGAGTGTTTTTGCGAAGAAGAGTGGGCAAATCATGCCAAGTCAAAATGTGCCATGCTGATAGACTCACACCCAAAAAGACTGAGTGCTGAAATAAAATCAAAAGGTGCTTCAACAAAGTATTAGTTTAAGGGTGTGCATACTTATGCAACCATAATATTTTACTTTTATATTTTTTCTTCCCTCTACCTAAAAGATTTCAGTTTGTTTTTCAATTGAGTTGTACATTTTATAGGTCACATTAAAGGTGGAAAAAGTTCTGAAATGATTTATCTTTGTCATTTTTTTACAGCACAGAAATCTGACATTTTAATAGGGGTGTGTAGACTTTTTATATCAACTATATATATATATATATATATATATATATATATATATATATCACATATTAAAATTGTCAAACTGCAAACTGCAGAACTGTGTCCCTCGCAAAACGAGGAATGCCGTTCGGGCCGCAAATGTGGACCTCGCAAAGCGAGTGTCCGCATTTGTGGAGGCTCTACGGTGCCTCACTCTCAGTAAAAAAAAAAAACAGAAAAGCGGGACTTTGAAAACAAAAAATAGGACCCGGGACTTAGGAAAAACAAAACAGGACTCGCGGGACATTAAAAAAAAAAAAAATACAACCCGCGGACGGAAAAAAAGGAAAACAAGGCTAAACGACCCCGAATCGCGGAAAACACAGCCAGGGACATACACAGGGACGTGCAAGGTAGAAAAAAATACTAATAGGAAGGACGCAAAATGCTCATGAAACGCGTACAACATACACCACCATTTTACAACACTAACTTACACATTTACACATTAAAATTCTGAAATGGCGGATTTTCCACCTAAATCAATGGTTTTGTCTCGCGCATGCGGCCTATATATAGGGCATACTTGCCACAGAGCTGACACTTTCTCCTCTGATGATGACAGTCTAAGTGGACAGTCATTTTACAGTTTCCTCATCTCTGCACCTGACTGACAGAGACTCAGCTCTGCAGGATTTCACAGGTATATGATTTCATGAAGCTCTTTTTGTTTTGCATTGATGACAGTTAATGATTAATTAATTAACCTATATTCATTAGGCCATCATTCAATTGTGATTTGCCCACTTGAATAGAGCTCTGGCAATAGCATATTTTTTTACAGAAGTTTTTAGTTAATGAACATCTATTCAAAAGCAAGGTCTTCACCAATTAAAAACTTCTGGGAAAAAAATATGATATGTGCTTATATAGAGACCTATTCAATTGGCCAAATTGCAAATGAATGAGGTCCTTAGTATTTAATTATTCATAATTTAAAAAAAAACAAAGAAAACATTACTTTTGCATATATATATGCTCATCTAATTAACTTTTAAAGAACGCAAATAACACCTTATAAGTTGATTGATTTCTTAATTAATAAAATAACAAATTTGCACATGATTTTAAGCCTGATCTATACTTTTCTCATAGCTCTTTGTGTTTTCCCTTCTTTAGGAAAACATAATTACCTCTTAAGGTTTACCATTGATGTCAGTTATTGATTAATTCATTAATGTATATTCATTTATTAATAACTTAATTAATTATAAAAAAATATATATTTATCAATATATATATGTGCAGCGCTTTCCTTTTTAATGTATGCCAATCAAGAAAAAACATCACAAATTAATTTCTTTCATGTAAAAATTACAAATGCTTTTTAAATCATTTCATTCTTTCATTAATGCTATTTAGGTTTTGCATTGAGAGCAGGCGAAAACAAGATGTACAATACAAAAAAACATTATATCTTACACCTTTATTTACAATTACAGATTACAATGGCGGACAACAGAGAATACAGGATTGAACGCAAAAGAAGAGCCGCAAGGAAAAGGAGGCAAAGGTGAAGAGATGCACAGTCCCCTGAGACTTCCCAACACTTAAGAGAAAAGACTGACAGAGACTTTAAAATAAATGTAAAATGAGTAAGAAAGCACAAAGTAAGTGTGCTGGAGCTTCAAAGAAAAGAAAAAATAAACCATAAAATGACCATGAAACTTTGCCTAATGAACCAATAATGTCTCATGACACCAATGTTCATACACATGACACCAATGTAGATATAGAAAGGTGTAGTGACATCTATGATGAGGAAGCTCAGGATACTGCTTTCATTACAGCACTAACAGTAGACACTCATTATTGTGGATTACTCAATGTGGTTTGTCAGGTTTTTGGGACTACAAAGACACACATTTCCAGATTACTTACAAAGTACAATGAATGATCAAAGATTTCCAAATTATACCAATTTAAAACAAAAACATCAGGTCTTATAACCGTGCAATTTAATTTGCTTCTATGGGTGCTACATTGGCAGAAAATGTCCCAGGGCATGGTACATATTGTTTTAGAGTCCAAGGACACATTCACCACCCCACTTCACATTTACACCCACAAGAAGGAGAGCAAAGGAAATTTGCACAGTTATAGGTCTTAGATACAATGGAAGCTGTTGAACAACAGATGATGCTTACAGAAAATAAACAGTGTTTGCGCATAGTCTTTGAACAGCAGGATAAAATTATGGCCAACAACCCATACAGTCAAGCATACAGTCAAGCATACAAGCAATTAGCAGAGGTTGAAAAAGAATAATAGCAACATGCTCAAATACATCAATTGCCAATGCCAGTAAATATGGTTTTGAAAAGTGATCCCAATACTGATCAAGGATGGTATAATTTACCAACAGTAAATTAGGTTGCCATGGTCTTTAAAAATGAGGATGGTGAACCACCTTTTCAGCGGGATATTAAAATATATCCACGCAATTAAGGCCAACCTTTTATTAAAATAAATATATTAAGTTGAAATGTGTATCCAATGACATATCCCATTTTCTTTACAAATGGTGAGCCAGAATGGGAACCAAAATTACAATTGCAAAGTTATCCCTATAGTAAAGTTCATCTTAGAAGCAATATTTCTATGTTGGAATATAAAGTGGCAGAAATTGCTATTCGGAATCATTTAAATCATATTTTATGTGGGGGCAAACTCACACAACAATGGATTATTGATTCCTATCTACAAGTCGAAGCAAATAATCAAAATGTTATCAAATTTCAACAAAACAAGCTTTGCATAGAACAATATTGTGGATTGATGGATTATGTTGCTGAATTGGCTACCAACAGAGACATTCCAGCTGGAAGAGCAATCATTTTGCCATCCACTTTCCAAGGATCCCATCGCAATATGCGAGAAAGATATAATGATGCCATGGTTATTGTCACTAAATTTGTAAAACCAGATTTATTAATTACATTCACATGTAATCCACAATGGCCAGAGATCATTGAAAATTTGAACCTTGGACAAAATACTTCTGACCGACCAGATTAAGTGGCATGAGTATGCAAAATAAAACTCAATTCATTAATACATGATATAACTAAAGTACAGTTATTTGGAAAATGTGTGGCTTTTGTTTATACCATTGAATTTCAAAAAAGAGGCCTGCCACATGCACACATACTTGTAATCCTGCAGGAAAAAGATAAATTGAATAATGCAGAGAGAGTGGATTCAGTAATTACTGCTGAATTGCCACATCCAGAAAAATATTCAAAACTTTATGAGATTGTAACACACAGAATGATTCATGGGCCATGTGGAGATATCAATCCAAATTCACCAGGTATGGAAAATAAAAAATGTACAAAAGAGTTCCCAAAACAATTTCAAATGCAAACTTATGCTAATTATGATGGATACCCTTTGTATAAAAGAAGAGAAGGAAAAACAGCTATTACCTGTGGCCAAAATGTTGTTAATAGATATGTAGTTCCATACAATCCACATTTGCTGATGAAGTACAATGCACACATAAATGTGGAAGCTTGCACTTCTTTTAAATTTATCAAGTATGTGTATAAATATATGTACAAAGGATATGAGGCAGTAACTGTTGTTGTGCAAGGTGCACAAAACAAAAAGGAAAATCCAATTTTACATGACGAACTTTCTAATTATTTACATGCTTGCTATGTCAGTGCTCCAGAAGCAATGTGGCGTCTTCTGAAATTTGAGTTGCATGATCAATCTCATGTGTATTGATTAGCTGTACATTTGCCACAAAGTCAGTTTGTTTGCTTTACTGCAGGCAATGAAAGCACTGCCTTAGCCCAAAGTGAACATCGAGAAACAACACTTACTGCTTGTTTCAATTAAACTGCCAGGACACTGAGGCCAGACAATTTTTATACATTGAGATTCCATATAACTATGTATTTGTAAATGGCCAATGGCGACAACGAAAAAGAGATACTCCTAAATTATCCCACAAATTTATACCGTCAGCCCAAGAGACATTGAACGTTCCAGTTTAAGATTACTTCTTTTACATGTTCCTTGTGCACAAAGTTATGAATATTTACGCACAGTGAATGACATAGTTTATGATACTTTCCTATTAGCTGAAAGACATCAAAACTTCATAGCAGATGACACAGAATGGGATAGATGTCTGGAAGAAGCAGCACTATGTCAAATGCCAAAGCAAATGAGAGAACAATTTGCATTAATTTGCATCTTTTGCAATGTATCTGATGCATTTGCTTTGTGGGAAACATTTAAATTAAATATGTGTGAAGACTTCTTGAAACGTTACAATGAGCCCATTGCACTCTTAAAAGCATTAATGGAAATTCAAGAAATATTTCTTGCTCATGGATTAAATTGTGCAATTTTTAATTAGCCTGATCCAGGACTTATAGATGACATCAACTTTGATGACTATGACACTGAGCTTCAAAAACAAAAAACACAAGAACAACTGGAAACTTTAAATACTTTACAATTGCAAGCATTTAAGGCCATCACAAATGCTACAGATGATGAAATGGTCAAATACCGTTATTTCTATCTAGATGACCCTGGTGGATCAGGAAAAACGTATCTGTACAATTGTTTGATGAGTTACATTTGAGCAAAGGGTCAAATAGCAATGCCATTTGCAACAACTGGAATTGCCTCACTTTTGTTAGAAGGTGGCAGAACTGTGCATAGTGAATTTAAACTGCCAGTTCCCATTTTAGAAACATCAGTGTCAGATATTCAACTGAATTCTTTACAAACAAAACAATTTAAAAAAAAAAATAATTGTCATAGATGAGGCAACAATAATGTCATGTCATGCCTGGCAATGTATTGATAGATTATTAAAAGAAGTGATGGATAATAATTTGCCATTTGGTGAAAAGGTGATGTTGTTGGGAGGAGTTTTTATGCAAACATTACCTGTTTTGCCACATGGAAATAGGACTGACATCTTGAAACATGTATCAAGACAAGTAAACTGTGGAAAATATTTACACACCTGAAATTAGAATTAAATATGAGATCTGAAGGCCAAAATTAATTCAATGATTGGCTCATTCAAATTGGAGAAGGAAAACATCCACAAATAAATAATTTACCATATGATACCGTTGAAATTTCATCACAAATGGTTTGCAAGGAATCACTTATATCGGCAATCTTTCTAAACACTCTCAATAACAACTATTACTCAGACATTGCAAACAAAGTGATATTAACATAAAAAAATGTAGATGCCTTGAATCTAAATAACATTTTTTTTTAATTCATCAACGCACTCCCAAAAAATTATTTCAGTGCAGATTCAGTTCTGGCTGACGATAAAGACAGTGAATCTAACTTTAGTAAAACATTTATCAATTCTTTAATACCATCTGGAATGCCACCACATGTTTTGCAATTGAAAAAAGGGGCAATTGTCATGCTATTGGGAAATATGAATCCAAAAAAAGGACTTTGTAATGGGACCAGATTAATTGTGCAGGATTTAAAAGATAATTTCATACATGCAGAAATTATGAATGGTACCCATAAAGGTGAACGAGTTTTTATACCAAGAATTAATTTGACTCCAAGTGAGAGTGGTTTGCCTTTTGTCCTTCAAAGGAGACAATTTCCCATTATCGTGATATTTGACATGTCAATAAATAAATCCCAAGGACAAACTTTTAAGTCTGTGGGTATTTTTTTACCGGAACCTGTTTTTGCACATGGACAACTCTATGTTTCTTTTTCAAGGTGTACAAATTCAGATGATATTAAAGTTTCAATTGAAGACAACACAAGTCAGGGTGATCTCTTACAGGATGGACGCATTTTTTCCCCAAAAACATTGTGTACATTGAGGTTCTGTAAACATAGTAAACAGTGGTTTTATTTCAAGGACGAAATTTGATGTCACTCAGACTTTTTTTTAGAGGACACCTATTTCACATAGAAAACTCTATGTACAATTTTACAAAACCACAACAATAATAACAAAAACGGAAAAAAAACACAAGAATTAACAGTGGTTATATTCCATAGACAAAATTAAAAGTCTGCTGGGCTCTTTATAAGGGAACCACTTGGACATGCAAAAACAAAAAGTATTGGAATGTCATGGAAATAGCCTTTTGCCAAGATTGGCCCCACAAAACAGTTATGTTGCATTTTTTTACTTTTGCTGTTTACATTTTAATACATTAACTTCATGTTTGTAATGTTAAAATATTTTTTTTAAAGGTCACAAAAATTGTTTTATTGTATGTAATTAAGGGTTCATGTTAGTAGGAGGATGATCATTTGTTGTAAAAATTAAATGTATAATTAAATACAGAGTATTGATCCAGTGAGTAATCAGATTGCCAGTTAATGGGGTCAGAAATTAATTAATGTTTTCCCTTCTTTGATACAATTGGCTAAGTATTAATGTGTTTTTTTACTGTTTGCCTTCCTCTGGATTTAATACTTATGTGGTTTAACAGTACTTTAACTAAAAGTTGCATGTTACAAGCCATTATGTAATGGTTTAATATACTCATTGATATAAAGTTGACCTAATGTTATGTTACTCATCCATACCTCCGATTTAAAAATGTTAGTATTGTTAATAAAAATGCTTCACTAATGTTTCAAATATAAGTTGCATGTTGCATAGCATTATGTAATCGTTTACAACAATTTACGTATACAAACTTCATCCATTGTTACATTATTTCTGCATACATGATGATTAAAAAGGTTAATATAGTTAAAAAAATTATCGTTTACCAGTTGTTGAAATACAAGTTGACTGTTAAAAAAATTAAAAAAAAGTTATTATAATTGTTGTACTACTTTCTACGTAACAAAAATGTTCAGAGTGTCAGAGACTCACATTGTTTGACAAACAGCATTCCCAGCTTGATAATTCATTGGAATGTACAATTCCCATAAATATATACAATAATCTTTGATATCTTGGACAAAAGCACACTCTTTTGCATAAAATTATTGCATTACATTTTATTGGCAGATAAACAATGGAATCTCAGGTTCAAGCAGATCTTTCTGTAGAGGGTCAGTATCAGTATATGGCACCTTGTGGGATTCTACGTTAAATAATTGTATATTTTTGTTTAATGTAAAAACACAAAGAAGCAATCAAAGAGAGATAGACTATGTGCTTTGGTGGATGCTGAGGTAGTGTGTTTCAAAAGCAACTTACATTTAAGGTACATATAGAAGGTTCGAACTATGGTATAATTTAAAAATAAAGGTAATAACATGTGGTTTATAATTTAAAGTATTGTTGTTGTAAATGTATGCATATTATTAATATATATTATTATAGCTTTGTTTCTATTTTTTCATATATGTATTAATTATTATATACTTTTTCCTCTTTTCTCTTTTTATTATATCTTTACATTTATTCATATTTTAATAATTCATATTTATTTGCCTTATAGGCCATATATATTATATTTTCTTTATCTTAAACAAAATTAAACTTAATCAAAGTTTAAAAAAAAGGCCTTTTCCTAAAGTAAATGTACATTGAAGTTGCAATTTTTAGCTGCCAGTCACTCTTTCTGATAAACCCACTATGGAGACATTGTATCTCTTTTTAATTAGTGATAATTACTAATAATTGCTGATAAACAACTAGTGCTCTGAACCTGAGCATGCCCATTCTTTTGTTTTACATGACTGAAGACAATGGGTTTTATGTAATCATTACATTTTATAAAAATTTGTATCTGTGCATGTGTGTCATCTGACTAATGAGCCTTGTTTTCTGAAGGCCACTTCATGTTTGAAATTCCGATTTTGCTATAAGATTGGAATAATGCTTGTTTGTTTTTATTCAAACAGCTTGGAGACATCATACGGATGTAGTTATGACTCTGTGACAATATATGATGGCCTCCCACTGAGCTCTCCACAACTGGGCAAAATATGCTCTCCTCTAAATATTACATTTACCTCTAACTCAAACATTCTGGGTGTTGTATTCCGAACTGATGGCAGTGTCCAGGGGACGGGTTTCCAGGCTGTGTATACATCAATTTACAGAAACAGCATGCCAGGTATAACTTTATAATGTATAAAACTCTATCTGCTCCAACAATGAATCATGTATTGCCATAGAAATTAACAGAAATATAAACACTCAATTAATTCAATAATATTTTATGTAAGATTTTGTTTTTATTGCACCACACAACATGCCAATCTTTCTATATAATAATATTCATAGAAACCATTAATATTTTCATTCTTAAACATTCTGTACACAAATTGTACACAGACTAGTATTTGTTTATATGTGTATTTACTTTCCAATTAACTTGCTCACATTGATGTGCAGTCCTCCAGGCTGTAAATTGAGTTTTCTGGTATTCTCTGGGTTTCCCCAAAGCAGGCCCCTGTCCTGTATTCCTAGATAGATAGATAGATAGATAGATAGATAGATAGATAGATAGATAGATAGATAGATAGAACTTATGTTCAGCAGGTAAACAGGTATTTTTTTAAAGAAACAGATTTATAGAAAATGTAGATTTATTAAAATAAAAATAGCACTGTGACTCAAACTTTCATGAAAAACGCATAATATTCATTGATATTATCAAGAAATAATATAAATGTGCAGCAGTGTTCCGTATATTCTATATCATCATACAGAATATGAATAAAACCACGTTATTTATTGTAATTGGTTTTACTTGTAGTTAACTGTGGAGGAATCCTTAGAAATTACTGGGGGATTATTGAGAGTCCGTCCTATCCATACTCACACAGCGCTGCTGACTGTGTTTGGCATATACAAGTTGGAAGTGACAAAGTTGTCCAGATCCAGTTTTCTGATTTTGCGTAAGTAAATATAACACTATGGTTTATTTTATAGTATGACAATTTTAATAATATGAGTGCAGTTTCTATGTTTGTAGCCACTCTTTAAATTCTGTGTAACACGAATAACCATAGATAGATTGTTTCCCTATTTAATGTTTCCAAAGTCTCTCATTTACAATAAATAAATATATATATATATATATATATATGTATATATATATATGTATATATATATTAGCAAGTAAAATAATACACCTGTGTGCACCTGCGTGTTTAAAACACGTCATAAATCACGTTTCCACCTAATTAGCCAATGACTGTGGTTATAACACAACTTTTGAGCATAGCACAGGATGGATACTTATGAGTTAAGTAACTTACTAACAGTCTACTTTTGATCTAATCATTTGCAGTTAGATATATATATATATACACCACATTTATAATGCTTTTTGTCTCTGTCGGCGTACAATCTATTTTTGTCTGCAGGCTTGAAAATTCCCCCTCTTGCATATCTGGATTTGTTGCAGTTTATGATGGGACTCCCCTTAGTTCTTCCTTACTTGGGAAATTCTGTGGGTCGTACAGTGGCAATTTCACTTCCTCATCAAACAGCTTAAGTGTTGTCTACTCAAGCAGAGGAACCAGCAGTAGCTTTGTAAGAGGATTTCATGCCAAATATGTTGCTAAAAATCAGAATAATCAGAATGGTAAGTTTGTTGTTTAAAAGAAAAAATAATTTCTTTAAGGACCTCACTTGTCAAGTTTGCATCAAACTAACAACATTAACAGCTGTTTGAGCTGCTGACATAAAACCTTTTATAGGAAAAATGATTTTTTAAAGACTGTTTGCAAGTTGGGAATTAATTTAGTGTTTGTAACTTCCTCATAGCTGGAATATATATCTATGTATTTTGGTTATCAGTGGAGGCAGCGATGCAAAAGGAGGGAACAGGGAGCCTTTGTTAGATAATTGGACATGACTGAAATTGACACCACACCCCTTTCCACCTCACTGGCCCAGAAACAGGAAGTTTCATCAATAGTTGCAACTATAGCTCTCATGAAATAAATGCTCCTCTTTCACACACAACTTTCACCTATGCATCATGAATTCCTCCAGGGTACGGTAGAGGCACCACAATTATTAATTTTTTCTAATTAAAATCTAGGCAGACTCGAAGTTTTCAAACATATATATATTTTTCATAGTATTTTTTTTCTAATAGAAAATGACAGTAGTGGCTTGCAGTTATATTGTGTTCCAACCTTATTGTTCATATTAAGAAATACAGTGAAATATGATCTCTCTTGTAATTTCAAAGTCAAGATTAATGTATGTCACTGCTCTTATTTTGAACTATGTATTACGAACCAGTAAAATATACTGTAAAGTTAGAAATGTAAGTTTTTATTTGTCAAGCATACTGTAGCATGTTACACCACTACTGTATGTGGTATTTCAAATTCATTTAGAATTAAAAAAAATACTGCAGATAAACTTCTTGTTATTTTTCCAAAAATAAATGTGTAACCACTGGATAACTTGTTTTCTTTCCCCCATTTAGTGACCCTCGTTTGCTCATCATCCTTCATGCAAGTTGAGATCTCAGTGGGGTACCTTCAATCTCTTGGTTACTCAGAGAATGATCTCTACCTGAACGACCCTCAGTGTCGCCCACAGCGTTATGGAAACTGGGTGACACATTACATCTATTACAATCAATGTGGTACAGTGAGACAGGTAAGAAAACACATTACAAAAACTAGTAGGTAAAACAAATAAGCAGGTGTCCAATAAGTTACAAAACTTTACAACTTTGACTCTTTATTTATTAATTCATTTATATCGAAGCTAGTACAAATTTAAAGGGACAGAGATATCTATCTAAACAATGTGCATGGTTACCGATTCCAGTTAATTTAATCTTTATTCCTTGCTTTATTTATAATTATAGCCTCACATATGACTTCACTGAGATGCTTTTTTAAAATAATCTTTACAGTTTGTCCTTCACATTCCTTGCCCAAATTTTCTCATTTAACATTTTCAAGTTATACTGTATGTCCTTAATATGTCTAATGGTTGAGCAATGCTTGTTAGAAATGCTCAACTTACTCAAATCAGTTTTGCAAGAACAGAATTTCCTGGTGAATCACTGTAAAAAAGAAGCAGAATTACCCTAAAAACATTTAGCATAAGTGATTCCCAAATGTATTTTTGTCACGGACCACTTCAATATTGTTGAAGGTCCTGTGGACCACTTGAATGTTGATAAAGATTTTCACAGGACACTTAAATATCATAAATGTTCTTTAACAATAGATCATTAATGTATAGCAAATGCATTTATAAAAATACAGTTTAGTATCTAAACCTTATTTGCCAATTGTTTATGTATTTTATTATGTTTTTCTTGATTTTTCTTGATTTTTTTGTAACTTCATAAATTCTACAGTTGTTTTTTTGACCAACGTTTTGGAACCTCAGGTCTAGATGTAACACATATATTTCACAGCATAATTTAAGAACAACTACCTACAGAATTACATGATAAACAAGCACAATAGTGGTAAACAAGTCATGGCATCTATGCATATAATTTAATTGAACCTCTGTTAGCAAAATTCTATACAATTATTAATTATTTCTATTATTTTATTGTTTTAGGAGATTGGCCTCTATCTTTCCACCCATCACCTATGCAGGTGGGAAGGGCAGCGAGTTGTGAATCTTTGTATTGTATCTTCTAACAAACACAGTATATCCAGCTGCTTGTGATTGTTTCAATTGGTCTTGAGGAGCTTTCTCTTGTACTAAAAACTGCATCAAATGACCACTTGGACTAATAGTTTGCTGTAGGCTGTGTTCATTCGAAAATGCAATTTGGAAATTCACAGCTTACTGCCCGATCACCTCACACAATGATATGACAGTGATACTATTAAATGTTGTGCATACTTTGCATTGCTTCAACCATGTAAAAAATTTAGAAACATTGACTATAATTAGTTTTTAAAACAGGATTATTAAGTAACAAGAGTCTATAATTTTTAATTTCTGTGTTTAGCAACAATGATTACAGATTGTAGGACTCATATTTACCACATATTCTGTTATTGTTTACAGGGTGAAAGAGACACAATCAGCTACTCAAACACTGTGCATGGTTACCATTCTGGTCAGATAATTGAACGCAGCAAAAAGCTCAACCTTAACCTTCGTTGCCAAATGTACCAAAATACAATGGTGGGAATCATGTATCATGCTGATGATATTGTGCATCAGAATCTGTCCCAACATGGCTTGTATGATGCAAGTTTGTCATTCTACTATTCTCCAAGTTTTAACAGCCCTGTGTACCAGTCTCCATATTATGTGCAACTCAATCAGAATTTGTACCTTCAAGCCACTTTGCATAGCTCTGACCAGGATCTTACCTTGTTTGTGGATACTTGTGTGGCATCACCAGTCTCCAATGACTTTGTAACTCAGACCTATGACTTAATACGCAATGGGTAATTTTAATTTTATAATTTCATCTTATCTTTTTTTGCTTTGGGTTTATTACATTACTGTTTAATTTCCTTGTGAAGTTATTTTGTGGTAGAATGTATTTGTTCCAATTAAGCCTATAAGATACAAATATTATGGGGCAGCAGCACAACCAGCTTGAAATAAGTTTTTTAGTCTATGCATAATAAGGAGTAATAGAACAAGAAGTATAGAATAGTTGATTTAAACAAGATGTTTACAATAGAAAATATCATGTCTCAGTAGTTTGCAATTTGCCATCATAGACATGTAGATAACAGTTAACTAAAAAGGAGAAAAGTGACTGTAAAGTGTAATTTTCTTATTTTTCTTTCTGTATTTTTATTGTACCAAAATATGTCCTTTAAGTGTGATCTTAAATATACTTGTTTATCTCTTTCAGGTGTATTAGAGACTCTACCTATTATGTCTACTATTCTCCAAATCCAAATCAGGCCCGTTTTGGATTCAGCGCATTTGGGTTTATTAGCCGCTATTCTACAGTTTATCTGCAGTGTAAACTGACAGTATGTCCAAGATACAGTCAAAACTCACGTTGTTCACAGGGCTGTGTGAGAAGCAGACGCAAGAGGGCTGCAGTACTACCACATGAGCAACTTACCGTCTCACTTGGGCCCTTGCACATTCAGAACTAACCAAGCAAATAAATTATGCAAGATACAAGAAAACATTTACATCTGGATGTTTAATTTTACTAATTGAATTTTTAATGTAATAATGTAAACAAAATAAAACTAATTATAAACTTTTCAAGAAGTTGTGACAAGAACTGGAGGTTAATGTCTGCACATATAATGCACTGCATTTGGGACCTCTGGATAACTGCTAGGTGTACTTTTTATGTTTAGATAATGAATACAGTTCAATAAAAATGTATGCAAATATGCTAGACTGCTTAGTGATTTCTTAATAATTGAATGTGAAATATGTAAACATTGATGTACAGTGCCTTGCAAAAGTATTCACCCCACTTGGAATTTTTCACATAGAATTCAGATTAACAAAACATTGAACTTAAGGCTGTAATGTAACAAAATAGGTAAAAAGTCAAGGGGGGGGGGGGTGAATACTTTTGCAAGGCCCTGTATGATATAATTTACAAAACCTTTTAGTTTGCAAAGGCATTTCAAGTTCTCTTTTGTGCTGTTTCAAGTCTGCAAAAAATGCATTGGAACTCTTTAATCTATATTTCATGAGCAGTTTAAAAACTTTAGAGTGTGTTTGATAGCCATGGAAGAAAGTGATAAACGCTTTGTACGTTTGCTGGGTGATATTGTAGAATATCTGCTCTTTGTAAAGTGAAGGTTTGCTGCACAGAGTTTAATATATGTAATCACTAGAGCTGAGAATTTTTGGCAACTGAATATTTCTATTGAACTAATAAATATTAATCAAAATGTCGTCTTTCTCCCAGAGTTATGACAAATAGCTAATGTCTTTGTGCATATTTGTGCATATTTTTTAATTTTAGGGCATGTTTTTAATGTCATATTATGCATGAAAGGAAAGGGAGGGGAAGAGGCGCAAAACCTAGTGAAAATAAATGCTAAACTAAATAAATACATAGAATGCAGGTAAAAATGCCAACTCAGTCAGGAAGTCCTTCTCCTGATGGATAACGCTGATCCGGCAACTGGATCTTCCTGTCTGTTTCACGTGAGGTGGAGTGAGGAGGCACCCTATGGGTGCGGTTTTATTCATGAACTACTATTTTCACGGAGAAGCTGAGTATTTGAGTCGTATAGACCCCTATGAATACTCAAAGCTAATATGATAGTTTATAAAAATAAAATATTTTTATTCATAAATAAATCCAGTACACAAATTTAGTAGTGTTTGCTGTATAGTAGTTGCGATACTTATATAGTAGAGGATTGCTGTACTCCAAATGACTCTTAGTTACAAGTCAAAGGTTTAGGAGTATAAAAAACATGCTAATACAAGATAAAAGAAAAAAAGATAATAATAATAAAAATGGCAAAATCAAAAAAAAAAAGAAAAGAAAAGGATCAGACTCCTTTCATCTGATCTTACTGGCTTTCTCAATGTATAAATAATAAAATAGAAATTAGTAACTAGATAAATAGCTATATGCATATTTACATATCCCTGGCCTGGCCTGGACACCCTCTGCACCCCTAGTTCCAACAAAGCTGCCTTAAGTCCATAAGAAATGTATTATCAGCATGTAATTTACACCATACAGTGCTTCTGAGAGTTGCAGGTGGTATAGCTGCCCATTCATATTGGCAAAATGCCTCCAGGTCATGCAAAGTCATTGGTCGTCTTGCATGAACAGCATGTTTGAGATCTCCCCAGAGTGGCTTCATGTTATTAAGGTCAGGAGACTGTGATGGCCACTCCACAACCTTCACCTTTTTTGCTGTAACCACTGGAGGGTCAACTTGGCCTTGTGCTTAGGGTCATTGTCATGCTGGAAAGTCCAAGAGCGTCCCTTTGTGCAGAAGAATGCAAATTGTCTGCCAGTATTTTCTGATAACATGCTGCATTCATCTTGCCATCAATTTTCACAAGATTCCCCGTGCCTTTAGAGCTTAGACCGCCCCCCTCCCAAAACATCAGTGTGCCACCACCATACTTCACAGTGAAGATGGTATTTTTTTCTCTATACTCCTTGTTGACCCCTCTCCAAGCATAATGCTTATGGTTGTGACCGTAAAGCTCTATTTTGGTCTCGTCACTCCAAATTACAGTGTGCCAGAAGCTGTGAGGCGTGTTAAGGTGTTGTCAGACATATTGTATTTTTTTTTGTGGCATTGGCACAGTAAAGGCTTCTTTCTAGCAACTCGACCATGCAGCTAATTTTTGTTCAAGTATCGTCGTACAGTGCTCCTTGAAACAACCACACAATCTTTTTCCAGAACAGCCTATATGTGGAGATCTGCTTTCTTCAGTCGGGCTTGATAAGGCTGTTATAGACAAGCCTACCCCTTCTATACACCAGTTTAGAAGGGCTAAGACAAGCCTACCCCTTCTATACACCAGTTTCTTTTTATCTCTTCACCAAGACAGCTGATGTTTCTAAAAATGCCCTTACTCAGATGCAGTTTTTAAAAATAATATGAACTCAGGCTCATCATTATCAAACTCAAGAACTGTTTTTATTGTTGCTGTAATTCATAACAGGTTCAATAGATATAAATTTAAACTTGTACTGATAACATTCTGTCATAGTTTGTGTGTCTTCTGGATTTTGTATATAAAGTACTATTGACAAGGTTTCATCTGCAAGGCATCATATACACATCTTTATATCCATTTCATTATTATCTTCTCTAGGAATGTTGACATATACATATATCTTCTAGAAAGGTTTCCTCCCCCTTCAGTTAGGAGCATATACACACTTCAATAATTGTAAAGGATCAGGGCAGCCATTTTCTCTGACATATATATCTTTCAGATACCTCCTTTGGTAGATAATTCCACAGATTAACCACCCTTACTGTGAAGAACACTTTACTTTCTTTAAGGTGAAATCTTTTTACTTCTAATTTCAAAGGATGTCCTCCTGCCAGTTGAAAACCTCTTGGCACAAAAAGTTCCATTGACAAAGCCTTGTATTGACCCTGAATATATTTATATAAGGTAATCATATCCCCTCTTAGTCGCTTTTTTTCTAGAGTAAATAAGTTTAATTTGGTTAGTCTTTCTTCATAACTTAGCCCCTCCATTTCCTTTATTAGCTTTGCTACCCTTATCTGTACTTTTTTCAACTCTAAAATGTCCTTTTTATGTAATAGTGCCCAAAATGGTACTCCATATTCCAAATGAGGGCATACTAGGGATTTGTATAGTGGGAGAATTATATTTGCTTCCCCTGCTTCTATACCCTTCTTAATATATGCTAATATTTTACTTGCCTTTGCAGCTGCTGCTTGGCATTGAGCACTGTTACCTAGGCGGTTGTCCACAAGTACCCCCAGATCCCTTTCGATATGTGATACCCCTAGATTTGCTCCATTAAGATAATAAATTGCATGGCTATTTTTCATTCCCAGATATATAACTTTACATTTATTCATATAAATCTCATCTGCCACTTAGATGCTCCTTCCTCTAATTTATGCAAATTCCTTTGGAGGGAAATTACATCATTTTCTGATTGAATTACCTTGCACAATCAGCAAAAATGGAGACACCACACTCCAATCCCACTTCCAAGTCATTAATAAATATGTTAAAAAGGAGGGGACCTAATACTGAGCCCTGAGGAACCCCACTTACCACATTAGTCCAATCGGAGTATGTTCCATTTTCAACAACCCTTTGCTTCCTGTCTTTTAGCCTGCTCTCAATCCATAAGCTCTGCCTTTCTCCAGTCATCTGGTAGAGACCCTGTGTTGAGTGAATCTTGAAAAATTAGATATAATGGTTTGACTATTACAGAACCCAGTTCCCGGAGTACCCTTGGATGTATTCCATCAGGACCTGGGGCTTTATTAACATTTATTTTTTCCAACCTCTTTTGGATTTCTTCCTGCATTAACCAGGTATTTGGTGAAGGTAATGTAGCCCCATTATGTTGCAGTGTCCCAACCACTGGTACCTCCCTTGTGTATACCGAAGAAAAGAATACATTTAGCTCATCTGCCTTTTCCTGGTCACTATGATGGCCTGTGTCACATTATAATGTGGCGCTCCTTGCCAGCAACTGCGACCCTCGCAAACTTTACTTCGCAACGCAAACAACACGACACACCAACTACGACCATCGCAAACTTTACCTCGCAACGCAAAAAACATACGAGACACGTTACCACACATTACAACCTCGCAAAAATCGGACGCAACTCGCGACCATGACAAAATTCTAAACACAATAAATACACACACCACATACATAAAAAGCTTACCTACAGCAAGAGGAAGCATCCAGGACCTCAAAAAAACAACTTACACCTTCATTTAACTAAAAATAAAAGAGTTTAGACACAAAAAAATTCGCTAAGAGAGAGAAAAAATGGCAGCTGAACAAAACGAAAACGAGGCTACAGCACTGTAAACACGCAAAACACCACAAGAAACTCGCAAAATACCACAATCAACCTACGGATATTCCTCTGACGCATACCACACATTACCCACCATTTTACGCCAATGCGGAAGTACACAACTACGCTAACGGTTTTGTCTCGCGCACGCACACTATTACACTGCACACATTCATCACGCTTACACAGCAGCTCCACACCACTAATGCTGCAGCAACATCAAAACAGATTGCCAGCTCTTTAACACAATGCTTCAAAATAGGTTAAGTATATTCATTTATTAATTGTATTATATATTTCAGTAGTAGACACAAAACACCATTAGCTACCTTACAAGTTCATTGACGGGCAATTCGCTAGTTAATATATAAATATAATATATTTTAGGGTTAGTCTTACTTTCCTTTGCAACTAACTTTCATTTTCAATTTTAGCCAGTCTAAGAGCCCTTTTGCAAGCCTTGTTTATTTCCTTATACTTGTGTAAAGCAGTCTCTGTCCCCTCTTGTTTGTATAATTTAAATTTCCCCATGGTATATGGTGATAAGTATGTTTATTTAGTAAGGATTTGAACATTGACCATTTATGTTCAGTGTTTTTACCTTTCACTTCTCTGTCCAAGTCTATACGTTGTATTGCTGCCCTTAGGCCGTTAATCATATCTTCACTATGGATTCTGATACATATATATCTTCCAGATATCTTATTCCATGTATATATATTAAGCTTCTCAGAGTCATTAATAGCTGGATTAGCCTCACTTCTCTCCTGTCGTGTCCTGCCTTCAGACTGGCTTGTTCTCAGAGACACCATTACATGACTAACTGATTTTCCCTCTCCCAACTGTCAGTTACTGGCTACCTCAACATTCTAGCTGCAAGGTAACTCATTATACACTGGAAACAATTAAACATACAGTATCAACATAAAACAGCATAACATAACATACAGTAAATAACATACATATGGTAATCAACTTAATATAACATTAAATACCTATAAACAGACTTAGCCCAGCCCCACATCACATTTTTCCAGGAGGCAGTCCTGATAGGAGTCTTTAAGCAACCAGGGTAATGGCCATCCTCAACATTGTCAAACGTTGGATGCGCAGCAGTGAACTTGATCAATTAGTCAAACCTGTACTTAAGGGTTTCGATGGAGCCAATGGCAACAGGGATCATCATCATTATGTCACTAAAAAATGGAGATTAGATTTCAAAGCCTTACGGGTTTCAAACATAAGTTTCGATCGGACCCGTATTCCAGATATAATGCAAAATGAATAAAGCCGTAAATATAACATTCAAGTCCATACGAGTTCCGTTATATGGATTAACACATTGATTGACAGGATCGATATAACATAAAGTATTTTATATTGCAAATTTGCAAGCCTGAGAATGTTGTGCTATTCATTTTAATACCTAACATCACTTTCCCTTTAATATAAGTAAAGTAGTGTGTGTATATATGCATTTACAGTGCTATAGATTGGACTATAACTCACTAGCGGGTCCTCTCTAGTACCCGTAGGCTTTTTTTCTCCATTTGCAAGTTACAGGCTTGAACACCAGTGAATTTGTTGCAATTTAATAGTGTGATTGGAACGTAACAGTTATGGGCTTTACAGATCAAAGGATTTGCGGGAGCGCAGGTTGGATTTTCACATCTGATAGGGTTTTCTCGCTCTTCACCTGCAGATCATCAGCGGGTTGCTTTACAGGGCCAATTTAATAGCCATCATTAAAGGCTACAGTTTTCAACGTTGAGGGAATTTAATAGGACTGCAGGTCTAGATGAATATAAAATATGTGTAGCCAAATTTTTTTTAATTATTTTCTTTTTTTTTTTACAAACATCATGTTTACACACTTTTAGTCAAGTTAACTAGGATGCATTTTCAATACTAACCATGAAAAGCAGTACAAAAAGCAGTACATTTTTTAAATGTATGTGTTAGGGTGTCTTCCCTCTGCAAAAACAACAGTAGTAACCGATCTCGGTTGGATACAATCTGCCTCAGTGTCTCTCCTTCATTTTTCAAATATCCTCATGAAATCTTTCCCACTACTCATAGCATACTGCTCTGAAAACCTTCGGAAAGAAATTAATATAAGAATGCAAAAGGTAGATCTGTAAAGATACCCTGCATCCAAGATTTTCATAGTTCTTGAGAAAAACTTGCATGAGCTGACAGTAATTTTCCTCTTCATGGTTCCCCAGAAAACCCTTGACCACAGACATGAATGCTTTCCAAGCAGCATGCTTCTTCAGATTCATTATAGCTTATTTGTGGATCAACAAAGATACCATCTTTGAGTTTAGTATCACGTAGGTTGGAAAATTTTCGTACCCTTGACCACAATATTCCACCCTTGAACCTAAAATCTTACCTTGTTGTTTTGATAGACCAAAATCTTATACAAGTTCATTAAATTCATTTTGCTGTACCAGGTAAGGCCCACTAAATTTTTTAAGTGTATGTAGGATCTGGAACTATTTCAGGTGCTGTGTGTGGTCCAAAGTCTGTCTCTGATGAAGATGAATCTATGTGTTCTCCGTTTTTAGGAGATTTAGGTATGGGAAGATCTTCTTCCATGAGAAACTGGCCTTATAGCCAAAGGTATACTTTGTCACAACACGCTCTTCATTGAGCTTGAAAAGGTTGCTAGACCGATCCTATTGGGAGGGCGCCTCTGACACAGGACGGCTTCTCACGATTTAGTAATAAAATATTAAAAACCTTCCCTCTGAATGGAACACATCATCTATATGTGTCTCAAAAAAAGCATACACTATATTTTTCTGTTCACTTTTTTTACAGTTTTTATCAAGTATAACAATGGGTTATTTTCCATACACAAACACAAATTTTGGTACCTTGAATTTCCCCAAGTGGACTAGGAACTTCCACCAAGGGCACGGCGCTAACTTTTCTATCCCCCCCCCGTCTAGGATTAGAGAATGTCAATGGCTCCAAATATCGGATACTTAAATATAATCCTTTATTAGGAATGTATTTGTGGCTATTATGATAGCCTTAGTAAATATGTTCAGCATGGATAGAGTTCATAGGGGTCCGGTTGCTAGGTCCAGCGGTCCAGAGCCCCAGAGACTGAAATACTCAATATTGTTTTGTTTTTCTTTTTTGAAAGGCCTTTTTTCAGTCAAGCAAAACTATCAATCATCAATGAAAATCACCCTCTGAAATACACATTAGTGGCAGGGAGCAGTTAAATCTGAGCTGCTAGACATGTATAAAAAAAAAATTTTGCCCTCCCTCAGGGGCTCCACTCTAGATACAAAACTGTTTTTTATATAGCCTGGGGGCATGATTGAAAGATGGTAATTTGTTGTTTAAACTATACAATTTTAATAAAGTTCTGTTTTTCATATCAACCCCTACTTATTCTTAAGGCCTTTATAAGACCACTAAAGTGGTCCTCTAATGTTGCTATTATTTATTTATTTATGTATTTATTTATGTATTTAAACACGAGGGGGTAGAACATATTGCCATTTTCAACCTAAATTGAATCTATTTTTCTTTGATACCCCACGATTTGCTTCATTTTCCAATGTGTAAATAGTATTTACCCATTCTAAACTATTTAACAGTTTACATTGCATCACACGCAGAGGTGTAGGTCTTTGGCGCCTTACTCGCCACTGAAGCAGGACTTTGAAAACAAAACAATAACACGCAATGACTAAAATGGACTTACACAAAAAAATACGAGCCGCAGGACTCAGAAAAAAAAAATTACGATTTTGCAAAAATACGAAATTAAGGGTCGAAAGGCGGACATCCACAAACAAGAAAAACACCTTAAAAAAACAAGACAAAATAAATAAATAAACACACACACACAGCATGGGGGGACAGCCACAACATCTGCCAGTGAGGTTGCCCCAATTAAAGTCAAATTTAAGGAGTTTTGGAACTTGAACATCGGCTAAGCGAGACAGAAAAATGGAGGACAAAAAAAAAAAGGAAAACGAGGCTACAGGACCCAAAACCCGCCAATAACAGCCAGGCAGGAACGACTTTTGCAGAGGGCATACGAGGTACAAAAATGCAAAATCACAAGGTCACAAAAATACGAACTTAACGGCTAAACCGTGCACAGCAAAAAGCATTAAAAACACACAAAATACAAACACAAATTTAAAAAAAAAAATTACACACAGCAAGGGGGGACAGCCAGGACGTCTGGGACTCAGGTTGCACGCAAATTTAAGTCCAATTTAAAGACTTTAGACACTTGAAAATCCCATGCCCCAACCCTGCATCCGGACCCATATCCCCTCTCTAGCCCCCTCTGGCCTCCCTTGGGTATGACGGTGTATAAAAATCAACTAATTTGGGGTTGTAAGCTGTGATCTTAGTGGCTACTTTCCCTGCTCTGCATCATCCAATCATAGCTTTTTCTCTTCTTATGCACAGTATAGTCCCTTTTGCCTGGCAAGGAGAGTGAGAGGAAACTTCATGTAAATGTGTAGTCAAGTATGTTGTATGAATGTAATGAGGTCAAGGTCACTAGTGATTAAATGTATAAGTTGATAGATTGCTGTGCAATTCATAAAGTTGTGTATGATTATACATAAGCACTACAAAACATATAACATATAAATATCTTTTATGGACACATTTATGGCTGGATTTTGATTTATGATGTGCTAGCTATCCAGTATTTCATATGCCGTTTCTAAACAGCAGTTTTAAGCATTGCATAGTTTAATAACTACATCTAAACACATTCTAGAACTTTTCATCAATACATGACTATTTACTGTCCTTTCTGGTGTCCTGAGTGATGTCTCTTCTTGCTAGGTCCTTTATGTCTTGGAGATAATTTCCTATCATGTGCTATAATCTGGTCACAGGAAGAAACATAGCAGCCCATAATGTTCTATTACTGACACACTCCAAACCACAAGCTTGGTATTTATTTG
This sequence comes from Discoglossus pictus, assembly GCA_027410445.1. Classification (NCBI taxonomy): domain Eukaryota; kingdom Metazoa; phylum Chordata; class Amphibia; order Anura; family Alytidae; genus Discoglossus; species Discoglossus pictus. The sequence goes on along the minus strand of CM050165.1, from coordinate 175,000,303 downwards.
TATTCAATATAATTTGACTACCAACATTTGTTTACGGAACAACCACCTACATGTATTACTGAAGAGACATAGTAGTCACCAAACTGCTGTGCAATATTATATTGGAAAGTAATTTTTAATTGATCAAGGTTTGATTTAGATAATTGCAGTTTTAGCACCCTCCCACTATAAGCTGCATTGGATAGACCCCCATGGATGATCAGAGTTAATTAGAAATCCATGGAAGTCTGTATAGACCTCCATTGATTATGAAGGGTTAAAAGATGTTCCATGATTATAGGGGGCTAATTTTTTTGCCAATATACAGCCCTCATGGATGACAGGGGACCCCCTGCAGCATGGAGGTTCATTTGAGGTGTCAGGGGGTCCCGATCTGGAGCTCCTGCAGCATGGGGGTTAATATTAGGTGTCAGGAGGTCCTGATCAGGACTCCCTGCAGCAGGAGAGTTAAGGTAAGGTGTCAGGGGGTCCTGATCGGGATTCCCTGCAGCATGGGGATTTATAAAAGGTGCCAGCATGAGTGTTGATTGTAGGCACTGCTGGGGTCTTGATCGTGACCCCCATGGCAAGGGTTAATCGTTTGGGTGCAAGGGGGGTCCTTGCAGGGGTTAACGTTTTGGGGCTGGAGTGGTTGTTTAAAGACAGAGTACTGCCTCTTTAACTGCTGTTCTGGCACTCAGCAATGTTTTTAAAATAATTTGAGAGTGGTCTTTAGTATTTCCTTCAGTTTTTAGCAGGCAAGGCACTGCCCTGGTTTGTGAGCAATTCGTAAAATCAGATTAATATACGGTTTGGGTGTGAAAGTCTACTGAAGTAACTCCCAAACTTTTAGGCAGTGCAAAAATCAATGGGCACAAGTCGATTTCCCTTTGGCAACTCAATGGGCCCTATTTAATTTAAAATTGCAATTATTACTGAAGCCCATAATGTAGCCCGCAAAAGTTACTGATACTTAATTGGCCTCTTCTATCTACCTGCAATCTATTTGCGAGCTACAGTCTGTAAATTCCTGTGGTTGTCAAAATTGTAACTCCGACCCATCTAAGCCTTCAATCTTTAAAGCCTGCAAATGTTACAATCGCTAAAAATCGCAGATCGCTCTTAAATTGCTACAATTCCACAAGCTTGCAATTGCCTTCAAACCTGTAAATTGCAAATGTAGCAAAAACTTCTACGAGTACAAGAGAGGACTCACAAGTGGGTTAAACACCTATTCTTAACACTATAAAAGTCAATAAAAACACAATACTGGACTTTAAAATATGGGGGAATTGATGAAAGCCATTAGAATTAATTACAGAACAGTCTCAAGCTCGCACACCTGCAATATATATATATTTTTTATGTTTATTTTCCTGGTTATATCAATCACTGTAATCAAGGAGTTAATACATATCAGACCACCCACATGGACTATAACAGCTTCTTCATTCATTTTTATTGATTTTTTCATCGCTGGATTGCAAGCCCGATCGCATATCGAACATCTAAACACTAATTGATTGACGTTTAAATGCCATTTTTTACTGATGTCATAATGACTGTCTCATTTACTATTGGCCGTTTCTAAATAGTTACTTATGGGCTTACTTACTTAATTGATCATGATCATGATCTGAAATGCTACGTACAGTTACAAGGTTTACGGATTTGGTTTTCGACCATGTAATTACGGGCTTGTTAAATTAAATCGATCTGTAACTGCAATTTTTAAGCCCCGCAGAATTCCGATTCGCATTTAATGCAATATCCCTGCTGACAAAGAAGTTGAGTTAAACAGACCAAAAAGTAAACTAAAACCAACAAGAAGGACTATATAAAGACTGTATTTTCTTTATACTATAAGTATTTTTTACCCGTATTTTTACCCATTTTCAAAATGTCATATAGTAAAAACAGAACTACAATGGTCCTCCAAGTGTTAGGCCTTCAGCTTACATATAGTACCTTGTATAAATATCCAGCCCTTGAACTTTTCCACATTTTACAACCCGGAATTAAAATGTATTTAGCTGTAATTCACAATTTGGTTTACAGAACATAATTAACAAATATAAAGTGCAAATTGTTCTTGTTTGTTTAATTAACATTTTTGCCTCAATAAAAAATAGAATTTATTGGTTGCATAAATATTTACTCAATACTTAGAACTACGTTTGGCACCAGTTACAGCATCTTTGTTGTAAGTCATTAGCAGCTTTGAATCTAAAAATCTTTTTGATAAAACTGTTGAAGATCTGTCAAGCTGTATGGGACCTTTGGTGAACAGCAATTTTTGTGAACAGCAGTTTTACCGCATCTTTAAGGCTTTGACTGAGCCATTCTAAGACATTCAGGTTCTTGGTTATAAACAATTCCAGCGTGATATTGCCTGAGGATGAGGGGTCAATTTTCATCTAGAAAGCGAATCTTTGCCACAGTTTCAATCCCTATTTGCCATAAATCATAACCCGTTTCACAATCCTTGCCAATGGAAATCATCCCCACAGCATGATGCTGCCACCATCATCCTTCATGATGGCATGTCAGAATAGTTATTCCACATGGCAACACTACTGTGATAACAAGGCTTAATGTATTTTCAAGATATCATTATCTGCAGCCATGGTTATCTCTTGTTTTCTTTCATTCAACATAAAATGAATTTACCTAAATAACCAACATTTTAGAGACTGTATAAAGGAATTTCTTGACTCTGTACTTAATGTGCACAAGGCCATCAAAAAAGAATATAAAAATAATAAAAGGAAGGTCATTGTCAATATTCCAAAATATTTTGAAATTCATTTTTATTAAAACATACAAATCCTCAAACAACATATTGTCTCTGTTGAAAAAGTATTATTATTTTTATATAGATTTCTTTGTTAGGTTTTCAAGAATACAAACAAGAAATAAATAAAAAAAAAACATAACAAGACAAGTATACCAATTCAGACACATTGTACAATATACATAACACATTTGACAAATGCAGAGTCTTAACAATATACAATATAACATTCATTCTATTATTGAGGTTTAGCCTATTTATATAGTTTATTTTGAGGCAAGGATTTAAGTGAACCAGTTATTCAAGTAAGGAGGTGAAAGATATTCAATGTTTAGTTTTTACATAATTTCCCCAAAATGACCAGCCTATATGAATATTCTTTTTTGTCAAACACATTAGAGACCAGTCCTTTTCTAGCTCACACTTTCTAGAGACTAAATTTATCACTTCTTGCCAGTCAGGTATCAGGGTATTTTTCCAATATTTCAATATGATTTTCTTAGCTATCCGCACAATGTGGGATGTTAGGTATTTGAGACCTGGGGGAGAGAAATGTAATTCCAAATGCAGTATCATGTGTTCAATCTCAAACACAAACTCTTGGCCTGTTATTTTTTTAATTAGATATTTACATTGGAGCAAAATAGGTTAAAATTTTTTACAGTCCAACCACATACAGTATGTTGGAGGGATCCCTGTTTGCCGCAGCTTCTCCAGCACGTATTAAAGGAAGAGCTGTCAAATCTATTAACGTCTTCAGGCATTAAATGCCATCTATGAAAAAATTTGAAGAAAATTTTGTTATTTGATGGATTTAAAGATGATTTTTTAACTAGTCTAAAAGCTGCGTACCAGATGTTTATTGTCCTTTCTATATTCAAGTCTCTCTCCCGGGTTTTCATTCTAGTTGTTTTTTCAAAATTTCCCAAACTAGTAATAATGTTTTGTCATTTTGATGTCAAATGGGTTTTATTTTTCAAAAGAACCAATTTTTCAAATACAGTTTGCTCTCTCACATCGTTCAGTTTTTATCCTGTTTTCAATAGATTTTTCTGGAGAGTTGAATAATATAGTTAATTAAAATTCTTAGTATTAAATTTAGTTGATAATTTCTCCAAACCAAGTAATTTACCATTGGCATATAAGTCTCCAACTAAATGTATATCTCCATTTGCCCAAAATACCACTAATTTTAACTTCTTCCTCCAATAATTCAATTAGGTAGTTTTCCATCACTAGGTGTCCTAAGTTCATATTTTTTTTTATTCTTATGTCAAAAAACTTGACCAGAGATTTAATATATCTTGGAAGGCTTGCTGTAACACTTCCTTTCATCTCAGGAGACCATGTTATCCCATGTAAGGGGATAGAGGAGAAAAAACTCTTGTTCAATCCATACCACACCAATTCAGAATCTACTATGTTTCATCTTGCTAGATGGGCTAAGATTATTGCATCATGAATATCTGATATTGAAGGTGATGCTAAGCCCCCTTCCGCTTAGGGTCTTTTAATTATTGCTAGTTTTAACCTGGGTTTTCCCACCCTATATAAATATTTGTTGATAATTTTCTGAAGTTCTTTCAGTATATATTTAGGGGCAACTTCTGGGATTGTTTTAAAAACGTAGGATATTTTTTGAATTATTGACATTTTTATTATTGCTATTCTTGCTGTCCATGACATTCTCAAGGCAGTCCAATAATTCAGAATGGGTCTTATTTGATTACTTATAAGATCAATGTTAGATTTCATCAACTCCTCCATTTTAAATTAATGTTTTATACCCAAATGGGTAATATACCCCAATTTCCAATTAAGATTGTTTATATATTTTAATCTTACTGTTTGCTCCTTACTTATTTCTCTTTCAATAACATCTGATCTTAAATAATTTATTTTTAAGTATGATAAAAAAACACACTCCTCTGAAAAATCCTTATATCATCTGCAAAAAACTTTATAGTCTGACAGCGTTAAGATAATGTAATCTGCAAAGAGTTGTTATCTTGTTTTCATATTTGCCCACAGTTATTCCCTTTATTTCGATTGAGTCTCTTATCAGTTGTGCCAATGGCTCTATAAACAATGTAAATAATAGGGGGATAACGGGCATCCTTGGCGAGTACCGTTTGATAATGAAAACATCTCTGTCTCAAATCCATATCCTATATGTTATACCCTAGGGCTAGTATATAAAGCCCTTATTGCTTTTAGGCCAAAGGATGCAAAGCCAAATCTCAAAAAATAGCCTTTAAAAATTCCCAGCTGACCCTGTCAAGCACTTTTTCGGCGTCTAATGACAGGGTCAGCATGGGAACATTATTCTTTTTTGAGAAAGACATAACATCCACAAGGCGTTGGGTATTATCCAAGGTTTGTCTTCCAGGAACAACACCTGTTTGGTTGGGTGTATTAGCATCCCCATAATTAAATTTAATCTGTTTGATTATATTTTTGAGTAAATTTGAGGTTTTCATTTAAGAGCGATATGGGTCAATAGTTTTGATATAACTCAGGTTTTTTATAAGTTTTAGAATATTTATTATTATAGCATCTAAATTTTCTGGTAGGACCTCACCTTTAGATTTTATATCATTAAATAAATTAAATAAGTGTGGTACTAATTCTGGATAAAATAATTTGTAGTAATGATTGTCAAAGCCATCTGTTCCTGGTGCTTTGTTGGTTTTTAATATTTTGTATTACTAATGTAATCTCTTCCTGTGTATTTTCTTTGTTTAATGACTCTAGATTGATCAAGGCTAAATAACCTAAGATTCAGGGGAATTCCAGAATCAATTAAGGACTCTGACCTAGAAGATTATTTGATAATCTTTTTTGGATCTTTGGACTCTACTATATTACAGAAGGATAAAATGATTGATTCAGTCCATAGACTACCACTTCCAGTACACCTAGGAAAAATACATCCAAGAGATGTAATAGCGAAAATACATTACGGATCCTACATATGAAGCTTTAAAGGTTTTTTCGGATATATCAGGTGCCACACTGGCCAGAAGAAAAGAGTACCACACTGGCCAGAAGAAAAGAGATCACCAGCAGGAATTCTAATTTGAAAAAACTCTCAGTGGCATTTAATTAAATCAGTTGAGGAAGGAGGAAAAATGCTAAAGGCCTGGAACTTGACATATGAAGTTGTAAAAATCCCAGAGTGGAGATTGATTACTCGATAAAATGTTTTCTTTATCTGTTACAATTTTTTTCCACTTTTCCTCCTTGTTTTCTTACATACAATAGTAATTAGCATACAATATATCTGTTACTGAGAGGTTTAAAATATCATACGTAGGCGCCAATGAATATAGATAGGGGTAATACCCATACTATCAAATACCTCACGTTCAATAATTGTAAGGAAATTCAATGATCATTTTTTTAGTTGCCTCGCTTGCTTCTTACCAATTTGTCAGCTGTTGCTCCTCCATATATTATGTGAACATGCTCTTGATGTGGGAATTGATTGATGTAGGCATTGCCTGCTCCCTATAGCAGATAAGGATTAAAAAAAGACATTAAAGATCTGGGAAGGGTTCTAACTTGATCTTTGTTAATACAATGGTAGCACTAATTTGATCGTATAGTCTCCCTATGGTTAAAGTGTTGGAACTGAGGTCTCTGGATGCCAATGCAGGGCATATGAGATTACGCGGATGGTACATGTGGGGGAGGGAGGTGCAGGCTGGGTCGGGGGAGAGGGACGAGGCAAGAATTTGGGCTGCCTCGCTGACTACTCCCCACTCCACTGGTGTTGGTTCCACATGTATGTTATACTTACCTTTGACCCACTATAGGATTGAAGAGAGTAATAGATGATACATGGAGCAAGTCTAAAGGATGAATCAATTGTTCTGAAATTGTTAAAACTATGGAATAAGGAGGCTACCTTGGAAGGAGGACCTATCATTTATTTTGTTAACATACCCGCTATGATAGAAGTAAAATGGGGACTAGGCTCCCTAAATAGAAGGAGTATGTGTGTTGGTATGAATGAGGTTTTATTGAGGAAAATAAAGAGGATAGACATGAGTAAGGAAGGACTTATAAGTAAGAAAGAAAAGGATTCAGCAAGGCTTAAGATTACAGTTAACATAAGAAACAACAATGGTGATTAAAATTGTATCAGCCAATGTACAGTGCCTTAACTCCCCACAAAAAATAAATATTATGTCAAATTTACAAATAATTAAATCAGATATACTATGTCTCCAGGAGGCCCATTGGAAGATTGATACCAAATATATAAGCATTAAAGACAATCAATAAAATTTAAAAAGAAAACATTGGAAGATAGACACTTACAGCCTTATTAAATTGCGATTCAGCAAATTGAAAAGGGCTCTATTTAAGCACATAGCATATTTTTTTTACAGAAGTTTGTATTTAGTGAAGACCTTGCTTTTGCATAGAAGTTCACTAACTAAAAACTTCTGTAAAAAAAATATGCTATGTGCTTAAATAAAGCCCTTTTAAATTTGCCGAATTGCAATTTAATAAGGCTTTTAAATATTTAAAGATCAAACTCAACTTAAAGATATGAAAGAAGAAATCAATAGATTTTTCATGGAGAATGTAAATATTTCGGTATCTTCATCCACTGTTTGGTGTACTTACAAGGCCGTTATTCAGGGTATTTTAATCTCCATATTGGCGAACATTAAAAAAAAAGAATGACAAACCCATTAGAGAGCTATACCTGGTATTAGATAATCTACAGAAAGAAAATAAAATAATACCTAATAAATTATATACTATACTATAATAATATAATAATAATATTAATCAAATTAATCTTCAAATGAAAAAGATTTTACAAATGCAAGCAGACAGGCTAATCTGGCATTTTCAGCAACAACCTAATTTTCCAAGTGATAAAATGGGCACATTTCTAGCAAATAAACTTTAAAAAAAATGAAACAACAAAGAATACATTTTCTGGTAGGTTTCAATAATAAACCCTATTTTCAACATGAAAAGATTGGAGAAATTTTTCAAAAATTCTATAAAGATTTGTACAATTTGGAATCTAAAGCGGACTTTCAGAAACCAAATAATGAACAAATAGATGAGTTTCTGTCAAAGATTAATCTATGAAAAATTTTGGAGGATGACTTAGAAATTATTTTTATTTGATATCTGACCTTCCAAGTTTCTCTAAAATCTCTGAAGAGATTTTTTTGATTCATACATATACATAATAAACAATAAACAATATTAAAAAAATTGCAGATATATGAGGTGTTTGATATACCGTATATACTCGAGTATAAGCCGACCCGAGTATAAGCCGAGGCACCCATTTTACCACAAAATACTGGGTAAAATGAGTGAAATTTGCTGCCCCCTGTGTCCCTCTTGTGCCCTCTATGTCCCCCCTCTCTCTCCTGTGTCTCTTCTCCCCTCTCCCTTTCCTGTGTCTCTTCTCCCCTCTCCCTTTCCTGTGTCTCTTCTCCCCTCCCTTATCACCCTCCTCAACCCCCCTCCTCATTCTCAACCCCCCTCCTCATTCTCAACCCAACTCCTCATCCTCAACCTGCCTCCTCATCCTCAACCTCCCTCCTCATCCTCAACCTCCCTCCTCATCCTCAACCCCCTCCTCAACCCCCCATCCTCAATCCCCTTCCTCAACCCCCCATGCTCATCCTTTCTCCTCAAGCCCCCCTCCTCTGCCTCCCTCCTCAACCCCCCCATCCTCAATCCCTCTCCTCAACCCCCCATCCTCATCCTCTCTCCTCAACCCCCATCCTCAACCCCCCTCCTCAACCTCAACCCCCCTCCTCAATTTCCTCATCCTCAACCCCTTCCTCAACCTCCCTCCTCAACCCCCCCATCCTCAACCTCCTCCTCAACCCCCATCCTCATCCTCAACCCCCTCCTCATCCCTCCTCAACCTCAACCCCCCCTCCTCAACCCCTTATCCTCATCCTCTCTCCTCAACCCCTTATCCTCAACCCCCCTCTTCAACCCCTCCTCCTCATCCTCAACCCCTCCTCCTCATCCTCAACCTCCCTCCTCATCCTCAACACCCTCCTCAACCCCCCCATCCTCATCCTCAACCTCCCTCCTCATCCTCAACCCCCATCCTCATCCTTTCTCCTCAAACCCTTATCCTCAACCCCTTATCCTCAACCCCCCTCCTCAACCCCTCCTCCTCATCCTCAACCTCCCTCCTCATCCTCAACCCCCTCCTTACCCCCCCCATCCTCAACCCCCCATCCTCATCCTCTCTCCTCAACCCCTTATCATCAACCCCTTATCCTCAACCCCCCTCCTCACCCCCTCCTCCTCATCCTCAACCTCCCTCCTCATCCTCAACCCCCTCCTCAACCTCCCTCCTCATCCTCAACCCCCTCCTCAACCTTCCTTCTCAACCCCCCATCCTCATCCTCAACCCCCCATCCTCAACCTCAACCCCCCTCAACCCCCCTCTTTAACCTCAACACCCATCAACCCCCCCTCAATTCCAACCCACCTCCTCAACCCCCCTCAACCTCCCTCAGTCCCCCTCAACCCCCCTCCTCAACCCCTCATCCTCAACCTCCCTCCTCATCCTCAACCTCCTCCTCAACCTCCCTCCTCATCCTCAACCCCCCCATCCTCAACCTTCCTTCTCAACCCCCCATCCTCATCCTCAACCCCCCCTCCTCAAACCCCCATCCTCAATCCCCTTCCTCAAACCCCCATGCTCATCCTTTCTCCTCAAGCCCCCCTCCTCTGCCTCCCTCCTCAACCCACCCATCCTCAATCCCTCTCCTCAACCCCCCATCCTCATCCTCTCTCCTCAACCCCCCATCCTCAACCCCCCTCCTCAACCTCAACCCCCCTCCTCAATTTCCCTCCTCATCCTCAACCCCTTCCTCAACCTCCCTCCTCAACCCCCCCATCCTCAACCTCCTCCTCAACCCCCATCCTCATCCTCAACCCCCTCCTCAACCCTCCTCAACCTCAACCCCCCCTCCTCAACCCCTTATCCTCATCCTCTCTCCTCAACCCCTTATCCTCAACCCCCCTCTTCAACCCCTCCTCCTCCTCATCCTCAACCCCTCCACCTCATCCTCAACCTCCATCCTCATCCTCAACCCCCTCCTCAACCCCCCATCCTCATCCTCAACCTCCCTCCTCATCCTCAACCCCCCATCCTCATCCTTTCTCCTCAAACCCTTATCCTCAACCCCTTATCCTCAACCCCCCTCCTCAACCCCTCCTCCTCATCCTCAACCTCCCTCCTCATCCTCAACCCCCTCCTTAACCCCCCCATCCTCAACCCCCCATCCTCATCCTCTCTCCTCAACCCCTTATCATCAACCCCTTATCCTCAACCCCCCTCCTCACCCCCTCCTCCTCCTCCTCAACCTCCCTCCTCATCCTCAACCCCCTCCTCAACCTCCCTCCTCATCCTCAACCCCCTCCTCAACCTTCCTTCTCAACCCCCTATCCTCATCCTCAACCCCTCATCCTCAACCTCAACCCCCCTCAACCCCCCTCCTTAACCTCAACACCCATCAACCCCCCCTCAATTCCAACCCACCTCCTCAACCCCCCTCAACCTCCCTCAGTCCCCCTCAACCCCCCTCCTCAACCCCTCATCCTCAACCTCCCTCCTCATCCTCAACCTCCTCCTCAACCTCCCTCCTCATCCTCAACCCCCCCATCCTCAACCTTCCTTCTCAACCCCCATCCTCATCCTCAACCCCCCATCCTCAACCCCCCTCCTCAACCTCATCCCCCCTCAACCCCAACCCACCTCCTCAACGCCCCTCAACCTCCCCCTCAACCCCAACCCCCCTCCTCCACCTAAACCCCCCTAAATATCTCCCCCCTCTCCCCTCACTTACCTTCTTGTGCTCCAACCTCCGCTCCTTGACCCGGCGCCGGCGAGCATGTGACTTCACATGCACGCCGAGTCATTAGCATATACCGGGTGCTCACTCGGTATATGAAATGATGCGGCGCGCATGTGACGTCACATGTGCGCCGGCGCCGTATCAAGGAACGGAGGTCGGAGCACAAGCAGGTAAGAGTGAGGGGAGGTATTTAGGGGGGTTTAGGTGAGGGGGGGGGGGTTGAGGGGGGTTTATGCTGAGGAGGGGGGAGGGAAAGAGACACGGGAGAGGGAAAGAGACACGGGGGGTTGAGAGACACACGGGGGGGTTATAGACACAGAGACACACATGGGGGTTAGAGACACACGGGGCGGTTAGAGACACACGGGGGGGTTAGAGAGACACAGGGGGGGTTAGAGAGACATGGGAGGGAGAGTGACTCGAGTATAAGCCGAGGGGGCCCTTTTTTGCCTTAAAAAAAGGGCTGAAAAACTCGGCTTATACTCGAGTATATACAGTACTTTATAAAGAGGATTTATCTTAATGTTACAAATTCAATAATTTGTTGCAATATATACATGCATAATACCATAAAAAAATCTAACCACCTTTAACATAAGAATGAAAATAATCATAAAACCTTTTCTAATCACCACTTTTTTGTAAGACAACCCATAACTGGAATTAAGTGTATTTAGATATTTAAAAAATTACTGTATTATCTTTGAACCCCCAATATGTATGGCTCAACAATACATGTAAATGGAGGCATATCCTTGAAAGGTATAGTTTTAATTTTTAACTTAGTTTTTTATAAAGACATGAACATAGGGCCCTATTAAATTCGAGCTGCGTAAATAATAGGTTAAAACGCAAGTCCTACGTAGTTTAAAAATGAAACCATTTCCGACGCTATTAAATTCAAAGGGCTGCGAGATACGAGCGATGGATGCGAATGCGTAAACGTTAGGATTTGCGCATGAGTTACGATATCTCGGATCACTTTGCGTATGAAAAGAGCGCGAAATACGTGATACCGTCATACGGGGCACCGCACTCAGCCTGGGCTCCACCATGGGCCCCGGGAGGAGGTGCCCCGGCCACAAGTGCCCCCGCCCAAGTGCCCCGGCCGGAAGTGCCCCGGCCGGAAGTGCCCCGGGAGGAAGTGCCCCGGGAGGAAGTGCCCCGGGAGGAAGTGCCCCGGCCACAAGTGCCCCGGCCCCAAGTGCCCCGGGAGGAAGTGCCCCGGGAGGAAGTGCCCCGGGAGGAGGTGCCCCGGGAGGAAGTGCCCTGGCCACAAGTGCCCCGGGAGGAAGAGCCCTGGCCCCAAGTGCCCCGGGAGGAAGAGCCCCGGCCACAAGTGCCCCGGCCGGAAGTGCCCCGGCCGGAAGTGCCCCGGGAGGAAGTGCCCCGGCCCCAAGTGCCCCGGGAGGAAGTGCCCCGGCCACAAGTGCCCCGGGAGGAAGTGCTCCGGGAGGAAGTGCCCCGGCCACAAGTACCCCGGCCGGAAGTGCCCAGGGAGGAAGTGCTCCGGCCACAAATGCCCCGGCCGGAAGTGCCCCGGGAGGAAGTGCCCCGGGAGGAAGTGCCCCGGGAGGAAGAGCCATGGAGTCGCCGGCCGCGGAGTCGCCGGCCGCGGAGTCGCCGGCCACGGAGTCGCCGGCCGCCCAGCCGCCCAACCGCCAGCCGCCAGACCTCCAGGTCCTCTGCCACATCTCCCTGGCCAATTACGGCACATCATGGCTCACATTGACGAAGAGGACCAGGCCCAAAGCCAGCGAGCAAGGCAAATGCTGGACATCAGCGAAAGACAATTGGCTGTTAGCAGGGCCATCCTGGCTGGAAATAGGGTCATCTCAGCCACCACAAGTGCCATATATGCTGAGATGAGGAGGCACAACCGAAGGATGGAGAGATATGAGGAACGCGCAAGCCGGGAGAGACGCGCATTGTTGCGTAATCTCCGTCGCCAGCCCATACCTCTCCAGCCTTCGGTTGTCCAATCTCAACCTGAGATGTCTGCCTCCTCATCTCAGACATCGCCCACCCATGAACCCCAGCCACCTGCTGTAGTGGCACCCCCTGATCCCACACCACGGCGTGGAAGAGGGAGAAGGGCCGCGGGCACAGACGGTGGGGGCCCGCTAACTCGGAGTAGGAGGTGTTAGGACCATCCAAGAGGGCCTCCTGACCACTCCTCACAGAATACAGATTGTTATACATGTTGACATAATATTGGCTACAGAGTGTGTACATGTCTGGTTATGTTGAACATTTTAACAATTGATGTTCAATGTGGATTGACCTTGAGCTTAAATGCTGTATTTAATCATAATATTGTTCGGAATGAGACATTGTTTTTGTCTTTGTAGGTGTTAATAGCCAAATCTCACAACTATGAAAACATTTTATTCATCTTCGAGCAGTACAATACCATCATGTGAGTAAACACTCAAACCAGTTCCCAACGGTCATTCTATCAGGATTATTCCCCACTGCAGATGGCTCTGAAATGAAATATATGACTACATATCTTTTCACTAAGAAACATGACTGTGTGATCTTCCATTATAATGATCAGTGTCCAGGCTATCGAGTTGCACAGTCCCATTACTATCTGCTAATCCAAACCAGCAATTCCACATAAGTTTTTATAGCATTCCATCCCATTAACAAAGTGGCAATTTCCAGGGTTTGACTTCATGATCAATGTGCATGTGTTTAGGGGTAATGTGAACAGTGTAATCTGTCTGGCCTTGGTACCACCCATTTAGAAGTGAGATGTGATATCAGCATGGCACAACTATTCCACATAGATAGTGATAGTACATTTTGCTGAAGGATTGTGTTCACAGTGAAGCATGCCTTGTCGTATTCCACATCCTAAGCATATTCCTGGAAGGCTGACTGAACAGGATAGAATAAATATGGTTCTTACTGCTCGGAGATGATGTTCATGTTAGTTGGTTTAGAGTAGTGTCAAAAGCAAAAACAATGTACTCTAATAACAGCTTCTGATTGTTCTAACACCTCCTACCTCTGTTTTCCAGATTCATATCATCTATTGACCAATTCACACTGTGTGTGAAATCGCTTAGTATGACATGATCCCTGTTTTATAGTGTCTGTTTATTCTGGCAACCATATGGTTGTTGTATGCGCATTAATGGTTATGTTGATTAGATGTCGTGTTATATGCTGTTGGTTACTGTGTGGTCCTGACCACATGTGACCCTAGGAGATGCTATGCATTACCCTGATGATGTTGTCTGTTTCCTCTTCAGATGTCCTCAGATTTGCCACAGCCCCTTGCCATACTAGGATCTCTTCACAACACACACATGATATTAATGCACAGTCCTGTCTATTTCTGTTTGTACTCTGTGTATGAAATAAAGTATGATTATGTTATACTGTTATCACTGTTTCTGTGTGTTTGTACCATATCATGCTTTCTAGTTGCGAGAATACAGAGAGAATGAAGTGTCATTGTTAATAACATATATCTGTGTGTGTTTACATAGATACATATGCTACATTAATCTGTACCTTGCCAATATACATGTAGGTGCAAGTCGGAGGGGTGTGAATTCTGAAATCATGTCTAGAGACATGCAGGGTTGGATATAATGACTTGAAGGGCTCAACTTGAATGATATGAATCGACATTCATGATTATGTAGTAATGTCAACGCAGATTGCCCCGAATAGTTACACCACTAACTGATGGTGCTGAGCACATCTGACTTTCAGGGGAATTGAATTGTTACATTCTAAATATACAGGATTATACAAACATTGAGTGAAAAAAAAAACGGTGTAATTGTTCACAAAGCCACACAGTGACAAATTACCACAGGCCTGCTCAGTATCATGGTGGAGGTGGGTAGGATACAGAGTTCCAGTAACACACGGAAATAGGGACATGGGGCCAGAATGCAAGCAGGGGGGGTGACATTGGTATAGATGATCAGTTGAGGGGGGGAGATACAGTGCATCATCCAACGTGAGGCAATATCAGTTATATTATTAAATATATCAGGATAACATTCAATATTCAAACCCAACAATACAGAAGGAGATATGCTCATGGGGAGAAGTAATCTGTAGTCTTGTGTGTGCGCGCAACACACACTCCTATGCAACTGCAGAGGTAGAAGTGCTCAATCAGTCAATGTTAGAACCCCCGTAGGTCATGTCACTAGAAATGGCACTATGAGAGAAGACTCTACATACATAAGTTTGGACACTCAGATGGGAACATGACCAGGACCATATCAGTGTGTTCCAAATAATTTCAGGTGTTAGCAGAACTAACAACCAACTGGCCAGTTCGAGGTGTATTCTGTTCTGTGAATGAGCATCTCTATTATCTGCTGTTGCATATTCATAACTGAAGGTAAACGGAACCTCATTAACATTTATGTTCCAAGGCTAGAGTTACTGTTCCCCATATGTACAGGGAGGATCACATCAGCACTGAGGAAGAGATCTGGAAGGAAGTATGATACAGGCTTCACAATAGTCCAAGTAGAGGAGAGAATGGCAGATCTAAAGCAATAGGTACATATAAATCGATGTAGAGGATGTGATATCACACCCGATGCAACACATGATGACTGACATCTGAACAAACATGATGCAATGTGACAATAGCATAGTCCTGGAACGTGGGAATGCTCATCATTCCTTGTTCTGACCGTGGAAAGGGACTCATCTTTGCGATCTGAAACATAAAAGGAACATGTCAATATTTACATTGCACATGCTCCCGGAGCGCTTACTTCGTCACTTACAGTGGTTATAAAAAGTCTACACACTCCTGTAAACAAATTAGCCAATGAAAAATCATTTCAGAACTATATCCACCTTTAATGTGACATAAAAACTGTACAACTCAATTGTAAAACAAACTGAAATCTGTAAGGTGGAGGGAAGAAAAAATCAAAGAAAACTAATGTGGTTGCATAAGTCTGCACACTCTCTTATAACTGGGGATGTAGCTGTGTTCAGAATGAAGCAATCACATTCCAAATCGTGTTAAATAGGAGTCAGCATACACCTGCCATCATTTAAAGTGCCTCTGATTAACCCCAAATTAAGTTAAGCTGCTCTAGTTGGTCTTTCCTGAAATGTTCTTAGTCGCATCCCACAGCAAAAGCCATGGTCCACAGAGAGCTTCCAAAGCATCAGAGGGATCTCATTGTTAAAAGTTATCAGTCAGGAGAAGGGTACAAAAGAATTTCCAAGGCATTAGATATACCATGGAACACAGTGAAGACAGTCATCATCAAGCGTAGAAAATATGGCACAACAGTGACATTACCAAGAACTGGAGCTCCCTCCAAAATGGATGAAAAGACCAGAAGAAAACTGGTCTGGAAGGCTACCAAGAGGGCCTACAGCAACATTAAAGGAACTGCAGGAATATCTGGCAAGTACTGGCTGTGTGGTACATGTGACAACAATCTCCCGTATTCTTCATATGTCTGGCGTATGGGGTAGAGTGGCAAGATGAAAGCCTTTTCTTACAAAGAAAAACATCCAAGCCAGGCTGCATTTTGCAAAAAAAAAAACATCTGAAGTCTCCCAAAAGCATGTGGGAAAAGGTGTTATGGTCTGATGAAACCAAGGTGGAACATTTTGGCCATAATTCCAAAAGATATGTTTGGCGCAAAAACAACACTGCACATCACCAAAAGAACACCATACCCACAGTGACGCATGGTGGTGGCAGCATCATGCTTTGGGGCTGTTTTTCTTCAGCTGGAACTGGGGCCTTAGTTAAGATAGAGGGAATTAGGACCAGTTCCAAATACCAGTCAATATTGGCACAAAACCTTCAGGCTTCTGCTAGAAAGCTGAACATGAAGAGGAACTTCATCTTTCAGCATGACAATGTCCCAAAGCATACATCCAAATTAACAAAGGAATGGCTTCACCAGAAGTAGATTAAAGTTTGGGAATGGCCCAGCCAGAGCCCAGACCTGAATCCCTGTGGGGTGATCTGAAGAGGGCTGTGCACAGGAGATGGCCTCGCAATCTGACAGATTTGAAGTGTTTTTGCAAAGAAGAGTGGGCAAATCTTGAAAAGTCACAATGTGCCATGCGGATAGACTCATACCCAAAAAGACTGAGTGCTGTAATAAAATCACAAGGTGCTTCAACAAAGTATTAGTTTAGGGGTGTGCATACTTATGCAACCATGTGATTTTCTTTTTTGATTTGTTCTTCACTCTACTTAACTGATTCTAGTTTGTTTTTCAACTGAGTTGTACAGTTTATAGGTCACATTAAAGGTGGAAAAAGTTCTGAAATGATTTATCTTGGTCTCATTTTTTGACAGCACAGAAACATGACATTTTAACAGGGGTGTGTAGACTTTAGACCTTTTCGATCCACTGTACCGATATATGTTGCTCATTTCATACAAACGTCTTCACTGTTCTTTCCCTACATATGAAACGAGCTACTCATCTGGCTAATGATGTAGGAATATCACATAGATTACACATTAATGCATCTTTGGAGAGCCAAATGTGGTGTTTTACCTTGGACGCAGTCCCAAGTTCACCCACGAGGTGATTTGTTCCACCAGGACACGTGCGCTGTGGATCGTCATTAGTTATCACCGCTTACCTATCTGCTGTATTCTGGAAAGAGATAGGCCGATATTAATAAAGTGATTGATGTGTTATTTGTGTCCTTCAGCATACGTGGCCATATTATTACACAAATACTCACTATGTAGCTTATATTGATGTAGCAGTTCTGTTGCTGGTCATGTTTTTCCATGTCTAGGTTGTTTAAAGAAGAGTTGACACACAACAGCAGCTCTGTAAGGTTAATATGATGTTAGGATTACAGTCACAAATTAGACAAAGTATGTGTGTATGGTATTTTTCAACCACATTTGGATCCCATGTCATGTGGTTTGGCAGGATCAGACAATGTGAGCAATCCTGGTCCGTAGAGGTTGTAGGTGACTTTAAAAAGGGATTGGGTATCTTTTTACATTACAAAACCAAACAGGCATTAGGGGCTATCCTGGATGAATAGATAGGGAGTATTGATCCAGTGATGAATACGATCACCAGTATCTGGGCTCAGGAAGGAATGTTATATTTTTCTGACCTGTGTAGACAATTGGCAAAGCTTCACATTTTGTTGTTTGGTGACTTCCTCTGGATCAATTAACAATAATTCTGCGTATTGCAGATCATAGATCTATAGAGGTTGAACCTGATGGACTAAAGTCTTTTTTCCATCTAAATTACTAGATAACAATGTAACGTGGGGCATATATACATTAACATAGTGGGATATATAATCCACTCAAATTATCTATGCCATTGATGTTTCTAACCGTCAGTACTTAAGATGTGTATGGGAATGTGTGCTTACTTACCTATAACTGATCATGTGGCTTGTTCCAGTGTACAAACATCGACAACGTCAGTGAACTCTCCTCTACTGTGGACTGGTTGGAATTCTGTATGACAAGGGCGATGGATAAAGGTGGATTTGGGAGTTAGGCATAATCCAGATACATTAGACTATGTTCCATGCATATTGGGTATGTACTTACATGTGAAGTACTCACGAATTAGGCGGGCACGTTGTTGTGACCCCTGCAGATTATCCACTTCAGGGGGAAATAAAGGCTCTTCCTCCCCAGGTAGCGGAGCCGCATCAATGTCCCCCAGACAGTTGGCCTGTACTGCTATATTGTGCAGACAGCAGCAGGCAACGATGATGCGACAAACTTTCTGGGGCTTGTATTGTAGAGCCCCCCCCCAGTGGAATGTAAACATCTGAAGCGCATCTTTAGTAAACCAAAGGTACGCTCAATTACATTCCGGCAGGTTTTATGCGCAGCATTATACAGCGCCTCTGCCCGAGTATGGGGATTGCTCACAGGGGTCAACAACCACGGCAAACACCCATATCATGCATCACCTGGTGGAAATAAAATATGATGTTGATATGAATAGGATGTTGTGATGTTTGACAAAGCATATGGCCAAATATCGTCATCATGACCTATCAACACATCCCTGTGGCTAATACACAGTTAAAGATATATGTAAGGGAGATGGATCATGAATGCATCTGATAGGATAATTAGTAGGGTATTAACACATGGATTCTATCTGAAGCTTCAGATCAATTACAATGTGATTTCCACAAATGGAAAATCCAGATGTTCACACCCACAGGACACTTACATGAGGCGGAGATACAAGGGAAATACAACAGGGTACATATTGCGACCCTTCTGGTAGAGAGCAGGAAGTCACTGTTGCAGTTCTTGTAACGAGCACATGCCAGAGGTCTGAGGTGAAGCGTGATCGTGTATTCTTGTGAACGTAAATGTGATGCTAATTCAGGTGGAATTTCCCAGGGGCGGACACGATCAAACGCAAATGCCAAAAGACCTTGGAGATTTTGATAACTTCAAGGTAAGCTAATTCATGTTTATTCCAGGATATATTCAGGCAAGAAAAAGTTTGCCAAACAATATTAATTCTCCTCTATCAGATGAATTCTGAAGACATCTCACTTACATAGGCCGTACAAGAACACACAACACGTTATGTAGACTAGAGATGTCCATGTCACAGGATACAAGGGAATGCATCAGAACATAAACCTAATGATTAATCAGTTATGGTTTTTGTCATATGTTGTTGTGCATACTGTTTGGCCAAGCTAACACAGGGTTATGGCCAGCAATGAGCTATTCTGTTCTGGCTTTGGTAGTATTACTCCGTAATGCACATGTGAACATCAGAGCAATAGAAGGAAACATGATGTACCGTATGTGTTATTGTATCCAGTCATAGTAAGATATGGTTGACTGCCATTACTAATGTGTACTCACCCAGTAGCCATCCAGATGGAAATCTGCCGGACTCAAAGATGTCAGATATTCCGGATGCACGCAGGATATAGGCGTCGTGAGCACTTCCCGGAAAGCCTGCATACACACCTTGTATGCGCATGTTCGCATCGCAAACAACTTGTACATTGATTGAATGATAATGCTTACGATTTCTGTACAGCGCTTCTTGCTCTCTAGGAGGTATCAGTGCCACGTGTGTACAGTCAATAGCACCAAGCACATTGGGGATACCTCCTAATTGGAAGAAATCGAACTTCACCTTCGAGATCTCTTCAGCAGTGTTAGGGTAACTGATGTATCTGGCAGCTCTCCGACCAATAGCACGGAGGAATGCACGCAGACAATTCGAGAGGCTTGGCTGAGACATTCCTCTGGCTATGCTCAGGGTGGTCTGAAAGCTCCCAGAAGCAAGGAGGTGTATTGCAACTAACATCCGTGTCATTCCTGGGATGGCTCTATTTGCCCCTGAGCGAGGCTCAAGGTCCGCTCTGAGAACCTCATAGAGCTCCCCAAGACTGGCACGGGTCAGCCGAAAACGCTCATACACCTCCCCATCAGTTAACCCCTCTAATGTGAGTCTCTCCCTGTACACATTGGGTGCCCACCTCCTAACAGGCTCCTGGTCAGGCTCCTGGTCAGGCTCCTGGTCAGGCTCCTGGTCAGGCTCCCCCCCTTCTGCCTGAGCCAACACATCCTGTACTCCCCCCAGCAGCTGATCACCGACAACATTGTCAGCCTCCCTGGGTGCAGGTGGCCCTATATCTATCTGTCCCTGTGCTACTGGAGCTCTCTCTCCTCCCTGATCCACCCCCACGATACTAGGCATGGCCTGTGGTAATTCCCTTGCCTGGCTTGGTTCTGCCCCAGCATGGATCACATCACCACTCACACCCTCATTCACTCCCAGACACTCCTCTCTGCCACTCCCCATCACCCCCTCAATCACACACCTTGCTTCCTGGTCTTCATACTGTGCTAGTTGAGCTGCACAAAAGCATCTCAACCTCATACGCCCACTCATCCTGGCCATCATCCCTCTCACATGATCATCCATACTGTTTCAGACATGCTGATGACTTGTTGGGGATGGGGTTATATAGCTTGTTGATTGCATGATCTGGTATTAGGCACGTTAATTTCTGCTTTGCCATTGGTCACCTGTGGATCTTTACATGGCATTCCAGCTGATGATTTTAAGTCAAGAAGCCTCTCAACCTATTACATACGCACTTGGCCGCATGTAATTGGCTGTCCCAACGCGGGACGCCAAGTGCGTATGTAATTGGCTGAGAGTCCCACTGCGGGACGCCAAGTGTGTATGTAATTTGCTGAGAGTCCCAACGCAGGACGCCAAGTGCGTATGTAATTGGCTGAGAGTCCCAACGCGGGACGCCCAGTGCGTATGTATTGGGACTCTCAGCCAATTACATACGCACTTGGCGGCCCCTGTTGGGACTCTCAGCCAATTACATACGCACTTGGCGGCCTGACACTATAAGTGCGTATGTAATTGGCTGAGCCTGTTGGCGCGCTCGCAAGCTGATAAGGGGACGTCCTAGCGAGACACGCCTCTCAGCCAATCACGTACGAGCTAACAATTTGATTGACAGTATGAGCTTATAAATGTGATTGATACAAACCCATGCGCTGACTGTGTTGTAAGAGCCATTGGAGTTAGCACGCAGTTTCAGGAGCAGGTGGGAGAGAGTTTGAGTTGTGAGATTAGTGGTTTGGAGAGAGGTAGATTACTTTTTTGTCTTGTTTCTTGTTTACTTCCTAAGTACTTACATTTAAGCAATACACATATTTACAGATTTCACATATTTGCAAGACACATAGATTAAATAACACACATAGAGACATATATATAGTTAGGACACACACCCCACACACCTATTCCCCCCACCACACCCGATCCCCCAACACACCCCATCCCCTACCACTTATTAAATACACATAGCACACACATCTTTTCTTTCCAACAGACATTCCAGTAATACTTTTATTTCTTTATCGTTCTTTTGATTTGTAGGCGCACTCTTTTTGATTGTTTGGGATTTTATTACTAGCATATTTCCACGTAAGAGTTACACATATTTACACATTACACATATTTGCCTGACACATAGATTAAAGACACATAGAGACATACATAGCGTTAGGACACACAACACACACCTCCCCCCCCCCCAACCTTTGCACCGCATCCCCCAACAGTTATTAAAAACACATAGAACATACACTTTTGTTTCCATCACCTATATAACAGTTACACTTATTTTGAGTTATCCTTATTTTTGTATTATTTGAGCATGGAGGGAGGAGATAGGTGGAGAGAGGAGGAGAGGAGCGGAGAGTGAGGAGAGTGAGGAGAGTGTAGTGGAGGGTGGAGGAGAGGTGGAGGAGGTGTCCCCGGAGGGGGTGGAGGAGGTGTCCCCGGAGGGGGTGGAGGAGGTGTCCCCAGAGGAGGAGGAGGAGGTGTCCCCGGAGGGGGTGGAGGAGGTGTCCCCAGAGGAGGAGGAGGAGGTGTCCCCGGAGGGGGTGGAGGAGGTGTCCCCAGAGGAGGAGGTGTCCCCGGAGGGGGTGGAGGAGGTGTCCCCAGAAGAGGAGGTGTCCCTGGAGGAGGAGGAGTGGTCCCCAGAGGGGGGGAGGAGGAGGAGGAGGAGGAGGGAGACAGAGGCACTAAGAGAGGAGGGACAGAGGGGAAGGGGCCTGTTCCCAGGGGGCGGGGTAGTTTGGGGAAGGGACAGGCCTCAGGAAGAGTGCAGGGAGGCCAGGGTCCCCGAGCACAGTCGAGAGAGCAAGGGGCTATTGGCAAGGGCAGGCGCAGGGCCCGTAATTATACGCCCCAGGAGAATATGGTCCTCCTGGGTGCGATCCGTGACCGGCCCGTCATCCTTGTTGCAAGGGAAGCGAAGCCTGGGCCTAAGGCTCAGGCTTGGAAGGAGGTAGTGGAAGTGATGAAGGAGGTGTCCACGGTTCCTAGGGGCTTGAGGTCCTTGAAGCACAGATATGTGGATATCAGGGCCACGGTGAAAAGGAAGATGGCCAGAGAAGCTGAGGGACACAGTGTCGCCTATAAGGAGTGGGAGAGGATCGCAAGGGACTTTCTAGGACCATCGCCCGCAGCTGGAGCTTCATCCCCGGTGGCCCAGCAGGACCCAGCCTCCAGTTCAGGTGAATATCACATACACCAACATGCCACCACATGTGCATCACACACACTACACATGGTGACCAACAAGGACACTGACATGTCAGCTCCATGGAATTAACAAGGGATGGATGGATGTATCATTAAATCCATGAAGCTGACAAATCACTGTCATTCCTGGCCACCCCAAGAGTAATTAAGCAATAGAGTCCATGTACTGGTGCGCCCAATGCAGCCTATGCAGTTACAGACCGCATAAAAAATCCAGACAGTGTTAGGAGCCAGGAGAGGTCAAGACAAGAAACCAAAGAATAGATCCAATCTAGCAAATGAGAGCTAATGGGAGTTGCAATTAGGAGAATCATCCATGTTCAGGCCTAGATGTCAGATAGTTAGGAGTGAAACCGCAGGAAAAATCCAGACAGTGTTAGGAGCCCGGAGAGGTCAAGACAAGAAACCAAAGAATAGATCCAATCTAGCAAATGAGAGCTAATGGGAGTTGCAATTAGGAGAATCATCCATGTTCAGGCCTAGATGTCAGATAGTTAGGAGTGAAACCGCAGGAAAAATCCAGACAGTGTTAGGAGCCAGAAGAGGTCAAGACAAGAAACCAAAGAATAGATCCAATCTAGCAAATGAGAGCTAATGGGAGTTGCAATTAGGAGAATCATCCATGTTCAGGCCTAGATGTCAGATAGTTAGGAGTGAAAACATATCAATGTATTGATCAGCATACTAATGACATGTACCTTTCTTTTCTCTATTTCAGCATCCCGTAGGAGGTCTGGGTCCAGTGATGAGCCACGAGCGGGGCCGTCAGCCGCCGCCCCCCAGGAGACCGCTCAGGGGTAGGAGGCTACAGGCTCATCCGAGGGCCCTGGCTCTTCAGAGGGGGAGGTCATGGTCGTTGACAGCCCCCCTGTCCAGAGCCCGACTGTCCCCCTCCTCCAAAGACTTGCCATCTCGCCGGGGCCCTCAGAAGGAGTGGAATATGCCACAGCTCCTCCTTCCCCACACTCTGAGCCACCGGGGACAACAACATCAGAGACCCTGTCTCCAGCCGGGTCCCAGATCCTCCCCACTCTGTCCCCGCCATCTTCCCACCCGGCCCTGCCAGCAGGACCCGAGCCCCCCCACCACCACCAACGACCGAGGCTGCGCTGCTGGAGTTGTTGGCCGTCGTGAGGAGGATTGATGCCAACATCTCTGGCATGAGGCGCAGCCTGGACAGGCGCTTTAGGTAGGAGAGGAGCCATCATCGTAGGCTGGAGCAGCATTTGGTCAGGCTGCTGGGAACGGGGCAGGTCACCAGCCAACAGCAGCCTGGCCCCTCCTCTCCTTCCACCATGCCTCCGCCGCCACCACCACCCGTGGTGCCACTACCTCCTCCTGCTCCCCCACCACCAACAAGGAGACGGCGTCCGGCCGCGGACGAGGCAGGTCCTGTGCCCAGGCGGAGGAGGACCTAGGGGCTGTGGACATAATTGTGCCTTCTCAACAGCACTCCTCAGTGACAATCTATTGGTCAAAATGCTGACCTCATCTAGCCTGGCTACAGAGTTTTGGATCTTTGCCTATGTGATGGTGACATTTTGTATGCAGATGGCTACCTCCCATCACATGGTCCATGATCCTCTTCTCTGTGGACACGTAGGGTTCGGTTGAACATGCCACCAATTGATGGTCACTGGGGAATGCTGTTGGGAAGGGATGCTGCAGTCCCTTTTTTTTAGGCCCTTAGATTTTATGTTTTCTCTTTATGTTTTTCTTTCCATTTGTTTTGTTTTAGGTACAATTCAGGCCCATGAAGGCATCTCCTACATCTGCAAGCATTGTGGAGGAATTATATGAGGCGTAAGGTTTTCCCAGTGCCTCTCAGGTAGACATTACTCCAATGACAGCCCCCTCCTTAACATGTATCTCCCACAATCTTAAAACTATCATATTGCCAGATATCTCAGACATGATTATTGTTAGCTGAAATGTAGACTAATACCGCTATGGCGGTGGACTTGCAAAGTCTCACAATGGCATGTTAATGACAGCCAGCATTAATATATGCACTAATAAAGCATGTGATCCTGACCTCAATATCGGTCTGAGAACAGATCTTTGGGTCTGATGTAAGAAACAGTGAATGTGGCTGCTGGCCTTTGTGTCCGGTCCATATTAATGGGTATTTGCCCATATTACTCATTATCCATAGACCTAGCTAATAGTTAGTAATGCTTGCAGATGGGAATCAGGTGAGTTGGTATATTGGTACAGTATTTAGCACTTTACTGTACATGCATTGTCATTATTTTTTTTTAGCCTCCTCCGCCTTTTTTGTTTTTTGTTGACCATTCATTTTTGTGGGCAATTTCACACACCACACTGTATGTGTGAAACTGGATTGGATTACACAGTCCAGAGGTTGAATAATTTGTTTAATTGAACAGATCCAGACAAGTTGTAAGTGCCGTGCACTCTAATGGTTTCTTCAGTTAAATGGAGAGATTTCTGGTTCCGGTTGCAGCATGTGACCCTGGTAGGTGCTATGCATCATGCTTATTCTAGACTATTAGATTGACCCCTGTAGGTATCCCCTTTTTTTTATTTAGCCCCTTGCTCTCTCGAGACCCGCCCACACCACACCCATGATATTAATGCACAGTCTTGACCACTGCTGATTGTGGTCTGTGTCCAAAAATAAAGTTTTGTTATACCGTTCTGTGAATGCACAGTCTTGACCACTGCTGATTGTGGTGTGTGTCCAAAAATAACGTTTTGTTATACCGTTCTGTGAATGCACAGTCTTGACCACTGCTGATTGTGGTCTGTGTCCAAAAATAAAGCTGTGTTATTCTGTTCTCCCCATGTCGGTGTGTTTTCAATGGTTGGGGTTAGGGGACATCCACATGCATCACATTAGTGTCACATTACTATAGCTGTAAACTAATGAGCTTGTTAACCTGCAATAGATCCATACATACTAAGAGGAATAATAGTCCTAATAGCATTAGATATCATATAATGCATCTAATTGATCTACAATCTAGGCATAATAAAGGGTTAATGCACAGGCCAAGTACAATTAGCGGGACTGGGGAGTAGGAACATTCCCCTGTGGGCCTAAAAGGATAATGATAGGTGATACTGCAGTGGGTTGTCAGTTCCTTCTCCAGTGATTATTGATTTGTCCGTCAATTCTGCTCTCACACGCAGTTCCCCAACATCACTTAGCAATCGAAACTAATGTAAATTGATGAATAGCAGAACATAATGGGAGGTCACCAAATGGGAATGAATGGTCATCTTGGCACATGGCCACCAGCAATGGCGTGGGACTTCCTTGGATAAGAGTAGTGGCGATTACCCCTGATGGAGGTAAGTTGGCTGGTGCTCATTGTACCTCTGCAAACCCTCTGTGTGTGTTTGCTGCCCTTGTGGGTGGGAGAGTGACAGCAGAACTGACAACCCACTCCGGTCTCACCGGCATAGGAACCTTGTAAGAAAGCAGTGACAGAGGGTCACAGTCGGACCCAACCGAAAGACCAAACAAGAGGTATTGTGTATTTCAATGAAGCTGTGAGCTATCTCATTAAGGGTCATTGTGGGGGTGAGAGGGAAAGCTGAATGCAGGGCCAAATCCCAAACCACTGGGGAAGGAACTGACAACCCACTCCGGTCTCACCGGCATAGGAACCTTGTAAGAAAGCAGTGACAGAGGGTCACAGTCGGACCCGACCGAAAGACCAAACAAGCGGTATTGTGTATTTCAATGAAGCTGTGAGCTATCTCATTAAGGGTCATTGTGGGGGTGAGAGGGAAAGCTGAATGCAGGGCCAAATCCCAAACCACTGGGGAAGGAACTGACAACCCACTCCGGTCTCACCGGCATAGGAACCTTGTAAGAAAGCAGTGACAGAGGGTCACAGTCGGACCCGACCGAAAGACCAAACAAGAGGTATTGTGTATTTCAATGAAGCTGTGAGCTATCTCATTAAGGGTCATTGTGGGGGTGAGAGGGAAAGCTGAATGCAGGGCCAAATCCCAAACCACTGGGGAAGGAACTGACAACCCACTCCGGTCTCACCGGCATAGGAACCTTGTAAGAAAGCAGTGACAGAGGGTCACAGTCGGACCCAACCGAAAGACCAAACAAGAGGTATTGTGTATTTCAATGAAGCTGTGAGCTATCTCATTAAGGGTCATTGTGGGGGTGAGAGGGAAAGCTGAATGCAGGGCCAAATCCCAAACCACTGGGGAAGGAACTGACAACCCACTCCGGTCTCACCGGCATAGGAACCTTGTAAGAAAGCAGTGACAGAGGGTCAGAGTCGGACCCGACCGAAAGACCAAACAAGAGGTATTGTGTATTTCAATGAAGCTGTGAGCTATCTCATTAAGGGTCATTGTGGGGGTGAGAGGGAAAGCTGAAAGCAGGGCCAAATACCAAACCACTGGGGAAGGAACTGACAACCCACTCCGGTCTCACCGGCATAGGAACCTTGTAAGAAAGCAGTGACAGAGGGTCACAGTCGGACCCGACCGAAAGACCAAACAAGAGGTATTGTGTATTTCAATGAAGCTGTGAGCTATCTCATTAAGGGTCATTGTGGGGGTGAGAGGGAAAGCTGAATGCAGGGCCAAATCCCAAACCACTGGGGAAGGAACTGACAACCCACTCCGGTCTCACCGGCATAGGAACCTTGTAAGAAAGCAGTGACAGAGGGTCAGAGTCGGACCCGACCGAAAGACCAAACAAGAGGTATTGTGTATTTCAATGAAGCTGTGAGCTATCTCATTAAGGGTCATTGTGGGGGTGAGAGGGAAAGCTGAATGCAGGGCCAAATCCCAAACCACTGGGGAAGGAACTGACAACCCACTCCGGTCTCACCGGCATAGGAACCTTGTAAGAAAGCAGTGACAGAGGGTCAGAGTCGGACCCGACCGAAAGACCAAACAAGAGGTATTGTGTATTTCAATGAAGCTGTGAGCTATCTCATTAAGGGTCATTGTGGGGGTGAGAGGGAAAGCTGAATGCAGGGCCAAATCCCAAACCACTGGGGAAGGAACTGACAACCCACTCCGGTCTCACCGGCATAGGAACCTTGTAAGAAAGCAGTGACAGAGGGTCACAGTCGGACCCGACCGAAAGACCAAACAAGAGGTATTGTGTATTTCAATGAAGCTGTGAGCTATCTCATTAAGGGTCATTGTGGGGGTGAGAGGGAAAGCTGAATGCAGGGCCAAATCCCAAACCACTGGGGAAGGAACTGACAACCCACTCCGGTCTCACCGGCATAGGAACCTTGTAAGAAAGCAGTGACAGAGGGTCAGAGTCGGACCCGACCGAAAGACCAAACAAGAGGTATTGTGTATTTCAATGAAGCTGTGAGCTATCTCATTAAGGGTCATTGTGGGGGTGAGAGGGAAAGCTGAATGCAGGGCCAAATCCCAAACCACTGGGGAAGGAACTGACAACCCACTCCGGTCTCACCGGCATAGGAACCTTGTAAGAAAGCAGTGACAGAGGGTCACAGTCGGACCCGACCGAAAGACTGAACAGGACATATTCACATACTCCATGTGCCCCATATTTGTGTTCCCAAATGTAGATGTGATGAGCAACATGTATACAAAATAACAGGGTTAATATGGCATTTTTTTGATGTTTTTGTGTTTTTATGTAATGAGGTAGTGTGTCTTTAATTTTGGTTTATGTAAGTTGCAGCATGGCTTTTCATTCAAAATGTAACAACTAATTGGTTGTATAATGCCTTTGCTTTGGTGGGGGGAGGGGATGGTGAAAACAATTGTAATGGCCTTCCATGCTTTTCCTCTGTTAAACTCACTTTTATATTTTTAAGTTGTCTGTACGTAATGCGTAAACCATTTTAAGTGTGTTTTTTGTGCACTTAGCGAATTTGCGAGATACGAGCATCTACGCAAGGAATTCTTGTCCGCTACTTACTACGTAGCGCTTATCGGAGGCAAATCTCGGCAAAGTAGTCCGAAATTACGCAAGTCAATCGCAAGTCAATCGCAAGTCGACTCGGATATCGTAAATCGACTTACGATGGGCCTTTGCGAGATACGAATTCATCCGCAGCTCGAATTTAATAGGGCCCATAGCTTGTATTTTTAGTTAAGTCTAAATCATTTAAGATATATGGGCCCTATGCTAATCCGGTCTAGTGTACTTACGAGTGCTGTAAAAATCCTTCCTAGCTATGCGATTCCCCCATACAGAAAAGATTGCGGGAGAACTGCACAACAAAGCCGAAAAGCACTGCACAAATCTCCATTGATTTTAGCAGGCCTAAAAAAATTACGAGTTATTCAGTAAAATGAAGAAAATATTATGGGTACCAAGGACCACTCACAAAGGCTTTGCAAGTCTTTGCGAGTGCTGTAGCAGCAGTTAAATTGACAGTATAGCACCACAAATTACTTAAAAATTATTAAATTTAAACATTAATTGACAATAAACAGTCCAATATCAACATATGTATAATTTAAAATTCTGATAATGTATTATGTCAGTTTATTAGACAAGATCCTGAGCAATACACAACCCAGTACTTATGGGGTTATTACATATCAGGAAACCACGTTGCCTAGGTACAAATACTCTAATGCATTATCTTTATTAAAATATTTTATTAACACTAAATAAACGTGTTTTTTATATATTGTAGCTATTAATAAAATTGTCACATATAATTAATATTATAAAATAAAAATAATGAAAAGATAATATATTTATATTTAAATGTGTTATGGTTCCTTGCTACAGTTATGGTACTTGGTTTTGCTCTTTATAATAATCCTACCGTTGTCAATTACACTTGGCTCCTAGAGCCATTTCTCATCCGTAATGGTTAATGCTTGCTTTTTGTACATCCTACATTAAAATCTCTTCGGCAAAGAAAAGGTTTACGGATGTTGCCTGTGTGCCGAAATGCAGAGTGAAAAAATCTCCTACAGCCGATTTACGGGAGTGCCGCAGGTTACACCGTCTGATTAGCATAGGGTCCTAAATTTCTATGTCCTCCTTTCGAAGGGAAATGGAACCAACAACAAGGATGGCAGGGGGTACCCTTGGGTAGCAAAAAAATTTTATAGCAATAGTTGCAAAGTTCTCTGAATTGTTTGATTAACAAGATGCATACAGTTCTTACTATCAGAAAGATTTTCATATCACAAAACAAATGTATAGTTAGCACCTAATGAAAGTAAAGAAAATTAAATGAATAGTGTCACGATCTGCTTCTTCTAGGGGGCTTGATATGAACTTACTTCAAACCTACCCCAGCAGAATCATGTAGTTCCTGTTCTCTGTGGCACAAAAGATGGCTTCTGAAGAGGGCAAGGCCCAAAATGTACAGGCAGGGAATACTGGATCCAGGTTACTTAGTGGCCCATGGCAAGACCACTCCCCAAGTCAGGATACACCACACAGAAATAGTCTCACACTTGTTTATGTGAAAACTATATCTCAATCTTTATTGAATGATCAAAACAACATATTTATACTCTCCAATACCACACCCTTGTGTACATTTGTGTATGTGTGATGTCAGACCATCTGGCTTGCAATCTTGGGCTATCAAAGCTCTTGAGATCAAATTCACCAGATATCTAGTGAACAAACCTTTATGTTAAACTCAAGTGTTTGTTTAGGACTACTTGAAGTACATGCAATTGTCTTCACCCAAGGTCTGTATGTGTGAGTGTGCAATAATCTGCAGCTAACTTCTATGCAGAGCATTTCTACCAATTCCACATATGTTCTATATAACATTTTCCCTCTGATAATATATTATAACTAGGATACATAATAACCATGTACAGACAACATATAACCACACAATAACACATAATCCCAATGTAACAATGTCATGCTCCCTTGGACATATTCCTAAATTGCTGACAATATGAGTCCTTAAACAAGTAAATCATGACAAATAGCACATTTCCTTTTCTTCACAAATTGAAGTCAATAAGCAGAGATTTTTCCGGATTACTATATGCCATTTTTTGTAAAGCAAAGCTTTCAACAAAATCAAACACAAGTGAAGGACTGGTAAACATTATATTTACTGAGCTACACATTACTAATAAGTATGCAAGACTCCTGAAGCTTTTTTAATGTATTTAGAAAACATATTTCTGTGTAAATACTATTGTAAATGCTAATTTATGTAAATAATTAACAAAAGATCAAAAAGATATAGAAGCACGTTTGAGACACAAATTGTTCACAGACAATTTATGCAGATTGTGTGTATAATTCTCCCTATACAAAAGCCTTTCCATTTAGGATAATAATAACAAAATATTAAATGGAGATAG
Source organism: Discoglossus pictus (assembly GCA_027410445.1). Classification (NCBI taxonomy): domain Eukaryota; kingdom Metazoa; phylum Chordata; class Amphibia; order Anura; family Alytidae; genus Discoglossus; species Discoglossus pictus. Next base: position 174,969,281 of record CM050165.1, on the reverse strand, counting down.
TTAGCTTAAAATGTATTATTCTAGATTGTACATTCAGTAACGCTCATTACCCTTATTTTAGCCAGCATGCTATTTCATATTGATAATCATTGATATTGACATAAATTCAAAAGGGATAACAAGTTGGGTCTCCATGTATATCAAGTGCTTTAAGTTAGGGCACTACACTAAAGTAAATAATTTGCTCCCCCAGGTTTGGGCACTCAGCCCACAGCCATAAATGCTGCCTTAGCTGCAAAAGATTTCTGTGTAGGGAGTAGCCAAACCAAGCTTTACAGATGAGACAGGGCTCTAAGAGCCAATAGTATATGAGAATGTCAAGAATATTATAATGAGTGGGAAGTGCCGTAACAAGTACTGTAACTGCAAGTGCTGTAGAAATTGTTTTTTATTTATTAATATATTTTGATATTAAAAAAGATGTGACAATTGTATTTAATAATATAGTAATAATGATAATATAATATAACTCAATAAATAAAGATATGTTTATTTTCTGTTTAAATATGATTTATTTATAGATAATGTATCAGAGCATTTGTTCCTAAGCAACGTGGTTTTGTGACGCGTATTAACCCCTTGAGTACTGGGTTGTTTGTTATCCTGGATTTTGTATCATAAAACTGGCTTAATACTATCATCTCACATTTTTTTTTATTACCGTATTGGTCCGAATATAAGCCCCACCTTTTTTCCGATGTCTGAGCTTGGAAATTACGGGTGCAGCTTATAGTCATGACCTTGCCAATATGTGAGCTTGAAACTGTTGCGCAATTAAATCTAGTCAATCATCGCTTTACCCGTATTTCAAAGTGCGGTATTGACTTTTAATTTACATTTATGGTGCTACGAACAGGTGTTTAACCCACTTGTGGGTAGGATTTGCTTCTACATTTGTGGTTTACAGGTGTGAGTGCCTGTGAAATTTAAGCAATTGTTAGAAAAAAAAAAGGATAAAGAGTAATTATCCAGGGTTTCTCTTAGAAACAATTATAATAATTAGATATGTTCATATATCAGGTAAATTATGTAGCTTCAGAGAAAATATAATTGGCAGTGTCAAAATGGATAATAGTAGCAAAAGAAAAGAGGAAAGTACACCTTTAATTCCAATGATATATCATTGGAATCAAAGGTGTACTTTCCTCTTTTCTTTTGCTAAATTTAAGCAATTGTATAGAGATTTACGATTTATAGTCTGATTTTGCTATTTTCGGTCTGTAACCCACAAACCCATATATATCCGGGTTTTGTCTTTTTTTCCCTTGATTTTGTGGGTGTGGCTTATACTGTATGCGGGTGCAGCTTATATTCAGGCCAATACGGTACATATATGTTGATATTGGATTCTTAAGTGTCAAATAATGTTGAAATGTCATCATTTTGTTGTGCTTTTTGTGCTATACTGTCACTTTAAATGTTTCTGGGGGACTCAGCATGGGTTTGAAAATGACTTGCGAGTTGTCTTTGGTACACGTAAATCTTTCTTCTGCTTTTTGCAGTTACGGCAGTGCGAGTGATGCGTAAAGTCTTATTAACAAAGAGTTTGGGTGTCAAAGTATTGATTTTGTCCTGACAATAAATTACGAGTTACTATCTTCTAAAGATTTATGCCTTGCTTTTCGGCTTTGTTGTGCAGTTCACTCGTAGCAGTGACATTTCTCACAATGCTTTAGGGATGGGGGATTAACAGCCTTATTAAATGGGAGTTACGTGTTAACACATAGCTCGTAACTGTCATCTTAGGGCTATTTGCATGCTAAGATGCGTCGTAACATTGCTCACAGTGGGCTTTGTGTGTTAAGACGCAGGACGGCCGAGAATAGGCTACGTGGAGAGCAACGTTGAACTTTGTGCACGTAAATCCTTTGAACTGTCATGCTCGTAACTGCTAATTTTTTAATTCAGCTATTAAAGTACAACATGGTCACTCGCTAGCAAGCACGTAACACGCAAATGGAGCCCAGAGGCCAATGTGTGCTCTAGAGCACCCGCAAAGGGGGTAAAGTACAATACATAGCACTTGTAATGTAAATAAAATCACTCTGGTTTACGAAATTGCGTCCCTTGCTCATAGCACGCAGCCCTTTCTAATTTAATAGCAACGTAACTCTGACGAATTTGAGGCACGCAGGACTTACGAGGCTAGAATTTAATAGGGCCCTAAATCGGTAGTTACGGCCTTGCTTAATTGATCCTGATCACTCTCTGAAATGCTACTTATGATTGCATGGTTTATGGTTTCGGCTTTCGGGCCGTAACTTGCAGGCTTGTTTAATTGAATCGCTCTGCAATTGTAGCAAATTTCAAGCCTGCCTGTATAATGTGAGCGGTGGGCTTGCAATTAAATTGGGACCTAGGACTCTAATGTGTTTATTTGCCTAGAACCTTTGATTTTTAAATTGCCTATGCCCGTTTCAGATTCCTATACATTTAGAGGGAGACAGAGAGGGTGAAAAAGACACAGGGGAGGGAGAGGGGGGGGGAGACACAAAGGGAGTGAGGGGAAAGACACAGGGGTGAGAGAAGGGGGGGTGAGACACAGAGGAGGGAGATAAGGGAAAAAACACAGGAAAGGGAGAGGGTGCAAAGAGACAGCGGGAGGGAGAGAGGGGAAAGAGACACAGGGGTGAGAGATTGGGAAGAGGCTCATTGCAAGGCTCACGATGAGCGCCAAAATCACTCAACGCAAGGCCCGTAAAGTAGATGGGGAAGAGGCTCGCAATGAGCGCCAAAGGCGCTCATCACGATGCCCGCAAGTTTGGGGGGGGGGGGGGGAGCCTTGCATTGTGTGACAATGCATTGACAGGCTTAAATTTGTATTGCCATCGTTGTTGATGGGCAAGTCGCTAGTAATAAAATAATTTGCTTTGACAAAAGCTTTGACAAAAATATGACATCCTTTTTTTTGCAAACTAACTCTTAGATTACCCTTCATACAAACCCTGGGGAGGGTGGGAGAGTTATTGCACTGTATAATCACTCTCTTCCAACTATCAAAAAGAGCAAGATCAACCCCTTCTATAAACTACCTATATTATATAAGCACTCCACCCTGATTTATGCCAACCCATCCCTTTTTACACCTATAACCAATCACTGTAAATAGCATATCTCTTAGCTCCAAGCCAGGTCAAGCTGTCTCTATCCTTAACTATGCACAGTAGTGGGTTCTCTTGACCTAGGCATTTTCAACTAAGGTTCAACCCATAAATTATGCAACACAATAAAACTGATTTATCAAATTACTTTTAATAACAAGTTAGGAAAAACAGCAATCGTTGCTTGTCCACCCATGAAAAGGAGAACTCAAGGAGACTCCAAGAGAACTGACTCAACCAAGAGCATAACTTACTGCTCATACCACATATGTGAGCAAACAACTCCACCATAAGCACACCTTACTACATAAGTGCACTCTGCCCAAAACCAACAAAACCAACAGAAACAGTAAAGAGTCTCAGGTCAAACTCATTAAGGTGAACACCATGTTTTAGGAAATATACTCTTGCATCTAGTCCCTTCAAATCAACATGTCATAATGATATCCCCAAATTTATGGATAAAACTGGGCATGGTTTTATTGAGCTTTTTATGAGATCTTTCCAATACAGACATATCTATCATCAGACGCCACTGAAGGCAGGGAACCATTTCAAATTATAAAGATATTAAGGAAAAGCTAGCATAGGCTTGTAACATCTCTTTTCATGACATCAATTAATTGTTTAAGTGGTATAATTAATAAATCATTAGCGCCACATGTAAAACAACAATGACAGACGTGGCAAATAATCTGGCATATTGAACTACAGTACATCTAACAAACCGTATTCCTATTTTAGGCTTTGTACTCCAAACCAAACTAATTGCATTTGGTAAGATGCAAATCCCAATTATAGTTCATTGTCCCGAACAGCTGCAGTTCTCCAGTCCCAGTAAATATAGGAGTGTCCTATGATCCAGGTGAAATGGGGAGAGGAACAACAGAACATGATATTCAAATAATAGTTAAGTGTGGACAAACATAATTCTTAAAGCTCTCCGAATTCCACCTACCAGTTTCTTGTTCCTAGTCATCGACAAAATGTAATATTTTTTTACAATTTGCTGCAGCCAAATTTTACAAATGTCTGTACTCAGCTAGGTGATAGGTTGATATTGCAGGTGAAAATTGCATCTTGCAATGTTTGTTATGTTGCTACTCATTCTCTTCTTCTACACAAATGTATAAGAGTACCATTGTCTTAAATTACTCAAATAATCCATGATGTTTGTCTGTAGGTATGTAAAAAATATTCATAAAGCAATTAAAAAAATAAATCATATGTAATGATAACTAGAATAACTAAGAACAACTATCCAACCCTCAATTATCTGTGCCAAGGTTGGATGCTCTACAAATTCTCATTAGTATCAGATTTTAACTAATTGCTAAGATATGTACTGTAGTACTAGTTTTGTTGACCTTTTGTTTATGCGATTCTTATTTATATAACTATTCTTCTGTTGCACAAATGTCAATGACAGCTTCATGTTTTGAGATATGTGTTAACTGTGTAAGCTTGTATATGTTGGTTATGAATGCTCATTTGTTTTCTTGACATCTTACACTTGACTGACGGTTACACTGAACTCTTGTTTTCACAGTGTTTCTAGATGAGTTGTGAAATGAAGGGACAGAATGTTAAATTTCTCCTTGGCTGGTGCCATATTCTGCTGCCATGTTGAAGGGAGTGACAGCTGTGGAAAGGTTAAAACATGGAGAAAATGCATAGTGCGTTTCACAATAACACATCGATGAGGAGTGAGATATAATGTTTTGACAGCAAGAAAGCTGACATCAGAATACACAAACAGTCATGCAAATCATTTAAAGTTTACAAGGCTTGGCATATAGTAAACAATACTGCTGCTTTGATGTAATGATTACCTATTGTATTGCACATACAAATGTAGTGGCAATTACTGGATATGTTTGATATATATATATATATATTTTTTTTTTTTTTTTTTCACTATATATATATATTTCCAGGCCGTAAATGCAGAAATAGAGGCTACATTCACATTATCTAATGCTTTTAAATACGTATTACTTGTTATTGGTTCAAACAAGATGCATATTATAAAGTTTTGCAATGTCTGTTCTGACAGCAGATACTTTTTAGACATATGGAATGTCAATGCTGTTCTATTTAAGAAATGTATATAAATGGTTATATATTTTATGGGAAATATATCAAAATATTTTTTTTTGGGTAATACAGGCATGTTGACAATATATTTGTCCATTCAAATTCCCAAATTTAAAGTTTATTTAAAGGAATATAATAGATATCAGATATGTGAAAAACTGTTTGGAAAACTTGATCTGAAAACGGTTATTGACTTGAGTGGAAAATAATTCACTCTTCTCTATTTTAAGAAAAGTTGTGTAGATTGTCAATCACTGAATTACCACTAATGCTGTCTAAAAGCTAAGTGGCCCAACAAAAGTTGTAGATTTTGATTAGCAAAAAAAACGTTACCCTTTTGTAAACAATTTGTCAAGTTGATTGATGGTAACACTACTGTAAAAGTCAAAGGTGCAAATATTATACTTTTACACACATTTTGGGGATGTCCCTATATGTCCTCTGACCTAATACTGGTCAGGACAATATATAGAATAAAAAGATCTGAATTATCCTTAGTAAAAATGTTCTTGTTTACCATTAATATCATGTTCAAAGGAAGGCAAAGTTAATAACCATATTGTCATTTGAACTACAGGAGGATCAATGACATTATACCACATCAAAACAGATACTATTTTCAAAAAAAGTTTTGACCTGTAACTTTTCTTTAATGAGCACAACAAAGGTTTAAAAGTGTAGATAGTAAGTTGAATGTTATGTTAAAATAATATTTTCCTACAGGGAACTTGTAATTTTCACCTGACAATCACATAGTTTCTGATCCACCCACCATGCGTTTGCCCTCATTTCTATGCACGGTTGCGATCCTAGCTAATCATAGATAATCATTACTATGTAATCCCTGGGAGTTTGCACTCATTGTTTTCCATCACTGCGTGATATTCAAATTTATTTACTTAATCCCAAATTTCTAATTACAAATTAACTATTCTTATATATTGTCAGAAATAAGGCATTAGTAGTTAGAAGACGTTTTAACTTATCTATACCCATATATTGCATAAATATAAATATTCTAAGTACAAATATAAGTATTTCCATTTAGATGTAATGGTCATATTGTTTACTGAACAAATGTTATTTATGTAACAATATGATTTAATATAACTTATTATATTTTTAATATGCTATATGTTGGGGCTTTCTCTTTCCGTAATTTAAAATATTCATCACATAGAAAACGATTACATTTAATGGGTAAAATGTTTCATATTGGACCTGGCAAATTTGAATAAGTTTCATTAAACAATATTTATTTATATAAACTTCAGACTACCTGTTAATCCATGAATGTCTATGGATGATCTTTACTGAGTAATAGATATGACTAGCGACTTGCCCGTCAAAAAATGATGGCAAGAAAATTGTAAGCCAGGGAATGCTGTTTGCCACACAATGTAAGTTTTTTGGTTTTCTAAGTATTTTGGGCGCTTATTGCAAGCCTCTCCCCTTGTGTACTTTTGCTCCTCTGAGCACTCTGGGCGTTCATTGTGAGCTCCTCACTGAGCGCCTTTGGCAAAGCGAGTCTCTCCTCTGCTCTGTTTTTTTATATAAATATATTTTTTAGATAATAGGGTATTTTGTCCCTTGTACATTCCTGGCTAAAAGTCGTATGTGCCTGGCGGTGTTTTGCGTGTTTAGGGTTCGTGTTGCAGAGTTTTCGCTTGGCGAAACTCTGCAAATTTAACTTAAATGTGCATGCAGCCTCACTCCCAGACGTTCTGGCTGTCCCCCCATGCTGTGTGTCTTATTTATTTTTTTGTATTTGTTGTGTTTTTTGTGTTTTGGGATGTGCACAGTTCAGCCTATAAGTTCGTATTTTTTGCGGGTCGTATTTTATTTTCTCTAAGTCGTGGTTTCCTTTTCAAAGTGATACGGGCCGTAATTTTTTCAGGCATATTTTTCAAAGTGCTATGGGTCTCGCACTGTGTTATGTGTATTTGAGTTTTCTGTTGTTCTGTAGTCCCGCGGGTCGTAGGTATGATGCTTAATGCGTGCAGGGTCATAGGGATGAGCACCTATGGCGCTCATCTCCACTAGTGCAAGGAGCGCCTTTGGTGCTCCTTGCCTGGCCGCAACCGCAGGGCCGCAGTTGCATCTTGCTTTGCGAGCCTGCAGTTTTAACATTGTGTTACCAACGGATGTTGGCAAACCTGCGCTTCTGAGAACTATATATATGATGGTTTTGATAAGATTAACATACAATGGTTTTTGCCAACAAGTTGGGCTGCTAATTTACTAGCAACAACATATTTAATCCCTGGATAATCTTTATTGTTTTTTATAAGCAAGCACAACCAACAACAGTTGCCTTATTAACAATAGAAACTAAGTGGTAAAACCCTACTAGATCTAGACATATTGAGGCAAACATTGTGCATGTTCATTGTTTCATTTTCAGTTTGACATTATACTTATCAGCCTACATGTTAAAAATCATAGAAATATACTAAGCTATATGCTGAATGTATGCCTAAAGATTTCTCTGTATTTTTTCTTAATGTCTCTTATAAGCATTGCAAATGTTGAAGGAGGTAAGCTGATGGGGAATGTTTTTAGATAAATGCCATTTAGTAAAATGGTAAGGTGCTTAAAGCTTGTTGCAGCACAATGGCATTTCTTTAGCAAGATTATCCTCCTCATAGGATTGGTTTTATTAGAAAGGATAATAAAATAAGTATTGAAGAAAGGAAAATGTAGAACTATGAAAAGAATCAATGCTGCCCTTTGTGCTGCTTGACATTTGAGCGACTTGTTATCAGCCACTGGTGGATACTTATCTAAATTTATCTTTACAGCTGCCATCCCAGCATTGATAGGAAAAGTGAACGTGCCGCTCGGTCTTTGAATAAAGCTGCTGCATCATTTTGTAAGGTTGGCTATTGTTGCAGTCTTGATGGCTTCTGTCACTCTGCAATGACATTTTACACTGACTTCAATATGTAGTGATGGTGTTCTACCTGTCCAATTTGCAACCTTGCTTTGTCATTTAAAAATGTGGAAAGTGTATAGAAGCAATACAATAGACCTTGTTTAGGTCAGGGAATATAAATAACATGTATATTTCAGAGATTATAGCCTAGATTTTTAAACTGCACTTGCATATTGTTTCACAAGAGAAAATACTAAATTGTTATTGTTTTTAAATTTTTTGCTTTATCAAACAGTGAGATTTTTTTACTTCACGTGTTACATTTTAAAAATGATCAGCAGAGTTAAAAAGTAGAGTTAAATACCCAACATTTTTATGTTTGATAGGAAATACTTATCAAGCAGAGTTAAAGTTTACACCTGCTTGATAAATAGGTCCCATAGAAAAATAGGAAGCAGAGGTGTTTAAATTATTAACTCTACTAATCCCCGTTTATCCCAGTTTACGACCGTTTGATAAATATACCCCTGTGATTTAGTGCTTAAATTGTAAGACAATTGTTTTAAGTTATTTTCTTTATCTGAAAGGGGTAAGGGGGAATACTTCTCTGTGTAATAATACTTTTGGTTCTAATTTTCAAATACATTTCAGGTAAAATTAATGTTTTAGTTCTGCACTTATGAATATCTTCTCTTGAAGCATACGCATAACCTGAGGTTTAGATTGTAAGTTTGCAGGTTTTCAGTCGTGTAAGTGGCTTTGAAATAAAAACACCATGTACATAAAATTTTAAGCTTAAAGACAGGGCTCTCCACTTTTTTTCATGTCTGTAATGTATTTTTCTTTGTTCTTAACCCATGTATAGCACTATGGAATATGCTGGCACCTTACATATAAAGGATAATAATAATAATAATAATAATAATAATAATAATAATAATAATAATAATAAATAAGCATGTTAACAACAGGTTTAATTAAGCCAAACTTTTTAGGTAGATAGAATGGGTAAGCTATTTTAGACTTTTGCTTTTTATTTGCAATCAAAAACATGTTTTTAATTATGGCAAAGCGCTTAGCTCTCCAGGAAACCAACATTAAACTATTAGATGAAACATTGCCCTTACTGGACTTTTCTATGATATACTCTATATGATATAACTTGATGTTATCCCATTGAAAAAGGACATTGGCCCATATGCTTTATCATTTATCACCTAGATTAACACATAATGTCTAGGGGGTGTTTGGATATTGGTGCTGTTGCCTTCTAGGACTGGACATGGATAATACTGAAGCTGGGAGCGAGAGAGCCCTGAAGCCTGGACATATAATAAGGCAGCTATCAAGAACAACACTTAGGCCCCTATTAAATCCGATGATTTGTAGTCCCAGAAGCCCGTAAAAGAGCCCCCAAAAGATACAGCTATTAAATTGGTCTCTTTTAGCTACCAGCAAACGATCTGCGGGTTACAGGCTGAAAATCGGAACTCTGAATCAGCTAAGCCTTTGACCTTCCAAGCCTGCAAGTGTTATGATAACTAAAAAAAAAAAATTGCTACAATTTTACAGATAAGTCCTTAATACTGTAAAAGACAATATAAACACAACAATGGGCTTTACAATATGTGGAAAGGCATTTCAAATCATTGCACAACAATCCTCAAATAAAAAATAGGCATTGAAAAACATTTTTATTTTATCATATGTTCGCATGGTCATGCATGTCAATATGAAAACCCCTGCTGCAACATGCATAAAGCAATTAAAGACACACTTCCTTATTAAATTGACACAGAAGAATGAAAATGCCTGCCATATCATCCCTTTTTCACTCATGTGGACCCCACAATATAAGGGTAATTGCATATACATCTCACTCATCAATAGTAGTAGTGGGCAAATTACACGGCCACTTGATATATAACAAGTACCAGGGGAACATACACCATGCTAATCTACTCTAACCCATCAGGAAGGGCAGCAAACGCACATGGATGCTGTGCAGAGGGACGTGGAGCAACAGCCAACTCACCCCCATCAGTAACAAAGAGGAGAGAGGGATGCAGCGGCACAACCAGTGGCGGTGCTGATGGTAGTGGTGGAGGCATGGGGGGGTGGAGAGGAGGGGCCCGGGCTGCTGGTGCGCGGGGAACGCCTTCGAGGTAGATGAGGTGAGGCTGGGCACCAGAGCACAGTGAACTGCATCCGTTGTCACCTGCTGGACCGCTCCCACTCTGAGCAAACCGGCAAGGTATAACTCAGTCATGAGATGGGGCCTCCTGAAAGCAATTAAACCATCATTTTTGGAACGTTTGTTTGTTCTGGCAGAGGCTGTTTCGATCAGCCCTGTGTCTCTAGACAAACCTTAGAGTGCATATGTTTAACTCTTCTTATTTAAATTACAAGAAAGCAACAGATCACTTTATCATAGAATCTTTTGCTCTTTCACACAATTAATATCACCTATAGTGAGGGAAATGTCCCTTTGAGTGCAACTCTGAGTAGCGGTCATTTGCTAGATGTGATCTTTGTTGAGTTCTTGATTGTTCTTGGCTCCTAAAGCTCTCTTAATTATGGCTGCGGTCTGTGACTGCATATGTTGCAGTGGGCACACCCATACATGGACTGTCTATTGGTTGATTAATGTTGTTGTGCCCACTGAAGACAGTGATTTGTCAGCCTCATGGATTTAATGATGCATGACTGATCCATCTATCCCTTGTTAATTCCATGGAGCTGACAGTGTCCTTGTTTATCATCCTGTACATGTGTAGTGTGTGTGAAGTACATGTGGTGGCATGTTGGTGTATGTGATATTCACCTGACATGGAGGCTGGATCCTGCTGGGCCACCAGGCCTGAAACTCCAGTGGCGGGCACCTTGAAGTCCCCCTCCCATTCACTGTAGGTGATGGTCACTTTGGGGCCACCACTTGTTGATGAAGCTGCGGCCATCTCCTTGGCCATCTTCCTCCTCACCAGGACCCTGACGTCATTAAACTTGAGCTTCACAGACGTCACATCCCTTTAAGCTGTGCCCACCGCTGTTACTGCAGCTGCTACTCCCATGCCTGTGTTCTAGGCCCGGGCCTAACTAAAAGGATAGTGGGCCACTCACGGATAGCATGTAGGAGTACCACCATCTCCTGGGGGGAGTATTTTGGGGCCCTGTGCCTGCCCCCAGCCTCTTGCCATCCTGACTGTGAGTGGGGATCCTGTCCTCCTTCAACTGCCAGGCCCCTCCCCCTCTGACACTGATGTAGGTGTGTATCCATATAGGCACCAGCTCATCCACCTCATCGTCTACACTACTTCCCACCTCCTCAACCCCCTCCTTTAACACATCCACCTCCTCCTCCTCCACCTCCGCCTCCACAACCATCTCCCGCGCCTCCTCTCCTACACTCTCCTCCACTTCCACCACCTCCACCTCCTCCTCTCCAACACTCCCCATGGCCACCTCTCTCTCCTCGCCTCTCCTCCTCTTCGCCTCCCCAACTCTCCACTACTCTCCCCTCCTCTCTCCTCCCTCCATATCAATCCCAAAAATAATATAAGGACACATGAAAAAAAGTATTTGTGTATATATTTGGGATGTTAAAAAAAAGTACGGTATGTGTAATTGCTAACTGTTGGGGTATAGGGTGTGTATATGGTGACCTGCTCTATGTGCATCTATGTGTGTTATTAAGACTATGTGTATTTGGATAAAGTATAATCAATATATATGTGTAATCAAAATGTATGTGTAAAATAGTGATGCTATGGTATGTCTGTACAAGAGTTCAAAGGGGGAGAACCCTGTGGAATCTTGAGGGATCTCTCTGTAGGCAAAGAGGAGGTAAAAAGTTCTCCTGGGCCAGAAAGGCTGTAATCATAGCCTTCAGGGTGCCGTTGAACCCCTCACACAAACCATTGGTCTGGGGATGTCAGAGGATCAACCTTAGCTAGGTCATTCCACACTTTTGCCACAACTGCTGGGTCAGCTCAGCCATAATCTGTGTACCCTGATGTGATAAAATTTCACTTAGGAACCCAACCTGGGTGAAAATGGCTACTAAGGCATCAGCCACCATTGCTGCTTTAATGCTACCAAGAACTACAGCCTCAGGATACCAAGTGGCACAATCCACCAAAGTGAGAATGTATCTCTTGCCCAGCTTACTAGGCCACGAGTGCCAATGATATCTACAGCTACTCAGTGGAAGGGAATTTCTATAATGGGCATGGGCTGCAATAGAGCCCAGGGCACATGTCTACAGCCTCAAAAGTGCTGACAAGTATCACACGAGGCACAGAAACTAGTGAAATGTCTTGATACTCTGGGCCAATACAAAGCTTGAGTCTTGATTTGGGGAGTGTGACGATTGCTCTGGTGCCCTGCTAGGGGAATATCAGGGGCAATGGCTAGCAAAGCTGACGGATACCGATTGGGGAATGTCAACTGTCGTAGCACCCTCCAAGGCTGCTCATCTCTTCATGGGCCTGTCACCCTGTACAACAGGTAACCCTCCCAAATAGAACTTTCCCCCTCAGATCCTGTACCCCCAGTCAGTACCCTAGCCCTAACACCCTCTGATACAGGATCCAGCTTTACCTCCCGCTTAAATTCAGTCGAGTCTGCCCATGGCTCTAACATGTTCCCATCTGGCTTGCCACAGATAGGTGGTGGCCTGGTTGGCTTAGCACACATAATGAAACTCCATGGGCCCCAAATCATTCCCCAACAATACATCCACAGAGAGCATGGTCATTACTCCCACCTCGTTCATGCCTTTGCTCCAGTCGATATGGCCCCGGCTAAGGGAATGGATAGCTGTTAGCCCCCAGCTACCACAATGTCCACTCACTTCTTCAGGATAGTAGAGGGGCTCAAGAGGCCTGGGTGGATCTGGGTAAAGCCCTCCATGAGTTTGCCGTTCACCGTAATAGGCTAAACATGGTGACTCCCGTAGTCCCCTGTGGGTAGTTGGACAGGGACAACAAAATACTGCTCATTGCACCAGACTACATCCTTGGAACCATCAGGGAATTGATCGTTCATTGCTACAGAGTCAGACACCAATTTGCCTACACATAGGACAGGGTGAGGGGAACCCTAGGATTTCCTCCATGGTCATGGAGATAGTCCCACTTCAGATGCCCCAGCTGTTGTCACCCAAAGTACCGTACCTCAAACTTCTCTATTCTAAGGGACTGATCGGGCAGTAGAGGAAGGCCAGGGAGTCAAGGATGACTGCGGTCAGGGTCTTTTGTTTGGAGCTTTGGTCCAGGCTGGGCTGAAGTGCACTGATCTTGGTGGCCTAGCTGAGTGGAGACCACTGGACAGGGGAGGCACTCTCACTTCTCCCCAGGTCTCCCTCTACTGGTACAATAGTTGATCAGCCTTTTCTGTGCTGGTGGGCCACCAGTCTTGGACCCAGACTCTCATGCCTGTAGGTCAAAGCTTGAAAAATTACTCTAGCACAACAACCTGCCAGCCCCCTCAACAGTCTGGACCTGGTGCCCCTTCCACTACCTAACACAAGCATGACCGGCACCCTGGGCACCCTGGGCCAGGTCCCAGAGTTGCTTTCTGTAATGTTCAGGAGTCACCTGGAATTGGGCCAACAGCACCCACTTAACTTAATGATAGTTCTCTGCAAGATGGCGGGGAATGGCCCAGTAGGCTGTGCTGGCTTGCCCACTAAGCAAACCCATTAGGGGTTGGACCCAGCCCTCGGGATTGACATGTTAAGTCTAAGTCAAAGCAGAAAGCTGTTGTTGTCCCCTCCTCAGCATCATCAAATTGGTGAAAGGCTCTTTAGGGCAGTTTTCTGGGTGGTGGGTCAGAATCAGCTGAGCTCTGCCTGTTATTTGGTGACTGACTGGCTTGCTCCCTGGTAACCTCTGTGATGACTGTCCTCATTATCTCGATTTTGTGATCTGTGGACAGCCCTTCTTCCAGGGCTGCAATCCTGTGGTGGTACCTCCTCTTCACCTCTAAGTCCTTTGCATAGGAGAGAGAAACCTCATAACCAATTTCCTCCCTGAGAGCATTCCTGGAGTTCTCGGGCACCCCCTGATCTCCATCCAAGTGGCACAGCTCTACCACAATTCTGAGTCTGGGGGCTAAGAAGTGAGCAGTCTGAATGCAGCTGTGGTACCTGAAAGTGAGGATCAAAAGCAAGACCTTCCTGAGGTGGAAATGGCTGCAGAGAATGCTGAAATTGCAGAGGCCTTTGAAGTAGAACGTGATACTGATATTGAAGGGAGTCCACCCAAACGGTGAACCTTCAGGTTGTTTTAGATAGGCTATCCCATCAGACAGCATGGAGTTCCATTTATATCTCTTCTCATTGTTAGAAAAATATGGGTTCTTTCCTGTTATAAGTACTCCAGCACACCGCCAGCAATGGCAGCAGCAGTGACGGGAAGCATCCGCTAGATGTCACTGCCAAGATTTTGCTGCCGATGTCATAGCTTTAAGGTTAAGGTTAGAGTTAGGGTAAGGGTAATGGTTTAAGCTTGGAAATTGTGTATGATCTCAACAACACTTACACACTGTACAATTTGGCAGCATCCTTCTAGCAGTATTCCTCTAGCAGCTCATAACAGGAAAGATCCAAACTATGTAATATCACGGAAATTTGTATCCTGACTGATAGCTCTCTATAGGAATACTGAGGGGAGATTAATTAGAAATGGATGGATTGGAGAAAGTTTTGCAATAAGATCAGGGGTACATCAGGAGTGTCCCCTTAGTCCCCTAGTGTATGTTTCTTTTTCTGTTGAGTCTTTTTTTAGGGTAATTGAGACCAATAAGAATATCCACCAGGCTCCAATGATCCATGTAAAGTGTATTCCTTATGCTGATGATTTATTGGCTTTTGCAAATTCCAGAAATTCAAATGATACTCTATTTTTGGAGAGGAGGAAATATTCAGAGATTTCTAATTCCTGAATGAATTACAGTAAATAAGTTGCTTTTTGAATTGGAGGACTGGAAAAAGTTTGTTCTTCCACAAGGTCTAGGTACTGACAGTTAAAATGTCAGTATCATGGGAATTCAAATGAATAACTCAGTATCAGGGGAGCTGAATTGGGAAGAAAAACTTAATATATGTAAAACAAAAGAGGTGGAAGCAATGGAAACTGTCATTTGAAAATAGAGTTAGGATTGTTAAATCCTTTTTGCTGACCATGTTTTTGGCACAAACAAAGTGAAGCTGTTCCTTAAAAGGTTGGTTATCAATATTTGAGCCATGGTTTCATGGTCGAGGTATTAAAAGGTTAAAACAAAAATTGGATATTTGCCATCATATCTGATACAGACAGTTACACTTGTCAGGAAATTTAAAATTACAAAAAGGGAATTTTGAACAAATGTCAAGAAATCAAATTTATAAACTACTATTGGATAGAACATCACCCAAACTTCAAAATAAATGAAGGAACCGTGAGCTCATATAAAACAATATGGTGCACATACAAAGCCTTCATTAGAGGTATATTAATTGCCAGATCAGCAGAAAGAAGGAAATTAAGAGGAAAACCCCTAAAACTGCTGTATATGGAATTGATAAAGCTTCATCAAATTAATGGGGGAAAATATATCAAAGAGATAGGTGATAAAATATGCATTATAAATAAAGAAATTAGGGCAATACTGCAACTACAAGCAGATAATTTATTGTGGCGCTATCGTCAAAACCATTTGAAGTTCGGCAGTAAAACGGGGAAATTTTTGGCGAATAGACTCAAAAAACAACGAGAGCAAAATAGAATAGCCAGAATAATTGACCTGAAAGGAAAATATCAATATCACCCAGATAAAATCGGGGAGGTTTTCCAAAACTTCTACAGGAAGCTATATAATTTGGAAAAGGACTCACAACTTACAGGCCCCACTAAAGTGGATATATCAAAATTTTTGGATGGGATAAATGTACCATCCATCTCGGAGCCAGAAATAATCTATCTAAACAGTAATATTACAGAGTTAGAGGTCTGTGAGGTAATTAACAGTAACAAGAGAAACAAAGCCCCAGGGTTAGATGGGTTTGATGCAGTCTTCTTTCAACTTCTTCTTCCAGAGATTAAAGAACCCCTATGTAATGTATATAATGAGATTAAAATATCTGGGGAGATCCCAAGAGAAATGTCAGAATCTAAAATAATAAATCTATTAAAGGAGGATAAAAACCCAGATGATTGTTACTTTGATAAATATAGATTTGAAGACCTACTCAAAAATTTTAGCAAACAGACTAAAAACGGTCATCCATAAACTCATACATACAGATCAAACGGGCTTTGTTCCAGGGCGTCAAGCCTCGGACAGTACCAGAAGGCTCTTAAATATACTCGTGCATGCTAAAGCCAGGGAAATGCCTATATTGGCCCTGTCATTAGACGCAGAAAAAGCGTTTGACAGGGTCAATTGGGTATTTCTAGAGGCTGTCTTGGTGAAATTCGGGTTGGGAGACTTTGCCCTGAAGGCAGTTAAAGCGCTTTATGGGGAAACAAAGACGCGCATAGTCAACCCTGATTTTGAATCAGTATCTTTTAGTATAAGCAATGGCACGCGCCAGGGGTGTCCCCTATCCCCGCTTCTATTTATCCTGTTTTTAGAACCACTAGCAATACGTATAAGGGAAGAGGCGGATATTAGTGGAATCAGAATAGGGAAACATGAGTTTAAACTATTAGCATACACGGACAATATAGTAGTAACATTCACAGAGCCGGCGACATCATGTCAAAAGTTCTTGGACATTCTGGAGGAATTCAGTAGAATCTCCTACTTTAAAATAAATCAAACTAAGTCCGTAGCTTTGAAAAGAGGATTAAAGATAGAAGATAGGGATGCTCTAGAGCATATGCTACAGTGTAACTGGCATTCAAATAGTATCACCCACCTAGGAATCAAATTCTCATTCCAACTGGGTAAGTTGATTAAAGCTAATTTAGATGAAACCATTGATAAAATAAACATTACCTTGACCAATTGGTAACAACTAAGTTTATCATGGTTAGCTAAAATTGCAGCTATCAATATGAATATCATCCCAAAAATCACTTACTGTCTGAGATGTATTACGGGAGTGCTGGCATATAACTACATCAAAAAAATACAAGTGCAGCTAGATAAGTTTATCTATGGTGGGAAGAAACCCCGGGTGGAAAAAAAAATAGCAAATCAAAAGGTCGAGAAAGGTGGGTTAAACTGCCCCTGTATATTAGATATTTACCAACAAATTTGTATAGCACATCTTATTAGCTGGAATTTGATAAAGGAACAACCTAGATGGATGGAAATCGAGGAGGCCTTATTAAGAAATATTAAGATCCACTCCGTGCTGTGGCTATCTAGCTTGAATGAGACGGTGATTAGAGATCTCCCGATGAATTTGGTTTCCTTAACCAAATTTTGGTATAGAAATAGACTATCCATGCAGCTAATTAATCTTCCCTCACTGGCTGCCCCAATTGATACACTGGAACGTGGGGGCTCTAACCCAATAATTACATCTCTGAAAATCAAGGGTGACACACCCACAGCAAAACTGTTTGAAGATGGACAACTTATAGACCTACAAAGGATGAGTAGGAAATTCGGAGATATAAAATTAACTTGGCTAGAATATGAGTGTATTAAAAAAAGACTAGTAGCCTGCGGTTACAGGATCTCACAACATTTAAAAACAACTAAAATGGAAGATCTAGTGATAAAAAGAGATAATTTACAAACTATTTCGAAATGCAATAAAATTATAAATGAGAACCGTTCACTGAGGAAAAGTTCAGGTTTGATGTATTGGGAATCAATTATGGGAGAAACCTTTGAAGAGATGGTATGGTACCAAAGTTTAAGAATGGTAAAAAAAGCAGCAGGTCTACCAAGGTATATAGAAATGTTTTTTAAGCTTTCGAATAATTGGTACCTCTCTCCTGAACGTATGAATAAAATAGACCCAAAAAATCAAAGAACATGCTGGAAAGGCTGTAATCAGTTGGGAACATCGTTTCATATGTGGTGGGAGTGCCCTAAAATAAACAGGTTTTGGATAGATGCGTGTCAATTAATAGAAGAAATATTAGCTCAAGAAATTAGGTGCTCCCCTTCATTGGTACTGTTCCATAGGAATTTGGAGGAATTCCGTGGTTCAGATGGTATATTGATATGTCACATTCTGTTAGTAGCTAAAAGTTTGATAGTAAAATCATGGAAAAATACCCATGTTCCGTCAAGAATACAGCTGGTGGCAGCAATACGAGAAAATAGAGAGATTATTGATCCCATAGGCAAGAATTGGCTGATGGAAACAGGTACCCGCCTCCCTTGGCAGAAGTGGGATAAATTTGTAAGTTCTATTGGAGTATAGACAAACGGATCATAATTCAGTAATTATAAAAGAGGTAGAAGGGGAGAAGGAAAAAAAAAAGGGAGTAGTCAAGGAAAAAGACTATAAATCATAGAATAGGTAAATTAGGAACCCAAACTCTCCAGCAACAACTTATTGGTAGGTCATCGGTCTGGTACAGTGTGAATGGTGTATGTGTTTCTTTTTCTCGCCTTTTCTTCTCTTATTTCCTTTAGATAATAGTCAAATATTCTGTAAATATAACGAGGTTAAACGGGGGCATACCTTGAATTCATAGGAAAGGAAAAAAAAGGTATGAGTAAAAAAGGAAAAATTTCTGTTCCTATATATACAGACGTTTTTACTGAAAACACAAATATAGTGAAAATGTGGGAAGGCAGATAGTTAAGAAAGAGAAGCGATAAAGAATAATAGACCTTTCTCTGAAAGAGAGGGTAGACCCCGGTCCCTATATAGTGGAAAACTCTCTCACATAATGTTGGAATTAATTTTGGGTGGGGGGATGGCGAAAAGCCATAGTTATAGATGCAAATATTAGAGAGGGACTAAGATCTGTCAAAGTATCTAACAGAATTCACAGCCCTGGGTTCAAAGAAGCTAAGTGATAATATAGGGGATACAGATGTAATATTTTCTTTTTCTGTATATATATATATATATATATATATATATATATATATATATATATATATATGTATATATATAGGTGTACATATATATATATATATATATATATATATATATATATATATATATATATATGATGTTTAAATCTGGTCTGGAGGTATAAGTTTCCCCCGTTAAGAGGAAAACATGAGGGGAAAGGAGGGAAGAAGGAGTATTATCAGAAGTGTGTTATGAATTGCGATTGTTTGTCTGTCCTGTACTTTGTATTTACATTCTGTTTTTGTACTTGTATTCTTTTGTCTGGAAAAAAATAAAATAAAAAAAATAAAATAAAAAAAAAAAAGAACATCACCCAAACTGAACCTAAAATACTGTCCAGAATCTAGCCATATTATGGTTTTACAGCAGTTAAATGACTCCATATTACCCCCAAAGACAAAAGATAAAGTCTACATCACCTCTTTGTCAATCACTCCACTGGCTTCAATTAGCCACGTGAATAAAATGTAAAATCGTGACCCTAACTTACAAAGCCCTCAACAATAGCGCTCCTCCGTACATCTCTGCTCTCATCTCAAAATACAACCCCACCCGCCCTCTTCCATGCAAAATGCTTTTCATCATAGAACTTTATGGTGAGTAAATATATTATGTGTTTACTGTTCATAGAATGCAAGATGTGCTGAATTCATAAGGAGACATATAATGCCTATAAATATATTAAATGACTATATTATCGAGGACTTAAAGGTCCAGTTAATTCAGCACAATTTGGTGCACACTACTGTAAATTTCAGAAAAGTTTTTAAATAAGGGCATTTTTCACAGAAAAATGAATACATGAAATCTCTGTTTGCAAGAGTGGCTGGCGGCAGATGTTATTAATCATGGAAGGATTAATAGATAATAGTTTTGATTTTTAACAGTTATCAGTGTAATAAAAAAAAAAAAAGATAAGTTTAACATACAATCTTGAGCTTTTTCACACCATGAAGAGCACTTATAGTGAGGTAAATGGCCCTTTAAATAGTACCAGAGAGAAACTGAGCAAATGACAGGGATTAGATTTAAGTCTCCCTGGAAAGGTATCTTTTGTTAAATAAGAATGTATCCAATTGCATACTATTAGTTGATGGATTGATATTGTAGGACCACAATGTAAAAACAAATATATGTCTGAAAACGTTGAGTCTGACTAAAACCATAATTAACCAGGAAAAATTGTTTTTAATTATAAAAAAATAATTTTGATGTTTCTGCAGGAGGGTGGAGGGATCAAATTATACATTGGTGAAAGTTGTGTGTGAGAGGGGCCTCTACCTTTCTGGAGAGCTATAGGTCCATCCTTTGATGGAATGTTCTGCTTCTGGGCCAGTAAGAGGTTAGGGGTGTTGTGTCAATTTTAGTCTTATCCAGTGAGCAAACAAAGGCTCTGTACCTCTGCCTGTTCCATCCTTCTTCCACTGCCAGCCAATTCACACATACCCATCATCCAGCTCTAAACATGCGATATCACAAACGCAAATTGGATTCCTGTATTCATAATCACCGTTTTCAAATTTCCCACACAAAAAAAAAATGTCTTACATTCACTCCATACACAGCTGCTAATACAGTTAACTTGGTACATACTTGACAATTTTTTTTTTCTTTTTATTGAATTGCAGTGATCCTTTAATATGCTGAAGAAGAGAAAAAAATAACTGCTAAAAATAAGATCAATGCAAAAAAACAATGTTTATTGTAAAGTTGTTTGCCTGACAACTACATAATGTTAGGGACTGGTATAGAATAAATGTGGTCCTTTAAGCAAATGGCTTTTTATTTATTATTGTCCAAAAATATGATGCAAGTTAACAAATGTTAATATGTGATATCTAATGAGAATTGTCTATTTCTCATAAAACATAATTAGCAGATATGTGAATACAAATTATTGCAAATCCAGGACTACTGCACAAAGGAAAAAAAAAAAAAAAAAAATATATATATATATATATATATATATATATATATATATATATATATATATATATATATATACTGAGAGCATAATTAAGCAGGGAAAAAAGCCATGAGTTTGTTTTTAATTAGAAAAAAATAAATGTTGATGCCTCGGCAAGACCCTAGAGGTATCCATACTTGAAGTTGCGTGTGAGAGGGACTTTATATTTTTGGAGAACTATGGTTGCATGCTTTGATGTCATTTCTAGCTTGTGGGCCATTAAGGGGGAAGTGGTGTGGTGTAACTTTATTCTAATCCAATTATTAAACCAATGTTCTAGACTTCTGTTTGTCACATCTCCTAACTACAAACACACACACATCATTCAGCTATCATGATGTGATATAACAAAGAGTCTTCAAAAATTCTAATGTTTCCTAAAAATATTTTATGTACATAGTTTACACTGCCGCAATCTAATAAGATTGACACATATTGATAAATAAGTGTCTTTTTACTTGAACTGTAGTGGTCCTTTAAAATTTTACTTATACATCTTTCAAGAAATACAAAAAAACATTGTATAACATTTTCACTACCACAGTGACAGACAACTGTTTACACTCTATGGTCTAACACATTTTTACCATTTTGCAGTTGATGTGTTGATACATAATTCAGGATTTAATTTGGAAATATAGTTATATTGTATGCTTCTTAAAAACAATAAAAGAAAGGTCAAAATGTTAGCTCAGAATTTAACACCAAGGAAACAGTAATCAAAAAGGGAAATAATTTGGTGGATAGAAATTAATAAACTTTAAAATACATTTGATTTTGTCTCTACTAAGAAGGATAGGTCAGAGAAGGGAACATTTGACCCACTTTTTCTGGAATCTCAAGCGGTGATAACTTCAATGGAATTTGAAGTGACCTAGCTGATAATAATGATGACATTTCATTGACATTTCCTGTAAAGTGCTTCTTAAAATATCGTAAATTGGTCTGAAAATGGTGATATAGTTATTTTGTGCTTTTTACTTCTTACAAGACTGCAGTGTATTTCTCAATGACTGAGCCAGTGAATGATGGAATCCTGGAGCAAAAGAATTTAGGGCCCCCTTGCAACTTCTGTATACACCAATAAAAAAAAGAATCCCAAAATATAGTTAGTCAGATCATCCCTATGATGATTAGATCTCCTTTGTATAAAATAATTATCTGCCACCCTCCCCTAAAACATTAACAGCCTTATTAAATTGCGATTCGGCCAGTTGAATAGGGCTCTATATAAGCACACAGCATATTTTTTTGTTTACAGAAGTGTTTAGTTAGTGAAGACCTTGCTTTTGGATAGAAGTTCACTAACTAAAAACTTCTATTAAAAAAATATGCTATGTGCTTATATAGAGCCCTTTTCAATTGGCCGAATCTCAATTTAATAAGGCTGATCGAGTCCTCATTTACTCCACTCGGACTTACTGTCTGTTACATAGGGCCCCTAACCTTTGTCGGCCCCAGTGCTTTGCATCTGCTGCACTCACAGTAGCTCAGCCAATGGCATTTCTCAGAGCAATTGAAATCTAAAAGAGCAGTGAATCAAAAATTAAAAGCAGAGTAAATTTATGAACAATAGGTGCAATATACATAAGCTATAGTTTGTGGAGAAGAGTGACAATGGGTGTGATGTGCAAAGGGAAGAGATCTGAGAGAACTAGAGAGTCTTTTACGTGTTCTCCAAGCATAGAGGAAGAGAGAGAGGGAGGTAGCAAAAGACAGAGGGAGGGAGAGAGAGAAAGAGAGGATTAGAGGCAGAGAAAGAGGGAGGGAGAGAGGAGAGGCAGAGAGAGAGAGGATTAGAGGCAGAGAGAGAGAGAGAGAGAGAGAGAGATGGAGGCAGATGGAGGGAGAGAGAGAGAAAGAGGGAGGTAGGCAGAGAGGGAGGGAGAGTGAGGGAGGGAGAGTGATAGGGAGAGAGAGGGAGGGAGGCAGAGACATAGGGAGGGAGAGTGAGGAGAGATGGGAAGTGGTAGATAAAAAGGGAGGGAGAGAGATGGAGGCAGGGAGGGAGAGAAAGGGAGGCCGTTGCAACCCAGATTTGAGGGCTCCATACACCCCCTCTTCTCCTATTGTAGCTTATAGGAGCAATCTGCAGGTTGTGACTTTTATATGCATCCCGGCACCCAGCATTACAGATCAGACTATCATTCATGGAGAAACAGGACTAACAACACCTTTAGTAAGTGTAGATGCAGACTAAGAAATTCGAAGCCTACAACTCGATCGCAGACAGCCAAATGTCTACGAGTGAGTTGCTCCCGTTGGTCTCCGATTGCGATGCTATTTAATTGCTGAAGCCCGCAGGTTACGGGCCCCAAGTCACAACCGTAAACCATGCACTGGTTCGGAGAGTTCAGGGCGGGAACATGATCAATTCAGCAAGCCTGTAACTTCCCATTTCGAATCAGCCAATAGAAAATGAGACATTATTATGGCACTAAAACATGGAGGTTACATATCAATCAATACGGTTCGGGGGTCCGATATTTGATCAGACTCGCAAACCTGCAAAATAAAGAATTATGAAAATAAACTGCCAAAACTGTTCTAGTCCATATGGGTCGCCTGATATGTATTAACTCATTCATACCAAAGATTGTTTTAACCCTGTAATGACACGTAAAAAAAATTATAATTTTCTGCTGATTTGCAAGCTTGAGACTGTTGTGTAATTAATTCTAATGTCATTGCTTTCCCCGTAATTTACAGTGCAGTATTGATTTTTAATTTGCATTTACAGTGCTACGAATGGGTGCTTGACCCCCTTGCGGGTCCTCTCTAGCACTCGTGGGATTTTCTCTGTCATTTGCCATTTACGGGTGTGAAAACATTTGCAGGCTTGGGGAAATTAAGCAATTGAATAGCGATTTGCGTTTTTAGCCTTGCAAAAGTGAGAGATCAAAGACTTCTGGAGGCTGTATGTTACGAGTTGAACCATCGCAATATTTTCAAGCCGTTACTCGGATGCCGATGGGAGCCCACAAAAAGATGCCAATTAAATAGCTTGTGACCTCACTTAAGGGCCACTGGATCTCCCAAAACCTCAATTGAATGTGGCTATATGCATTTATTCTTGCTTCAGATACATGTTTAAACCAAAACAATAAAAATCCCACATGCCCTTTTCCCCCAACCACCCACTGAGCTTAGGACCCTGAACATCTAAGATTTCACAATTTGTCCTCCCTCCTGCCATTTGGTCTCTGGTTAATTGGGACGAGATAATGAATGTGTCTTTGTCCTGTTTATACTTTCTGAGGAGATGATTTAGCACCTAGTGTTATCTCTGCTCCCCCCAGGTCTCATATTTCCTTTTGCTGGAAAACACAGGTAACTTCCTTACTCTGACCCTATCCCCAGAGGATTCAGTAAATATACTTTGTTATATTCCTCTGTGAAAAACGGTCATTTTGAAATTACACATAGCTGGGTACCACCCATACATCACATATAGACAAGTATAACCTGTCTCACACACAGGATGGCTGACAGCAAAACAACTCGCATTATTGTGTAGCCAATATTAAACATCCTTTGCCAACAGGGCAACACCAGTCCATAGTCTAAAAAGTTCAGGGGTTCAGCTTTCTGGGCATGACAGAGGCAGAGAGAGAAAGGGAGGGTGAGAGGGAGGAGCGAGGGAGATTGAAGGAGAGGGAGAGTGCAGGGAAGGCAGAGTGAGGGGGAGGGAGGGAAAGAGGAGGAAGAGAGAGGGAGGAGTGAGAGAGAGTGCTGAGAGGGAGAGGACAAAGAGAGACAGAGGGCACAGAGAGAGAGCGCACACACACAAAGAGAGGGAGCACACACAGATTGAGGGCGCACAGAGAGCGAGAGGACATTCAGAGAGCGAGAGAGCGCACAGAGAGAGAGAGAGAGCAGAACAGACAATTGAACATAACATATGATACCATAATTTATGACGGGCAGGTTGCTAGTTACAATAACAATATATTGTTATTTAAAAGGTCAAGAATACCTCAAGTGGGAGACACATAAATGACTGTTTAACTTAAAGTTTAATTAAATGTTTGTAAGCTTAAGAAGTGATAAATAGGAAATATGATGAAACACTTGAGGTCCAGAAGAAAGGGACCAGATATCCTGATTCAGACCCATGTCCATCTATTCACTACAGGTATTGCAAGGCCATTGAAGCTTATTTATTGTTTTACTTCCTAGCCATCTTCTTGCTGCCAGTTTAGAATCCAACATTAGCAAAGCAACAGCCCTTTCTACTGATTTCATATTTATAGTGTACTACCTCAAAATCCAATTGTGAGGCTTGAAGTACCATATATACTCGAGTATAAGCAGAGTTTTTCAGCCCTTTTTTTAAGGCTGAAAAGGCCCCCTCGGCTTATACTCGAGTCACATATGTCTCTTTCCCCCCGTGTCTCTCCTCCCCTGTGTCTCTTCCCTCTCCTCCCTGGGTCTCTTTCCCCCCCTCTCCCTCGTGTCACTTCCCCCCCCTCCCTTATCTTCCTCCTCAAGCCCCCCTCCTCATACTCAACCCATCTCCTCAACCCCCTGTCCTCACTTTACCCCTCTCTAATTACCTCCCCCTCTCCCTTTCCCCTCACTTAGCTTCCATCATCTGCTCCTCCGCGCATCTTCCGGCTGTGTCGGGACATATGCTAATGACATCATGTCATTAGCATTGCCTGGGTCCCTACACAGCCAGAAGATGCGCAGAGGAGCGGAGGAGCAGCTGATAGAAGGTAAGTGAGGGGAAAGGGAGAGGGGAGGTAATTAGAGAGGGGTAGAATGAGGAGGGGGGTTGAAGAGGGATGTTGAGGAGGGGGGGAGAAGGAGGATGATAAGGGAGGGGGAGGGAAAGAGACACTAGTGAAAGGGGGAAAGAGACACAGGGGAGGGAGAGGGGGGACACAAGAAAGGGGCACGAAGGACACACAAGAGGGGGACACAGAGGGCGCAAAAGAGACACAGGGGGCAGCTCATTCCCACCCTCGGCTTATACTAGAGTCACTAAGTTTTCCCAATATTTTGTGGTAAAATAGGTGCCTCGGCTTATACTCGGGTCAGCTTATAATCAAGTATATACGGGTAATTTCAAAATATTTACCATTGTCGCCAATTTATAAATAAATGGGTTAATGAAGTTAATAAAAGTGAATTTTCATTTAAATGATTATGCATAATTATTAGTAACCTAAGAGATATGTGTATATGAAACTGTTCAATTGTTGGATTTAAGCATTGTACAGTTTTGGATTATTTAAGAAAGATGCATGTAATTGTGTTCTCTTTATTTTGCACAGATATGGAACAAACTTGAAGTTGCAGTAAATATGATTTGTTTGACATTTTTCTAAATTAATTGATTAAGCAGTGAATTTCCACCACGGCATTCTATATTTTTACTCAGTATTAATTGTCATTGTGTGGATTGTTTATTAATGATGGCTGGGATTCTCAAGGAATGTCAAAAATACAGTCTGAAACGGAATGGCTTAAAATGGCAAATAATTGCACTTGTACCGCTTATCAATCTTGCTGTATAATGCATCCTTACTAAGTGGCAGTTGTCAAAAACACGGGTCTCAGACAGATGACAAAGTGAAAACAAAGCTCTGCCTGTTGACCCTTTCCCTGCATACAGTGGTGTTTAAAAAAATAAAGTTAAATAACTCTACTTCCTAGGTTTATTGTAGGGGCTATTTATTAACAAACACACACTTGATGAATAGACTTCATTATAAAACATAAAACAGAGTTATTTTATGTTTATGCCACTTAACTCTACTTTTAACTGTGTTTGATTAGAGATGTCGCGAACATAAAATTTTTGGTTCGCTAACCGCGGACGCGAATTTCATCAAATGTTCGCGAACGGGCGAACCGGGAAAACCGCCATAGACTTCAATGGGCAGGTGAATTTCAAAACCCACAGGGACTCTTTCTGGCCACAATAGTGATGGGAAAACTGTTTCAAGGGGACTAACACCTGGACTGTGGCATGGCGGAGGGGGATCCATGGCAAAACTACCACAGAAAATTACATAGTTGATACAGAGTCTGGTTTTAAGCCATAAAGGGCATAAATCACCTAACATTCCTAAAGTGTTTGGAATAACATGCTTTAAAACATCAGGTATGATGTTGTATCGATCAGGTAGTGTAAGGGTTACACCCGCTTCATAGTAACAGACCAATCTCCCCGTTTAATGCACCGCAAACAACCGCAAAAAGTCCCTTTGCACAACCGCAAACTCCCCATTTGAACAAGGTTGGATACCAAGCTAGCCATGTCCCGTTCCTTGTCCTCACTGATGTCATTGAAGGTCTCTTCCTCCACCCAGCCACCAAGGGTCCCCGAAAGGTGACAACAAGCCCCCTGGGACGCCTGCTGTGTTTGGTCTTCCTCCTCCTCAAAGCCACCTTCCTCTTCAGACTCCTCTCTCTGCGTTGCCTCTGTCTGCATTATTATAAGGTGTGTACTGTTAAGTAGTACTATTCCTATCGGTTTAATCCCTGTTATGTCCACTATTAGGGGACGTGTATATGGCATTGATTTTTGGAAGTGGGAGATGGAAAAAGATGCTTGGTCGGTCCGCCCACTTCAAATTTGGGGCACTGCAAGTGCAATCTAAGGTGCCACCAGATAGGAGTGGTGTGTTCAATTGTACTATTTATTCCTATCGGATTCAATAAAGCCAATAAACCTGGCCCGTTACTAGCCAGGAAACTACAAAACACAAAATAGGATACTTCAAATTAAGACCTCGAAGGGAGAAAAAACAACGAACCCAAATAAGATCCAGAAAATTTTTACAAAATTTTACAATACCCTTTATACGGCAACAAAACACATAGATCTACACAAAATTAGGGGATTTCTTAATTCCTGTGATCTCCCCTTAATAGAAGAAAATGACTTAGAGACTTTAAATGCCAAAGTGACCCTAGAGGAAGTGAGAAAAGTTGTCACCAGGCCCAGATGGGTACACCGATTTATATTATAAAACATTTATAGACATATTAGGCCTGCACTTGGCCACTCTAACAGAGTTCTAGAAGCAAAGCAAACACCAGCAGATCTGAACAGGGCAGATATCGCTCCATTCCCTACGGACGGTTGAGATGCCCTAGAACTAAAAAACTACAGGTATAATATCATTACTAAACTGTGATACAAAGATCCTGTCAAAAATAATAGCGGATAGAATGTCATCCTTCTTGCCTAAGTTTATACATAATGACCAAGTAGGCTTTGTCTCCCACAGGCAAGCGGGAGATAACATTAGAAAAGTCATGAACCTACTGTACCACACCAAAGCCTCTAAAATTCAAGCCTGTCTTATGGCCTTTGACATTGAAAAGGCGTTTGATTCCCTGGAGTGGACTTACCTATACGCCACGCTTGAAAAATTTGGTATTAAAGGCCATTTCATAGATCTCATACACTCATACAAATCATCCAGGGCAAGGTTACAGATTCTGGGAGATGAGAGATCCTTAATTAAAATAGAAAGAGGAACAAGACAGGGGTGCCCCCTTTCTCAGACAATTAGGGTCAACGCTGGGATCACAGGCATAAAAATAGGCCATCACCATTTCAAAACTTGTCTATTTGCAGACGACCTGCTGTGTATGCTCTCAAACCATACCCAATCGCTCCAAGAGTTGATTCGAACTATGGAGGAGTTTGGTCAGTTTTCTGGCCTTAAACTGAACATAGAGAAGACAGAAGCACTAGCGATTGACTTAACAGCAGTAAAGAAGCCGGGTATCCAAGAGAAGTTTAAGTGGGATAAGAACCACATAAACTACCTGGGAATCAGACTAACCCCTAAGCTAGAGGACTTGTACAAAGCCAACCTCTCAAACTTTATAAAACAATAATTAATGACCTGAGTAAATGGACAAAGTATAGGTTATCATGGCTAGGGAGAATAAATATGATAAAAATGAATGTCCTTCCTAGGTTGCTCTACATATTTCAAACACTCCCGACCCCGATTAAATAAAAAGAATTAGAAAATATTCAAAGGAAAATATTTCAGTTTATCTGGAACCACTCTCCCTCACGCATCACAAAGAAAATTATGTACCTTCAAAGGTCAGATTGGAGACTATCGTGTCCAAACTTAAAATATTACCACAAGGCAGCTCAGTTATCATTCCTCCCAATAGCACATTCTATAGGGCATCAACCGGCCTGGGTGTATTTAGAGAACCACACTTTAAGGCCCTTAACCTGGGACAAGGTGGCTTGGCTATCAGAATTGCCTCAGAGCCTTAAAAACTCGCCAAACCCACTAATCAGACACTCACTATCATACTGGAAATGGGCCAAGAAACACACAGGTTAGTTCCCTGGATCCACAAATAACCCCAATTCTTGACCACCCTCAGGCCCCGAAACACATGAGCACAACATCACAACACTGGTGGAGGTCAAGGAAACTAGATAGACTGGGAGACTGGTTAGTAAAGGGCCAGATGCTCACCTATGAGGAACTGAGGGACAAGCATGAGCTACCGCTGTCAGAACATTACAATTACTGCAGGCTGAGGCATTTCACACACTCCCTGACCCAGAAACAGGGGACACCGGTCTTAAATTGGTTCTCCAAAATTTGTAAAGATAAACCTCTATCAAGGGGGATCATTGGGTCGCTTTACAAATATAAAACATTTGTTACTGGTTGAAGCGACACTGGGGGAAGGACAGGAGGCGGGGGAGCCCTGGAGACCCTTCAGAAGCAACCGGCGGCAAAATCATCCCAGGAAAGGAGAGGTCGCTTACTGAAGCCTGCCCTAGGGTAACCCAAGGGTGATTGCCCAGGTTAGATATTGTAAATAATAAGCTAATACGACTTTGGTGTTTCCTGCAGATATACTCTTTACTATTGTCTGTTTTACCATGTTTTAGGTATCTCTTAAATTGCAATCACAGTAAAAAATAAGAAAAATTAACCTAAAAAGTAAAAATAAGAAGGACTAGCCAGCTAACTTTCACAAAATGTCTTTTTTTGTAAATATGTATTTTTGCACAACTGTTATGCAAGACTGTTCAAAAATGCTTTATTTGTCATTACATGCTGTACGCCTTCTGACAATAAAATAATTTAAATGCAAAAATTAGGTATTGTTGCAGCGACCAGAAAAATTGATGTTAGTTTGCCAGGCAGAAAGTGTCCTAAAACATTGAATCTTGAACCCTAGTTGGTGGCGGATAAGTCACGCAAGTCATCCGGCATTCAGGAATAAAATACAGCAGCGTGTGGACCATTATTAGCTCAAGGCAGCTCATCTATCAGGCCTTTTTTTAATCGAATGTATCGCCCTCATTCATCTTAATAAAGGTGAGGTAATCTAGACTGTTTTCACCTAAGTGACTTCTCTTATCAGTGACAAAACCTCCTGCTGCACTGAAGGTCCTTTCTGACAGGACACTTGAAGCGGGGCAGGACAGAAGTTCTATGGCAAATTAATATAGCTCAGGCCACAGGGCAAGCGTGCACACCCAGTAGTCAAGGGGTTCATCGCTCCTCATAGTGTCGATATCTGCAGTTAAGGTAGTCTGTTACCTGACGGTCGAGTCGTTCTCTGAGGGTGGACCCCGAAGGGCTGTGGCGATGCATAGGACTTAAAAAGCTCTGCATGTCCTCCATCAACAACACATCTGTAAAGCGTCCTCTCCTTGCCGGTGTGGTCGTGGGAGGAGGAGGATTATGTTCACCTCTTCCGCTGTTAGATTGCCGTTGTGCTGTGACATCACCCTTAAACGCTGTGTAAAGCATACTTTTTAATTTATTTTGGAAGTGCTGCATCCTTTCCGACTTGTGGTAATTCAGTAACATTTCAGGCACTTTCTGCTTATACCGGGGATCTAGTAGCGTGGACACCCAGTACAGGTCATTCTCCTTCATCCTTTTTATACGAGGGTCCCTCAACAGGCACGACAGCATGAAAGACCCCATTTGCACAAGGTTGGATGCCGAGCTAGTCATGTTCCGTTCCTCGTCCTCAGTGATCTCACTGAAGGTATGTTCTTCCCCCCAGCCACGTCCAACACCACGGGTACCAGATAGGTGACAATGAGCCCCCTGGGATGCCGGTTGTGGTTGGTCTTCCTCCTCCTCCTCAAAGCCAAATTCCTCCTCTGACTCCTATTCCTCACAATCCTCTTCCAGCGTTGCCGCAGGTCCAGCAAGCGATGCTGATAAGGCTGTTTCTGGTGGTGATGGTGACCACAACTCTTCCTCTTCAAGCTCATCTACGGCCTGATCCAGCACTCTTCGCAGGGCACGCTCCAGGAAGAAAACAAATGGTATGATGTCGCTGATGGTGCCCTCGGTGCGACTGACCAGGTTTGTCACCTCCTCAAAAGGACGCATAAGCCTACAGGCATTGCTCATGAGGGTCCAGTAACGTGGCAAAAAAAATCCCCAGCTCCGCAGAGGCTATCCTAGCACCCCGGTCATACAAATACTCGTTAACGGCCTTTTCTTGTTGGAGCAGGCGGTCGAACATTAGGAGTGTTGAATTCCAACGTGTCGGGCTGTCTAAAATAAAGCGCCTCACTGGCATGTTGTTTCGCCGCTGGATATCTATAAAGTGCGCCATGGCCATGTAGGAACGCCTGAAATGGCCACACACCTTCCTGGCCTGCTTCAGGATGTCCTGTAAGCCTGGGTGCTTATGCACAAAGCGTTGTACAATCAGATTACACACATGTGCCATGCACGGCACATGTGTCAACTTGCCCAAATTCAATGCCGCCAACAAATGTCTTCCCTTGTTACAAACCACTTTGCCGATCTCCAGTTGGTGCAGAGTCAGCCACTGATCCACCTGTGCGTTCAGGAGTGCTGGTCCGGTGTGACTCTCTGCTTTCAGGGAAGTCAACCCCAAGACGGCGTGACACTGCCGTATCCGGGATGTGGAATAGTACCTGTGAAGCTGGGGGGGTGCCGTTGATGTGGAGCAAGACATAGCAGCAGCAGAAGAGGACTCAGCCTAGGAGGTTATGGAAGAGGATGGAGTAGGAGGAGTAGAGGAGGTGGCAGCAGGCCTGCCTGCAAGTTGTGGTGATGTCACCAACTCCTCTGCAGAGCCACGTATTCCATGCTTAGCAGCCGTCACCAGGTTTACCCAATGCGCAGTGTAGGTGATATACCTGCCCTGACCATGCTTTGCAGACCAGGTATCAGTGGTCAGATGGACCCTTGCCCCAACACTGTGCGCCAGAGATGCCATTACTTCCTTTTGCACAATCGAGTACAGATTGGGGATTTCCTTTTGTGCAAAGAAATTTCGGCCGGGTACCTTCCACTGCGGTGTCCCAATAGCTACAAATTTTTTGAATGCCTCAGACTCCACCAACTTTTTTGGTAAAAGCTGGCGGGCTAAGCGTTCAGACAAGGCAGCTGTCAGTTGCCGGGCAAGGGGGTGACTTTGTGACATTGGCTTCTTACGCTCAAACATGTCCTTGACAGACACCTGACTGTGGGCAGATGAGCAGTGACTGCTCAGGGCGAGACACGGAGTGGCGGATGGTTTAGAGGGGGCAAGCAGGGCAGCAGTGGTTGACGTGGCTGAAGATGCTGGACCAGGAGGAGGATGGCGGCTTTGACTTTGTGTGCTGCTTGTACTCATGTGTTGATCCCATAGGCGTTTGTGATGTGACATCATGTGCCTTCGCAAAGAAGTTGTACCTAGGTGGGTGTTGGACTTCCCACGACTCAGTTTCTTTAGGCACAGGTTGCAAATGGCATCGCTGTTGTCACAGGCAGACACACAAAAAAATTGCCACACTGCTGAGCTCTGCAATGACGGCATTCTGGTGGTGGCAACAGCATGCGTTGACTGGTGTGCTGTCTGGCTGACCCCGGGTGGCGATGCATGCTGTCTGACTGTGCCACTAGCTACGACCTCCCCCTGCTTCCAACTTGTCTCCTCCTCCTCTCTGTCTCCCCATCTGAACTTTCCTCCTGTTCTTCTTCCCTTAAACCGGGCACCCACGTGACATCCACGGACGCATCGTCATCATCAACCACTTCACTTGTATCTGACAACTCAAAGGAAGCAGCACCGGGTACAACATCATCAGACCGTACTTCCATGTGTGTAATGTGGTGCTAGTGTTGGTGGTGGCGGCAGGCGGGTCGAGTGGTAACTGGAGAGGTGCCCGAAGCTAAGCTGGAGGAGGATGGAGCGTCTAGGTTCCGAGCGGAAGCTGTTGAAGACTGGGTGTCCTGTGTTAGCCAGTCAACCATGTCCTCAGAACTTTTCAAGTTCAGGGTACGTGGCCTCTGAAAACAGGGCATTATTCTAGGGCCAAAGGGAATCACAGCACCACGACCACGACGGCCCCTGCGGGGTGGCCTGCCTCTACCTGTCATTTTTTTTTCGATTAGTGGTACTATGCGTGCAAGCTACTGTGACACCAGATATGAGTGGCACTGTGCACTGGCAAAAGTTGGCACAGTAGACGCAATAGGCCTCACACACACGCCTGTAGGCAGGCAACTGATATTCAATCGATTACAGTCAAATAAGGGTTGTTTTATTTCACTGAGCACAATATAAGCTGTGAGCTTGACACAGGCAAGCAACTAAAATTAGATTGAAAAAAAAAAACAACCCTTTTTTCCTTTAATGTATGGTATACAAACTATGGCTCTCATTCAATTGCAATTTTGACAATTGAATAGGGGTCTAAACAAACACATCACATATATTTTTTAAAGAAGTTTTTAGTTATTAAGCATCTATCCAAAAGCAAGTTTTTCACTAACTAAAAACTTCTCTAAAAAATATATATTATGTGCTTATTTAGAGCCCTATTCAATTGGCAAAATAGCAATTGAATGAGGGCCTCTGACTGGTGAAACAGAGCAGAATATTAGCTGTGAACCTGACACAGGCAGGCAACTGAAATTAGATTACAGGAAAAAATGGTTTTCAATGTATGGTACACCACCAGGTATGAGTAGTGAAAATAAGCACAATATAAGCTGTTCTTTGTTAGCCTGTCACACACACACGCTGGCAGGCAGGCATATGCAATTAGATTACACAGAAAAAAATTATAAAATAAAATAAATGATGTTCTAGCCCTAAAAAGGGCTTTTTGGGTTGTTGTCCTTGCAGCAGATATCAGATGAGTCCTTCAGGTCTGTAATGGAAGCTAAATAAATACACAGCCTGGCTATCTATTTCCCTATTAAATCTCCAGCAGCTACACTATCTGTCCTCTCACAATGAATGCAGCTTCAGAATGATTCTAAAATGTATGCTGTCCTTCAGATGGAAGGCTCTGGAAGGGAGTGTATGCTGCCGATTGGCTGGAATGTGTCTGCTGACTGTGAGGTGCAGGGTCAAAGTTTCCTCAATGATAAAGAATAGGGGACGAACCGAAAAGCGCATGTGTTCGCCATCCGCTGCGAACATGCCAGAGCGAGAGCGAAAGAGCCAAAATCGCCGCAAATAGTCCGCGGGCGCACTGTCTGGGACATCTCTATGTTTGATACATATATACCCTATTGTGTCTGCTGGTGGTACTCAAAAGGTATTTAAGTTTGATACTCGTGCCTGTGAAAAGAAGAGACCTGGCAGGTTCTAGCCATCCCTAATGAACCAAATTGTGAGATGCAAAGGAGAGGGAGCTGTCTGACTAGCAGAATGAAGAAGCACAACACCAACAAAACACTAATGAGAGGAAGGCAACATAGCCACTGGATTGCTAGGTTTACTTTTACAGAGTCCAAAGTAGGACTTGAGAGATACACAACAGGAAAATACAGAAATGGCAGCAAACACAGAACGACTGGGAACATATAAGAGATAAATACCAATTTAAACAACATTTCAGTAAGTACCCCAAAAATGCACTTTTATGATCATATGCAAGCAGGGAAACTTATTGGATTAAGTAAACAAAGTTATAGATAACAAAACATGTCAACTTAGATATAGTGCTCAAGTGTATAATAATGCGTTACTGTTATTGATTATAAAAAATAAAATCACAGGCTGTGTTCTGTAACTTAAATTTTTCAGTAACAAAAGACAACATTCAAAGAATGTTTTCTTATTTGAAGGAGCAAGACTCTCTTGTTACTATGTTTCAAGCAAAACATTTAATAGAAAACATTATTTGAACAAATATATGAGATTATTGTGAGGTATTATTTACAAACAGATTTCCCCATTTTTAAGAAATAGAGGGGAGATAAAAAGCAATTGTGAAACACCTGGATACAGTGGATGGGTTCAAGAGAAATATATCCCTGGATTATGAACAGATGAAGGATTATGATGCTACCCTCACAGCATATGTTAGGTATAGGAACAATATAGATAGATCTAGTCATCACATTGGCATGTTAAACAACATGATGCCTAGTAATACAAAGTGGAACAAAATGTATAGACATCTAAACAGGCTGCAGTAGATACATTAACATAACATAATATTTACAATATTTACTTTAATATAAATTATAGTACACAAGTTGGTATTAAAACTACCAAAATAAGCATTTACAAACTCACCCTGATGTTTGCTAAATCAATTCAGTTTGCTAGCTGAGGCTTTTGTAGTTGACACCCCTGAAAATCCCTAAGTTTAGCATAAAATTCATAATTCGCATCGGCTAATCAGGAGAATATTCAACAGGCAATTGAGAGTTTGTACTTTTGAATTATTTTAATACATTATTAATAGATTGTTTGAAAAATAAGACAAGTCAGCACATTTTTTATATATATATTTATATACAGTGGTACATTGGTTCTCAATCTCCTCGGAACTCAACATTTTCGATACTTAACCTGTCTGCATGAGCAAAAACGTTGCTACTCCTTGCGCTGCCTTGGTACTCATTGCATTTGCTAAAACCAATTTACATTTATACTTATGGCAGTTTGGTACTCAACCTTTTTGGCACTCCAACCTTAATCCATTCTGGACAGTAGGCTATTTGGGTAATCAGGATAAAGCAGAGGTTAGCTGATACATTTGTATCATATTCTGGGGTTCCTGTGTTGCAAAGCAGAAGGGGATATGTAGTCTACCTCTATATATATATCCTTGTGCTCTGATTCAGCTGTGAGCTCAGACTGCACCCAACCATGTGATTCTATCCTACAGCAAATACT
The DNA here is from genome assembly GCA_027410445.1 of Discoglossus pictus. Taxonomy (NCBI): domain Eukaryota; kingdom Metazoa; phylum Chordata; class Amphibia; order Anura; family Alytidae; genus Discoglossus; species Discoglossus pictus. The sequence goes on along the minus strand of CM050165.1, from coordinate 174,933,075 downwards.
TTGTTTGAAAGGCCAAACTCTGTACCTGGCTGCTTCCCCATGTGTACTTGGTTATGTGGGTGTGTAAATTTGGAGTTTGTACTTTTGAATTCTTTTAATACATTATTAATATATTGTTTGAAAAATAAGACAAGTCAGCACATTTTTTATATATATTTATATACAGTGGTACAATAGTTCTACATCTCCTCGGGAACTCAACATTTTTGATACTCAACCTGTCTGCATGAGCAAAAACGTTGGCACTCATTGTGCTGCCTTGGTTTACATTAATCCTTATGGCAGTTTGGTACCCAACCTTTTTGGCACCCAACCTGCTGTCCAGAATGGATTAAGGTTGAGATCCAAGGTTGTTGTTTAGTCGTTCAGTCGCATTTGACTCTCCATGACTCTATGAACTGCAGCAAGCCAGGTACATCTCTAAGTCACCGCCTCTCTGAGAACCATCAAGTTCATGTTCATTGCATCAGTGACTTCATCTATCCATCTCCGACTCTGTCGTCCCCTTCTTCTTGTTTCTTGTGCCTTCAATCTTTCTGAGCATCAGAGTCTTTTCTAGGGAATCCTGTCATCTCATGATACGGACAAAATATTTTAGCTTCAGCCTCATGATCATACCTTCTAGTAAACAGTTCATCTTGATTTCCTGAAGTACTGATTTATCAGATCTCCTTGCAGCCCAATTGGCTCCAAGCAGTCTTCTGCAAGCACACTTTCTAGTCTCACAGAAAGTATGACAATAGGACATTTTTGACACTTTAAGAAATATTATTTTCGAGATAACTTCAATAGGAGAGAAAATGGTCTCGCTAGAAACTAAAATAGAGGACTTGATCAATTTCTCCTTGTGTTTGAGACAAGAATCACAAGATTAAATAGCATTATAGAGAATTAGTGGAATTACAAGAAGGTTTGGACAACTGAATTAGAAAACATAACTTACTTCCTGAAACAATTACAAATTATTTATGCATCTCTTTGTACTGCTAGTTCCATAAATTCCAGCAACAGAACTACATATGCATCAAATTCACAGAGCACTAAGACCTACACTAAAGCCAGGAGAGCCTCCAAGAGATGTAATTTATAGGTATGCAATACATTGAAATCACTCCAGATATATATCCAGATGTCTCTCCAATTAGTTGACTTAAGCATAGGAGACTCAAGCCTATCAGAGATCAACTAAGATCACCTCATATTCATTAAAATGAGGCTGCTTATTTTGTCTGGTCATGCAAAGAGACTGAATCATCAATGAGAGGCATAAGTGAAGGTTGAAGTGTTTCTGCACTGAAAAGTCTTAAACTAACTTCACCAAAAAGGCTCTCTCCTACAGGATCAACATACTGATGTACATCAGACTGGACTAATACATCAGACTGGACCAAAATTCCAGTACTGAAAAAAGAAAGTGTGCCAAGAATGAGAACACCTCAAAATAAGATCACAAATCCGATAAAGATTGTGTCACTATCATAAGAGAAATTGAATGAAGTGGAAAAAAAGCTGAACAGAGGAACAACTAAAAAATAAAATACTATCTTTGTCTTTCTTAATGTTTTTCAATATTCAATGTGTCAAGATGCTCTCAAATATGAAAACTAGAACAAGATTCCTTCGTCTCCCCCCTTACTTATACCAGAAGTTAAATACTTGTACCCCCCACACTATTAACCCTAACCATTCCACATTAACCCTAACTAAACCCTATCAACCCCAACTGTCCCCCTTTAACCCTAACTGTGCCTATTTAAGCCCTTCTAGGCATATTTAACTGCTTCAAGGCCTATTTGGATCGCTACCTTGTCATGGTGAAGGGGCTTGTGTACTTCGGTGAAGCTATGAGCTATACCATGTAGGGACAGCCAAGATGGGCAGGTCATGGCAGAGAGGTCAGACAAATCGCGGTCCACTGGAGAAGGAACTGGAAACCCACTCCAGTATGTTTGCTCAAAAACTTTATGGACAGGCACAACCAGAGACATAGCAATTTGGCACCAGAAAATGAGCCCCTCAGGTCAGAAGGTGCCTACTGCATTACTGAGGAAGAACAGATCTAATGAGCTCCCATAAACCTCTATTTAACCCCACCAGTCCCATAAGGGTCTATGAAGACCCTCATGGGACAATTACAACCCTAATATTAACCCCTCCTCCAAGAATCTCATGACACAAAGTCTAAGCACTACACTATTAAACCTAACCATATCATATTTACCCTAACTAAACCCTATCAACCCCAACTGTCCCCCTTTAACCCTAACTGTGCCTATTTAACCCATCTAAGCCTATCTAACACCTTCTAGGCCGAACTAACCCCTTCTAGGTCTAGATATCCTTTCTAACCCCTTTTAAGCCTATTTAACCCCTTCTAGGCCTATTTAACCCATCTAGCCTATCTAATCCCACATAAGCTTACATAATTCCATTTTAGCCTATTTAACCCCATTACTTATGGGTGTCTATACATACCCCATAAGCCTCCATCTGACCTCATCACTTATGGGGGTCCATACAGATCCCCATAAGCCTCTATTTAACCCCATCAGTCCCATAAGGGTCTATGAAGACCCTCATGGGACACCTAGAACCCTAATATTAACCCCATAGGTGCCATTAAATCTAAACTAACCCCCCTCTACCCTAACCTATTAACCCCTTCACTACCTACCTAAACCCTACTGTAAGCTACTGTAAGTCACACAAAATAAAAAAAAACTATGTTACAAACAATGAAAAAGAACATTACATAAACCCTACAAAAAATAAAAAAATAATTAAGCACCTGCAAAGAAAATTCACACAAATATACATAACATTACAATACAGCAATAAATACATTACAGATATAACCCTAACCATAATACATTTCCCCCTATCTACATTACATATCCCCCTGACTAGAATACATTACCCCATCTATAAAACATTACCCCCTATCTACAGACCATTACCCCATCTATAAAACATTACCCCCTATCTACAAAACATTAACCCATCTATAAAACATCACCCCCTATCTGCAATACATGAAATCCTAACTACAATACATGAAACCCTAACTACAATACATCTCCCCCCTATCTACATTACATATCTCCCTGACTACAATAAATTACACCCTATCTCTAAAACATTACCCACTATCTAGAAAACATTACCCCGTATCTATAATACATTACCCCCTATCTACAATACATTAAAAACCCTAAATCTAACCAAAATAGAATAAATAAGAACACATACCTTGCCTAGATGTCCCTTCAGCGACAACTGGTTTCCTGGCGCAGGTCTTACCCGTAGGAACAAAAGAAACATAAAATGAGTACAAAATTAAACACTACATAGCATTATAAACATTCTAAATATTAATTCTTACCTTTCCACCATGCCCCCGTCCTTCCTGTAGTCTTCTCCGGCTGGGCCCCTGGAAGAAAAGAAACATCACATTAGTACACAAATAAACACAACATAACAACACAATAAACATAAATATAAACTTACCTGGCTGCGATGTTCCCGTCCTTCTCATTTTCTGCCCTGGCCGGGCCCTTGTAAATTCTTTCTTTATTTTTTTGTAGGGGGGGGGGGGGGGGGTGTAATGTTCTTTTTTTAATTTTTGTAACATAGGTTTTTTATTTTATGTAATTAGTGGGATGGGGGTTTAATAGGGGGTTAGGTAGGTAGTGTAGGTGTTAATAGGCTAGGGTAGGTGTTAGGTAGGTAGGGGGTTATTTAATAGGTTAGGGTAGAGGGGGGTTAGTTTAGATTGAGTGGCTTACTGGGGGGGATAGTGTAGTGTAGTGTTTGTACTGGAGGACCGTCATGGCACTTATGGGGTTAATATCCCATGAGAGTCTTCATAGACCCTTTTTGGATTGATTGCGTTAAATAAACTCTTATGGGGGTCTGTATAGACCCCCATAAGTGATGGGGTTAGATGGAGGCTTATGGGTTCTGTATAGGGCCTCATAGGTGATGGGGTTAAATAGGCTTGGATTGGGTTAGATAGGCTAAGATGGGGTTACATAGGCTTAAATGGGGTTACATAGGCTTAAATGGGGTTACATAGTCTAGATGGGGTAAAATAGGATAGAAGGGATTAAATAGGCCTAGAAGGGGTTAAATAGGCACAGTTAGGGTTAAAGGGGGATAGTTGGGGTTAATAGTGTTTAGTTAGGGTTAATGAGGTATGGTTAGAGTTAATAGTGTAGTGTTTAGACTTTGTGTCATAAAGGTCCTGGAGGATCCTCATTGCACTTGTAGGGTTAACCTAGGGGTTAATAGTGTCCTATAGGAGTCTATATAGAAACCTATTGGACTGAGGGTGTTAATTTTAGGTCTCATGGGGGTCTATATTTCAGTCTATATTTGGGGTAACCATTAGTGTGCCGCGGGCCTCGTAAGGGCTTGAATTTTGAATAACTCGGATCTGCTGCGGGTAATTGAAATATTGTTGATGCTGCGGGGGGTCCCGATCGCTCCCGATCAAGACCTCTGCAACAAGGGGTTAATGTGGGGAGCCTGCAGGGGTCCCGATTGGACCCCTGCATTATAGGGTTTATGTGTTCAACCGATCAGACCCCTACATTATAGGGTTAATATAGGGACACTGCAGGGGTCCTGATCGCATCCCGATCGAGACCCCTGCAGCCAGTGGGGGGCTTAATTGGAGGGTACGTAAGGGGTCATTGCCCTTGCGACTGCTTCAGGGTGGAAGTAAGCTGCAGCCATTTTGGCCATTTTATGGCGTTTACGGGAGGGTTATGGGAGCATTTAAAAGGGATGTGGGGGTTTCTTACGGCCAAAACTCTTGCGGCTGCGTTTGATCAAAGGCTTTGCCTGCAGTAAGCTGCGGTTGGGGTGGCCGCAAGGGAACGCAGGGTTCCGGCCATAAGCCGGTCAGAACCATTGGCCGCAGGGAATTAGAATAACATAGTAGCTTGCGGCCACCCCTTGCGGCTACCTTTGCAGAAATCATAGCATTTGAATGAGGCCTATATTGAGTACCTGGTGCATTAATGAAAATATAATAATAGTCCCCGATGTTAGAGTATTATATAATAAGGCAGTCAACATTTATTTTGACATTAAAGAGACAGACCAGATGAATCCAGTTACAATATGTGAAGGTCATAAGTTGCAATTTGAGGCACGCTAACTAATATATCTTCCAATAAAAAGAAATTAAAATGGGAAAAAAAAGTCCTGACAACTAAACTCAATTGGCCATAAGACAAACAGATATCAAGTTCAAATGTTTTAGCAAAAATCCTTAAAACTAGAAGATAAATGAGTGCTATGTTAACTGTTTATTATTTTTATTATTATTATTGTCCGTTTTTTTTTATTATTTTATTTACATTTATGTTCTGTATGTATAAAAACAAGGTAATCACATATAATAGTTGTCAAACTATGAAACGTCGTCACGCGAAGCGAGGGGCTGCATTTGCGGAAGGTGGAGGCTTTAAGGCGCATAAGTTGCTAACAACACACCCCCACACACCTCTAAACTCGCAGCACTTAGTCCTTCGGTGCCCCAAACCACCCCACACAACCGTTAACTCGCAGCACTTAGTCCTCTTCCCCTCCTCCTCTCCCTTCCCCGTGTCTTGCAAAAAACAGCACTAACCCCCCCGAACCGTGTAAGCACAAAAACACTAATAACACACCAATAATAAAAAAAAACACTCACCCACCACTCGGGCGGACAGCCAGGACATCTGGAAGTGAGGTTAAACTCAAATTTAACCCCAAATTGCACCATTTCGGCACTCAAAAAAATGGCTAAGCAAGGAAAAAATGGCCACCAAAACAAAATGAAAACGAGGCTCCACGACCCCGGACCGCGCAGCCACGTACAACTTCGCCAAGAAGGGATCCTAGATAAGCTTGGAAACCCGCATTAACCACACATTAACCCTCGCAGTGGGGGGGCACGATTAACCCCACATTAACCCTCGCAGTTGGGGTCCCCCATAAGCCCTTCATTAACCCTGTCACTCATGGGGGACAATACAGACACCCATAAGCACTTAATTAACCTCCTCACTCATGGGGGTCAATACAGACACCCATAAACCCCTAATTAACCCTGTCACTCATAGGGGTCAATACAGACCCCCATAAGCACTTAATTAACCCTGTCACTCACTGGGGTCAATACAGACCCCCATAAACCTATAATTAACCCTGTCACTCATAGGGGTCAATACAGACCCCCATAAGCACTTAATTAACCCTGTCACTCATGGGGGTCAATAAAGACCGCCATAAACCCGTAATTAACCCTGTCACTCATGGGAGTCTTTATTGACCCCCAGAAGCCAATAAATAACACTGGCACTCATGGGGGTCAATACAGACCACCATAATACATTAATTAACCCTGTCACTCATGGGGATCAATGCAGACCCCAATAAACCCTTAATTAACCCCATCACTCATGAGGGTCAATACAGACCCCCATAAATCCATAATTGACCCCATCACTCATGGGGGTCAATATAGAGCCCCATAAGCCTATAAATAACCTTGGCACTCATGGGGGTCAATAAAAAAACCCATAAACTCTTAATTAACCCTGTCACTCATGAAAATCAATACAGCCCACCCATAAGCACTTAAATAACCCTGTCACTCATGGGGGTCAATACAGACCCTCATAAGCCCTTATGGGTCTGTTACAACTCAACATTAACCACATAAGTGCCATGACTGTCCTCAAGGACCATCATGACACTAAGTATAAACACTACACTGCACTATACCCCCCAATAAAACATTAAATCTAAACTAACCCCCCACCTACCGCCTAATAACCCCCCTCAACACTCTAATTACAGAAAATTAAAAAAAACAATCTACATTACATAAAATAAAGAACCTGTCACAAAAAAAAAAGGAACATTACAGAAAATGAAAAAAATACATTACAACACCACCCACCACAGAAAAAAATAATAATTACACACCTGAAAAGGAAATACATATAGAATACATACAATACAATGGAATACAAATAAAATAAAATACAATACCCCCTATCTATCTAACATACAATCAATACTATCTATCTAAAATACATCACCCAATCTATCTAATATACAATACATCCTATCTATCTAAAATGCATCCCCCTATCTAACATACAATAAATGCTATCTCTACAGAAAAACCCTAATTCTAAGCTAAAATAAAATAATTAAGACCACTTACCTTTGCAGATGTCTCTTCAGATCAGCAACCTAGGGGGGGGGGGGGGAATTAGTACAACACATTTACAGAAAATAAATAAACATTCTAAATATTCTACTTACCTTTCCAGCATGTCCTCGTCCTTCTTTTCTTCTTCTACTTCGCGGCCCCTGTTAAAAAAAAAAAAACGTTACATTAGTACAAATACGTAAAACAAGATAAAATAAACATAATCTACCTTGTACTTACCTCCCTGTGATGTCCCTGGCCTCCTCCTCTTCTGCCCCGCCCTGGAACCGCGCTCTAATGAGCCTCCTAAAGCCTTTTCCGGAAGAAAATAGGCAATGGAGCCTTCTGATTGGTTGAAAACACTGTCTATCAAATTTAGCCAATCAGAAGGTGCCAATGTGTGAGCCAATCAGAAAGGGATACACCCCAAAATCCCACTCTGATTGGTTTAAATAAAGATTGACAGGTGCATTATCCAATCACAATGGAATACACCCCCACAGGGTGATTGGCTGTTGTCAATGTCAATCTGTATTACAGCCAATGAGAAGGCGCAGATGTCTTCAGTCAATCACCCAGTGGGGGTGTATCCCATTGTGATTGGTTTAAATAACGATTGACAGGTGCATTATCCAATCAGAGTGGGATTTTGGGGTGTATCCCTTTCTGATTGGCGTCTTGATTGGCTGAAAACGCGGTCTATCAAATTCAGCCAATCAGAAGCCACCGTTGCCAATTTTCTTCCGGAAAACTCAGTAGGAGGCTCATTAGCGTCGGAGGGATCCACAAATGCGGATCTCCGTTAGTTTTTTTTTACTTTTTTTTTTATTCTAGAGCGTGGATTGTTCGAGGACGGGGCAGAAGAGGAGGAGGCTGGGGACATTGCGGGGAGGTAAGTACAATGTATATTATTTTATTTTACTTTGTTTTTATGTTTATGTATGTTGTACTAATGTAATGTTTTTGTTTTCAATAGCTGGAAAGGTGAGTAGAATATTTTGAATTTTTATTTATTTTCTATAAATGTGTTGTACTAACTGTTTTTTTTTTCCTACGTTGGTGATCTGAAGGGACATCTGCAAAGGTAAGTGGTCTTAATTATTTTAGCTTAAAATTAGGGTTTGTATATAGAGATAGTATTTATTGTATGTTAGATAGGGGGGTGTATTTTAGATAGATAGGATGTATTGTATATTATATAGTATTGTATGTTAGATTGTGGGATGTATTTTAGATAGATAGGATGTATTGTATATTAAATAGTATCGTATGTATGTTAGGGGGATGTATTTTAGATAGATAGTATTGATTGTATGTTAGTTTTTTTTCTGTAGTGGGGAGTTGTAATGTATTTTTCTATTTCTTGTAATGTTCCTTTTGACTTAGGTTTTTTTATTTTTTGTAATGTAGATTTTTTCTTTTTTGTGAGTTAGATTTTTTTATTTTCTATAATTAGAGTGGTGGTGGGGGTTATTAGGGGGTAGGTAGGTAGTGTAGGTGTTAATAGGTTAGTGTAGAGGGGAGTTAGTTTAAATGTAATGGTTTATTGGGGGGCTATAGTGCAGTGTAGTGTTTATACTTAGTGTCATGAAGGGTACTGGAGAACCCTCAAAGCACTTACGGGGTAATGTTAGGCTTCTAACTGTCCAATGAGGGTCTTTAAATACCCTTATGGGACTAATGGGGTTAAATAGAGGCTTATGAGGGTCTGTATAGACCCCCATAAGAGACCGGGTTAAAATGTTGTAGTGCTTACACTTTGAGTCATGAAGGTCCTGGATGACCCTCATGGCACTTATAGTGTCATTACATGCATTCCCTAGTGTGTTATAGGAGTCTATATAGTTGAGGAACACAGTACACTCACATTGTGTGGCAAACAGCATTTCAGCACTTTTTTTTATTGCCCCATCATTTCTGACGGGCAAGTCGCTAGTATAATATAAATTTAATAAATGCAATACAATTCCCTTATACTGTTTTCTTCCATGTAACTGTATTTATATTATTTTTATAATATAATCATTCTTTGGTGGAATTTTACAGATCAAGGTATTTAATTAATGTTATTTTCTAGTTTAAAGATATCTGCTGTAGCTCAGTCAATTTGCACATAATTCAGCAGCCAATGAAAATTATACTTTAGAATATTGTTACAATAAATATTTTCTTGTATTTGTCAAACATTATTAGTTAATTGTTGTGTAAAAACAACTTCAAAGATGTTTCAAATCTGTGTGTCTAATGTGTAAAATAAATACAGGTGAATTTTAATAGTTGGTGCTGCATCTTATACAGTAGTGTGGCGTTAATGTCTTCTGAATGACTTGATGCCTGTAGGGCCATTTTTGGCATCCGAAACTGTCAGCAGCATATTTCTGTGATTAGACAGTAAAAACAGCTGCAGAGAAATAGTGGTATAAACTAGTGTGAATAACATATCACTTAAATATCAGATTATAATTTTATTTTTAGCAACACGGATTTCTTTTTAAATAGATTAGCCCTGATAATATCAATATAATGCAAATATCTGGACTTTTGTCAGATCATTATTTACACCCTAAGGATAAAGATGATGTCTTCTTAAAGTTTATAGAAACTCAATTTATTTTAGGATGCAAAATGTATTTCTTATAATGCCACTTGGTTATAGTCATGTAGTTCAAAAGAATAACCCCTTACTGTGATCCCATAAAAAACAGAGTTGGTGATACTTCAACTAAAGTATAATCATGGGAGCTTTTATAGAAAGCCATGACACCAAATATGAGCCCCTATACCATGGGTGTCTCAACAGACCCCCAAGGCATACTAAGCTACAACCCTGGGGGTACTCATGGACCCCAATGGCACCCTTCCTACCACCACAAAGGTCCATATTGATCGCCCATGGACCCTAAATTTTCCTATGGGTGCCCATAAGAACTCCCATTGTCCCTAACACTAAATAAATGTAAAAAATGACATAGAATAAAAAATAAAATAAAAATGTAAACCTAAATAAATGTTAAAAATGACATAAAATAAAAAATAAAATAAAAATGTAAACCTGTAACTGCAGAAAATATACTTTACCTTTCCTTTTGATGACCTACAGCGATGGTCATTAATGCCCTGGTTCTTAACTGTTGAGCCCTGGATAAGTAGGCACTTCCATGTTGACTGAAGAATGTGTCTTCATATTTCTTGATTCAATTTATTGATCCTCATCTTCGGCCTTTGGAAATGGGTCTTTGCCTAAAAAAATGCTGCTCTATAAAAAAACATTTCCCTAATGGAGCTCCCCCTCTGAGTTTCTTGAGCATGCCTTCTCCCTATACACTATGTGTCAATATATGTCAGGATTTTTTTATGTAGTAGGCATCCAGACTTCTCAGAGGCATTATTCCGCATTTAAAGGGGGCTGAAAGTATAGGCTCTATTAAAATGTAATGTAATATGTAATTTAATATGAAACATGTAAATTCATTGTTGATTGACCTAGAGAAAGGCAAACAAAAATCCCCATGACATGTTGCTAATTGTCTCATAAGGGGTAAAAAGTCTCTCTCTTCTCCTGCTAGACACCAGGGATAAGGTACCTACCTCCCCTACAATGTTGTATTACTGCCTTTAAACCATTAAAACGTGCCCTTTAAAAAAAAAAAACATTTTGGGGGCCCTTATAACTTTATTTTTTTTATATCTGGAATGATTAAGACTGTGTTATGATTACTGTTCCCCAAAGATTAACTTATTTTAACATTTGGTATTAGATCAATATTAATTGTGATTAATATTAAATCCAAGATAGCTTAATTTCTAGTAGGTACTTGTACAAATTGTCAACTGACCAGATAACGATCTCTAATACTCAAGAACCTGCTCCCCTTAGCTGAACGGCTGGTCTCATTCATGCAGTTTATTTCAGGGAAGTTAAAATTTCCCATTATTAGAACTTATCCAGGCTTAGTTGCATTTCCAATGTGTAGCAATTAGTGATGTCGCGAACATCAAATTTTCGGTTCGCGAACAGCGGACCCGAACTTCCATCAAATGTTTGCGAATGGGCGAACCCGGCGAACCGCCATGGACTTCAATGGGCAGGCGAATTTCAAAACCCACAGGGACTTTTTCTGGCCACAATAGTGATGGGAAAGTTGTTTCAAGGGGACTAACACCTGGACTGTGGCATGCCGGAGGGGGATCCATGGCAAAACTCGGAAAATTACATAGTTGATGCAGAGTCTGGTTTTAAGCCATAAAGGGCATAAATCACCTAACATTCCTAAATTGTTTTGAATAACATGCTTTAAAACATCAGGTATGATGTTGTATCGATCAGGTAGTGTAAGGGTTACACCCGCTTCACAGTAACAGACCAATATCCCCGTTTAATGCACCGCAAACAGTCCCTTTGCACAACCGCAAACTCCCCATTTGCACAAGGTTGGATACCAAGCTAGCCATGTCCCGTTCCTTGTCCTCACTGATGTCATTGAAGGTCTCTTCCTCCACCCAGCCACCAAGGATCCCCGAAAGGTGACAACAAGCCCCCTGGGATGCCTGCTGTGTTTGGTCTTCCACCTCCTCAAAGCCACCTTCCTCCTCTGACTCCTCTTCTTCAGACTCCCAGAGTCTGGGGACTTCCACTGCCCAGCATGGAAGATTATACACAGGTCAGAGTCTGGGGGCTTCCACTGCACAGCATAGAAGATTATACACAGGTCAGAGTCTGGGGGCTTCCACTGCACAGCATGGAAGATTATACACAGGTCAGAGTCTGGGGGCTTCCACTGCCCAGCATGGAAGATTATACACAGGTCAGAGTCTGGGGGCTTCCACTGCACAGCAAGGAAGATTATACACAGGTCAGAGTCTGGGGGCTTCCTCTGCCCAGCATGGAAGATTATACACAGGTCAGAGTCTGGGGGCTTCCACTGCCCAGCATTGATGATTATACGCGTTGCCTCTTTCTGCGTTATTATAAGGTGTGTACTGTTAAGTAGTACTATTCCTATCAGTTTTATTCCCTGTTACGTCCACTATCAGGGGACGTGTATATGGCATGGATTTTTGGAAGCGGGAGATGGAAAAAGATGCTTGGTCGGTCCTCCCACTTTAAATTTGGGGCACTGTGCGTGCAATCTAAGGTGCCACCAGATATGAGTGTCACTGTGCACTGGCAAAAGTTGGCAGAGTAGATGCAATAGGCTTCACACACACGCCTGTAGGCAGGCAATTGCTATTCAATCTATTACAGTAAAAAAAGTGTTGTTTTATTTCACTGAGCATAATATAAGCTGTGAGCCTGACACAGACAGGCAACTGAAATTAGATTACAGGAAAAAAATGGTTGTTTTCAATGTATGGTACACCACCAGGTATGAGTAGTGAAAATAAGCACAATATAAGCTGTTAGGAGTTAGCCTGTCACACACACACGCTGGCAGGCAGGCATATGCAATTACATTACACAGAAAAAAATTATAAAATAAATGATTTTCTAGCCCTAAAAAGGGCTTTTTGGGTTGCTGTCGTTGCAGCAGATATCAGATGAGTCCTTCAGGTCTGTAATGGAAGCTAAATAAATACACAGCCTGGCTATCTATTTCCCTATTAAATCTCCAGCAGCTACACTATCTGTCCTCTCACAACGAATGCAGCTTCAGAATGATTCTAAAATGTATGCTGTCCTTCAGATGGAAGGCTCTGGAAGGAAGTGTATGCTGCCGATTGGCTGGAATGTGTCTGCTGACTGTGAGGTGCAGGGTCAAAGTTTCCTCAATGATAAAGAATAGGGGGCGAACCAAAAAGTGCATGTGTTCGCCATCCGCTGCGAACATGCCAAAATCGCTGCAAATAGTCCGCGGGCGAACTGTCCACGACATCTCTATTGACCATACTTACACTAATCTCAATTGCCAATATGTCACTGGGGTGTACTAAAGGTAACTGGTCACTGACCTGATCTAGGCATGCTATGCACATTAACAATGTTTAAATGAATATCCTTTATGAAAGTTCCTTTAAGTTGAGTAAACACAAACATACAATGTTGCATTTCCCAGATACACATTGTTCATGTAGCTCAATAAGTTATACAACATGTAATTTAAAAAAATAAAATAATAATTTCAAGGTCGGTTTACTTTTATATAATTAACTGCTTTTTTTCTTTTTTTTATTTCCAAAGGACTATAAAGAAGCACAGTTAATTCACCAAATGTAGAAATGTAGAAATAGATTTCATTTCCCGTGGTTCAAATACCATCTCTTTGAATGTTTCTATTCTCCCAAGTATAATTGGGCTAATTCAAACCTGTTTAAATTGTTACCATTTGACCTAAGTTTTCTTTTTTTAAGTTGTGGAGGAAAAGGAAAATAATATATGTCTGAATGTTTCCTTTAATCAGAGAAACTTGTAAATAGGAAATGAAGTTACAGTGCTCAAAAAGGTAATGGTGAGGACACAAAGGCACAGTTACTGCCAAGAAATTCAATTAACAGATAGCAATCACCCTTCGGTGATGGTGTGAGGTAGACATATACTGGCTTGCTAATAAGTACGATTAAAGCCAAGTTGTTTATCAGGCAGAGCCAGACACTGGCACAAGTGGGGGCAGAGAGTACTACTTTAAGGACATTAAAAGTAGCTTTTTCCATTTAAGGATTTGTGTTTAATCATTTGGAAATCATTTACAAATATTGAAGCCAGTAAACCATTTTAAAGAGAAATGCTTCGGGCAAGAAAAATATACACAGGTTGGCTGTTTTTTGGTTTTACAATTGATGCTGGAAGGTATTTAAAATTGTTTACACTTAAGTTTTTTTACACTTTTTGCAATTCTTTAAACGTTTGACTTTTTCCCCCCTGGCAGAGGGGCTTATAGTTAATTTAGTTGCTTTCCATTTAAATTGTATGTTTCCTGTATTATAACAAATAATTAAAACAAATATTTTGTGTTTACGAAAAGGTCTTGATTCTAGAGTGAACCTATAATGATTAATAGAAAATATTTTGACTGCTGTAATACATAAATTTTGCACAGAGTAATGAGCACATTCTCCAAACATCTTCCCCTGCAATGTTTTGACATTATTAGAGATAGTTGGCATTTAGCATTGTAACTCCAAATTATCGTAATGGGGATATTAATTAGTTGCAGTATTGTGACTTATGTTTTTCCTAGTTTTACATATATTAATTAGTCCCACTTAAATCTATTTTGACAAATAATTATAATCCAATTGGTTTGATAAATGTATATCGGAAACTACATAAAAATGCTCTGGGGTTTGATCTTGTTTCCTCTTGCTTGTTATTACTAATGTCATAGCCAGATTGTTATGTAGAGCCAGAACCTTTATTTTATTTGTTTTCCAAATTAAAGTGGAACAATATTGCGACTAGATAATTGAATAAAGATTGCCTAGTGATAATGTGAGTTTTATTAAAACTAACCACATAGGAGCAAGTGGTTACATAGTTACATAATAATAAAGGTTGAAACAAGACGTTCAGTCCATCAAATTCAACCTTTTAAGATATCCTATGACCTGCAATATGTGGATTAAATATTAATTAATTAGTTGTTAATTAATTATTATTCAATTATTTAAGTATTTTTATTTTATTTTATTTTATGTTTAATTATTATTTAATCCAGAGAAAGGCAAACAGAAAAAAACAAAAAAAACAAGTGAGACTTAGCCAATCATCTAAAAAAAAAAAATCCTTTCTGACCGCAGATACTGGCGATCGGACTTCTCCCTGGATCAAAACTGTCTCTCTAATTATCCATAAATTCCCTTTTTAAATAGAAATAAATCCAGTCTTCTTTTAAAGTTATCTATCGAATCTGCTGTCACCACCTCATCCACCCTTACTGTGAAGAACCCTTTTCTTTCTTTAAGGTGGATATATTTTACTTCTAACCTCAAGCAATGTCCTCTTGTCAGTTGAAAACCTCTTGGCACAAAAAAGCTCCCTTGACAAATCTTTATACTAACCCTGGATGTATTTATATAGGGCAATCATATCTCATCTTAGATGCCTTTTTTCTAGAGAAAATAAGTTTAATTTGGTTAGTCTTTCTTCATAACTTAGCCCCTCCATTCCCCTTATTAGTTTTGTTGCCCTCTTTTGTACCTTTTACAGCTCTAAAATGTCCTTTCTATGTAGTGGTGCCCAAAATTGTACTCCATATTCCAAATGAGGGCATACTAGAGATCTGTGTAGTGGCAGAATTATATTTGCTTCCCTTGCTTTTATACCCTTCTTAATACATGCTAATATTTTATTTGCCTTTGCAGCTGCTGCTTTGCTTTGAGCACTGTTGCCTAGGTGGTTGTCTACAAGTACTCCCAAATCCCTTTCAATATCTGATACACCTAGATTTGCTCCATTAAGATTATAAATTGCATGGCTATTTTTCTTTCCCAGATGCAACTTTAAATTTTTTCATATTAAATCTCATCTGCCATTTAAATGCCCATTCCTCAACTTTATGTAAATCCCTTTGGAGGGAAAGCACATCATTATCTGATTTAATTACATTGCACAACTTTGTGTCATCGGCGAAAATGGAGACGCCACACTCCAATACCACCTCTAATTCATTAATAAATATGTTAAAAAGGAGAGGACCTAATACTGAACCCCACTTACCACATTAGTCCAATCGGAGTATGTTCCATTTACAACAACCCTTTGCTTCCTGTCTTTTAGCCAGCTCTCAATCCATGAGCAGATATTTACTGCAATTCCTGTATCCCTTAGTTTGCCCAATAGTCTCCCATGTGGCACTGTATCAAAAGCCTTTGCAAAATACAAAAAGACTACATCCACTGAGTTGCCTTGATCCAGGTTCCTACTAACCTCCTCATAGAAACTAATTAGATTTGTTTGTCATTACCTATCCCTCATAAATCCATGTTGACTCCTACTTATAATCCTGTTCAAATATACATATTCTTGTATATTATCCCTTATTAACCCTTCTAAAAGCTTCCCCACTACAGAAGTGAGGCTCACTGGTGTATAATTCCCCAGATTTGCTCTTGCCCCCTTTATAAATATTGTATCTCATCTGCGTTTCTCCAGTCATCTGGTAGAGACCCTGTAATGAGTGAATCTTGAAAAATTAAATATAATGTTATTGCTATTACAGAACCCAGTTCCCTCAGTACCCGTGGATGTATTCCATCAGGACCTGGGGCTTTATTTACATTTATTTTTCCAACCACTTTTGGATTACTTCCTGTGTTAACCAATTATTTAGCATAGGTAGTGTAGCCCCATTATGTTGCAGTGTCCCAACCGCTGGTACCTCCCTTGTGTATACCGAAGAAAAGAACCTATTTAGCTCATCTGACTTTTCCTGGTCACTAATTTTCAGATGGCCTTTGTCACATTGTAATTTTCCTATAGTTTCCTTCCTCACCTTCTTCCCATTAATATACTTAAAACATTTTTTAGGGTTAGTCTTACTCTCTTTTGCAATTCATTTTTCATTTTCTATTTTAGCCAGTCTAATAGCGCTTTTGCAAGCCTTGTAGATTTCCTTGTACTCCCGTAAACAAGTCTCTGTCCCCTCTTGTTTGTTTAATTTACATGCCTGTTTTTTTACTCCATATCTTGATCTTTAAATCATTGTAAAGCCACATTGGATGGGATTTACTCCTTTTACTTTTATTCCCACATGGTATATGACAATGTGTATGTATATTTCGTAAGGATTTAAATGTTGTGCATTTATGTTCAATGTTTTTACCTATTAGGTCTCTGTCCCAGTCTATACTTTGTATTGCTGCCCTTAGACCGTTAAAATCTGCCCTTTTAAAATTAAGAGTTTTTGTTGGCCCTTTAAAACATTTTTTAATTCAAACTCAAATGAGACTGTGTTGTGATCACTGTTTCCCAAAGTTTGCCCTATTCCTACATTTGATACCATATCAATATCATTTGTGATGACTAAATCTAAGATTGCTTCATTCTAGTAGGCTCTTGTATAACCTGGGCCAGATAATGATCCCTGAGTGTACCCAAGAACCTGCTCCCCTTAGCTGAACTGCTGGTCTCATTTTTCCAGTTTATTTCGGGGTAATTAAAATCTCCCTATATTAGAACATGCCCATGCTGCATTTCCAATCTGTAACAATAATTGCATTTCCTCACTTTCAGCTATATTTGTGGGATTATAGCATACTCCTACTAACATTCTTTTGGAATTTGCTGCTTCGCTATTTAACTCTACCCACAAACATTCAACTTTATCACTAGATCCACCATAAATATCTTCTCTGACTATAGGCTTAAGTTCAGGCTTAACATACAGACAAATCCCTCCTCCTCTTTTACCATTGCCTCTATCTTTCCTAAATAGGTTATAACCATCCAGATTAACAGTCCAGTAATAAGAGTGTCATCCCACCATGTTTCAGTAATGCCTATTAAATCCCATTTCTCATTAACTGCTAATATTTCTAACTCTCACATTTTTCCTGGCAAGCTTCTGGCATTAGCAAGCATAAACCTTATGTTATGAGTCTGTATTTCTGAAGCGCCTGCCACTGTACTTGAGTTACTTAGTACTACCTCCCTATTGACTATACTACCCCTCCCCATCTCCTCCTCTATGAGCTGTTTAGTCCCTCCCTTCCCCTTCTAGTTTAAAAACTCCACCAGCCTTTCTAATATCCCATCCCCCAGCACAAAAGCTCCCTCATCATTAAGGTGCAATCCATCATTGCTATAGAGATTGTACTGAAGTGAGAAGTGATTAAGGTGCAATCCGTCATGCTATAGAGATTGTACTGAAGTGAGAAGTCAGCCCAGTGCTCTAAAAATCCAAACCCCTGCTTAGTGCACCACATCTTTAGCCACGCATTAACCTCCCAAAACTACTTCTGCCTCCCTGGGCTAGCATGTGGCACTGGTAGTATCTCAGAAAATACTACCTTGGAGGTCCTTGCCTTCAGCTTATTACCTAGTAAAATTATTTTTTAGGACACTCCATCTTCCACTAACTTTGTCATTGGTACTAGTGATGTCGCGAACAGTTCGCCCGCGGACTACTCGTGGCGATTTTGACATGTTCGCGCTCGCAGCGAACGGCGAACATATGCGCTTTTCAGTTCGCCCCCTATTCTTTATCATTGAGGAAACTTTGACCCTGCACCTCAGTCAGCAGACACTTTCCAGCCAATCAGCAGCATACACTCCCTTCCAGAGCCTTCCATCTGAAGGACAGTAACCCAAAAAGCCCTTTTTAGGGCTAGAACATCATTTATTTTATTTTATAATTTTTTTCTGTGTAATGTAATTGCATATGCCTGCCTGCCAGCGTGTGTGTGTGACAGGCTAACTCCTAACAGCTTATATTGTGCTTATTTTCACTACTCATACCTGGTGGTGTACCATACATTGAAAACAACCATTTTTTTCCTGTAATCTAATTTCAGTTGCCTGCCTGTGTCAGGTTAACAGCTTATATTATGCTCAGTGAAATAAAACAACACTTTTTTTTACTGTAATAGATTGAATAGCAATTGCCTGCCTACAGGCGTGTGTGTGAAGCCTATTGCATCTACTCTGCCAACTTTTGCCAGTGCACAGTGACACTCATATCTGGTGGCACCTTAGATTGCACGCACAGTGCCCCAAATTTAAAGTGGGAGGACCGACCAAGCATCTTTTTCTATCTCCCGCTTCCAAAAATCCATGCCATATACACGTCCCCTGATAGTGGACGTAACAGGGAATAAAACCGATAGGAATAGTACTACTTAACAGTACACACCTTATAATAACGCAGACAGAGGCAATGCGTATAATCTTCCATGCTGGGCAGTGGAAGCCCCCAGACTCTGACCTGTGTATAATCTTCCATGCTGGGCAGTGGAAGCCCCCAGACTCTGAACTGTGTATAATCTTCCACGCTGTGCAGTGGAAGCCCCCAGATTCTGACCTGTGTATAATCTTCCATGCTGGGCAGTGGAAGCCCCCAGACTCTGACCTGTGTATAATCTTCCATGCTGGGCAGTGGAAGCCCCCAGACTCTGACCTCTGTATAATATTCCATGCTGGGCAGTGGAAGCCCCCAGACTCTGGGAGTCTGAAGAAGAGGAGTCAGAGGAGGAAGGTGGCTTTGAGCAGGTGGAAGACCAAACACAGCAGGCATCCCAGGGGGCTTGTTGTCACCTTTTGGGGACCCTTGGTGGCTGGGTGGAGGAAGAGACCTTCAATGACATCAGTGAGGACAAGGAACGGGACATGGCTAGCTTAGTATCCAACCTTGTGCAAATGGGGAGTTTGCGGTTGTGCAAAGGGACTGTTTGCGGTTGTTTGCGGTGCATTAAACAGGGAGATTGGTCTGTTACTGTGAAGCGGGTGTAACCCTTACACTACTTGATCGATACAACATCATACCTGATGTTTTAAAGCATGTTATTCCAAACAATTTAGGAATGTTAGGTGATTTATGCCCTTTATGGCTTAAAACCAGACTCTGCATCAACGATGTAATTTTCCGTGGGAGTTTTGCCATGGATCCCCCTCCGGCATGCCACAGTCCAAGTGTTAGTCCCCTTGAAACAACTTTCCCATCACTATTGTGGCCAGAAAGAGTCCCTGTGGGTTTTGAAATTCGCCTGCCCATTGAAGTCTATGGCGGTTCACCGATGTTCGCCTGTTCGCGAACATTTGATGTAGTTCAAGTTCGCGAACCCAAAATTTGATGTTCGCGACATCACTAATTGGTACGAATATGTACCAAGACCTCTGGTTCATTTCCAGTCCCTCCCAATAATTTGTCTACCCAATCCACAACATTGACGAGCACTCGGGAGACAGCAAACTGTTCGATTGCTGGGATCTGGGTAACAAATCACCCTGTTTAGCTTCTTAATAATAGACAGGAAAAAAGATTTAGGGTTAAAGAAAGAAAAAGGTTCTTCACAGTAAGGGCAGTAAATTTATGGAGTTTACTACCAAAGGAAGTTGTGACAGACTCCGTATTTAACATTAAAAAAAGGTTAGATATATTTTGAATAAAGGGGGCAAAAAGGATATGGTGGATAACTTGAATAGGACACAAATTGATACAGGGAAAAATGCAATTTTTGGTATCAAAAATTATGATTTTTCCTTTATGAGACAATTTGCAATGTTTTGCCTTCCTCTGGATCAGTTAACAATTGACATAATAAAAGGTCCAGAGGAGATATAAAAAGTTTGAACCTTTTTGCACCTTTTAGATTCTGTTGTAGAAATAGGCTGGCCATCAATATTCTCCCTAAAAATCTCAGCTTAATAATTAGTTATATTTGTTCAGAAAAGTAGTAAGAAGCTTTATACTTGCAATAGAATCTAGGACCCAAATAGATTTAGTTTGTGCATGTACATTGCATTGCTTCCCTTTGGTCTCATAGCTACAAAAAAAATGACTAATGTACACAAGTTAAACAATTGCCAAGTTTCAGTGATATATTCCCTTCTAAAACTTACTACATAAATTAAACATAAAGGTAACACATAATACGTATTGAATTGTTGGTGAAGAAAATGTAAAAATGTCAGCAGTATCTAGGTTTTCAGCTGTTGTAAGTCTTCTCAAATATGCCCCCTATTCTATAAATGTATTACTTCTCTACATCTCATCTTCCTATATATCCCGTTCCTCTTTTTATTTTTATTTCTTTACATTTGTATGTAGCTCCTTTATCGATGTAATTTTATGTAGTTATTAGATAATGAGTAATAATTTTGATCTATTGATTGTTTTGTAGTATAAGTGGGAATATAACAGGACATAACAGGCAGAATATAAAGTGAGGTTTGGGTATGTCACTGAAATGGAGCAGGGACAGGTGCAATAAAGCAAGAGGAGAAATTTAAAAGAAGCAGGTAAAAAGATGAAATGGAAACATTTTTGGAGACTTTATTATGTGAAGTGATTGTTTGTTTCAGTGAAGGATTTCACAGAGGGAGACAAAAAAGGAAGAGGACTTAGGCACAGGTTGAGAATTGGTCTGTGAGTGTTGAGAGAAATATGGATTATACAACATAAGGGAAGATTTGCAATGCAATGTATGAAAGGACAAACCATGCAGAGATTTATAAAAGATGGTTAGAAATCTGAAAGGTGACAGTAGTAGACAGGAAGTCATTGGAGTTGGTCTATGATGGTGGAGGTGTTGGTTGTATGGGGAAGATTTAATAATATACAGGTGGGTAATTTAGAATGAAGTGTGGTGAGTGCATTAACTGGAAGACCAATAAAGTGCATTGCTTTTCCTTGTTTCTGAATGTTCCCTACAGCCTCAGTTAATCCTCTTTAACCTGCTCTATTGATTCTCCTTGATGCACAGGTTGAAAAGGCTTTGTCCTGGCTGACTGCTTGCTGTCCCTTTCATACTGCATCCTAGGCCAATGTTTATGCATTATTGGATGAAGTAGTTGATAATATTTTGATGACAACTCACTACGTTATTTGTAAGTTTTAACTTAGTGAATTATTGCCTTCACTCTTTGATAATTGGCTGTTTAATACCTCTTAAAATATAACTTCAAAACATTTTATTTCCCTATGTTAAAAACAAGAAAGCAGACTAAAAAAGCATAGAATGTTTTTGCTTTAAGTTCATTCAGCAACTAATATCAGCAACAAACTATTAGTATCAAACTAGAATTATTTTTCTTAAGCCTGACATATATATTTTCTTGATTCAATTAGTCTTTCTCCCTTTGAGCTGAGCTGTTAAGTGTTTTTATGTTGCTTTGTTTATTTCACAGACCAGACATTGAACTCTGATTATGTTAATATAAGATTTACTGAGTTAACATTTCACTTGACTGGAATGAATATGAATGTTGCAATTTGTATTTTATACAAAGCAATTGAATTAATGGCTTTTAAGAAAATGTGGCATATTCCAGAAGTCATAAATCATTTTCCTTACTAGGAAGTAGGCAACTGTAATTTTAGCATTATTTCATAGTGGATAGAATTATCTTTTTTTCTTAATTACCTCTTAAAATAAATTATGGATGATTATCAAAATTAAAACTTGCTTGAGTCTTTAAATACACCAATTGCACTTCAATTTCTATTCCACCTTTTTCTGGGCAATTTCATTCGACTTCTAACTGTAAGCTTATAAAATGTTTAAGATATTTTGGCTTTTATCAGGACTGGGTCAAGAATAAAGTACATTTAAAGAGCATGGTAATAGTCTAGCTTTCATGAATTTTAGGTAGTGAATAAAAGTATAAACATTCTTTTCAATTAATTAATTTATTGTGTATAAACAACTAGTGTGAGAAAACTTACATTACAAACCAGAAAAAAATAATATATATATATATATATATATATATATATATATATATATATATATATATATATATATATATATATATATATATATATATATATATATATATTCCAAACCCAAGGCAGCAGATCTATTCAGCTCCAGAATGTCCTGCCTTCAGCTACAAGATCCTCCCTCAGGAGGTTTGAATGGATTGGCTTTTCTGTGCCCGAAAGTCATTTCAGCGTGATCAGCACAAGCATCAGAAACACAGGATCAAGGGATCATGATTTGCTTCTCAGGTGACCAATCATACCAGCAGATCTAATTTGGTTCTTTAATCCCTTCTTTTAGGGTAGCAGCAGGAATTCAGGCTACAAAGTTATTATAGCCCTTTCCCATACAGGTAGGTAATCGATAAAACGTACTTATCAGTAGGTGGGAGTTCTTACGGTATAAATCTTTACTCGCATGTAACTATGTCAAGTACCCCCAATCAAAACAAGTTATGTTACATAGCAAGATTAGCCAATAATACGGGCTTAGATTTTCAAAATTATTAAAACTATCATATCATAAATGTAGTGGCTATATTTAGGATAAATACAGCTAACCTGCAGCATACCAAATATTCAGAGTTAATGTGGCAATAAGTTATATCTTCACTCTTATATGATGTGGATTACACATCCACTGGAAAATTCCCCTCTAAAGTTGGAATATTTCAAAAAGAGATCAACAAGTTGAGTACATTTAATCAAGCTATATTTGTAGCTAGAAGTATATGAATCTGTCACAATATATATATATATATATATATATATATATATATATATATATATATATATATATATATATATATATATAGTGACAATATATATATATATATATATATATATATATATATATATATATATATATATATATATATATATATATATATATATATATATATATATATATATTGTGACAGATTCACTGTCACAGATTCACTGTCCTAAGCAGATCCCTCCTTTGGTCATCACCTTCAAGGATTTTCTGTTCCTCTTATCTGCAGGCTCTCCCTTCACAGCTTCTTGCTTTGGTCTATTAGCTTTCAGTGCGGCCGCTGGCAGCAGCCCTGCAAGGCCACAATTGCTGGCAAGGAGCGCCAATGGCGCACCTTGCGCTGGTGGAGATGGGTTGAGCGCCTATGGAGCTCATCCCTACAACCCTGTACGACCTTCGGACCACAAATGCGGACCCTCGCAAAGCGAGGGGCCGCATTTGCGGAGGTGGAGGCTGCCACGTCGGTTGCAATGAGCTGAAGGCTCATTGAAGCCCGCAAATGCGGACCCTCATGAAGCGAGGGGCCGCATTTGCGGAGGTGGAGGCACTACGGCGCCCTACAAGCGGTTACAAACGCCCACAGAAGCGGGACTTTGAAAAAAAAAAAAAAAAAAACTTGCAATGACTAAATACAGACTTACACAAAAAATACAAGCCACGGGACTCAATTATCAATCAATTATGGACTCGCAAAAATACGACCTTAACGGACAACCCGCGAAAGGCAGCAAACATTAAAAAAACACAAAATTAAAACAGAAATAAAATAAAAACCTTACCCACAGCAAGGGGTGGGGGGACACCCAGGACGTCTGGACGTCAGGATACACCTCGATTTCAGTACAATTTAAAAAGTTTAGACACACGAAAATCCCCTAAGTGAGAGAAAAAATGGCTGCCGAAATAAACCCCGAAAATAAGCCCGTAAAATTACAAGACGTACTCGCAAAACTGAACCAACACTCAAGAACACTTCATGCGGCACGTAACACACACTATGCGGGACGTACCACACACAAAATCGCAACCATTTTACATGCAACAAGTAACAACTTTGTGCAAAATGTCACCTGGAACGCAAATAGCGCATACGTATTGCGTTCTAATGGTTTCTACTTCAGCTCAAGGTCTATAAATACTGCACACTTTCCAGAAATTTCTACTCAGGTGATGAACAGTGTGACTGGACATTTCACTGGTGGTGTTACTTCTGAAGCAACTTCATTTAGAAGTTTAAAATCTGCAAATTACACCAAATAGGTAAGCTATAATACATTAATCACATATTATAATTGTCTAACTGCGATTCGTCGTCACGCTTCAGACGAATCGCAGTTAGACAATTATAAAGTGCTGCGCATTGCGCAGAGCGCGTCGCGAGCCGCGCATGCGCAGAGCGCGGCCCGAGCCGCGCTTGCGCAGAGCGCGGCGCGAGCCGCGCATGCGCAGAGCGCGGCGCAAGCCGCGCTTGCGCGCAGCGCGGCCCGAGAGCAGGTAAAAGAGGGGGGTAGAGGCACAGAGGGAGAGTGGGGGGGGGGGAGAGTCACAGAGGGAGAGTGAGGAAGAGGGGAGGGAGAGTGGGGAAGAGGGGGGGGGGGGAGAGTCACAGAGGGAGAGTGAGAAAGAGGGGAGGGAGAGTGGGGAAGAGGGGAGGGAGAGTGGGGAAGAGGGGGGGGGAGAGTGGGGAAGAGGGGGGGGGAGAGTCACACAGGGAGAGTGGGGAAGAGGGAGAGTGGGGAAGAGGGGGGGGGGTAGAGGCACAGAGGGAGAGTGGGGAAGAGGGGAGGGAGAGTGGGGAAGAGGGGGGGAGAGTCACAGAGGGAGAGTGGGGAAGAGGGGAGGGAGTGTGGAAGGGGGGGAGTGGGGGGAGAGTCACTAGAGGGAGAGTGGGGAAGAGGGAGAGTGGGGAAGAGGGAGAGTGGGGAAGAGGGGGGGAGAGGCACGGCACAGAGGGAGAGTGGGGAAGAGACACAGAGGGAGGGGGGAGAGACACAGAGGGATAGGTGGGAAAGAGACACAGGGGAGGTAGAGGAGGGGGAAAAGACACACGGGAGGGAGAACAGGGGGAAGATACACATGGGAGGGAAATGGGGGGGGAGAGGGGAACAGACACAGGGGGAAGGGGGAAAGAGACACAGGCCAGGGGGGAACAGGCACAGAGGGAGAGGGGGAAGAGGCACAGAGGGAGAGGGGGAAAAGATACAGAGGGTGAGGGAGGAAGAGACACAGAGGGAAGGGGGGGGGGAGAGTCACAGAGGGAGAGTGGGGAAGAGGGGAGGGAGTGTGGAAGGGGGGGGGAGTGGGGGGAGAGTCACAGAGGGAGAGTGGGGAAGAGGGAGAGTGGGGAAGAGGGGGGGAGAGGCACGGCACAGAGGGAGAGTGGGGAAGAGACACAGAGGGAGGGGGGAGAGACACAGAGGGATAGGTGGGAAAGAGACACAGGGGAGGTAGAGGAGGGGGAAAAGACACACGGGAGGGAGAACAGGGGGAAGATACACATGGGAGGGAAATGGGGGGGGAGAGGGGAACAGACACAGGGGGAAGGGGGAAAGAGACACAGGCCAGGGGGGGAACAGGCACAGAGGGAGAGGGGGAAGAGGCACAGAGGGAGAGGGGGAAAAGATACAGAGGGTGAGGGAGGAAGAGACACAGAGGGAAGGGGGGGAAGAGGTACAGAGAGAGGGGGAAAGAGGCACAGAGGGGGGGGGAACAGAGGAAGGGGTGAAGAGACACAGTGGCGAGACACACAGAGAGAGGCGGGGGAAGAGGCACAGAGGGAGAGGGTGGAAGACACAGAGTGGGGAGAGACACAGAGGGTGAGGGGGAAGAGACAGGGAGGAAGAGGCACAGAAAGAGGAGAGGGAAGAGACAAAGGGGAGTGAGAGGAGGGGGAAGAGACACAGGGGAGAGAGTGCAGGGGGGAAGATACAGAAGGGAGGGAAATGGAGACACGAGGAAGGCCGTAACAGACACAGGGCTGAGGGGGAAAAAGACACAGGCCAGGGGGGAACAGACACAGGGGAGGGTTGGGGGAGACACATGGGAGGGTTGGGGGAGACACAGGGGGGGGGGAGAGATGCATAGGAGGGAGAAGGGGGAAAGAGACACAGGGGAGGGGTTTAGAGACACGGGAGGGAGAGGGAGGTAAAAACACAGGGGGGCAGGAGATACAAAGGAGGTAGACGAGGTGGAAGGAGACACAAGGGAGGGAGAGGAGGGGGGAAATAAGACACGAGGGAGGAAGTAGACAGAGGGAGAGACTCGCAATGAGCTCCAAAGGGGCTCATTGCAAGGCCTGTGATGAGCGCCAAAGGCGCTCATCACAAGGCCAGTAAAGTAGAGGGGGAGAGGCTTACATTGTGTGGCAAACAGCATTGCCAGGCTTCAGTTTTTATTGCCGTCATTTTTGACGGGCAAGTCGCTAGTTAATTAATAAATGCATAAAAAAAAAAAAAAAAGCTTTAAAATTTTGCCAACAACCGTATTCATGTATAGTAACATTTCAAACACAGATATATGTCTAAATGCCACAAAATAATCTCAATAAAAAAAAGACAAATTTCAAGTTTAATTCATATATAATTTCAAACATAATATATGCTTTTAGCAAAAAAATATAGAGACATATATATTTATGCTGCATTTCTACATTTCACTGTTTTGTCATTTTCAACAGACTCTGCCTCAACAGTGTCACTGAATAATTTTTCAGCACTGCACGGTTTAACACAGACTGGCAAATCTGCAGAATTTTACAAACGACAAAGAAAGAACAACAGGTAATATACAAAAAAACAAACAAAAAAAAAACATTTCTCTTTCTCTTTTTCAACAGACACTGCTTGAAGACTGTTGCAGGAAGACTGGCAGCAGGGGACCCTCTGTCATTGATACATAACTAATAATTAAACAAAGGTATAGTATAACAAGTAAAAAAAAAAAACTATCCTGTTTGCTGTGCGCCAATGTCAAAATGAAAAACAAAAAAACACAAGACCCTAATGCCAATAATGGTTCACACAAAAGAGGATACCCCAACAAATGTTGTTAACACATATAAAATGCAAGAATGAATCCTGTTTTCTCTGCACCAACCTCTGAGCCTAACCCAAAACCTAAACCTCTAATCACAAAAGTGGTGTTTACAAAACAGGATAGTACAACAAAGATTGTGAACACATACAAAATGGAAGAATGAATCCTGTTTTGTCTGCAACAACCTCTAAGCCTAACCGGTAAACTAAACTTCTAATGACAACTGAAGTACACAAAACAGGATACTACAACAAACATTAACAACATACAAAATTGAAGAATAAATCCTGTTTTGTGTGCCCTAACCTATAAGCCTAAACCCAGAACATAAACCGCTAATTACAACGTTGGTGTACACAAAACAGGATAGTACAACAAATATTGTTAACACATACAAAATGCTATTACAAACTAAGTTTGCTGTGCCCTAACCTTTAAGCCCAACACCAGAACCTAAACATATCATGTCAACAGTGGCATACGCAAAATAAGATAGCACCACTAAGATTCAAAACACATACAAAATGGAAGAATGAATCCTGTTTTATCTGCACCAACCTTTAAGCCTAACCCATAACCTAAACCTCTAATGACAACAGTGGTGTACACAAAACAGGATAGTACAACAAATATTGTTAACACATACAACATAGAAGAATAAATCATGTTTTCTCTGCCCTAACCTATAAGCCTAACCACATAACCTAAACCTCTAATGCCAACAGTGCTGCACACAAAACACAATACTACAACAAATGTTTGTAAAACATAACACATGCAACCATCTAAATATTCACCACTCTCTAAGCCTAACCCCATAACCTAAACCTCGCTGAATACATACAAAATCAAACTATATATCCTGTTTTACATTCTCTTAGCACAAAAAACAATGATTTACATTTTACTGCAACATTTGCTTCTCTCTCTTTCATTCTCAACAGACACTGCCTGAAGAATCTCTGCATCACTACAGCAATTTCCAACCAACAGATTTCAAGCAAAGAGGTAAAGTATTACAAGTTAAACAAAAAATAAAATACTGCTATTTACACATATAAAATAGAAGCACCTATCCTGATTTTTGTCTGACTTTGTGGAAACGTAGTGCAACCTAACTAACAATATAAGCGTAACCCCATAACAACATTGCCACATGCAAAACAGGATAGCAACAACAAAACAAAAAAAAAAACCTACCCTGACCCCTAATGCCAACCGTGCTGCACACAAAATAAACAATTATGTTAACATTTACACAATTTAAAGATTTATACGCTTTTTCATGCACAAACGTTTAAGCCCAACTCCATACCCTAAACACTTAATGACAACAGTGGCGCACAAAAATTCATATAAAACACATACAAAATAGAAGGAACTGTCATCATTCATGTGCCACTTTCACAAAATACGCTGCAACCTAACTAAGGGTCTCATTCAATTGCAATTCGACAAATTAAATAGAGATTTATATAAGCACATAGCATATTTATTTTACAGAACTTTTTACTTACTGAACTTCTATCCAAAAGTAAGGTCTTCACTATCTAAAAAACTTCTGTAAAAAAGATATACTCAGTGCTTACATAGATCTTTATTTAATTGCCAAAATTGCAATTGAATGAGGCCCTACCTTGCTAACTCCAACCTCATAAAGCTAACCTCATAATGGAAACAGTGCTATACACAAAACAGCATAGTAGAAGAAAAAATAAGATGCAGTTCAAACAAATAAATAAACTAAGGAGAAAAAATACTAATATAATAATTGTATTTACAGATTAATATGGCAGATACTGACAAGAAACAGGAAAATAAAAGACGTCAAACTAGAGAACATGAAAAAACATGGGCAGATCATCAGACGCCGGATTAAGATCGATAAGAATTTGAATGATGATTTACACAGTCACATTGATAGATCTTCTCACAATTGTCCTTTACTTAAATCTTTAACAATAGAGGTTCATAATTGTGGTGATATGAATATTGTCGGTCAGTTTTATGGGGCTTATCATTTCAAACAGGAAAGACCCAGAGATGGTGAGTTTGTTAGTTGCTGTCAAAAAAGCAAGGTAAGACTTCCACAAAGACAACAATTCCCAACATATTTACAAAGCATTATGACGGAGCCTACTTTCCCCAACTACAAACATTTCAAAACAAACATAAGATCCTATAATAGTGCCATATCCTTTGCATCTATGGGTGCAACTTTAGCTGCTAATGTGCCAGAACATGGCCCTTACTGCTTTAAAGAACAAAGGACAAATTTACCATTGTACTTCTCATTTACATCCAGTGGAAGGAGAGCAAAGAAAATTTGCTCAACTATATGTCCCTGGTACAATGGAAGCTGTTGAACAAAGTGTGCAGCTTACAGAAAATAAAAAATACTTACCAATTGTTTTTATAGAGCTTGATAAAAATATAGCTAAAAACCCATACTCTCAAGCCTATAAAAAATTGGCCGAAGTAGAAAAGGAACAACAAATTCATGCAGAAACAACATCTATTGCCAATCCCAAAAGTCAATATGGTGCTTAAAAGAGATTGCCATACAGATAAACGCTGTTATAACTTGCCAACAGCAAATGAGGTTGGAATGGTCTTTCAAAATGATGAAGGAGAACAACCATTTCAGAGAGATATTAGAATATATGTAAAAAATGATGAGCAACCTTTCATTAATATACCATATATACTCGAGTAAAAGCCGAGTTTTTCAGCCTTTTTTAAGGCTAAAAAGGGCCCCCTCTGCTTATACTCGAGTCCCTCTCCCCCCCCTACCGTGTCTCTCTAACACCCCCTTGTCTCTCTCCCCCTGTGTCTCTCTAACCCCCCCCGTGTCTCTCTAACCCCCCCGTGTCTCTCTAACCCCCCCGTGTCTCTCTAACCCAAACGTGTCTCTCTAACCCAAACGTGTCTCTCTAACCCAAACGTGTCTCTCTAACCCAAACGTGTCTCTCTAACCCAAACGTGTCTCTCTAACCCAAACGTGTCTCTCTAACCCAAACGTGTCTCTTTCCCTCCCCCTCCTCAATCCCCCCTCATACTACCCCTCAAATACCCCCCCTCTCCCCTCACTTACCTGCTCCGGCCTCTGATCCTTCCGGTTCTTGATGTGGCGCGCATGTGACGAGGAGGGAGGATGGGGGAGGGGGGTTGAGGTTGAGGAGGGAGGTTGAGTATGGGGGGGGTGAGGATGAGGAGGGAGGTTGAGGATGAGGATGGGGGTTGAGGTTGAGGAGGGAGTTGAGGTTGAGGAGGGAGTTGAGGATGAGGAGGGGGGGTTGAGGTTGAGGAGGGGGGGTTGAGGTTGAGGAGGGGGGGTTGAGGTTGAGGAGGGGGGTTGAGGTTGAGGAGGGGGGTTGAGGTTGAGGAGGGGGGTTGAGGTTGAGGAGGGGGGTTGAGGTTGAGGAGGGGGGTTGAGGTTGAGGAGGGGGGTTGAGGTTGAGGAGGGGGGTTGAGGTTGAGGAGGGAGGTTAAGGATGAGGAGGGAGGTTAAGGATGAGGAGGGAGGTTAAGGATGAGGAGGGAGGTTAAGGTTGAGGAGGGAGGTTGAGGAGGGAGGTTGAGGAGGGAGGTTGAGGAGGGAGGTTGAGGAGGGGTTTGATGAGGGGGTTGATGAGGGGGTTGATGAGGGGGTTGATGATGAGGATGGGGGTTGAGGATGAGGAGGGAGGATGAGGAGGGAGGTTGAGGATGAGGAGGGAGGATGAGGAGGGAGGATGAGGAGGGAGGATGAGGATTAGGAGGGGGGTTGAGGAGGGAGGTGGAGGGTGAGGAGGGGGGTTGAGGAGGGGGTTGAGGATGGGGGGTTGAGGATGAGGAGGGGGTTTGATGAGGGGGTTGAGGATGAGGAGGGAGGATGAGGAGGGAGGTTGAGGATGAGGAGGGGGGTTGAGGATGAGGAGGGGGGTTGAGGAGGGAGGTTGAGGATGAGGAGGGAGGATGAGGAGGGGGTTGAGGTTGAGGAGGGAGGTTGAGGAGGGGGTTGAGGATGAGGTTTGAGGTTAAGGAGGGAGGTTGAGGAGGGGGTTGAGGATGAGGAGGTGGTTGAGGATGAGGATGGGGGGTTGAGGAGGAGGGGGTTAAGGATGAGGGGGTTAAGGAGGGAGGTTGAGGATGAGCAGCACCGTTTTGTTACGCATCTGCCTTTTCCTGCCCACTCCTTTCAAGGCTGCAATCTTACTCTCCTTTGCAATTACCTCTTCATTTTCTATTTTTGCCAATGTAATAACTTTTATGCAAAGCTTGCTGCCTCTGTTCCCTCCTATGCCTGCTTACCCCCTTATCTTGTCTTTTAAATCATTATTAAGCCACATGGGTTTTGGTTTATTTTTGTTTTTATTTCTACATGGTATGTGCTGATATGTAAGGTTTATTACCAAAAAACTTAAAGGTTATCCGCTTGTTCTGTATTTTTACCTACCAGTGCTTTGTCACAGTCTATACACTACATTGATGCCCTTTGACTATTAAAATTTGCCTGTTTAAAATTAAGTCTTTACATTTAAAAAATTACTTCAAGTAAAACTGTGCTAAGACCATCCCTACTCATGTAGCTGCAAATAACTTCAATACAAAGTTGCTACTCAAGCATTGTTTGTTTGTTTTGGATAGTATGCCTCATGTGGAGACATATGCAGCTGTAAGTGCTTAATGTCAAAAGCCACAGAGCAAAACGACACACATAAGACTATTATACAGCTCATGCGTGTTTGTTTTCTATAATCAGCACATGATAACAACTTATGCTTACACTTTTTAGGTGTATGTCATATAGTCAGCACTTAACATATTAATTTATTTGAAAGTATGGTTGCATTTATTTTTAGAAGCAATATAAATAACCATCAGATTAGGCTGGTACCTTTTAAAAGATATGTCTATAAGGCTATCAGATTCTAGTCTTGGCTCCTTTAATTTAAAATGTATTTCATAAATTCCAGATTGTTTTTATGAACATATCTTTTTTTTTTTGTTTATTCTTATAAAATTTGTGTATTTTATGATTAGTAAAATATAGGGTATTTTGTGTATTCCGTGTCTGACCTCTATATCAGACAGGGTTTACTTGAGAAAAACTTTTTTGTTTCAACTCTATATTTTAGATTTTAATTTTTCCTATAGGAATTTATCTCTGATTTGGTGGTCCTTGCTCTAATCTTGTTTCCTAGATCCTTAAAATATTTTTTGAGACTGCACCTTGAACTGATATCGCCATTTGTACCAATATGTACAAAGGCTGCTGGGTCATTTCCAGGCCCTCCCAATAATTTATCAACATGATCCACTAGATGCCGAACCTGAGCACCCGGGAGACAGAAAACTGTTAATGGCTGGGACTTGGGTGACAGCTTAAACTGTGTAACTTCCTAAAAATAGAGTCCCTGACCATCAAAACCTGCCTGTTGCTCGGTCTAATATGCCATCCATCGTCTATTAGAGGGAACTATCGTATCTGGCATTGCCGTTCCTGAATGAACATTTCCAACAGTTCCACTCTATTTGACAAATTTGTTGGTGTGTCAAATCAGAAATACCATGCATCCTCCCTCTACTCCCCCCTTGTAACTGTGACCCACCTACCTCCCTGAACAATGTCACTAGTCCCAGCCTCACCTTCAGTTTTAGGCCCAACTAAGTTGTGCTTAGTGAGCATTAGCTTGCTTTCTAAAGATGCAATATTACAAAGTTTTGCAATTCTCCTAAATTTCTCCAATAAGAGCTTCAAGAGAAGTAACATGCTTGCACATGCCACAGAGGCATGAAACAACCCTGGAACAGCTGCTCCAGCAGTACATACATGTGGCAAGATGTACACTGTCACTAGACTGATTCAAAACTACAATTTACAAAAGATATGTTGAAAAAAATCAGTGTATATGTTTGCAAATAGTTCCTTTACTTATAATAACTTAATCTACACTATGTTACCATTATTTATTGTATGTTTTTAACTTTCCCTTTTAGAACTCCCACACTTACCCAGTCATTGCATAGATCAGTTCACATTAGATGTTCACAAACTCTGAAGTTTGCTCCTTCTCTTGTTTAAATGAGATGCTGACTACTCAGCAGCAGACACTAATTAATTCACATTCATTGCAAGGTGATACAAAACACCCTTTCCCTTCCAAATATTAACTCATTGATACCAAACTGAACGGTTCTATCTCTACACTCTATTCATTGCTGATCCATGTATAATTTCATGTAATTTATTCTGCTAAGAATTTCAGATTGTATTTGTCCATAAATAAACATTTGTTTATCCAGCGAGACAATACAAAATATAGTTTTAAATATTTTAACATGTTCCTAATATTAGAAATAGTGTAATATATTATTCTCTAAACTCTGCTCAACTTTTCCAGAAATGCTTCAAATTGTGTCAATCAATTTAGTTTCCTTGCATAAATAATATGCATGAAATATAGAAAATACCCTTTTACGTCTATTAAACTTAAAAGAAAGCAAAATATTATAACTGACTGATTTAAATGCCTGCTGAAATGTCACTGCACAAATATTTTCAAAAGACCTGTGTGGTTTCAAGTCATACAGAATATTTAATACTCTTGTTAAGATTAGTTAAAATAGAGAGCACTGTTGATTGACTTTGCATACTGAAGCATGTGGAATTGTTATCAACACACACATTCAGGGCTTATTACATGCTTATCTAAAGCCTATTATTTTATCTCTACTGGCAGCTGAATGAAACTGCTGGAGAATGTCAAGAATAAAGGCATGCCTTATCATGCGTTTTACATAAAGAAACATATTATAGTATTAATAAAACATCAAATAATTTAATTTCATTTGTAAGGTTCTTCACATTTTAATCTCTTTAAAAACCTATCTTTTAACATAAATCTACATAAATTCTTGCTCCGATCATAGTGAGAAAAACAATATTTTAACTGTTTCTAAAAAATATTTATTTAACATACTGTGTTTGCGTTATGTCATTTATTTTTAGTTTGCTTCATTCCCACCAACTCTTTGAATAGTGAATCAAGAAAATATTAAGCCACAAAAGAATAAATATACAATTTATATACTTTACAGTTTTTGTTATTACAATTGCAGCTGCAACAACATACAAACTAAAAAAGTATATTTTTTATTAAGTTATGAGTCAGTTTGTTCATTTAGACATATAAACTGCAGACTGATAATCAGATTGTATAAATCATGATACAAAAATCGGAAGGGCAGAATCCTCTGGGCAATAAGTATTAAAGAGTAAAGTATAGATGTCTGGAAACATTCCTGTGTTATCATATGTGTGATGATTTGACCACTCCATATTTATATCTCCAACATTTCACCCTTTAGAATATATGCCCCATTATCTCAATATGCCAATAATTAAAGGTTAGTGTAACATATAGATAAAGGAACACTGAAATCCAATATTGATAAAATGTTTTTTTTGAAGAACTAATTTGGATAATGGGAAAATGTTTTAAAAAATAAATAAATTAAAGGACAACTGTAGTTATATATTTAAAATATATGCTTTTCAACACCCACACACATCAACATTTTTAGAATATAACAACGTAGCACCATCTGTAATTTATTACATTGTTTATAGTTAATTATGCTGCAGTGGGTTATACTATGTTGGTGTCCACTGATCAACTTCCTGAGGTAGGATGCTTATTTGATTTCATAGGAAGCTTCTATCTTGACCACAGTGGTCCTGTAAATATAGCCTAGAAGATATTTAATTTACTGCATGTGTTCACTGCTTCATTTGCTTTCCAATTTAGTCACTTCTGTTTAATATTATTATTATTTTTTTATTTTTTATTTATTTTTTTTCCAGACAAAAGAATACAAGTACAAAAACTGAATGTAAATACAAAGTACAGAACAGACAAACAAACGCAATTCATAACACACTTCTGATAATACTCCTTCTTCCTTCCTTTCCCCTCATGTTTTCCTCTTAACGGGGGAAACTTATACCTCCAGACCAGATTTAAACATCATATATATATATATATGTACACCTATATATATACATATATATATATATATATATAAATATATACAGAAAAAGAAAATATTACATCTGTATCCCCTATATTATCACTTAGCTTCTTTGAACCCAGGGCTGTGAGTTCTGTTAGATACTTTGACAGATCTTAGCTCCTCTCTAATATTTGCATCTATAACTATGGCTTTTCGCCATCCCCCCACCCAAAATTAATTCCAACATTATGTGAGAGAGTTTTCCACTATATAGGGACCGGGGTCTACCCTCTCTTTCAGAGAAAGGTCTATTATTCTTTATCGCTTCTCTTTCTTAACTATCTGCCTTCCCACATTTTCCCTATATTTGTGTTTTCAGTAAAAACGTCTGTATATATAGGAACAGAAATTTTTCCTTTTTTACTCATACCTTTTTTTTCCTTTCCTATGAATTCAAGGTATGCCCCCGTTTAACCTCGTTAAATTTACAGAATATTTGACTATTATCTAAAGGAAATAAGAGAAGAAAAGGCGAGAAAAAGAAACACATACACCATTCACACTGTACCAGACCGATGACCTACCAATAAGTTGTTGCTGGAGAGTTTGGGTTCCTAATCTACCTATTATATGATTTATAGTCTTTTCCTTGACTACTCCCTTTTTTTTTCCTTCTCCCCTTCTACCTCTTTTATAATTACTGAATTATGATCCGTTTGTCTATACTCCAATAAAACTTACAAATTTATCCCACTTCTGCCAAGGGAGGCGGGTACCTGTTTCCATCAGCCAATTCTTGCCTATGGGATCAATAATCTCTCTATTTTCTCGTATTGCTGCCACCAGCTGTATTCTTGACGGAACATGGGTATTTTTCCATGATTTTACTATCAAACTTTTAGCTACTAACAGAATGTGACATATCAATATACCATCTGAACCACGGAATTCCTCCAAATTCCTATGGAACAGTACCAATGAAGGGGAGCACCTAATTTCTTGAGCTAATATTTCTTCTATTAATTGACACGCATCTATCCAAAACCTGTTTATTTTAGGGCACTCCCACCACATATGAAACGATGTTCCCAACTGATTACAGCCTTTCCAGCATGTTCTTTGATTTTTTGGGTCTATTTTATTCATACGTTCAGGAGAGAGGTACCAATTATTCGAAAGCTTAAAAAACATTTCTATATACCTTGGTAGACCTGCTGCTTTTTTTACCATTCTTAAACTTTGGTACCATACCATCTCTTCAAAGGTTTCTCCCATAATTGATTCCCAATACATCAAACCTGAACTTTTCCTCAGTGAACGGTTCTCATTTATAATTTTATTGCATTTCGAAATAGTTCGTAAAT
This sequence comes from Discoglossus pictus, assembly GCA_027410445.1. Taxonomy (NCBI): domain Eukaryota; kingdom Metazoa; phylum Chordata; class Amphibia; order Anura; family Alytidae; genus Discoglossus; species Discoglossus pictus. The sequence continues at coordinate 174,896,337 of CM050165.1, read as the reverse complement.
TATCTCTTTTTATCACTAGATCTTCCATTTTAGTTGTTTTTAAATGTTGTGAGATCCTGTAACCGCAGGCTACTAGTCTTTTTTTAATACACTCATATTCTAGCCAAGTTAATTTTATATCTCCGAATTTCCTACTCATCCTTTGTAGGTCTATAAGTTGTCCATCTTCAAACAGTTTTGCTGTGGGTGTGTCACCCTTGATTTTCAGAGATGTAATTATTGGGTTAGAGCCCCCACGTTCCAGTGTATCAATTGGGGCAGCCAGTGAGGGAAGATTAATTAGCTGCATGGATAGTCTATTTCTATACCAAAATTTGGTTAAGGAAACCAAATTCTTCGGGAGATCTCTAATCACCGTCTCATTCAAGCTAGGTAGCCACAGCACGGAGTGGATCTTAATATTTCTTAATAAGGCCTCCTCGATTTCCATCCATCTAGGTTGTTCCTTTATCAAATTCCAGCTAATAAGATGTGCTATACAAATTTGTTGGTAAATATCTAATATACAGGGGCAGTTTAACCCACCTTTCTCGACCTTTTGATTTGCTATTATTTTTCCCACCCGGGGTTTCTTCCCACCATAGATAAACTTATCTAGCTGCACTTGTATTTTTTTGATGTAGTTATATGCCAGCACTCCCGGAATACATCTCAGACAGTAAGTGATTTTTGGGATGATATTCATATTGATAGCTGCAATTTTAGCTAACCATGATAAATTTAGTTGTTTCCAATTGGTCAAGGTAATGTTTATTTTATTAATGGTTTCATCTAAATTAGCTTTAATCAACTTACCCAGTTGGAATGAGAATTTGATTCCTAGGTGGGTGATACTATTTGAATGCCAGTTACACTGTAGCATATGCTCTAGAGCATCCCTATCTTCTATCTTTAATCCTCTTTTCAAAGCTACGGACTTAGTTTGATTTATTTTAAAGTAGGAGATTCTACTGAATTCCTCCAGAATGTCCAAGAACTTTTGACATGATGTCGCCGGCTCTGTGAATGTTACTACTATATCGTCCGCGTATGCTAATAGTTTAAACTTATGTTTCCCTATTCTGATTCCACTAATATCCGCCTCTTCCCTTATACGTATTGCTAGTGGTTCTAAAAACAGGATAAATAGAAGCGGGGATAAGGGACACCCCTGGCGCGTGCCATTGCTTATACTAAAAGATACTGATTCAAAATCAGGGTTGACTATGCGCGTCTTTGTTTCCCCATAAAGCGCTTTAACTGCCTTCAGGGCAAAGTCTCCCAACCCGAATTTCACCAAGACAGCCTCTAGAAATACCCAATTGACCCTGTCAAACGCTTTTTCTGCGTCTAATGACAGGGCCAATATAGGCATTTCCCTGGCTTTAGCATGCGCGAGTATATTTAAGAGCCTTCTGGTACTGTCCGAGGCTTGACGCCCTGGAACAAAGCCCGTTTGATCTGTATGTATGAGTTTATGGATGACCGTTTTTAGTCTGTTTGCTAAAATTTTTGAGTAGGTCTTCAAATCTATATTTATCAAAGTAATTGGTCGATAGTTTTTACAATCATCTGGGTTTTTATCCTTCTTTAATAGATTTATTATTTTAGATTCTGAAATTTCTCTTGGGATCTCCCCAGATATTTTAATCTCATTATATACATTACATAGGGGTTCTTTAATCTCTGGAAGAAGAAGTTGAAAGAAGACTGCATCAAACCCATCTAACCCTGGGGCTTTGTTTCTCTTGTTACTGTTAATTACCTCACAGACCTCTAACTCTGTAATATTACTGTTTAGATAGATTCTTTCTGGCTCCGAGATGGATGGTACATTTATCCCATCCAAAAATTTTGATATATCCACTTTAGTGGGGCCTGTAAGTTGTGAGTCCTTTTCCAAATTATATAGCTTCCTGTAGAAGTTTTGGAAAACCTCCCCGATTTTATCTGGGTGATATTGATATTTTCCTTTCAGGTCAATTATTGTGGCTATTCTATTTTGCTCTCGTTGTTTTTTGAGTCTATTCGCCAAAAATGTCCCCGTTTTACTGCCGAACTTCAAATGGTTTTGACGATAGCGCCACAATAAATTATCTGCTTGTAGTTGCAGTATTGCCATAATTTCTTTATTTATAATGCATATTTTATCACCTATCTCTTTGATATATTTTCCCCCATTAATTTGATGAAGCTTTATCAATTCCATATACAGCAGTTTTAGGGGTTTTCCTCTTAATTTCCTTCTTTCTGCTGATCTGGCAATTAATATACCTCTAATGAAGGCTTTGTATGTGCACCATATTGTTTTATATGAGCTCACGGTTCCTTCATTTATTTTGAAGAATTCCCTAGTTTTTTTTTTTAGTTCTTTCATAAATTCCTGATCTTTTAGTAGTGATGTATCCAGTCTCCAATTCCTGTTCTGTTTTTTTTTTACTGTGTCATATAAAACCAAAAGATTCATTGAGTGATCCGACCAGGGGGCCAGTTCTATTTCTATTTTTTTAATCAAACTTATCGTGGCCCTATCGGAGAAAATGTGATCTATTCGAGATGACAAAGAAAATCTATTAGAGTAAAAAGTGAATTGACGGTCACTTGGGTGCATTAGTCTCCATAGATCAAAGTATTCCTTATCCTTCATTATACCTGAGAAATCTATTGCGATTTTACTTAAATTATTTAATGACGTCAACTTACATTTACCTTGTCTATCAAGCTCCAGGTCCATGACCATGTTAAAGTCACCACAGATCAGGAGGATCCCATACTCCACTTTTTTTATCTCTGCTAAAATTTTCTTTAAAAAGCTACACTGTTTTTTATTGGGAAGGTACAAATTGGCCAATGTTATTGGTCTACTTTCCACCTCACCCCTCCAGATTATATATCTCCCCATGGGATCTATTATACTGCCCTGTTCTTTAATATTGAGTCTCCTATTAAAAAGAATCGAGACTCCCTTAGACTTATTTTTAAATGTAGAGTGTATACTTTTGGAAAATATATTATTTAACAGATAGGATTCATTGCCCTTCTTAAGATGTGTCTCTTGTAAACATAAAATATCTATATTCAGCTTAATATAATTATTAAACTCGATTTTTCTTTTAGAGGGGGAGTTGAGTCCATTTACGTTATGTGACACTATTTTTAATCCCATTTAAACCACATAATCATATCTAGCTGACTACAGCTCCCTTTTCCCTCCCATACAGCCTTTAAACCTACCGGCAGTTCATTCTGGTCTGGTACCTTACTCACACTCATTTCATTCATACCTAAACTTAAAATACCAAGGGTGGACCACACCCCTCCCACTTGGTAATACAAGGCTAAAGCCTGATGTTTGGAAATGATAGATTGGTTTCTACAACCATAGTTGGGAGAGACCCAAGGGCTACCTTTTCCTCCCCTAACAGTCCTCAGACTGGACTGGGAACGAAGAAGAGGTGGTGGGGGGAGGGGGAAGCCCCAAGCTTCTCTCCTAATGGAGAGAGAGAACAACCCAACTACTCTATTGTCAACTCTATCCTCCCCTATAGTTGATATTTTCTTATGCGTTAAGATTGAACTCCCCCCCATCCCCCCCATAGTCAATATGTAGCAAATTACTGACCGCAACCAACTTTGCCAGCATACAACGTTTATTCCTTTAATATCATACCCATTTGTTCTTATAATTTCCCTTATCTACTTATCAATGTTATATTTCCCATCCATAGATATCCTTATCAAGGATCTATAGGGGTTCAAGTCTCACCCAATTTTATCCAAATTTAGGGTATTTCTCTAGTGTCCTCGCAATAGAGCATATTTCGCAAATCTTTTATATATTATCGTATTTTCAGCCCTTCTTACAGGGTCCACCCGCTATCCGACAGGGTATAGAGTCGCATATTTTAAGTTTTATTCCCCTTTACTCATAACCTCAGTTTATTCAGGTGATATTAACCTGATTCCTTTTACATTAATCTCTAAACCCAGTGAATATTTCTAAATTTAACTATATGTATCTATGTAGCTCAACTATCTATTATACTAAGTGATTATAGCAAATATTATAAGGGGTATTTTGGCCCATTAAGTTTCAACTAATAGTGTCAGCACCGTGCTCGTGTTTACAAAAAAAAAAAGTAATGTTTTTACAATGTCCTGCCCCATTGATATATTTACCATACCTAACTACCATAGCTACTGCTTCCTATTATTTAGTGGAAAATTATAATCCTACTCTATATTAGTGCTTTTTGGGTTACTCCCAGATGCTTCTAAATTCTGTGACTTTCTATGTTACTAATGCATAACTTTATATCAATTTGAATATATCTTATATCACCACTTCTTATATAAATAACTTCCTCATATACCTCCATTTAAACGTGTAAATTAACATATATCATTTTAAACTACTCAGGTTATATATTTCTTAACATATATTATATATTACTTGCTATCAAAAACCGTTTGATTAAGAGTTTCCTTCTACAGGGGAAATATTTGCTCTTTAGCATTATATATCAAGACATTTTCTTTCTCTTCTGGGATTTTTGCCAAAGTTCTTTAGTGGCTGACAACTGTGGCCTATTGCTCTCCTTGCTAACAGGTGTAATATCAATACCCCATTTCTTCAATAATGCTATTCCCTCAGATGGCGAATGCACTCTATGCCACAGTAGATCTTTCTGTATCACCAGGCCCAGTGGTGTAGTCCATTTGTATTTAATTCCTCTATGTCTTAGAGCAGCCGTACAGGCTCCATATTCTCTTCTATTTGCTAATGTCTTTGCAGACAGGTCCATAAATATTTTAATATTTTGGTATGGAGCCTCGAAATTTCCTTTTTCGTACGCTATACGCTGTATGGCCTCTTTGTAAGAGATATAATGGACTCTCATTATTACGTCTCTAGGGACTGTTTTATCCAGGTGCTTTGCCAGTGGTAATCTATGTATAGCATCTATTAAAGTTTCTTCTTTAGGGAAATTGGGTAACAGAGAGCTTAATAATTTCTCCATATATGGTTTAAGGTCTGCATCTTTTTGATTTTCTTCTATGCCCCTAAACCGGAGATTATTTTTCCTGCTACGGTCTTCTAGTTGGGCAATTTTTCCTGTCAGAGTTTTGATTTTACCTTCCAGCTCCATATTATAATTCAACATGGTTTCATTATCTTTAACTAACTTTTCACATATATTTTCCAGACTGTCCACTCTTTGTGAGACTTCCGCTGTAGCTTTAGAGTTATTTACAATTTTGTTTGTTAAATCCATAGTTAGTTTAATCTGGAAGTCTTGTAGAATGTCTCTTAATTTAGAGCAGGTTAAGGCCTCTCCCTCATCCAAAGACAGGCAACTTAAATTTACTGATTGTATATTTTTTCCTGGGGATCTGTTTTCAGATGTATTTGGACTCAAATCGTCCTCCGGGGTACTTGAAGTTAATTTTTTCTTCCCAGACATAAACATACTCAGAGTTTTAGTTGTATTAATTGTATTATTGCTCTTTTTTTCTTTTGGTTTCATTTTTGAGGGCATCTTAACACCTTAACACCAAAGGTAATTAGGAAAGCTGTTTTCCCCTGAAGGGGTGTTTGATGTTCCAATATATACTCAAATAGTTCCCAATACTTCTTTCCTAATACAGTGGCTTTATTCCTGCCTTTTTTTTGTGAGGGGTGGGGCCCTCCCTGTTTTGTCAGTCCAGATGGTATCTTTTGTTATAGCTGAATGGAGGGACAACTCTGGGAGGGATATAATCATACAACAGTGCACTCCAATACACTCCACTACCCCCCTCACTCACAAAGTGGTTCTGTTCAGAAGACCAGATAAATAAATATTTGACTCCATTTCATTAATCTCCAGGTTTACTAGGGCATATATGCAGTTCTCTATTTCTTATACAGAGCAGGAACTTCTCCTCCTACCCCCTTAAGCTTGTAACTGTAATAATATAAATGTCTCTGGGGTGCTCACCTTTTTTAGCTGCTGCCGTGCACGCTCGCTCGTGTGTTCCTTGCTGCGTCCCTTTAAAAACCTCCGTCGTACTGCAGGGCTTTACCATGCTTCACCATACTTCAGGGGCCTCTCTGTCCCAAACACCACAGCAGGCTCTATATACCTCACTTGCTTCTTATGCCTTTGGAGCTATGTGCCTCACTTGCATCTCATACCTTTGGAGCTATGCAGCAATTAGCCTGCTCCCCTGCTAGGCACAACGATTGCCCTGCTCCCTAGCTGGAACTCCAGACCCTCCACGTCTCCAGCCCAGGTCGTGGGTCGTCTCTAAGGGCCCCTCGTATGCACCGGCTGCATGCACAGGCTGAGGCAATCAAAGTCTGTTCACTCCTGTTTTCATATATCGGCTGCACTTGGCAGACTTACTGCATGGCTTTTCTGTGAGCTTTAGGAGGTAACACCCATTTATTCCATTTAAGTATTTACAGTCATGGGGGTAGGGGAACCACTAACTTTAATGTTGTCCAATTTCAGCCGCGGTCTGCTAGCGCTGTTTCAGCATAGCCTCACCGGTCTCTCCCAACTGCTCAGCTCCACTGATTCACATCAGATCTGGAGCATGCATCACTTCCTGTAACGCCCCTGTTTAATATTATTTGAACATGATTTTAGCAGTTTTCAATAGAATTGAATATAGATTATATCTGCACCAGTGTCTCTCATAAATAACAAATTAAGAGCCAGATTAAATTCGAAGCCCGCATCTCGCGGTATACAGGCTGTATGTCTATGGGCTTGCTGCTGGCTTAAACTCTGCTACAATTCCGGTGCTATTCAATTGAACAAGCACGCAAGTTAGGGGCCGTAAGCCAAACCCTAAGCCATGCACTCGTATGTAGCATTTCAGGGTGGGAACATAGTACATAGTTACATAGTAATTGAGGTTGAAAAAATACTTTTAGCCCATCAAGTTCAACCTTTTAAGATCTCCTCTGATCTGCAATATGCAGATTAGTTGTTAACATGATCAATTAAGCAAGGCCGTAACTACCCATTTAGAAGCAGCCAATAGAAAGTCAAATCAATAGGTCAGTAAAACATGGAGGTTACATGTCAATCAATTAGCGTTCGTGGGTCTGATATGTGATCGGACTCGCAAAATTGCAAAATACTAAATAATAAAAATGAATGACAATACTGTTCTAGTCCATATGGGTGGCCTGATATATATTAAGTCATTGATTCCCGAGATCGATATAACCCTGAAATGAAACATAATAAAAAAATATACTGTATATACTCGAGTATAAGCCGAGTTTTTGCTAAAAAGGGCCCCCTCAGCTTATACTCGAGTCACTCCACCGCCCGTGTCTCTCTACCCCCTGTGTCTCTCTACCCCCCCGTGTCTCTCTAACCCCCCAGTGTCTCTTTCCCCCCTCCTCATTCTAAACCCCCCTTCTCATTCTAAACCCCCCACTCCTCACTTTACCCTTTTAAATACCTCCCCCTCTCGCTTTCCCCTCACTTACCTCCATCTTAAGCTTCTGCTCTGGCCTCCGCTCCTTCCGGCGTCTTGAGGGGGAGGTATTTAGAGGGGTAAAGTGAGGAGGGGGGTTTAGAATAAGGAGGGGGGTTGAGGATGAGGAGGGGGGTTGAGGATGAGGATGGGGGGGTTGAGGAGGGAGGTTGAGGAGGGGGTTGAGGATGAGGATGGGGGGGTTGAGGAGGGAGGTTGAGGAGGGGGTTGAGGATGAGGAGGGAGGTTGAGGAGGGGGTTGAGGATGAGGATGGGGGGTTGAGTAGGGAGGTTGAGGAGGCGGTTGAGGAGGGGGTTGAGGATGGGGGTTGAGGATGGGGGGTTGAGGATGAGGATGGGGGGTTGTGGAGGGGGGTTGAGGATGAGGAGGTTGAGGATGAGGAGGGAGGTTGAGGATGAGGAGGGAGGATGAGGAGGGAGGTTGAGGATTAGGAGGGGGGTTGAGGAGGGAGGTGGAGGGTGAGGACGGGGGTTGAGGAGGGGGTTGAGGATGGGGGGTTGAGGATGAGGATGGGGTTGAGGAGGGAGGTTGAGGAGGGGGGTTGAGGATGAGGAGGGAGGATGAGGAGGGAGGTTGAGGATGAGGAGGGGGTTGAGGAGGGAGGTTGAGGATGAGGAGGGAGGTTGAGGAGGGGGGTTGAGGTTGAGGAGGAAGGTTGAGGAGGGGGTTGAGTATGAGGAGGGGGGTTGAGGTTGAGGAGGGGGGTTGAGGAGGGGGGTGAGGATGATGATGGGGGGGTTGAGGATGAGGATGAGGGGGTTGAGGAGGCAGTTGAGGAGGGGGTTGAGGAGGCAGTTGAGGAGGGGCTTGAGGAGGGGGTTGAGGATAAGAGACACAGGGGAGAGAGAGGGGGGACACAAGAAAAGGGCACACAAGAAGGGGGCACAAGAGGGACACAGGGGGCAGCACATTTCCCACCCTCCGCTTATTCTGGAGTCAATCATTTTTGCCAGTATTTTGTGGCTTTTACTCGGGTCGGCTTATACTCGAGTATATACGGTATATACTTTTTGCCGATTTGCGAGCTTAAGACTGTTGTGCAATTAATTCTAATGTCTTTCATGGCTTTCCCCATCATTTACAGTGCAGTATTGATTATTTATTTGCATTTATAGTGCTATGGACAGGGGTTAAACCCCCTTGCGAGATCTATCTGGTAATCATAGGATTTTCTCCTTTCTTTGCCATTTACGTGTGTGAAAACATTTGTGGGCTTGGGAAATTCTAGCAATTGAATAGCGATTTGCGATTTTAGCACTCGGAACGTGAAAGATTAAAGGCGTTGATGGGCTGTAAGTTTTGTTTTGAACAACTGCAAGGATTTCAAGACCATAACCCTTTTGTAGCCCGCAAAAAGACGCCCATTGAATAGCAAAATAACTTACGGCCTCGATTAGGGGCTACTGTAAGTTACAATTGCTCAATTGAATCAGGCTCCAAGTTAGGAAAAGGAACATTTTTGTCCCCAGTAAAGCATATTTTTCCTTTAAAGGTAATAATTTTATTAAGATTTTTATTAAGAAATGCAAGTCCCAAGGGGTTCCATAAACATTCCCTAAATTTATTAGAACACTGATAACCATTTCAGTGGGTAGTTAGTTCATTTTTCAGAGTGCTTTCATTGGTTACTTGGTTTTCCGATCAACAAGGGGCATTTTTTAAAGTAGGGCTTTAGTTTTACAGAAGGTTGATTTATCACATAGTAATCCTAGACAAATATGGCATGTGTTTTAATGGGGTAATTGATAGGTAACTGATTTCCCCAACCACATCGGAGGAAAACTTGTTTAGATTATTATATTAATGTACTATAATGTACTATGATAGAGATAGATAGAGAGGCCATGACAGACAGTTTCTATATAAAATTAATTACATCTCTACATTTTAGTAAGTTATTTCATAGTATGAAGTAGGGCATGCAGGTGCTTTCAGATGATAATAGAAATGAGATTTCTCACTGTGAGCTGTGTCTATTCTTTTCAGGTACATAGTGCTGTATTGTAAAATTACCTCTTCAAGTTTCTGTCAAAATATTATATGAGCACAGAAACCTAAATGTGAAATACATTTGCATTTGTGTTTGTAAAAGTAAAGTAATGTGATTATCCATATTATGATGTAAAACAATTACAGTCCATCTTATGCAGAGAATTGCATATAGTTCTGCATGTGTAATATATTATTACTAGCGACTTGCCCATTTTTACGCTTATTGCAAGGCTTTTTGTGCTATGAGCAGCATTGGCACTCGTTGTTAGTGGCGCAGTGAATGTCTTTTGTGTTTAGTGTGAGTGGTTTTTTTTTTCCGTAAATTAAATTATAATAAATTACTAAATGAATATACTTTACCTATTTGCAAGTAATATATGCAGGAAGAATTGTGTTGAATAGCTGACAATCTGTTTTGATGTTCCTGCAGCATACAATGTAGGTTTGCCGTGTTTTGGAGCTGATGTGTAAGTAGCAGCAATGTGTGCAGTGTGTAGTGTAAATATGCTGCGTGCACAAGGAAAAACTGTTAGGGTAGCTGTGTACTTCCGCATTGTGTAAGTTAGTGTTGCAAAATGGCGGTGAATGTATGTGGTGCGCGGCTGTGGAGAGTGTATCTTGTACCTCGTACAGCTTTTTTGAAAATCTGTATGTGCTTGGTGGTGTTTTGCGTCTTTAGGGTCCTGTAGCCATTTTTTCTCTCGCTTCGGCGATTTTGGGGTGCCTAAACTCGGAAATTTGGACTTAAATTGAGGTGTAACTTCAGTTGCAGAGGTCCTGGGTGCCCCCCCCCCCTTGCTGTAGGAAAGCTTTTTATGTATTTTTTGTGTGTATTTATTGTGTTTTTAATGTTTTCAGGTGCGCTCGGTTCGGCCGTTATGGTCGTATTTTTGCAAAGGTCGTAATGTTTTTTTTTTAAGTCCTGTGTCTCATATTTTTTTATGCTAAGTCCGTAATTTTTCCGTTCTAAGTCCCGCGAATGCTCTGGGTTTAACGGCTCGCCAGCAGTGAGCTCATCGCTAAGTCGTACGGACTCTGCAAACAGCGTGACGACGACTCGTAGTTGGACAATTATAATATGTGATCACAATTTGTATTTCTGGCTATAACATTTGTCTTATATTGCATTCATAAAATATATGCATACAATTTCGGACACTATAAAAAAAATCCCTCAATCATGCTCTTTGGAATATAATATTATGTGATTCAAGCAAAATTATGCACTTTAATGTATATTTGCATGTCATAATAGGTTCAAATTTAAATTTTAAGATATAGAATGCTTTCTTGGCAATCTAAAAATCTTGATGGGCATGACCACCAAATCCACATATGTGTGAAAAACATCTTTTGAAATAGAGCTTCTCCTCTTTTAAAAGAGGGGTTTCATATCATGTGAAAAGAAGTGTTGAGTGATCGATATAAACATGTTGATTACTGAGTCACCACTAGCCGATATGGAATTATTTGAAATTGAGGCTCAACAAGAGATCCTATGTATTATCTCTATCAATACTACCCCTTATTGGAAAAAAACAGAGAAACCTCGTTCAATGTGTGCATGCATGCTATCAAGTAGATTCCCTGGCAATGAGCTTTACTAGAAGTGTAATTGTTGTTGTTGTTCTGTCCTTCAGTCGTGTCCGACTGTCAGTTATGTTATAGTTGCAGCAGGCCAGGTACGTCTGTCTGTGTTTCTGGTTATGCTCATCCATATAGTTTTCATGACAAAGATACTGGAGTGGGTTGCCTCTCTGCAATGACCTGTCCATCTTGGGTGACACTACATGGTATAGCTCAAAGTTTAATTGAAGTACACAAGCCCCTTCACCAAGACAAGGTAGCAATCCAGGATGGGAGGAGTGTAATTAGGCACGAAAAATGTAATAAGGCCTATACGAAAAAAAATGATGTTGTAAATGTTGAAGCCTGTGCTAACTCCATAAAGCATTTATGATACCTTAATAAAAGCTGAATGTATGAGAGATGTATTTACATTTCTGCAGCAGCTGGCCTTGCAGATATCCTTGCAACTCTTTCCTTCAAATAATGTGTTGGAGGAAATATGTCAAATACAATTACCCATAATTTAACAGATCCCTTTCCCTTCTCCTAGATCCCTTGTCCCACTGATAGATAAGATAAATACTGCCCTCCTCGGGTTGTAAGCTAGCAGGAACTTTTGAAGCCTGACAAGATGGGACATTTTATACACAAAAAAGTCTCTCAGATGTTCTCCTTAAACTATGGTTTTCTGTTAACTACATTGGTCAATGAACTACATTTAGCACATAGTAAAATATCTATAAAATCAGTAATAACTATAATAATAATAATTCATTTATTTAGAGCTTTTCTGTTATTGAAGGGCCCGGGTGTAGAGCATGGTATCCAGTTTCTTTTGAAAATGTCCAAATTATGGGCCTCTCTGATAGAGAGTGTTAAAGAGCTGCAGAATTTTCAAGTTGTTATGATATCAATGCATTACTCAAACTAAGAAGGTTTTCTGGGAGTATCAATTGCTTTATTCTGACTGTCTTCTTCAGATGGAAAAACAAGGATATGATCACAACTGACACTTTATGTTTTAGTTTAAAATTTACTCTAGATAATCATTAATTGGGTGATCTCACTGATTAACAAAGTAATTGTAGTAAACCTTAAAATGACCCTTTTCAGTCAGAGATGCATAATGTAGTATCAGCTCTACATTGATTATAAATTACACACTGGAGACAGAAATAATCATGAAATGGGTGCATTCACTGACTATTATTATTATCGTTTATTTGTAACGCGCCGACATATTCTGTAGCGCTGTACATTGGGAGAGAACAGGGAAAAATACAATAATAGCAACTGAAAAATGGAGGGCCCTGTTTTGAGCTTAGAGTCTTTGTAGAAAGTGCTTTTTCCCAAAGCACCCTACAAGACTGAAAACTTGCTACTTACAATCTAAAGGGAATGGAAGAGGCAAAAGTCTGGGGAAGAAAAGTAAGGAATAGCAGGGTCAGGAGGGATGTGTGAAAGTTTGCTTAGGTGAGAAGATGTAAGAACTTGGAAATATGTGGTGGAGGGTACATTTTAGACATGGAGGAGCAAATTGAAATACATGAATTAAGGACAGAGTTAATAACCTTGTTGCTGAAAAGAGTAGATGAGAGGTGGGACTGAGTGAGGGGTAAGGGTTAGGAGATAGAACTCCAGCAGCAGAATAAGCAGGAAGATGAGATTAGTTTTCTGCTTGTGGTCTTTAGAACATGAATTAAATAGTGATTGAAAAAAGGAGAGGAGCTTGTGGGAGCAGAGCAGAGGGGAGGAAAATAGGGAAGGAGAGATATTAATGGTGTTGGAGACATAATGTAGAGCAAATGAGGAGGATAGTCTGAGAATAACGCTAGAGCTGAAGGTGAAGAAGAAAGGGAAAGGGAACATAGTGGCTAGGAGAGTGATCTAAGAGGAGGAAGTAGGGATAGTAATCATGTGCAGCTGATTGATCAGGTGCAAGCAGTTTTAGTGATTCAATAAATTAAAGTAAACCACGGGTGGGTGGGAGTGGGGCAGGGAGGGAGGGGATTGCTGGTCTGTATTCAGGGGAAGCAGAGGCGAGACAGACCTAGGAACAGTTGGACAGACAGAGATGTGTAAATTAGGTGGGTAGGAGTAATTAGGCAAAGGAAGTCACAGGATGTGCATCAGAGTAAAACTATACATCAAAGAAGGCTTACATTCATAAAACTGGAAGTAAAAAAACAATGTGCTTAAATATAATATCAGAAAAATTAATATAATAATCTATATGAAGAGAAGGTAGCAGCAGATGATTGCTTGTAGATACCTTGCTTGAAGAGTGCAGCTTGCTGGTCTGTATTCAGGGGAAGCAGAGGCGAGACAGACCTAGGAACAGTTGGACAGACAGAGATGTGTAAATTAGGTGGGTAGGAGTAATTAGGCAAAGGAAGTCACAGGATGTGCATCAGAGTAAAACTATACATCAAAGAAGGCTTACATTCATAAAACTGGAAGTAAAAAAACAATGTGCTTAAATATAATATCAGAAAAATTAATATAATAATCTATATGAAGAGAAGGTAGCAGCAGATGATTGCTTGTAGATACCTTGCTTGAAGAGTGCAGCTTGCTGGTCTGTATTCAGGGGAAGCAGAGGCGAGATAGACCTAGGAACAGTTGGACAGACAGAGATGTGTAAATTAGGTGGGTAGGAGTAATTAGGCAAAGGAAGTCACAGGATGTGCATCAGAGTAAAACTATACATCAAAGAAGGCTTACATTCATAAAACTGGAAGTAAAAAAACAATGTGCTTAAATATAATATCAGAAAAATTATTATAATAATCTATATGAAGAGAAGGTAGCAGCAGATGATTGCTTGTAGATACCTTGCTTGAAGAGTGCAGCTTGCTGGTCTGTATTCAGGGGAAGCAGAGGCGAGATAGACCTAGGAACAGTTGGACAGACAGAGATGTGTAAATTAGGTGGGTAGGAGTAATTAGGCAAAGGAAGTCACAGGATGTGCATCAGAGTAAAACTATACATCAAAGAAGGCTTACATTCATAAAACTGGAAGTAAAAAAACAATGTGCTTAAATATAATATCAGAAAAATTAATATAATAATCTATATGAAGAGAAGGTAGCAGCAGATGATTGCTTGTAGATACCTTGCTTGAAGAGTGCAGCTTGCTGGTCTGTATTCAGGGGAAGCAGAGGCGAGTTAGACCTAGGAACAGTTGGACAGACAGAGATGTGTAAATTAGGTGGGTAGGAGTAATTAGGCAAAGGAAGTCACAGGATGTGCATCAGAGTAAAACTATATATCAAAGAAGGCTTACATTCATAAAACTGGAAGTAAAAAAACAATGTGCTTAAATATAATATCAGAAAAATTAATATAATAATCTATATGAAGAGAAGGTAGCAGCAGATGATTGCTTGTAGATACCTTGCTTGAAGAGTGCAGCTTGCTGGTCTGTATTCAGGGGAAGCAGAGGCGAGATAGACCTAGGAACAGTTGGACAGACAGAGATGTGTAAATTAGGTGGGTAGGAGTAATTAGGCAAAGGAAGTCACAGGATGTGCATCAGAGTAAAACTATACATCAAAGAAGGCTTACATTCATAAAACTGGAAGTAAAAAAACAATGTGCTTAAATATAATATCAGAAAAATTAATATAATAATCTATATGAAGAGAAGGTAGCAGCAGATGATTGCTTGTAGATACCTTGCTTGAAGAGTGCAGCTTGCTGGTCTGTATTCAGGGGAAGCAGAGGCGAGATAGACCTAGTAACAGTTGGACAGACAGAGATGTGTAAATTAGGTGGGTAGGAGTAATTAGGCAAAAAAAGTCACAGGATGTGCATCAGAGTAAAACTATACATCAAAGAAGGCTTACATTCATAAAACTGGAAGTAAAAAAACAATGTGCTTAAATATAATATCAGAAAAATTAATATAATAATCTATATGAAGAGAAGGTAGCAGCAGATGATTGCTTGTAGATACCTTGCTTGAAGAGTGCAGCTTGCTGGTCTGTATTCAGGGGAAGCAGAGGCGAGATAGACCTAGGAACAGTTGGACAGACAGAGATGTGTAAATTAGGTGGGTAGGAGTAATTAGGCAAAGGAAGTCACAGGATGTGCATCAGAGTAAAACTATACATCAAAGAAGGCTTACATTCATAAAACTGGAAGTAAAAAAACAATGTGCTTAAATATAATATCAGAAAAATTATTATAATAATCTATATGAAGAGAAGGTAGCAGCAGATGATTGCTTGTAGATACCTTGCTTGAAGAGTGCAGCTTGCTGGTCTGTATTCAGGGGAAGCAGAGGCGAGATAGACCTAGTAACAGTTGGACAGACAGAGATGTGTAAATTAGGTGGGTAGGAGTAATTAGGCAAAAAAAGTCACAGGATGTGCATCAGAGTAAAACTATACATCAAAGAAGGCTTACATTCATAAAACTGGAAGTAAAAAAACAATGTGCTTAAATATAATATCAGAAAAATTAATATAATAATCTATATGAAGAGAAGGTAGCAGCAGATGATTGCTTGTAGATACCTTGCTTGAAGAGTGCAGCTTGCTGGTCTGTATTCAGGGGAAGCAGAGGCGAGATAGACCTAGTAACAGTTGGACAGACAGAGATGTGTAAATTAGGTGGGTAGGAGTAATTAGGCAAAGGAAGTCACAGGATGTGCATCAGAGTAAAACTATACATCAAAGAAGGCTTACATTCATAAAACTGGAAGTAAAAAAACAATGTGCTTAAATATAATATCAGAAAAATTAATATAATAATCTATATGAAGAGAAGGTAGCAGCAGATGATTGCTTGTAGATACCTTGCTTGAAGAGTGCAGCTTGCTGGTCTGTATTCAGGGGAAGCATAGGCGAGACAGACCTAGGAACAGTTGGACAGACAGAGATGTGTAAATTAGGTGGGTAGGAGTAATTAGGCAAAGGAAGTCACAGGATGTGCATCAGAGTAAAACTATACATCAAAGAAGGCTTACATTCATAAAACTGGAAGTAAAAAAACAATGTGCTTAAATATAATATCAGAAAAATTATTATAATAATCTATATGAAGAGAAGGTAGCAGCAGATGATTGCTTGTAGATACCTTGCTTGAAGAGTGCAGCTTGCTGGTCTGTATTCAGGGGAAGCAGAGGCGAGATAGACCTAGTAACAGTTGGACAGACAGAGATGTGTAAATTAGGTGGGTAGGAGTAATTAGGCAAAGGAAGTCACAGGATGTGCATCAGAGTAAAACTATACATCAAAGAAGGCTTACATTCATAAAACTGGAAGTAAAAAAACAATGTGCTTAAATATAATATCAGAAAAATTAATATAATAATCTATATGAAGAGAAGGTAGCAGCAGATGATTGCTTGTAGATACCTTGCTTGAAGAGTGCAGCTTGCTGGTCTGTATTCAGGGGAAGCAGAGGCGAGACAGACCTAGGAACAGTTGGACAGACAGAGATGTGTAAATTAGGTGGGTAGGAGTAATTAGGCAAAGGAAGTCACAGGATGTGCATCAGAGTAAAACTATACATCAAAGAAGGCTTACATTCATAAAACTGGAAGTAAAAAAACAATGTGCTTAAATATAATATCAGAAAAATTAATATAATAATCTATATGAAGAGAAGGTAGCAGCAGATGATTGCTTGTAGATACCTTGCTTGAAGAGTGCAGCTTGCTGGTCTGTATTCAGGGGAAGCAGAGGCGAGATAGACCTAGGAACAGTTGGACAGACAGAGATGTGTAAATTAGGTGGGTAGGAGTAATTAGGCAAAGGAAGTCACAGGATGTGCATCAGAGTAAAACTATACATCAAAGAAGGCTTACATTCATAAAACTGGAAGTAAAAAAACAATGTGCTTAAATATAATATCAGAAAAATTTATATAATAATCTATATGAAGAGAAGGTAGCAGCAGATGATTGCTTGTAGATACCTTGCTTGAAGAGTGCAGCTTGCTGGTCTGTATTCAGGGGAAGCAGAGGCGAGATAGACCTAGGAACAGTTGGACAGACAGAGATGTGTAAATTAGGTGGGTAGGAGTAATTAGGCAAAGGAAGTCACAGGATGTGCATCAGAGTAAAACTATACATCAAAGAAGGCTTACATTCATAAAACTGGAAGTAAAAAAACAATGTGCTTAAATATAATATCAGAAAAATTAATATAATAATCTATATGAAGAGAAGGTAGCAGCAGATGATTGCTTGTAGATACCTTGCTTGAAGAGTGCAGCTTGCTGGTCTGTATTCAGGGGAAGCAGAGGCGAGATAGACCTAGTAACAGTTGGACAGACAGAGATGTGTAAATTAGGTGGGTAGGAGTAATTAGGCAAAGAAAGTCACAGGATGTGCATCAGAGTAAAACTATACATCAAAGAAGGCTTACATTCATAAAACTGGAAGTAAAAAAACAATGTGCTTAAATATAATATCAGAAAAATTATTATAATAATCTATATGAAGAGAAGGTAGCAGCAGATGATTGCTTGTAGATACCTTGCTTGAAGAGTGCAGCTTGCTGGTCTGTATTCAGGGGAAGCAGAGGCGAGATAGACCTAGTAACAGTTGGACAGACAGAGATGTGTAAATTAGGTGGGTAGGAGTAATTAGGCAAAGGAAGTCACAGGATGTGCATCAGAGTAAAACTATACATCAAAGAAGGCTTACATTCATAAAACTGGAAGTAAAAAAACAATGTGCTTAAATATAATATCAGAAAAATTAATATAATAATCTATATGAAGAGAAGGTAGCAGCAGATGATTGCTTGTAGATACCTTGCTTGAAGAGTGCAGCTTGCTGGTCTGTATTCAGGGGAAGCATAGGCGAGATAGACCTAGTAACAGTTGGACAGACAGAGATGTGTAAATTAGGTGGGTAGGAGTAATTAGGCAAAGGAAGTCACAGGATGTGCATCAGAGTAAAACTATACATCAAAGAAGGCTTACATTCATAAAACTGGAAGTAAAAAAACAATGTGCTTAAATATAATATCAGAAAAATTAATATAATAATCTATATGAAGAGAAGGTAGCAGCAGATGATTGCTTGTAGATACCTTGCTTGAAGAGTGCAGCTTGCTGGTCTGTATTCAGGGGAAGCAGAGGCGAGATAGACCTAGTAACAGTTGGACAGACAGAGATGTGTAAATTAGGTGGGTAGGAGTAATTAGGCAAAGGAAGTCACAGGATGTGCATCAGAGTAAAACTATACATCAAAGAAGGCTTACATTCATAAAACTGGAAGTAAAAAAACAATGTGCTTAAATATAATATCAGAAAAATTTATATAATAATCTATATGAAGAGAAGGTAGCAGCAGATGATTGCTTGTAGATACCTTGCTTGAAGAGTGCAGCTTGCTGGTCTGTATTCAGGGGAAGCAGAGGCGAGACAGACCTAGGAACAGTTGGACAGACAGAGATGTGTAAATTAGGTGGGTAGGAGTAATTAGGCAAAGGAAGTCACAGGATGTGCATCAGAGTAAAACTATACTTCAAAGAAGGCTTACATTCATAAAACTGGAAGTAAAAAAACAATGTGCTTAAATATAATATCAGAAAAATTTATATAATAATCTATATGAAGAGAAGGTAGCAGCAGATGATTGCTTGTAGATACCTTGCTTGAAGAGTGCAGCTTGCTGGTCTGTATTCAGGGGAAGCAGAGGCGAGATAGACCTAGTAACAGTTGGACAGACAGAGATGTGTAAATTAGGTGGGTAGGAGTAATTAGGCAAAGGAAGTCACAGGATGTGCATCAGAGTAAAACTATACATCAAAGAAGGCTTACATTCATAAAACTGGAAGTAAAAAAACTATGTGCTTAAATATAATATCAGAAAAATTAATATAATAATCTATATGAAGAGAAGGTAGCAGCAGATGATTGCTTGTAGATATCTTGCTTGAAGAGTGCAGCTTGCTGGTCTGTATTCAGGGTAAGCAGAGGCGAGACAGACCTAGGAACAGTTGGACAGACAGAGATGTGTAAATTAGGTGGGTAGGAGTAATTAGGCAAAGGAAGTCACAGGATGTGCATCAGAGTAAAACTATACATCAAAGAAGGCTTACATTCATAAAACTGGAAGTAAAAAAACAATGTGCTTAAATATAATATCAGAAAAATTAATATAATAATCTATATGAAGAGAAGGTAGCAGCAGATGATTGCTTGTAGATACCTTGCTTGAAGAGTGCAGCTTGCTGGTCTGTATTCAGGGGAAGCAGAGGCGAGACAGACCTAGGAACAGTTGGACAGACAGAGATGTGTAAATTAGGTGGGTAGGAGTAATTAGGCAAAGGAAGTCACAGGATGTGCATCAGAGTAAAACTATACATCAAAGAAGGCTTACATTCATAAAACTGGAAGTAAAAAAACAATGTACTTAAATATAATATCAGAAAAATTAATATAATAATCTATATGAAGAGAAGGTAGCAGCAGATGATTGCTTGTAGATACCTTGCTTGAAGTGCAGCTTGCTGGTCTGTATTCAGGGGAAGCAGAGGCGAGATAGACATAGGAACAGCTTGCTTGAAGAGTGCAGCTTGCTGGTCTGTATTCAGGGGAAGCAGAGGCGAGATAGACCTAGGAACAGCTTGCTTGAAGAGTGCAGCTTGCTGGTCAGTATTCAGGGGAAGCAGAGGCGAGATAGACCTAGGAACAGCTTGCTTGAAGAGTGCAGCTTGCTGGTCTGTATTCAGTGGAAGCAGAGGCGAGATAGACCTAGGAACAGCTTGCTTGAAGAGTGCAGCTTGCTGGTCTGTATTTAGGGGAAGCAGAGGCGAGATAGACCTAGGAACAGCTTGCTTGAAGAGTGCAGCTTGCTGGTTTGTTTTCGGGGGAAGCAGAGGCGTGATAGATCAAGGAACAGCTTGCTTGAAGAGTGCAGCTTGCTGGTTTGTTTTCGGGGGAAGCAGAGGCGTGATAGACCAAGGAACAGCTTGCTTGAAGAGTACAGCTTGCTGGTCTGTATTCGGGGGAAGCAGAGGCGAGATAGACCTAGGAAAAGCTTGCTTGAAGAGTGCAGCTTGCTGGTCTGTATTCAGGGGAAGCAGAGGCGAGATAGACCTAGGAACAGCTTGCTTGAAGAGTGCAGCTTGCTGGTCTGTATTCAGGGGAAGCAGAGGCGAGATAGACCTAGGAACAGCTTGCTTGAAGAGTGCAGCTTGCTGGTCTGTATTCAGGGGAAGCAGAGGCGAGATAGACCTAGGAACAGCTTGCTTGAAGAGTGCAGCTTGCTGGTCTGTATTCAGGGGAAGCAGAGGCGAGATAGACCTAGGAACAGCTTGCTTGAAGAGTGCAGCTTGCTGGTCTGTATTCAGGGGAAGCAGAGGCGAGATAGATCAAGGAACAGCTTGCTTGAAGAGTGCAGCTTGCTGGTATGTATTCAGGGGAAGCAGAGGCGAGATAGACCTAGGAACAGCTTGCTTGAAGAGTGCAGCTTGCTGGTCAGTATTCAGGGGAAGCAGAGGCGAGATAGACCTAGGAACAGCTTGCTTGAAGAGTGCAGCTTGCTGGTTTGTTTTCGGGGGAAGCAGAGGCGTGATAGATCAAGGAACAGCTTGCTTGAAGAGTGCAGCTTGCTGGTTTGTTTTCGGGGGAAGCAGAGGCGTGATAGACCAAGGAACAGCTTGCTTGAAGAGTACAGCTTGCTGGTCTGTATTCGGGGGAAGCAGAGGCGAGATAGACCTAGGAAAAGCTTGCTTGAAGAGTGCAGCTTGCTGGTCTGTATTCAGGGGAAGCAGAGGCGAGATAGACCTAGGAACAGCTTGCTTGAAGAGTGCAGCTTGCTGGTCTGTATTCAGGGGAAGCAGAGGCGAGATAGACCTAGGAACAGCTTGCTTGAAGAGTGCAGCTTGCTGGTCTGTATTCAGGGGAAGCAGAGGCGAGATAGACCTAGGAACAGCTTGCTTGAAGAGTGCAGCTTGCTGGTCTGTATTCAGGGGAAGCAGAGGCGAGATAGACCTAGGAACAGCTTGCTTGAAGAGTGCAGCTTGCTGGTCTGTATTCAGGTGAAGCAGAGGTGAGATAGACCTAGGAACAGCTTGCTTGAAGAGTGCAGCTTGCTGGTCTGTATTCAGGGGAAGCAGAGGCGAGATAGACCTAGGAACAGCTTGCTTGAAGAGTGCAGCTTGCTGGTCTGTATTCAGGGGAAGCAGAGGCGAGATAGACCTAGGAACAGCTTGCTTGAAGAGTGCAGCTTGCTGGTCTGTATTCAGGGGAAGCAGAGGCGAGATAGACCTAGGAACAGCTTGCTTGAAGAGTGCAGCTTGCTGGTCTGTATTCAGGGGAAGCAGAGGCGAGATAGACCTAGGAACAGCTTGCTTGAAGAGTGCAGCTTGCTGGTCTGTATTCAGGGGAAGCAGAGGCGAGATAGACCTAGGAACAGCTTGCTTGAAGAGTGCAGCTTGCTGGTCTGTATTCAGGGGAAGCAGAGGCGAGATAGACCTAGGAACAGCTTGCTTGAAGAGTGCAGCTTGCTGGTCTGTATTCAGGGGAAGCAGAGGTGAGATAGACCTAGGAACAGCTTGCTTGAAGAGTGCAGCTTGCTGGTCTGTATTCAGGGGAAGCAGAGGTGAGATAGACCTAGGAACAGCTTCCTTGAAGAGTGCAGCTTGCTGGTCTGTATTCAGGTGAAGCAGAGGTGAGATAGACTTAGGAACAGCTTGCTTGAAGAGTGCAGCTTGCTGGTATGTTTTCAGGGGAAGCAGAGGCGAGATAGACCTAGGAACAGCTTGCTTGAAGAGTGCAGCTTGCTGGTCTGTATTCAGGGGAAGCAGAGGCGAGATAGACCTAGGAACAGCTTGCTTGAAGAGTACAGCTTGCTGGTCTGTATTCAGGGGAAGCAGAGGCGAGATAGACCTAGGAACAGCTTGCTTGAAGAGTGCAGCTTGCTGGTCTTTATTCAGGTGAAGCAGAGGCGAGATAGACCTAGGAACAGCTTGCTTGAAGAGTGCAGCTTGCTGGTCTGTATTCAGGGGAAGCAGAGGTGAGATAGACCTAGGAACAGCTTGCTTGAAGAGTGCAGCTTTCTGGTCTGTATTCAGGGGAAGCAGAGGCGAGATAGACCTAGGAACAGCTTGCTTGTAGAGTGCAGCTTGCTGGTCTGTATTCAGGGGAAGCAGAGGCGAGATAGACCTAGAAACAGCTTGCTTGAAGAGTGCAGCTTGCTGGTCTGTATTCAGGGGAAGCAGAGGCGAGATAGATCAAGGAACAGCTTGCTTGAAGAGTGCAGCTTGCTGGTCTGTATTCAGGGGAAGCAGAGGCGAGATAGACCTAGGAACAGCTTGCTTGAAGAGTGCAGCTTGCTGGTCTGTATTCAGGGGAAGCAGAGGCGAGATAGACCTAGGAACAGCTTGCTTGAAGAGTGCAGCTTGCTGGTCAGTATTCAGGGGAAGCAGAGGCGAGATAGACCTAGGAACAGCTTGCTTGAAGAGTGCAGCTTGCTGGTCTGTATTCAGTGGAAGCAGAGGCGAGATAGACCTAGGAACAGCTTGCTTGAAGAGTGCAGCTTGCTGGTCTGTATTCAGGGGAAGCAGAGGCGAGATAGACCTAGGAACAGCTTGCTTGAAGAGTGCAGCTTGCTGGTTTGTTTTCGGGGGAAGCAGAGGCGTGATAGATCAAGGAACAGCTTGCTTGAAGAGTGCAGCTTGCTGGTTTGTTTTCGGGGGAAGCAGAGGCGTGATAGACCAAGGAACAGCTTGCTTGAAGAGTACAGCTTGCTGGTCTGTATTCGGGGGAAGCAGAGGCGAGATAGACCTAGGAAAAGCTTGCTTGAAGAGTGCAGCTTGCTGGTCTGTATTCAGGGGAAGCAGAGGCGAGATAGACCTAGGAACAGCTTGCTTGAAGAGTGCAGCTTGCTGGTCTGTATTCAGGGGAAGCAGAGGCGAGATAGACCTAGGAACAGCTTGCTTGAAGAGTGCAGCTTGCTGGTCTGTTTTCAGGGGAAGCAGAGGCGAGATAGACCTAGGAACAGCTTGCTTGAAGAGTGCAGCTTGCTGGTCTGTATTCAGGGGAAGCAGAGGCGAGATAGACCTAGGAACAGCTTGCTTGAAGAGTGCAGCTTGCTGGTCTGTATTCAGGTGAAGCAGAGGTGAGATAGACCTAGGAACAGCTTGCTTGAAGAGTGCAGCTTGCTGGTCTGTATTCAGGGGAAGCAGAGGCGAGATAGACCTAGGAACAGCTTGCTTGAAGAGTGCAGCTTGCTGGTCTGTATTCAGGGGAAGCAGAGGCGAGATAGACCTAGGAACAGCTTGCTTGAAGAGTGCAGCTTGCTGGTCTGTATTCAGGGGAAGCAGAGGCGAGATAGACCTAGGAACAGCTTGCTTGAAGAGTGCAGCTTGCTGGTCTGTATTCAGGGGAAGCAGAGGCGAGATAGACCTAGGAACAGCTTGCTTGAAGAGTGCAGCTTGCTGGTCTGTATTCAGGGGAAGCAGAGGCGAGATAGACCTAGGAACAGCTTGCTTGAAGAGTGCAGCTTGCTGGTCTGTATTCAGGGGAAGCAGAGGCGAGATAGACCTAGGAACAGCTTGCTTGAAGAGTGCAGCTTGCTGGTCTGTATTCAGGGGAAGCAGAGGTGAGATAGACCTAGGAACAGCTTGCTTGAAGAGTGCAGCTTGCTGGTCTGTATTCAGGGGAAGCAGAGGTGAGATAGACCTAGGAACAGCTTCCTTGAAGAGTGCAGCTTGCTGGTCTGTATTCAGGTGAAGCAGAGGTGAGATAGACCTAGGAACAGCTTGCTTGAAGAGTGCAGCTTGCTGGTCTGTATTCAGGGGAAGCAGAGGCGAGATAGACCTAGGAACAGCTTGCTTGAAGAGTGCAGCTTGCTGGTCTGTATTCAGGGGAAGCAGAGGCGAGATAGACCTAGGAACAGCTTGCTTGAAGAGTGCAGCTTGCTGGTCTGTATTCAGGTGAAGCAGAGGCGAGATAGACCTAGGAACAGCTTGCTTGAAGAGTGCAGCTAGCTGGTCTGTATTCAGGGGAAGCAGAGGCGAGATAGACCTTGGAACAGCTTGCTTGAAGAGTGCAGCTTTCTGGTCTGTATTCAGGGGAAGCAGAGGCGAGATAGACCTAGGAACAGCTTGCTTGAAGAGTGCAGCTTGCTGGTCTGTATTCAGGGGAAGCAGAGGCGAGATAGACCTAGAAACAGCTTGCTTGAAGAGTGCAGCTTGCTGGTCTGTATTCAGGGGAAGCAGAGGCGAGATAGACCTAGGAACAGCTTGCTTGAAGAGTGCAGCTTGCTGGTCTGTATTCAGGGGAAGCAGAGGCGAGATAGACTTAGGAACAGCTTGCTTGAAGAGTGCAGCTTGCTGGTCTGTATTCAGGGGAAGCAGAGGCGAGATAGACCTAGGAACAGCTTGCTTGAAGAGTGCAGCTTGCTGGTCTGTATTCAGGGGAAGCAGAGGCGAGATAGACCTAGGAACAGCTTGCTTGAAGAGTGCAGCTTGCTGGTCTGTATTCAGGGGAAGCAGAGGCGAGATAGACCTAGGAACAGCTTGCTTGAAGAGTGCAGCTTGCTGGTCTGTATTCAGGGGAAGCAGAGGTGAGATAGACCTAGGAACAGCTTGCTTGAAGAGTGCAGCTTGCTGGTCTGTATTCAGGTGAAGCAGAGGTGAGATAGACCTAGGAACAGCTTGCTTGAAGAGTACAGCTTGCTGGTCTGTATTCAGGGGAAGCAGAGGCGAGATAGACCTAGGAACAGCTTGCTTGAAGAGTGCAGCTTGCTGGTCTGTATTCAGGGGAAGCAGAGGCGAGATAGACCTAGGAACAGCTTGCTTGAAGAGTGCAGCTTGCTGGTCTGTATTCAGGGGAAGCAGAGGCGAGATAGACCTAGGAACAGCTTGCTTGAAGAGTGCAGCTTGCTGGTCTGTATTCAGGGGAAGCAGAGGCGAGATAGACCTAGGAACAGCTTTCTAAAGAGTGCAGCTTGCTGGTCTGTATTCAGGGGAAGCAGAGGTGAGATAGACCTAGGAACAGCTTGCTTGAAGAGTGCAGCTTTCTGGTCTGTATTTAGGGGAAACAGAGGCGAGATAGACCTAGGAACAGCTTGCTTGAAGAGTGCAGCTTGCTGGTCTGTATTCAGGGGAAGCAGAGGCGAGATAGACCTAGGAACAGCTTGCTTGAAGAGTGCAGCTTGCTGGTCTGTATTCAGGGGAAGCAGAGGCGAGATAGACCTAGGAACAGCTTGCTTGAAGAGTGCAGCTTGCTGGTCTGTATTCAGGTGAAGCAGAGGTGAGATAGACCTAGGAACAGCTTGCTTGAAGAGTGCAGCTTGCTGGTCTGTATTCAGGGGAAGCAGAGGCGAGATAGACCTAGGAACAGCTTGCTTGAAGAGTGCAGCTTGCTGGTCTGTATTCAGGGGAAGCAGAGGCGAGATAGACCTAGGAACAGCTTGCTTGAAGAGTGCAGCTTGCTGGTCTGTATTCAGGGGAAGCAGAGGCGAGATAGACCTAGGAACAGCTTGCTTGAAGAGTGCAGCTTGCTGGTCTGTATTCAGGGGAAGCAGAGGCGAGATAGACCTAGGAACAGCTTGCTTGAAGAGTGCAGCTTGCTGGTCTGTATTCAGGGGAAGCAGAGGCGAGATAGACCTAGGAACAGCTTGCTTGAAGAGTGCAGCTTGCTGGTCTGTATTCAGGGGAAGCAGAGGCGAGATAGACCTAGGAACAGCTTGCTTGAAGAGTGCAGCTTGCTGGTCTGTATTCAGGGGAAGCAGAGGTGAGATAGACCTAGGAACAGCTTGCTTGAAGAGTGCAGCTTGCTGGTCTGTATTCAGGGGAAGCAGAGGTGAGATAGACCTAGGAACAGCTTCCTTGAAGAGTGCAGCTTGCTGGTCTGTATTCAGGTGAAGCAGAGGTGAGATAGACTTAGGAACAGCTTGCTTGAAGAGTGCAGCTTGCTGGTCTGTATTCAGGGGAAGCAGAGGCGAGATAGACCTAGGAACAGCTTGCTTGAAGAGTGCAGCTTGCTGGTCTGTATTCAGGGGAAGCAGAGGCGAGATAGACCTAGGAACAGCTTGCTTGAAGAGTACAGCTTGCTGGTCTGTATTCAGGGGAAGCAGAGGCGAGATAGACCTAGGAACAGCTTGCTTGAAGAGTGCAGCTTGCTGGTCTGTATTCAGGTGAAGCAGAGGCGAGATAGACCTAGGAACAGCTTGCTTGAAGAGTGCAGCTTGCTGGTCTGTATTCAGGGGAAGCAGAGGCGAGATAGACCTTGGAACAGCTTGCTTGAAGAGTGCAGCTTTCTGGTCTGTATTCAGGGGAAGCAGAGGCGAGATAGACCTAGGAACAGCTTGCTTGAAGAGTGCAGCTTGCTGGTCTGTATTCAGGTGAAGCAGAGGTGAGATAGACCTAGGAACAGCTTGCTTGAAGAGTGCAGCTTGCTGGTCTGTATTCAGGGGAAGCAGAGGCGAGATAGACCTAGGAACAGCTTGCTTGAAGAGTACAGCTTGCTGGTCTGTATTCAGGGGAAGCAGAGGCGAGATAGACCTAGGAACAGCTTGCTTGAAGAGTGCAGCTTGCTGGTCTGTATTCAGGTGAAGCAGAGGCGAGATAGACCTAGGAACAGCTTGCTTGAAGAGTGCAGCTAGCTGGTCTGTATTCAGGGGAAGCAGAGGCGAGATAGACCTTGGAACAGCTTGCTTGAAGAGTGCAGCTTTCTGGTCTGTATTCAGGGGAAGCAGAGGCGAGATAGACCTAGGAACAGCTTGCTTGAAGAGTGCAGCTTGCTGGTCTGTATTCAGGGGAAGCAGAGGCGAGATAGACCTAGAAACAGCTTGCTTGAAGAGTGCAGCTTGCTGGTCTGTATTCAGGGGAAGCAGAGGCGAGATAGACCTAGGAACAGCTTGCTTGAAGAGTGCAGCTTGCTGGTCTGTATTCAGGGGAAGCAGAGGCGAGATAGACCTAGGAACAGCTTGCTTGAAGAGTGCAGCTTGCTGGTCTGTATTCAGGGGAAGCAGAGGCGAGATAGACCTAGGAACAGCTTGCTTGAAGAGTGCAGCTTGCTGGTCTGTATTCAGGGGAAGCAGAGGCGAGATAGACCTAGGAACAGCTTGCTTGAAGAGTGCAGCTTGCTGGTCTGTATTCAGGGGAAGCAGAGGCGAGATAGACCTAGGAACAGCTTGCTTGAAGAGTGCAGCTTGCTGGTCTGTATTCAGGGGAAGCAGAGGTGAGATAGACCTAGGAACAGCTTGCTTGAAGAGTGCAGCTTGCTGGTCTGTATTCAGGTGAAGCAGAGGTGAGATAGACCTAGGAACAGCTTGCTTGAAGAGTACAGCTTGCTGGTCTGTATTCAGGGGAAGCAGAGGCGAGATAGACCTAGGAACAGCTTGCTTGAAGAGTGCAGCTTGCTGGTCTGTATTCAGGGGAAGCAGAGGCGAGATAGACCTAGGAACAGCTTGCTTGAAGAGTGCAGCTTGCTGGTCTGTATTCAGGGGAAGCAGAGGCGAGATAGACCTAGGAACAGCTTGCTTGAAGAGTGCAGCTTGCTGGTCTGTATTCAGGGGAAGCAGAGGCGAGATAGACCTAGGAACAGCTTTCTAAAGAGTGCAGCTTGCTGGTCTGTATTCAGGGGAAGCAGAGGTGAGATAGACCTAGGAACAGCTTGCTTGAAGAGTGCAGCTTTCTGGTCTGTATTCAGGGGAAACAGAGGCGAGATAGACCTAGGAACAGCTTGCTTGAAGAGTGCAGCTTGCTGGTCTGTATTCAGGGGAAGCAGAGGCGAGATAGACCTAGGAACAGCTTGCTTGAAGAGTGCAGCTTGCTGGTCTGTATTCAGGGGAAGCAGAGGCGAGATAGACCTAGGAACAGCTTGCTTGAAGAGTGCAGCTTGCTGGTCTGTATTCAGGTGAAGCAGAGGTGAGATAGACCTAGGAACAGCTTGCTTGAAGAGTGCAGCTTGCTGGTCTGTATTCAGGGGAAGCAGAGGCGAGATAGACCTAGGAACAGCTTGCTTGAAGAGTGCAGCTTGCTGGTCTGTATTCAGGGGAAGCAGAGGCGAGATAGACCTAGGAACAGCTTGCTTGAAGAGTGCAGCTTGCTGGTCTGTATTCAGGGGAAGCAGAGGCGAGATAGACCTAGGAACAGCTTGCTTGAAGAGTGCAGCTTGCTGGTCTGTATTCAGGGGAAGCAGAGGCGAGATAGACCTAGGAACAGCTTGCTTGAAGAGTGCAGCTTGCTGGTCTGTATTCAGGGGAAGCAGAGGCGAGATAGACCTAGGAACAGCTTGCTTGAAGAGTGCAGCTTGCTGGTCTTTATTCAGGTGAAGCAGAGGCGAGATAGACCTAGGAACAGCTTGCTTGAAGAGTGCAGCTTGCTGGTCTGTATTCAGGGGAAGCAGAGGCGAGATAGACCTAGGAACAGCTTGCTTGAAGAGTGCAGCTTGCTGGTCTGTATTCAGGGGAAGCAGAGGTGAGATAGACCTAGGAACAGCTTCCTTGAAGAGTGCAGCTTGCTGGTCTGTATTCAGGTGAAGCAGAGGTGAGATAGACTTAGGAACAGCTTGCTTGAAGAGTGCAGCTTGCTGGTCTGTATTCAGGGGAAGCAGAGGCGAGATAGACCTAGGAACAGCTTGCTTGAAGAGTGCAGCTTGCTGGTCTGTATTCAGGGGAAGCAGAGGCGAGATAGACCTAGGAACAGCTTGCTTGAAGAGTACAGCTTGCTGGTCTGTATTCAGGGGAAGCAGAGGCGAGATAGACCTAGGAACAGCTTGCTTGAAGAGTGCAGCTTGCTGGTCTGTATTCAGGGGAAGCAGAGGCGAGATAGACCTAGGAACAGCTTGCTTGAAGAGTGCAGCTTGCTGGTCTGTATTCAGGGGAAGCAGAGGCGAGATAGACCTTGGAACAGCTTGCTTGAAGAGTGCAGCTTTCTGGTCTGTATTCAGGGGAAGCAGAGGCGAGATAGACCTAGGAACAGCTTGCTTGTAGAGTGCAGCTTGCTGGTCTGTATTCAGGTGAAGCAGAGGCGAGATAGACCTAGAAACAGCTTGCTTGAAGAGTGCAGCTTGCTGGTCTGTATTCAGGGGAAGCAGAGGCGAGATAGATCAAGGAACAGCTTGCTTGAAGAGTGCAGCTTGCTGGTCTGTATTCAGGGGAAGCAGAGGCGAGATAGACCTAGGAACAGCTTGCTTGAAGAGTGCAGCTTGCTGGTCTGTATTCAGGGGAAGCAGAGGCGAGATAGACCTAGGAACAGCTTGCTTGAAGAGTGCAGCTTGCTGGTCAGTATTCAGGGGAAGCAGAGGCGAGATAGACCTAGGAACAGCTTGCTTGAAGAGTGCAGCTTGCTGGTCTGTATTCAGTGGAAGCAGAGGCGAGATAGACCTAGGAACAGCTTGCTTGAAGAGTGCAGCTTGCTGGTCTGTATTCAGGGGAAGCAGAGGCGAGATAGACCTAGGAACAGCTTGCTTGAAGAGTGCAGCTTGCTGGTTTGTTTTCGGGGGAAGCAGAGGCGTGATAGATCAAGGAACAGCTTGCTTGAAGAGTGCAGCTTGCTGGTCTGTATTCAGGGGAAGCAGAGGCGAGATAGACCTAGGAACAGCTTGCTTGAAGAGTGCAGCTTGCTGGTCTGTATTCAGGGGAAGCAGAGGCGAGATAGACCTAGGAACAGCTTGCTTGAAGAGTGCAGCTTGCTGGTCTGTATTCAGGGGAAGCAGAGGCGAGATAGACCTAGGAACAGCTTGCTTGAAGAGTGCAGCTTGCTGGTCTGTATTCAGGGGAAGCAGAGGCGAGATAGACCTAGGAACAGCTTGCTTGAAGAGTGCAGCTTGCTGGTCTGTATTCAGGGGAAGCAGAGGCGAGATAGACCTAGGAACAGCTTGCTTGAAGAGTGCAGCTTGCTGGTCTGTATTCAGGGGAAGCAGAGGTGAGATAGACCTAGGAACAGCTTGCTTGAAGAGTGCAGCTTGCTGGTCTGTATTCAGGGGAAGCAGAGGTGAGATAGACCTAGGAACAGCTTCCTTGAAGAGTGCAGCTTGCTGGTCTGTATTCAGGTGAAGCAGAGGTGAGATAGACTTAGGAACAGCTTGCTTGAAGAGTGCAGCTTGCTGGTCTGTATTCAGGTGAAGCAGAGGCGAGATAGACCTAGGAACAGCTTGCTTGAAGAGTGCAGCTTGCTGGTCTGTATTCAGGGGAAGCAGAGGCGAGATAGACCTAGGAACAGCTTGCTTGAAGAGTACAGCTTGCTGGTCTGTATTCAGGGGAAGCAGAGGCGAGATAGACCTAGGAACAGCTTGCTTGAAGAGTGCAGCTTGCTGGTCTTTATTCAGGTGAAGCAGAGGCGAGATAGACCTAGGAACAGCTTGCTTGAAGAGTGCAGCTTGCTGGTCTGTATTCAGGGGAAGCAGAGGCGAGATAGACCTTGGAACAGCTTGCTTGAAGAGTGCAGCTTTCTGGTCTGTATTCAGGGGAAGCAGAGGCGAGATAGACCTAGGAACAGCTTGCTTGTAGAGTGCAGCTTGCTGGTCTGTATTCAGGGGAAGCAGAGGCGAGATAGACCTAGAAACAGCTTGCTTGAAGAGTGCAGCTTGCTGGTCTGTATTCAGGGGAAGCAGAGGCGAGATAGATCAAGGAACAGCTTGCTTGAAGAGTACAGCTTGCTGGTCTGTATTCAGGGGAAGCAGAGGCGAGATAGACCTAGGAACAGCTTGCTTGAAGAGTGCAGCTTGCTGGTCTGTATTCAGGGGAAGCAGAGGCGAGATAGACCTAGGAACAGCTTGCTTGAAGAGTGCAGCTTGCTGGTCAGTATTCAGGGGAAGCAGAGGCGAGATAGACCTAGGAACAGCTTGCTTGAAGAGTGCAGCTTGCTGGTCTGTATTCAGTGGAAGCAGAGGCGAGATAGACCTAGGAACAGCTTGCTTGAAGAGTGCAGCTTGCTGGTCTGTATTCAGGGGAAGCAGAGGCGAGATAGACCTAGGAACAGCTTGCTTGAAGAGTGCAGCTTGCTGGTTTGTTTTCGGGGGAAGCAGAGGCGTGATAGATCAAGGAACAGCTTGCTTGAAGAGTGCAGCTTGCTGGTTTGTTTTCGGGGGAAGCAGAGGCGTGATAGACCAAGGAACAGCTTGCTTGAAGAGTACAGCTTGCTGGTCTGTATTCGGGGGAAGCAGAGGCGAGATAGACCTAGGAAAAGCTTGCTTGAAGAGTGCAGCTTGCTGGTCTGTATTCAGGGGAAGCAGAGGCGAGATAGACCTAGGAACAGCTTGCTTGAAGAGTGCAGCTTGCTGGTCTGTATTCAGGGGAAGCAGAGGCGAGATAGACCTAGGAACAGCTTGCTTGAAGAGTGCAGCTTGCTGGTCTGTTTTCAGGGGAAGCAGAGGCGAGATAGACCTAGGAACAGCTTGCTTGAAGAGTGCAGCTTGCTGGTCTGTATTCAGGGGAAGCAGAGGCGAGATAGACCTAGGAACAGCTTGCTTGAAGAGTGCAGCTTGCTGGTCTGTATTCAGGTGAAGCAGAGGTGAGATAGACCTAGGAACAGCTTGCTTGAAGAGTGCAGCTTGCTGGTCTGTATTCAGGGGAAGCAGAGGCGAGATAGACCTAGGAACAGCTTGCTTGAAGAGTGCAGCTTGCTGGTCTGTATTCAGGGGAAGCAGAGGCGAGATAGACCTAGGAACAGCTTGCTTGAAGAGTGCAGCTTGCTGGTCTGTATTCAGGGGAAGCAGAGGCGAGATAGACCTAGGAACAGCTTGCTTGAAGAGTGCAGCTTGCTGGTCTGTATTCAGGGGAAGCAGAGGCGAGATAGACCTAGGAACAGCTTGCTTGAAGAGTGCAGCTTGCTGGTCTGTATTCAGGGGAAGCAGAGGCGAGATAGACCTAGGAACAGCTTGCTTGAAGAGTGCAGCTTGCTGGTCTGTATTCAGGGGAAGCAGAGGCGAGATAGACCTAGGAACAGCTTGCTTGAAGAGTGCAGCTTGCTGGTCTGTATTCAGGGGAAGCAGAGGTGAGATAGACCTAGGAACAGCTTGCTTGAAGAGTGCAGCTTGCTGGTCTGTATTCAGGGGAAGCAGAGGTGAGATAGACCTAGGAACAGCTTCCTTGAAGAGTGCAGCTTGCTGGTCTGTATTCAGGTGAAGCAGAGGTGAGATAGACCTAGGAACAGCTTGCTTGAAGAGTGCAGCTTGCTGGTCTGTATTCAGGGGAAGCAGAGGCGAGATAGACCTAGGAACAGCTTGCTTGAAGAGTACAGCTTGCTGGTCTGTATTCAGGGGAAGCAGAGGCGAGATAGACCTAGGAACAGCTTGCTTGAAGAGTGCAGCTTGCTGGTCTGTATTCAGGTGAAGCAGAGGCGAGATAGACCTAGGAACAGCTTGCTTGAAGAGTGCAGCTTGCTGGTCTGTATTCAGGGGAAGCAGAGGCGAGATAGACCTTGGAACAGCTTGCTTGAAGAGTGCAGCTTTCTGGTCTGTATTCAGGGGAAGCAGAGGCGAGATAGACCTAGGAACAGCTTGCTTGAAGAGTGCAGCTTGCTGGTCTGTATTCAGGGGAAGCAGAGGTGAGATAGACCTAGAAACAGCTTGCTTGAAGAGTGCAGCTTGCTGGTCTGTATTCAGGGGAAGCAGAGGCGAGATAGACCTAGGAACAGCTTGCTTGAAGAGTGCAGCTTGCTGGTCTGTATTCAGGGGAAGCAGAGGCGAGATAGACCTAGGAACAGCTTGCTTGAAGAGTGCAGCTTGCTGGTCTGTATTCAGGGGAAGCAGAGGCGAGATAGACCTAGGAACAGCTTGCTTGAAGAGTGCAGCTTGCTGGTCTGTATTCAGGGGAAGCAGAGGCGAGATAGACCTAGGAACAGCTTGCTTGAAGAGTGCAGCTTGCTGGTCTGTATTCAGGGGAAGCAGAGGCGAGATAGACCTAGGAACAGCTTGCTTGAAGAGTGCAGCTTGCTGGTCTGTATTCAGGGGAAGCAGAGGTGAGATAGACCTAGGAACAGCTTGCTTGAAGAGTGCAGCTTGCTGGTCTGTATTCAGGTGAAGCAGAGGTGAGATAGACCTAGGAACAGCTTGCTTGAAGAGTACAGCTTGCTGGTCTGTATTCAGGGGAAGCAGAGGCGAGATAGACCTAGGAACAGCTTGCTTGAAGAGTGCAGCTTGCTGGTCTGTATTCAGGGGAAGCAGAGGCGAGATAGACCTAGGAACAGCTTGCTTGAAGAGTGCAGCTTGCTGGTCTGTATTCAGGGGAAGCAGAGGCGAGATAGACCTAGGAACAGCTTGCTTGAAGAGTGCAGCTTGCTGGTCTGTATTCAGGGGAAGCAGAGGCGAGATAGACCTAGGAACAGCTTTCTAAAGAGTGCAGCTTGCTGGTCTGTATTCAGGGGAAGCAGAGGTGAGATAGACCTAGGAACAGCTTGCTTGAAGAGTGCAGCTTTCTGGTCTGTATTTAGGGGAAACAGAGGCGAGATAGACCTAGGAACAGCTTGCTTGAAGAGTGCAGCTTGCTGGTCTGTATTCAGGGGAAGCAGAGGCGAGATAGACCTAGAAACAGCTTGCTTGAAGAGTGCAGCTTGCTGGTCTGTATTCAGGGGAAGCAGAGGCGAGATAGACCTAGGAACAGCTTGCTTGAAGAGTGCAGCTTGCTGGTCTGTATTCAGGGGAAGCAGAGGCGAGATAGACCTAGGAACAGCTTGCTTGAAGAGTGCAGCTTGCTGGTCTGTATTCAGGGGA
Organism: Discoglossus pictus; assembly: GCA_027410445.1. Classification (NCBI taxonomy): domain Eukaryota; kingdom Metazoa; phylum Chordata; class Amphibia; order Anura; family Alytidae; genus Discoglossus; species Discoglossus pictus. The sequence goes on along the minus strand of CM050165.1, from coordinate 174,862,661 downwards.
AGCAGAGGCGAGATAGACCTAGGAACAGCTTGCTTGAAGAGTGCAGCTTGCTGGTCTGTATTCAGGGGAAGCAGAGGCGAGATAGACCTAGGAACAGCTTGCTTGAAGGCAAGTAATGGAAAATAATAAAACCTAACTTTTAATAAAAATGGTTAAAATACTTTTACTCTTTAATAAAATAATTGCCGTAGATGGTATTGGGAAAAAGTATTTGTTTTTTTAGCACATTTTCAAAATGTGTATTTCTTATTTATCCCCCTCATTACAGAAGAAATTAATAATAATTTGTCCAAAATCTAAATCCTTGCCCAATAGATAGTGATATATATCACCATCTGGGTTATTTATAATAGTGTATAGGTTTTTATCTAATACAGTGCTAAGGAGTGGATGAATTGAGTTGCTATGTACTGTCAACAGAAAGCTACTAGTAGGAAACAGAAAAGCTAAAAATATCCCATTGAGTTGTGGATGCAGCTTGCTACAGCAAATACTGGAGAATCTTCTGTGTACAAAGGTGGCAGATTATACAACATGTTATAGTTATGACAATATATACTTCACGGAGATTAGAGGATATATTTACGAATGCGAATTAAGATGCAATCAAACAAAATAATTTACAGCAATCTTTTTTCAAATTAAACAATATAGAAGGATACATGTTTGAAGTATCTATATTACTTCACATATAGGGCAGCAAATTTCTGGACAGCGCCATATCTCCTCTTTGAGAAAGTGACCACACAAAATGTGTTAGAGAGAGAAACACTTTATAGAAGTTATTTGCTGTAGTGAGCTGCATCAAAAGCCTAATGGGATCTTTTTTAATTACAACAGTTGAGCTTTTCTATTTCCTACTACCCTCAGAATTTAATAGCCTTATATCAACAGTATTTGGCAACTCAATTCATCCATTGCTTACTGCTGTATTAGATAAAAACCTATCCACTCGTAAAAAATAACTCAGATGGTAATATAAATGAATATCTAAAGGCTTTGTCAAGTGAACTTTTTGTGCCAAGAGGTTTTAGTCTGACAAGACGACATCCCTTGAGGTAAGAGGAAAAAATATTTCACCTTAAAGAAAGAAAAGGGTTCTTCACAGTTAGGGTGGTTAAACTGTGGAATTCTCTACCAAAGGAGGTGGCAACAGCGAATTCAATAGATAACTTTAAAAAGGGGTTATATATATTTTTGAATAAAGAGGGCATTCAAGGTTATCCTAGAAGGAATATTGATCCAGAGAGAAATATGATTGCCAGTCTCTGGGGTCAGGAATGAATCTTGCTTTTTTCCCCCCTTATGAGACAATTGGCACAGTTTCAATGTTTTTTTTTTTCTGTTTGCCTTCCTCTGGATCAATTAACAATTCTTAACAAATAATCTTAAAAAGGTTGAACTTGATGGACTAATAGTCTTTATTCAACCTCAAATACTATGTAACTTTGTAACTAAGTAACTATGATTTGGATATGGGACTATTAAGTTTAACAATTACTATTAGTTTCTTGTGTAATAAGGGGTATATATAAGAAATATACCCTTTGAAAATTACTTTTTCCTAATACCATCTACAGCAATTGTTTTTATTACAGCACAAAAATATTTTTGCCATGTACTGTATATTAAAAGTTATACTTTATTAATTTTCACTGGTCAGTGAGTGCATCCAATTAATGATAATTTTTGTCTTCAGTGGGTGATTTATAATCTAAGTAGAGCTAATACCACATTATGTATCTCTCAGTCCTATCAGTGGGTGATATCTTGTTATCTGCCAGGAGGAGACTTACATGAAGGAGCTGCAAATGCAAACTTGATTAAATGGTGATCAGACCAGATGACAGAGTCTATTGATATGTGTGATGTTTCCAATTTTCCCACTAATGTGGATACTAGAAAAATCAACCTTACATCAAAGTTTGGTGGTTAAAGGCTGTAACAACCCACATAATTAATGAAAATGAATAATAAGCAACATTGAAGGAATTAGGGAACCTTGTTAGTACTTATTATTGAGGTGCGCCTGACGGGCCGTTTTGCTGCATACCATGCAGCTTCCTCAGAGGCTCTCCAACATTAGTCATTAGTGGAGAAATTGGGGCATCAGCATTTAGGTTTTGTTTTTGTTTTTTTAATTGTTTTTATTATGTATTTCATATTTAGATGATCCCATGATTATCTGTTAACATATGAGGATCAACAAATGTATCTTTATTTTTCCTCTACACAGTGAATTATTGGAACTTGTAATACTTATCTTCCCTGTGTATTATTATTTATATTTACAGCTATGGCTCCCAGTTGGTAATATATTGATTGTATATATGTTGAAAGATTGGTTATTATGCACTGTATTCAATCCATATGAATTTAAATGTAATATTGACTCAGATAAGGGCACTCTAACATTTTTCCCTCTTGTTTTTTTATTTTTTTATCAGAACATTTGCTCAACAGTGAGAGAGTTAATAGTTTAAACATCCTGCTGTGTTTACAAGCACAAGGAAAACACAGGAACAGAAAAAAGGCCTGACTAAGAGCACAATGTAGCTGACTAGAGGTGTTAATAGTTCTTTGAAGAGCTGATATCTGCATTCTTTTTAGATATACTGTAGATTACAGGCAGCATGGCTAGCAGTAGTTGTGAAACCTAATTGTGGTGTATTATTATCCAATTCATGACTTGTACATATCCAGTATGTTACCTGAACATTTAAAGTGCCGACCAAAGACATGATTTTACAAATATTAGTGTAATTCTTGGTCCAATTCCTGGCAGGAGACAGGCAAACCAATATAATAATGGCCAAGGTAACATTTCCAAGGTAGACATAGAATGTATGAGTTCAGATAAGCATGCTCGGTCACGGCAGTCAATAGTATAGAATAGTAAGCCATTGTGCAAAAACTAACACATTTCCTCCAACTTGCTAATCACCTGCCACAGACAACCTCAAAGCTCATAATTATAAACATTCAAAAAGGGTAAAGAGGCACCCTAAGACATTAACTATCACCCATTTTATTTGCTGAACTTAGATTTAAATTATTTTCCTGACAGTCTGATCTCCTGTGTTTAACCCATAGGCCTTCCTATGCTATTATGAAACTTTAGATTAAAACTGGCAAGAATTTTTTTTCTTTTGGGGAGGAGTACGCTAAAGTAAATAGCCTTTGCAGCATACATTAATCTTGTTGCAACATATGTACTCATACTTAACTGATAAAAACATATCTTCCATTCATTAACATGTTGATTTCTACCAGAATTTAGTAAAACGCTGAATTATAAAAAGCTTACCACATGCCTTTAATGTATCCTATTCTCTTTTAATACTACAAAATAGCCATAATGGTACATTCTTTCTTAACAGAACATGACAATCTAACAGGGCCCTTCACCAGCAGTCCACTCATATACAATGCCTTGCAAAAGTATTCACCCCCCTTGGCATTTTTGGTGTTGTATTGCCTCACAACCTGGAATTAACATGGATTGTTTGAGGATTTGCATCATTTAATTTACAGAACATGCCCACAACTTTGAAGATGTTTTTTTTTTATTGTGAAGCAAACAACAAATAGGACAAAATAACCGAAAAAGTCAATGTGCATAATTATTCACCCCCCTAAAGTCAATAGTTTGTAGAGCCAATCACTGCTCCAAGTCGCTTTGGATAAGTCTCTATGAGCTTGCCACATCTTACCACTGGGATTTTTGCCCATTCCTCCTTGCAAAACTGCTCCAGCTCCTTCAAGTTGGATGGTTTGCGCTTGTGAACAGCAATCTTTAAGTCTGACCACAGATTTTCTAATGGATTGAGGTCAGGGCTTTGACTAGGCCATTCCAACACATTTACATGTTACCCCTTTAAACCACTCAAGCGTTACTTTAGCAGTGTGTTTGGGCTCATTGTCCTGCTGGAAGGTGAACCTGCATCTTAGCCTCAAATCACGCACATAGTGGTACAGGTTTTGCTCAAGAATATCCCTATATGTAGCACCATCCATCTTTCCCTGAACTCTGACCAGTTTCCCAGTCCCGGCTGCTGAAAAACATTCCCACAGCATGATGCTGCCAACACCATGTTTCACTGTAGGGATGGTGTTCTTTGGGTGATGTGATGTTTTGGGATTTGCGCCAGACATAGCTTTTTCTTTGATGGACGAAAAGTTCAATTTTAGTCTCATCAGACCAGAGCACCTTCCTCCATACTTTTGGGAGTCTCCCACATGCCGTTTGCAAACTCAAAATGTGCCATTTAGTTTTTTTTGCTGAAAGTAATGGCTTTCTTCTGGCCACTCTGCCATAAAGCCCAACTCTATAGAGTGTACGGCTTATTGTCGTCCTATGTACAGATACTCCGGTCTCTGCTGTGGAACTCTGCAGCTCCTCCAGGGTTACCATAGGTCTCTGTGCTGCCTCTCTGATTAATGCCCTCCTTGCCCAGTCCGTGAGTTTTGGTGGACAGGTTTGCTGTTGTGCCATGTTCTTTCCATTTGGTTATGATAGATTTGATGGTGCTCCTGGGGATCATCAAAGATTTGGATATTTTTTTATAACCTAACCCTGACTTGTACTTCTCAACAACATTGTCCCTTACTTGCTTGGAGAGTTCCTTGGTCTTCATGGCAGTGTTTAGTTAGTGGGGCCTCTTGCTTAGGTGTTGCAGCCTCTGGGGCCTTTCAAAAAAGGTGTGTATATGTAATGACAGATCACGTGACACTTAGATTGCCCACCAGTGGACATCATTTCACAAATTATGTGACTTCTGAAGGTAATTGGTTGCACCAAAACTTCTTATGGGCTACATAACAAAGGGGGTGAATACATATGCACATGCCAATTTTCTGTTTTCTATTTCTTAAAAATAGTTTTATGTATATATTTTTCTCATTTCACTTCATCAACTTAGACTAATGGGTTCTGATCCATCACATAAGATTCAGATTAACAAAACATTGAAATTAAGGCTGTAATGTAACAAAATAGGTAAAATTCAAGGGTGTGAATAGATCACTGCATGCCAGGCACATCTGTTAGCCCCTGCCTCTCTGGGTTCCATCAAGTTCATGTTCATTGCTTCAATGGCATCATTTATTCATCTCAGCCTCTGTTGTCTCCTTCTTTGTGTGCTTCTATCTTTCCCAGCATTAGGGGCTTCTCTCTGGAATCCCGTCTACTCATGATATGGCTAAAATATTTGTGCTTTAGCCTCATGTTCATACCTTCCAGTGAACAGTTTGGATTGATTGTATCTTCTTGTAGTCCATGGAACTCTAAGCAGTTTTCTCCAACACCACAATTTAAAGGGGTAAATTCTACTGCACCCTGCCTTTTTTTTGGTCCAGGTCTCCCATGCGTATGTTAATACTGGGAATACTGTTGTTCTAATAATACAGATATCTTTGCTTTTTAATAGCTTGTGCAGACATCCCATAGCTTTCCTCCCCAGAAGCAACCATCTTTTAATTTCATGGCTGCATTCACCTTCTGCAGAGATCTTTGAGCCCAGTAAAATAAAATATAGCACTGCCTCCACTTCTTCCTCATCTCATCTGATGCTTCCAATTGCTCTGATCTTCATCTTTTTAATATTGATCAACGGGGCAGCTTTTACACTCTCTTCTTCCACCCTCATCAATAGGCCAATAAGTTTGTCCTCACATTCAGCCACCAGCGTAATAAGTTCAGCGTATATGAGGTTGTTGATATTTCTCCCTGCAATATTAATTCCTACCTTGAATGTATCCAGTCCAGCCTTATGTATGATGTATTTTACGCTCCAATTGAATAAATAAGGTGACAATATACAAATTTGTTGCACACCTTTCCTGATCTTGAACCATTCTGTTGTTACATAGTTACAAAGTTACAAAGTTACATAGTATTTAAGGTTGAAAAAAGACTTTCAGTCCATCAAGTTCAACTCCTCTGATCTGCAATATGCGGATTAATACTGCCCCTCCAATTATTCATGATAACCCTGAATTCCCTTTTTAATTAGAAATAAATGCAGTCCCCTTTTAAAGTTATGTATCGAATCCGCTGTTCCATGTTTGGTTCTCATCATTGTCCACATACAGATGCCTCAGCAGGCAGATGAGATGGTTAAAATCAACAAAATAAGAAAATTCAGTATTTCATGATCATTAAATTAATTAAGTGCTAATTCTAATTTTAAATTCTAAAATATCTATATCCTGAGCTGTTTATGTGAGTATAATGCACCTAACTCTGGCTTACAGAGCACTTCCCTAAATAACACTAGCAGCCACATTAAATTCCAAGCCCATAGCAGCAATGGCACACTTGCAGAGCCTGCAGGCTTTAAATTCTGTCCAGTTACAGAGTTATTACATTCAACCATGCGGCAAACTATGGGCCGTAGACGCAAGCCTGTTAACCGTTTCCAGGCATGCAAGCTGTTAAGGGCTGGCCGAGCAGTGATCGGCCGTTACTATCCAATCACAGTATAACGTAGTGTGACATAGGCCTCTCTAGCCGCAGATGATTAACAGAGGGAGATTATAAATGTGTGTTCTACCCGCCCATGCGTTGACTGTGTTGTATTTTCTGATGAAGTAGCACACAGATCCCAGAGTTGGAGGTTTTTGAGAGAGACCAGGAGTATTTTGAGCGCAGTAATTTGTGGTTTTGTTCATTTATCTTGTGCTATTATTAGGAAGTTAGGAAGGGTGATTTGTCACCCAGATCCCAGCAATCGAACAGTTTGCTGTCTTCCGGGTGCTCGGGTCTGACATGTTGTGGATAGGGTAGATGAATTATTGTGAGGGGCTGGAAATTAACCGGCGGTCTTGGTACATATTGGTACCAATGACAAAGTTAGTGGAAGATGGTGGAGAGTGTCCTAAAAGAATGCTTTTAGAGAACTAGGTAATAAGCTGAAGGTAAGGACCTCCAAGGTAGTAATTTCTGAGATACTACTAGTGCCACATGCTCGCCCAGGGAGACAGATGGAGCTTAGGGAGGTAAACGTGTGGCTAAAAAAGTGGTGCATTAAGGAGATTTTTTAGTTTTTAGAGCACTTGGGTGCAATCTCTGTAACAGGGATGGATTGCACCTTAATGATGAGGGAGCTGCTGTGCTAGGGGAAAGGATGGTAGAGGGGGAGTTTTTAAATTAATAGGTTGGTGGGAAGGACTAGATAGAAGTAATGGGGTAATAAGTGTAGAGGGGATAAGGAATGAATTAACTAGTCATGTGGGAGGAGATGGGGGGAAGGGTAGTATAGTCAATAAGGAGGTACTACTAAGGACCTCAAGTATAGTGGCAGGCACTCCAGAAGTACAGACTCATAACATAATTATTAGCAGTAAATGAGAAATGGGAATTAATAGTCATTACTGAAACATGGTGGGATAATTCTCTTGACTGGACTGATAATCTGGATGGTTATAATTTATTTAGGAAATACAGGGGAAATGGTAAAAGGGGAGGAGGGATTTGTCTGTATGTTAGGCCTGAATTTAAGCCTATAGTCAGAGAAGATATTTATGGTGGAACTAACGGTAATGTTGAATGTTTGTGGGTAGAGTTAAATAGTGAAGCAACACATTCCAAAAGAATATTAGTAGGAGTATTCTATAAACCACCAAATATAATTGAAAGTGAGGAAATGCAATTATTATTACAAATTGGAAATGCAGCTAAGCATGGGCAAGTTCAAATAGTGGGAGATTTCAACTACCCTGAAATAAACTGTGAGTGAAACCAGCAGTATGGGTAAAGGGAGCAGGTTCTTGAGTACACTCAGGGATCAATATCTGGCCCAGGTTATACAAGAGCTACTACTAGAATGAAGCTATCTTGTTTTAGTTATTACAAATAATATTGATATGGTATCAAATGTTGAAATAGGGCAACCTTTGGGAAACAGTGACACAACACAGTCTCATTTGAGACTGAATTAAAAAAACAAAACTGTAAGGGGCCAACAAAAACTCTGAATTTTTTTTTATTTAAAAAAAAATATAGACTGGGATAAAGAACTGACAGGTAAAAATACTGAACATAAATGGACAACATTTAAATTTGTACTAAATATGCATACACATCGTCATATACCATGTGGGAATAAAAGTAATATCAGTAAATTACATCCAACATGGCTTAACAATGATTTAAAGATCAAGAAACGAAGTAAAAATAGGCATTTAAATTATACAAACAAGAGGGGACAGAGACTGCTTTACGTGAGTACAAGGAAATCATTAAAGCTTGCAAAAGGGCTATTAGACTGGCTAAAATAGAAAATGAAAAATGAGTTGCAAAGGAGAGTAAGACTAACCCTAAAATATTTTTTAAGTATATAAATGGGAAGAAGGCCAGGAAGGAAGCTATAGGAACATTACAATGCCGTCTGACTATTAGTGACCAGGAAAAGGCAGTTGAGCTAAATAGGTTCTTTTATTCGGTATATATATGGGAGGTACCAGTGGTTAGGGCACTGCAACATAATGGGGCTACACTACCTTCACCAAATAACTGGTTAATGCAGGAATAAATACATCTTAATAAAGCCCCAGGACCGGGTGGAATAATTCCAAGGGTACTAAGGGAACTGGGGTCTGTAATTTTTCAAGATTCCCTAAACCCAGGGTCTCTACCAGATAATTGGAGAAAAGCAGAGGTGATACCTATATTTAAGAAGGGAGCAAGAGAAATATGGTGGAATTATAGACCTGTAAACCTCACTTCTGTAGTGAGAAAGCTTTTAGAAGGGTTAACAAGGGATAATATACAAGAATATGTCTATTCAAACAGGATTATAAGTAAGAGTTAACATGTATTTATGAGGGATAGGTCAAGCAAATCTAATTAGTTTCTATGAGGTGGTTAGAACGTGGATCATGGTAACTCAGTGGATGTAATCTTTTTAGATTTTGCAAAGGCTTTTGATACAATGCCACATGGGGGACTATTGTGCAAACTAAGGAATAAAGTAATTGCAGTAAATATATGCACATGGATTGAGAGCTGGCTAAAAGACAGAAAGCAAATGGTTGTTGTAAATGTAAAATACTCAGATTAGACTAATGTAGTAAGTGGGGTTCCTCAGGGCTCAGTATTAGGTCCTCTCCTTTTTAACATATTTATTAACCACTTAGAAGTAGGACTGGAAAGTAGTGTCTCCATTTTTGCTGATGACACAAAGTTGTGCAAGGTTATTAAATCAGAAAAATATGTACTTTCCCTCCAAAGCGATTTGCATAAATTGAAGAAATGGGCAATTAAATGGCAGATGAGATTTAATACGAATATATGTAAAGTTATGCATCTGGGAAGGAAAAATAACCATGCAATTTATAAACTTAATGAAACAAATCTAGGGCCATCAGATATTGAAAGGGATTTGGGAGTGCTTGTGGACAACCACCTAGGTAACAGTTCTCAATGCCAAGCAGCAGCTGCAAAGGCAAATAAACTATTAACATGTATTAGGAAGGGTAAAGAAGCAAGGGAGGCAGATATAATTCTACCACTGTACAAATCCTTAGTACGCCCTCATTTGGAATATGGAGTACAATTTTGGGCACCACTTCATAAAAAGGACATTTTAGAACTGGAAAAAGTACAGAGGATGGCTACAAAACTAATAAGGGGAATGGAGGTTATGAAGAAAGACTAAACAAAGTAAGGTAATTGTCTCTAGAAAAAAGACAAGAGGAGATATGATTACCTTATATAAAAACATCCAGGGTCAGTATAAAGATTTGTCAAGGGAGCTTTTTGTGCCAAGAGGTTTTCAATTGACACAAGGACATCCTTTGAGGTTAGAAGTAAAAAGATTCCACCTTAAAGAAAGGAAAGGGTTCTTCACAGTAAGTTTAGTTAATCTGTGGAATTCTCTACCAAGGAGGTGGTGACAGCGGATTCAATAGATAACTTTAAAAAGGGATTGGATATATTTTTAAATGAAAAGGGTATTCAGGGTTATCATGGATAATTTGAAAGGGAGTATTGATCCAGGGAAAAATCCGATCGCCAGTATCTGGGGTCAGGAAGGACATTTTTTTCCCTTTTGAGACAATTGGCAAAGTTTCACTTGGGTTTTTTCTGTTTGCCTTCCTCTGGATCAAGTTGATGGGCTAAAAGTCTTCTTTCAACCTCAATTACTATGTAACTATGTAACTATATACGATTTTACACTTAATCCTTGATTACACATATTTACAGATTCCACATAATTGCAATACACATAATTTAAAGAACACACATAAAAACACTTAGAGCTTGGTCACTCCATACAGGAAGATTGTCTGGTGGAGTGAGGTAAGGAGTTCCAAAGAATAGGGGCAGCACAAGTCTTGAAGGCGGGAGTGTGAGGAGGTGATGAGAGAGGAGGAGAGAAAAAGGTCATTAGTAGAGTGAAGATGGGAGTGTATTTTGGGATGAGAGCAGAGATGTAGGACGGTGTACTATTGTGGAGGACTTTATATGTTTGGGTCATAATTTAGAATTTTATTCTAGAGGCTATGGGAAGCATGACAGAGAGGTGCTGTAGACACTGATTGTTTAGTATGGTAGATGAGTCTAGCGGATGCATTCAAAATTAATTAGAGTGGAGACAGACGGGTGATAGGAAGGTCAGCAATTAGAGAGTTGCAGTAATCGAGGTGAGATATGATGAGAGAGTGCATAAGAATTTTAGTTGTGTCTTGTGTAAGGTAATGACGTATTTTGGATATGTTTTTTTGGTGAAAGTTACAGGATTTTGTGAGTGATTGAATGTGAGGAATGAAAGAGAGGGAAGGGTCCAGTAGGACCCCAAGACAGCGGTCCTAGGAGGTTAGAGTGATGATGGCATTGTCAACAGTGAGAAATAAGTGAGGAGTGGGAGTCGAGGAAGAGAGTGGAAAGACAAGGAGCTCTGTCTTAGATGTGTTGAGTTTGAGTTGGTCGGGCAGGCATCCATGAGGATATGCTTGAGAGGCAATTGGCAACATGAGCTAGCAGAGAGGGGAATAGTTTGGGTGCAGAGATGTAGATTTGTCATCAGCATATAGATGATACTGAAATCCAAAATAATTTATTAGGGCAACAAGGGAGGATGTATAGATGGAGAAAAGGAGGGGGCCTAGGACTGAACCTTGGGGTACACCGACAGTTAGAGGGCGAGGAGATGAGAGGCACCAGAGAAGGAGACACTAAATGTTCGATGTTCTAGATAAGATGTGAATCAAGAGAGAGCAGTGTCACGGATGCCAAGAGAGTGGAGAATTTGGATAAGAAGGGGATGATCAACTGTGTCAAAAACAGCAGAGAGATCCATGAGAATTAGGATAGAGAAATGACTCTTTGATTTGGCGGTGAGCAGGTCATTAGTAACTATTGTGAGAGCTGTCTCTGTGGAGTGTTGGGGCCGGAAGCCAGACTGGAAGGGATCAAGGAGGGAGTTGGAGGAAATACAGTGTGTAAGTACACAATTAAGTAGTTTAGAAGCCAAGGGAAGTAGAGAGATAGTGTGGTAATTAGATGGAGAAGCTGGATCAAATAAGGGTTTCTTAAGAATGGGTGTAATTATGGCTTGTTTTAAAAGGTGATGGAAACTTGCCAGTATCTATGGAAAGGTTGAATAGATGTGTGAGAGTCGGGATAAGTATGGAAGAGGGGTGGGGGGGATCAGCTGTGATGGAATAGGATCATGTGGACAAGTTGTGAGACAAGAGGTTGATAGAAGACTAGCAACTTCATCCTTAGTTACAGGGTTAAGGGAGTTCATAATAGATAATGGTTTGGGATAGGGTGAAGGCAGGGTGCTGTTTGTTTGTTGAGGATCAGGTGTGATATGTCTACGTTGAGAGGAGCGTTAATTTGACTATTTTAAATTTGACTATTAAAGTGTCTAGCAAAATCTTCAGCTGTAAGAATGGAAGGTGCGGGTGGAGGGGGAGGGCATAGGAGAGTGTTGAACGTAGAGAACAAACGTTTGAGGTTGGAGGCCAAATTTGATATTAATGATGAGAAGTAGCTCTGTTTGGCAAGATTGAGGGTATAGTGATAGGAGCGTAGGATACACTTGTAATGGAGGAAGTCCACTGAGGAGCGAGGTTTCCTCCATAATCGATCAGCAATGAAAGAGAGAGGAGGTGAGAACAGGACTTACAGAATCATTTCTGCTTATTGACTTTGAAAGAGGGAGGAGGTAGAGACTGGAGAAATGAGAGGAGGTCATGGGAGCAAAGAAAAGGGGAAGAGAGCAGGGAGGGTGAGATGGTAATACAGTTTGAAACATGAATAGTGGAAATTAAGGAGAGCCTGAGAAACAAGCTGGAGATTATAAGGGAGAGGGAAGTAAGAGGAACCATTTTTACACTGTGTGTTCTTAAAGGAGTGGTTATGGGTAATATGCAGATGTCACTGATTAGACAGATGCAGGTAAATAGTGTGCCCCAATAAATTGCTTCAGGTGAGGGATATTGTGAATGCTGAGAGAGGAATATGTGTCTATAAGTGTTCCTAAAAACAGACAAATACAGAGATTTATTTTGTGGGGGAAGTAGGAGGCAATAAAAATGGAAAACAAACAAAGAGGGCTATTCTGGCTAACAGATAACAAACATTAATAATTATATTACAATTAGCATTAGAATACCATAACACCAGGACAAAAGACGGGTAAAAGTGACTCTCATTAATTGTCATAAACAGATATTAATAATATTAAAAAGTCCAGTTGAAGAGGTTGATGAGATGAGGTTCTTCAGCAGATTACCTTCAGGTGAGGGGTATTGTAAATGCTGAGAGAGGAATGTGTGTCTTTAAGTGTTCCTTCATTTGAGGAGTATTGTGAATGCTGAGAGAGGAAGATGTGTCTTTAAGTTTTCCTTTAGGTGAGGGGTATTGTGAATGCTGAGAGAGGAATATTTGTCTTTAAGTGTTCCTTCAGGTGAGTGGTACATCACACACACTACACATGTACATGATAAACAAGGACACTGACATGTCAGCTCCATGGAATTAACAAGGGATTGATGGATGCATCATTAAATCCATGAAGCTGACAAATCACTGTAATTCCTTGGCACAACAACAGTAATCAAGTAATAGAGAGTCCATGTACTGGATTGCCCACTGCAGCCTATACAGTTACAGAACGCACCCGTAATAAAGATAGCATTAGGAGCCAAGAACTATCAAGACCAAGAACCAAAGAATAGATCATATCTAGCAAATGATAGATAATCTGAGTTACAATTAGTTGAATCATCCAGGTTCAATCCTAGATGTCAGATAGTTAGAAATGCACACAAAACAATGTATTATTCATCATACTAATGACATATACATTTCTTTTCTATCTTTCAGCATCAAGGTGGTCTGGGTCCAGTGGTGAGCCAGAGGTGGGGGCGTTGGCTCCATCAGAGCAGGAAGTGGATGAGAAAGCCTCTGCCTAGCAGGAACCGGAGCAGGGGGAGGAGGAGAGCTCTGATTCCCAGCCCTGCCTTCTCCCCTGAGATATCCCCCGGCCACCCGCAGCCTGGCCCCTCCTCTCCTCCCACTATGTCTCCACCACTGTGTTGCCACTCCCTACCCCCACCACCACCAGGGAGACAGCGGCCGGACGTTCACAATGTTGACCTAATCTAGCCTGGCTTCAGAGTCTTGGATCTTGGCCTATGTGATGGTGATGTTTTGATTGCAGATGGCTACCTCCCATCACATGGTCCATGATCCTCCTCTCTGTGGACACATAGGGTTCTGTCCCTATCTTTTTTAAGCCCTTATTTTGTAGGTGCTTTTTTCTTTTCTTTGTTTTAGGTACAATTCAGGTCCATGAAGGCATCTTCTGCATCTGCAAGCATTGTGAAGGAAATGTATGAGGTGAAATGTTTTCCCAGTGCCTCTCAGGTTGACATTCCTTCAATGACAGCCCCCCTTAACATGTAGCTCCCACAATCTTAAAGTTACCATATAGCCAGATATCTAAGACATAATTGTTATTAGGGTAAATGTAGACTAATACCGCTATGGTGGTGGACTTGTAAAGTCTCACAATGGCATGTTAATGACAGCCAGCATTAATATATGCACTAGTGAAGCATGTGATCCTGACTTCAAAATCAGTCTGAGAACAGATCATTGGGTCTGATGTAAGTAACTGTGAATCTGTCTGCTGACCTTTGTGTCCTCTCCATATTAATGGGTATTTTCCCATATTGCTGATTATCCACAGACCTAGCTAATAGTAATGCTTGCAGATGGGAATCAGGTGAGTTGGTATATTGTTACAGTTACAGTATTTAGCACTGTACTGTACATGCATGTTGATTCAATATTAGTTGACCACGTTTCTCAAAATGTTTGTTTTGTCACCACACTGTATGTGTGAAACTGGGTTGGATTACACAGTCCAGAGGTTGAATCATCTATTTCATTGAGCAGATCTAGACAAGTTGTAAGTGTTATGCACATTTAAGGTTTCTTCAATTAAATAGAGTGAGTTGTGATGATAATTGTTTTCATCAGAATCCTGTTGCAGTGGTGTAGTGACCACATGTGACCCTGGCAGGTGCTATGCATCATGCTTATTCTAGACTATTACATTACCCCCTGTAAGTATCCCCTTTTCCCCCAAGCGTCTTGCTCTCCCGGGATCCGCCCACACCACACCCATGATATTAATGCACAGTCTTGTCCATTTCTGATTGTGCTCTGCGTATGAAATAAAGCTTTGTTATACTGTTCTAACCGTGTCATTGTGTTTTCAATGGTTTGGGTTATGGGACATCCACATACATCACATTTGTGTCACAGTCCTATCTATGTAAACTAATGAGCCCTAGTTACGATGCAATAGATCAATACATATAACAATAATAATAGTCATAATAAAACTAGATATCATATAATAATATATATCATATATTATCAAGAATAAGGGATAATACACATGCAAAGTCCAATTTGTGAGCAGTGACATAAAAGTTAGTCCTGGAAGTAAAACCACTGATATCTATGTTTTTTGCCAGTGACATAAAAGTTAATCCTGGAAGTAAAACCACTGATATCTATGTTTTTTGCCATTTTATAGAGTTTCTTAGTGAAACAGTGGTCCTCTAAAATGATTATAGTACATAATGTTTTTGCTAAAAATGCATCCATCCTCTAATAAATACCCCTGACTTGGGTTTTCTCCAATATGAACTTTAATTTCCTCTGGATTGTTGCATCTTGAAAATGCAACATAGAGTTGTTCATGGGCAAAGGTTCCTGTAAATAATACCCACAGCCTTAAAAGTGTGTCCTTGGGATTTATTAATGGTCATTGCAAATGCCATGATAATGGGAAATTGTCTCATTTGAAGAACAAAAGGCAAGCCAATCTCACTTGGAGCCAAATCAATTCTTGGTATAAGAAGTGGTTCACCTTATGGATACCATTCACAATTTCAGAATGTATGAACTGATCTTTTAAATCCATCACAATTAATCTTTTTCAATTACAAAGTTCTTTTTTGGTATTCATATTTCTCAGTAGCATGACAATTGCCCCTTTTTTAAATTGCAAAATATGTGGTGGCATTCCAGAGGGAGTTAAAGAATTAATAAATTCCACAGTTGAGTTAGATTCACTATATATGTCATCAGCCAGAACCAAATCTGCACTGCTATAGTTTTTTGGGGGTGCATTGATTCATTTGAAAATTTCGTTATTTAGATTACAGGCACCTATGATTTTTGATGTTAATATAACTTTGCTTGCAATGTCTGAGTAATCCTCGTTTTTGATCGTATTGAGAAAGATTGGCGATATAAGTGATTCTTAACAAATCATTTCTGATGGAATTTCAACAGTATTATCAGGTCGATTAGTTATTTGTGGATGTTTTCCTTCTCCAATTTGAATTAGCTAATCATTGAATTGATTTTGGCCATCATATCATTTGTATATATATATATATATGTATACACATATTTAATGGATTTGATAGAAGTTCAAGCTTCCACATTAATGTGTGCATGGTACTTCATCAGCAAATGTGGATTGTATGGAACTACCTATCTATTATCGGCCTTTTGGCTATGGATAATAGCTGTTTGTCCTTCGCTTCTTGTATACAAACGATATCCATCACAATGAGCATAAGTCTGCATTTAAAATGGTTTGGGAACGCTCTTTTGCATTTTTTATTTTCCATACATGGTGAATTTGGATTGCTATCTCCAGATGAACCATGAATCATTCTATGAGTTACAATCTCATAAGATTTGCATATTTTTCTGGATGTGGCAGTTCAGCAGTAATTACTGAATCCACTCTGTCTGCCGTATTCAATTTATGTTTTTCTTGTAGGATTATATATATATATATGTGTGCATGTGGCCGGCCACTTTTTTTAACTTAAATTATATAATCAAAAGCCACACATTTCCCAAATACGTGTGCATCAGTTATATCATGTATTAATGAATTTAGTTTTCTTTTGAATACTCTAGCCACCAAATCTGGTCAGTCAGAAGTATTTTGGCCAAGTTTCACATTTTCTTTGATCTCTGGCCATTGTGGATTACATGTGAATGTAATTAATAAATCTGGTTTGCCAAATTTAGTCACAATATCCATGGCATCATTGTATCTTTCTCGCATATTGCGAGGAGATACTTAGAAAGAGGATGGCAAAATCATTGCTCTTCCAGTTGGAATGACTCTGTTTGCAGCCAATTCAGCGACATAATCCATAAAACCACAGTATTGTTCTACTCGGAGCTTGTTTTGATGAAATTTGACAAAATGTAGATTATTTGCTTCAACTTGTAGATAGTAATCAATAATCCATTGTTGTGTGAGTTTCCCCCCACATAAAATAGGATTAAAATGAATAGCAGTTTGTGCCACTATATTCCAGCATAGAAATATTGTTTCTAACACAAACTTTTCTATTGGGATAACTTTGCAATTGTAATTTTGGTTACCATCCTGGCTCACCATTTGGAAAGAAAATGGGATATGTCGTTGGATCCAAATTACTACTTAATATATTTATGTTTATAAAAGGGTGGTCCACATTGCGTGGATATATTCTAATATCCCACTCAAATGGTGGTTCACCATCATCATTTTTAAAGACCATGGCAACCTCATTTGCTGTTGGTAAATTATACCATCTTTGATCAGTATGGCGATCTCTTTTGAGAACCATATTTACTCTTGGCTTTGGCAATTGATTTATTTGCGCATGTGACTGTTGTTCTTTTTCAACCTATGCTAATTTTTTGTATGCTTGACTATATGGGTTGTTGGCCATAATGTTATTCAGCTGTTCAAAGACTATGGGTAAGCATTGTTTATTTTCAGGAAGCATCATTTGTTGTTCAACAGCTTCCATTGTATCAAGGACATATAACTGTGCAAATTCCCTTTGCTCTCCTGCTTCTGGGTGTTAATGTGAAGTCCAGTGGTAAATTTGTCCTTGTACTTTAAAACCGTAAGGACCATGTCCTTGGATATTTTCTGCTAATGTTGCACCCATTGAAGCAAATTAAATCACACTGTTATAAGATCTAATATTTTTTTTTTAAATTGGTATAATTTGGACATTTTTGATCACTTATTATACTTACTAATTATTCTGCAAAAGTGTGTCTTTCTGGTAGTCTTACCTTTCCTTTCTGACAGCAACTCATAAACTCTCCATCAGTTGGTCTTTCCTTCAGAAAATGACAGGCCCCACAAAACTGAGAAACCACATTCATTAATCCACAATAATGAGTGTCTACTGTTAGTGCTGTAAATAAAGCACTATTGTGAGCTTCCTCAACATAGATATCACTACAACTTTCCATATCTACTTTGGTGTCAAGTGTGTGAACATTGGCTTCATGAGGCAATATTGGGTCATTAGGCAATGTTTTACAGACATTTTTTTGTTTACTTTTTCTTTTCTTTGAAGCTCCAGCACACTCAGTTTGTGCTTTCTTAGTAATTTTTCTTTTATTTAGAAGTCTCTGTTGGTCTTCTTCTCTTAAGCGTTGCAAAGTCTCAGGGGACTGTAAATCTCTCAATTTTTTGCTTCCGTTCCCTTGCCATTCTTCTTTTATGTTCATTCTTGTCTTCTGCGTTGTCCGCCATTGTAATCTGTATTTGTAAATGCAGGTGTAAGATCTCAGTTTTTTTTGTATTGTACATATTGTTTTTTCCTATCATCAATGCAAAACCTAAATAAAAGTAATGAATCATTAAAATGAATTGAAATGCATTTGTAATGTTTTCATTACATTAATTAATTAATTAATTAATCAATCAATGTGTTATTTTTAATTAGCATACATGAAAAGCTAAAGAGCTAAGCATATATATATATATATATATATATATATATATATATATTGATAAATAAGTTAAGGGTAAAATATGTTATTGGATTTTTTTTATAATTAATTATGAAGTAATTAATAAATGAATATCCATAGTTACATAGTTACATAGGGCCTCATTCTATTAGCGGCCGCAGCCGTTGCGGGGCCGCAAGGACCGGCCGCAAGCTATTCTGCTATTCTATTCCCTTACGGCCGGAGGCTCCGGCAGGCTTGCGGCCGGTGCCTTGCTATCTCTTGCGGCCGCTCGCGCCAGAGGAAAGCCTTTGATCTAAAACGGCCGCAAGAGTTTCGGCCGTAAGAAATTCCTATTTGCAATTCAATTGCTCCGGGAAACCTCTCTGCAAGGCTAAAAGCGAGCCGCTGCTTACTTGCAGGAAAGAGGTCCCGCTAGCACCAATTAAGCACATAAAATAGCTCAAATAAAGCCATCCTGCACTTTGAGAAGACTATAAAGGGATTTTAGGTGTTAGAAAAAATAGCACATAATTATCCTATACTCAAATCCGTAAAATATTTTATTTTTAATATCCGTAAAATATCCATGTAAAAAGTCCAGAGTGCTTGGAGCACCTCAGACATGCCCACGCCGCAGCCGGAAAATAAACAGTTAATTTGAACTTGGGTTTGGGTTGATGTGCAAGCTTGAGAGGGGGTTCATTTTAATCCTCATGTCCCCCAATATGATCCCTAGCATTTACAGAGCTGTACAGTGCAGGCTTGAATTTATTTTTGAGTTTTTATATTTCACAGCTTACGGCCGGTTCCAAGATATGCGGCCGGCCGTAAAAGGAGATCCTTGGGGGGCCGTATAATAGAATCGCGAGTTAACAGAACCCCCGCAAGGAATCGCAGCCTTACGGCCGATTTACGGCCGCTAATAGAATGAGGCCCATAGTAATTAAGGTTGAAAAAATACTTTCAGTCCATTGAGTTCAACTTTTTAAGATCTCCTCTGATCTGCAATATGCGGATTAGTTATTAATTAATTAGTTGTTAATTAATTATTAATCAACTATTTAATTTTATTTTTATTTTTTATTATTATTAATTAATCCATAGGAAGGCAAACAGAAAAAAAAAAACAAGTGAAACTTAGCCAATTGTCTCAAAACGAAAAAAATTAATTCCTTCCTGACCCCAGATACTGGCGATCGGATTTCTCCCTGGATCAATACTCTCTCTCTAATTATCCAGGATAACCATGAATTCCCATTTTAATTTGAAAAAAAAACAGTCCCATTTTAAAGTTATCTATCGAATCCATTGTCACCATTAATGAAATAATCTAAGTGTCATCAATGCAAAACATAAACAGGTAATTATGTTTTCCTAAAGAAGGGTAAACACAAAGAGCTATGAGCAAACTATACATTGGCCTGAAAAGGATTTGTAATGTTTTGATTAAATTAATTAAACAATAAATCAGGTTATCAGGTGTAATTGTTATTCATTAAAACATAAAGCATATATGCATATATGTTTTTTTGTTTTTTTAATGATTAATTACTAATTAATTAATTAAATAATATACATTAATTAATTAATCAATAAATGTCATCAATAGAAAATAAAAATACTTAATCCTGTTTTCCTTACGAATGTCATCATTAAATCATATACCTGTGAAGTTCATCTTATAGTAGAACAAATCCTGCAGAGCTCACTCTCTATCTTCAGGCAGGTGCAAAGATGAGGAATCTGTAAAATGATATGAAAAGCATTTTTAATGTTTGTATTGAATGAATTCATTAATCATTGAAAGTAACCTGTTTAATTGGCATGTATGCAAAACGTAAAGGCCTAATCATCAATATATTTATAAGTAAATGCATTTAAAAATATTAAACGTAACACTTGTCAGAATATAATAAACTGATTTAAATATTTAAGTGCTTAGAGGGTCCTCTCCCTGTCAAGCAATGATCAGAAACAGAGATATATAAGTGCATTGTAAAATCTACATAATTTTTTATCAAGTTTAAAATGTTTTTTGTTTTTATCTCTGTAATTATTAATAATTAATAGTTAATCAATGAATGTACATTAATGATCAGTACTCCAGACATCTTAATGCAATATTTTTTTAAATAATGATTACTAATTAATATTTAATTAATAAATTAATAGACGTTAATTAATTAATCAATAACTGTGATCAATCCAAAACCAAATGCCTTAATCCTTTTCTCCTAAAAAAGAGCATCATTATATACCTGTAAAGGTGATCTTATTGCAGATCAAATGCTGCAAACGTCACTCTGTGTATTCAGGCAGCTGCAGAGATGATCAAACTGTAAAGTTACATGAAGAGCATTGTTAATGTTTGAATGAAATTAATTAATTAATCATTAAGAGTATCATGTTTAATTGGCATACATGCTAAACGTAAAGGCGTACGTATGGATATATTCGTAAATAAATGCACTATAAAATGTTAAATGTAGCAGGTGTCATAACATTATAAACTGATTGAAATATTTAACTGCTTTGAGGATCCTATCCCTTTCATGCAATAAGCATACACATTAATTATTCATTAATCAATAATTAATTCATAAATATTAGACAGAGCTAAGTATTAATATATTCATAAAGTAAAGGCAGTCAAAAATATACAATAGTTTTTCTTCGTAATGATTAGTAATTTATCATTAATAAATTAATGAACATTAAAAATTAATTAATCAATGAATAAATATATTTGAAAGCATTAATGTATTAATAAAGTAAAGGCAGTATAAAATATAAGATAGTGCATATTTATTTTATATATATTTTTAGTAATAATTAAATAATTAATACATTAATATACTTTACCTATTTATAATTAATAGCCAGCAATCAATATCCTGAAGAGCTAACAATCTCTTTGGATTTTCTGGCAGCAGAAAATATCCAGTCAGACAGTGATCACCTGAGGAGAAATTGTCAGCAATGTGCCAAGTGTGCCCTATATTTAGGCTTTGTATGCGAGACAGAACCGTTGGTTTAGGTGGGAAAGCCACCATTTCGGAATCGTAATATGTAGATTTGCAACTTAGTGTGTAAAATGGCAGCGATAGTCTATGTGTTACACTCCTCGCGAGCATTTTCTGTGCTTCCTATCAGTGTATTTTTGTACAACGTACCTCCCTGGCAAAGACATACGTACCTGGCGTGTTTTGCACGGGGTTGTGTAGCCTTGTTTTAATTTTTTTCATCCGCCATTTTTTTCTCATTTAGCCGATTTTCAAGTGACAAAAGTCTGCAAATTCGTCTTGAATTCGCTTATAGCCTCACTCCCAGACGTTCTGGCTGTCCCACCGTGCCGTGTGTGTTTTTTTATATTTATTGTGTTTTTGATGTTTTGCGATTTGCACGGTTCGGTCGTTAATAACGTATTTTTTCGAGGTCGGGTTTTTTTCTGCTTAGGGGTTTCCGAGTCGCAATTCTTTTTTTCCTAAGTCCCGCACTTTGCAAAGCTCGCAGGACCGCCTTCAGTGCTAATTTCAGGCTAATTGCTGCGAATTTCGATGCCTCTAATGCTCGCCTCGCTACGTGAGGCTCACAGGCAATGGCCACCTTCGGCAATCATCGCCTAAGTCGTACAAGCTCAGAAGACTTCTGTGCTTCAACGGCTTGCCTCACTACGCATGGCTCTTAAGTGTGACGATGAATCGCAGTTTGACAACTATTATATGTGATAGGTCGAGATATATTTCCCCAAACACACTCCTGCATTCCAATTCTTAGTTTTGTATCCATCCTTCTTTTTGTTCTGTTGACTTTTTCAATACTTGCATGTCTGAAAAACTGGATCTTAAACAAAAATATGGTAATACAGTGCTAAGAAATTTACATGTTATCACTTTGTTTTTTTTTCTCTAGATAGCATCCACTGTAATCACTTGAAGCCACTCGACTTAAAAAAGCATTCAGATATCACAATGTAAATTTATGGAAATATATCACTTGTGTTAATCTACATGCAAATATTAAACAAAACCCTGTTTTAATTTTCCTACATTTTTACAAAAATCAGCTTCACTTTCTGTTTCCATTCCAGGAAGATAATGTATTGTGACTGTATCTGGATGATATAATTTTCATTTTTGAATTTTTCATATTATTAACTGACTAGCGACTTGCCCGTCAAAAAATGACAGTCAATAAAATTTTAAAGCTGGGAATGCTGTTTGCCACACAATATAAGGCTTTTGGTCCTCTGAGTACCTTCGACGCTCATTGGGAGCCTCTCCCCTAATATTCTTTTGGTCGTCTGAGCACCTTCGCTGCACACTGCAAGCCCTGCGCTGAGCGCCTACAGCGCTCATACCGAGGCTCGCAATGATTGCCATTGGCGAGCCTCTAACCTTGTGTACTTTTGCTCCTCTAAGCACCCTCGGTGCTCATTGTGAGGCCTGTGCTGAGCACCTTTGGAACTCATTGCGTTTCTCGCAATTAGCGCCTCCGGCGCTTATTTCAAGCCACTCCCCTGCTCTTTTTATTTTTTATATAAATATATTTTTGAATACTAATTAATTAATTAAATAATACATTAATATATTTTACCTATTTGTAATTAATATATTCAGCAATCAATATCCTGAAGAGCTAACAATCTCTTTAGATTTTCCTGCAGCATACAATGTACATTTGTACTGTTGCTGACCTGAGGTCAAATGGTTTGTTTAGTTGTGTAAATCTCCATTTTAGAATGGTAATGTTATTTGCAAGTTAGTGTTGTAAAATGGCGGCGATTGTGTATGTGTTAACCAGGTGCGGAGCATTGTCCGTGTTTCCTAATAGTGTAGTTTGTACCTCATACGTTCCTCGGTAAAAGTGTTACATGCCTGGCGGTGTTTAGCGTGGTTAGGGGTCATGTATACTCATTTTCTTTTTTTTGTCCGCCATTTTTTAGGTTGCTTAGGCGATTTTGGAGTGCCCAAACTCACCGAATTGTGTGTAAATTGTCATGCAACCTCATTCCCAGACGTCCTGTCTGTCCCCTCGTGCTGTGTGTGATGTTTATTTATTTATTTATTTTCTTTGGGCCTCATTCTATTATCAGCCGTAAATCGGCCGTAAGGCTGCGATTCCTTGCGGGGGTTCTGTTACCTCGCAATTCAATTATACGGCCCTGCAAGGATCTCCTCTTACGGCCGGCCGTATATCTTGGAACCGGCCGTAAGCTCCAAATTTTTTTAAGAGAAAATAAATTCAAGACAGCACTGTACAGCTCTGTAAATGCTAGGGATCATATTGGGGGACATGAGGATTAATAGTAGCCCCCTCTCAAGCTTGCACATCAGCCCATATACGAGTTTACATTAACTGTTTATTTTCCGGCCGCAGCGTGGCCAGGTCTGAGGTGCTCCAAGCACTCTGGACTTTTTACATGTATATTTGACATATATTAAAAAAACATTATTTTACGGATTTGAGTATAGGGGAAATTTGTGCTATTTTTGCTAACACCTAAAATCACTTTATAGTCTTCTCAAAGTGCAGGATGGCTTTATTTGGGCTATATTTCGTGCTTAATTGGTGCTAGCGGGACCTCTTTCCTGCAAGTAAGCTGCGGCTTGCTTTTAGCCTTGCAGAGAGGGTTCCCGGAGCAATAGAATTGCAAATAGGATTTTCTTACGGCCGATTTCCTTGCAGCCGTTTTAGATCAAAGGCTTTCCTCCGGCGCGAGCGGCCCCAAGAGATAGCAAGGCGCCGGCCGCAGGCCTGCCGGAATCCCCAGCCGGAGGGGAATAGAATAGCAGAATAGCTTGCGGCCGGTCCTTGCGGCCCCGCAACGGCTGCGGCCGATAATAGAATGAGGCCCATAGACTTTTTGTTGTTTTTGGATGTTCAAGGTTCGTCCGTTAACTTTGTATTTTTTGGACCTCAGATTTTTTTTTTCTAAGTACCGCGGTTCGTATTTGTTTTTTCGAAGTCCCACTTTCCAATCTTATGTGCCTGGCAGTGTTTTGCGTGGTCAGGGGTTGTGCAGCCTCGTTTTATTTTTCATTCCAATTCTTAGTTTTGTATCCATCCTTCTTTTTGTTCTGTTGACTTTTTCAATACTTGCATGTCTGAAAAACAGGATCTGAAACAAAAATATGGTAATACAGTGCTAAGAAATATACATGTTATCACTTTGTTTTTTTTTCTCCGTGTTTCCTAATAGTGTAGTTTGTACCTCATACGTTCCTCGGTAAAAGTGTTATGTGACTGGCTGTGTTTAGTGTGGTTAGGGGTCGTTTAGCCTCATTTTCTTTTTTTTGTCTCTTAGGCGATTTTGGAGTGCCTAAACTCACCGAATTGTGTGTAAATTGTCATGCAACCTCATTCCCAGATGTCCTGTGTGTGATGTTTATTTATTTTTAATTTTTTATTTTCTTTGTGTTTTTGTTGTTTTTGTATGTTCAAGGTTCGGCCGTTAACTTTCTATTTTTTGGACCTCGGAAGTCCCGCGGTTCGTATTTCCAGTCTTAAGTGCCTGGCAGTGTTTTGCGTGGTCAGGGGTCATGCAGCCTTGTTTGTTTTTTTTTTCGCCCGCCATTTTTCTTGTTGCTTAGGCGACTTTTGATTGGCTAAACTCGGCAAATTGTGTTTAAATTCTTGTGCAACCTTACTTACAGAGGTCCTGGCTATCACCCCATGGTGTGTGTGATTCTTATATTTTTTTTGTGTTTTTGTTGTTTTTGTATGTGCCCGGTTTGGCCATTAAGTTTGTATTTTTTGTGACCTCGTATTTTTTTTTTATTTTCTGAAGTGCCGCGGGTCATATTTTTTTTAAAGTCCTGCTTTCCTTTTTGCAAAGTGTTATGGTCCGTAATTTTATACGACACAAAAGACAGTAACACAGACAAACAACGCCAGGCACACGGGACTTAGAAAATACATGGTCGCAAAGACAGTAACAATTACACAAACAACGACAGGTACGCGGGACTTTGAAAATAAAACCAACGGCAGTTAGCACATGCCACGCAAATATTTCGCATGTTTTTACTTTTTCTAACTGAAAACTAGCTGTATAATCTTTTTCCTGATTAATTATGCTCTTAGTCAGATGTAAAGTTTTCAAATATATATTTATATTTTCATATTGTGCAGAGGTCCTTTAAGGCTGTATTGTACTTTATGACTTCACAAAGACTAGTGACCATTATGTAGTGATTATGATCACAACTGATAAAATTCCATTGCAAGTGTTATAATCCATTTAATCACTGAGGATGTTAAACTAAAATTCCTATTACATTACTGATTGCAAACCACAAGAGGTTATTAAGGTCAATCACTAATATAGTCTTCATTGCGCACGTAGGCCTTACTTGCTGAAAAAATCAGCTCCTATTACAATCTGAGCATGTGCGGTCTGACGCCAATGCGCAGTTGCTATGACGCACATGCGCAGTACGTCAGGATTCAAATGTATGGGCATAATGCTATGCCTGGCGCATGTGCACAATGCTACCTATTCGCTCACGCATACCTACTAGGGGGAAATGTTGTGCATGCAATATCGGCATAATCTGGAGCATGCGTATTATGCATGTGCACTTCATTTCGCCCCGTTTTGAGAAATTATTTTAAAAAAATGTGCACAGCTGAGACATTGCTTATGCGCATATTAAATAGTATAAGCTGGAAATTTGCAACTGTGAGGCAGCTTGTGGAGACATTTTGTGAAGAGAGAGAGTGTCATTTAAAAATCTGTGGTAGTGTGTAAAAAAGAGAGAGCTTTTTTGGTTAAAAAAAAGAAGGGTTATTAATTAATGAATGTAATATTGATTATATTAATTATTACATAATATAAATTAAGAGATAGAAATGTATTTATAAAAGAGGACATTAGGGCAGTGTAGTGATAGTTATAGGTAATACATATAATTATTTCCAAAATAAAAATTAGTTGATATAAATGTGGCATACAATACTATTATTATTTAATGTATTTATTTATTGATTATGTATTAACTGATTTAACTATAAAATGAAAGGTACCATATATATTTGAGTATAAGCTGAGTTTTTCAGCCCTTTTTTTAAGGCTGAAAAGGGCCCCCTTGGCTTATACTTGAGTCCCCCCCCCCCCCCCCCCCCCGTGTCTCTCTTTCCCACTGTGTCTCTCTAACCCCCGTCTCTCTTTCCACCCCGTGGCTCTTTCCCTCCCCCTCCCTTGTCATCATCAACCCCCCCATCCTCATCCTCAACCCCCCTCCTCATCCTAAACCCCCCTCCTCACTTTTCCCCTCTAAATACCTCCCACTCTCCCTTTCCCCTCACTTACCTCCATCTGCAGCTGCTCCTCCGCGCTTCTATCATGCGCGCCACGACATTAGCATTGGCCGGGTCAAGACGTAGCCAGGAGGAGAGCGGAGGAGCAGCTGCATATAGAGGTACATGAGGGGAAAAGGAGAGGGGGAGGTATTTAGAGGGGTAAAGTGAGGAGGGAGGTTTAGGATGATTAGGGGGGATGAGGAGGGGGGTTTAGGATGAGGATGGGGGGTTGAGGATGAGGAGGGGGGTTGGGGATGAGAATGGGGGGGGGGGGTGAGGTTGAGGAGGGGGGCTGAGGAGAGAGGTTGAGGAAGGGGGTTGAGGAGGGAGGTTGAGGAGGGAGGTTGAGGATGGGGGGTTGAGGATTGCGGGATAAAGATGAGGATGTGGGGTTAAGGATGAGGAGGGAGGTTGAGGATGGGGTGTTGAGGATAAGTAGGGGGGTTGAGGACGGGGATTAATAAGGGGTTTGAGGAGGGGAATTTAGGATGAGGAGAGGGGTTGAGGATGGGGTGTTGAGGATGAGGAAAGGGGTTGATGAGGGGGGTTGAGGAGGGGGGTTGAGGAGTGGGATGAGGATGAGGAGGAGGTTGAGGATGAGGAGGGGGGTTGATGAGAGGGGGTTGAGGAGGGGGTTGAGGATGAGGAGGGGGGTTGAGGAGGGGGGTTGAGGATGAGGAGGCGGGTTAGGAGGGAGGTTGAGGAGGGGGGTTGAGGAGGGGGGTTAAGGAGGGAGGATGAGGAGGGAGGATGAGGAGGGGGGTTGAGGAGGGGGGTTGAGGAGGGTTGTTGAGTAGGAGGGTTGAGGAGGGAGGTTGAGGAGGGGGGTTGAGGAGTGAGGATGAGGAGGGGGTTGAGGATTAGGAGGGGGGTTGAGATTGAGAAGGGGGGTTGAGGAGGGTGGTTGAGGATGAGGGTTGAGGAGAGGGTTGAGGAGGGAGGATGAGGAGGGAGGATGAGGAGGGAGATTGAGGAGGGGGGTTGAGGAGGGAGGTTGAGGAGGGAGGTTGAGGAGGGGGGTTGAGGACGAGGAGGGGGTTGAGGAGAGGGGGTTGAGGAGGGGGTTGAGGATGAGGAGAGGGGTTGAGGAGAGGGGTTGAGGATGAGGAGGGGGGTTGAGGAGGGAGGTTGAGGAGGGGGGTTGAGGAGGGGGTTAAGGAGGGAGGATGAGGAGGGGGGTTGAGGAGGGTTGTTGAGTAGGAGGGTTGAGGAGGGAGGTTGAGGAGGGAGGTTGAGGAGGGGGGTTGAGGAGGGGGTTGAGGAGTGAGGATGAGGAGGGGGTTGAGGAGGGGGATTGAGGAGGGGGTTGAGAATTAGGAGGGAGGTTGAGATTGAGGAGGGGGGTTGAGGAGGGAGGTTGAGGATGGGGGTTGAGGAGAGGGTTGAAAAAGGGGGTTGAGGAGGGGGTTTGAGGAGGGAGGATGAGAAAAGGGGTTGAGGAGGGGGGTTAAGGAGTGTGATAATGGAGGGGGAGGGAAAGAAACACAGGGAAGGGAGAGGGGGAAGAGACACAGGGAAGGGAGAGGGGGGAAGAGACACAGGGGAGGAAGAGAAGGGAAAGAGACACAGGGGAGGGAGAGTGGAGGAGAGACACAGGGGAGGTAGAGGGGAGAAGAGACACAGGGGAGAGAGAGGGGGACACAAGAAAGGGGCACAGAGGGCAAAAAGGATTAAAGATGAGGATGTGGGGTTGAGGATGAGGAGGGAGGTTGAGGATGGGGTGGATGAGGATGGGGTGTTGAGGATAAGTAGGGGGGTTGAGGAGGGGGATTGATAAGGGGTTTGAGGAGGGGGATTTAGGATCAGGAGGGGGGGTTGAGGATGGGGGGTTGAGGATGGGGTCTTTGAGGATAAGGAAAGGGGTTGATGAGGGGGGTTGAGGAGGGGGGTTGAGGAGAGGGATGAGGATGAGGAGGGGGTTGAGGATGAGGAGGGCGGTTGAGGAGAGGGGGTTGAGGAGGGGGTTGAGGATGAGGAGGGGGGTTGAGGAGGGTGGTTGAGGATGAGGAGGGGGGTTAGGAGGGAGGTTGAGGAGGGGGGTTAAGGAGGGAGGATGAGGAAGGAGGATGAGGAGGGGTGTTGAGGAGGGCGGTTGAGGAGGGTTGTTGAGTAGGAGGGTTGAGGAGGGAGGTTGAGGAGGGGGGTTGAGGAGGGGGGTTGAGGAGGGGGGTTGAGGAGTGAGGATGAGGAGGGGGTTGAGGAGGGGGATTGAGGAGGGGGTTGAGGATTAGGAGAGGGGTTGAGATTTTGTAGGGGGGTTGAGGAGGGAGGTTGAGGATGGGGGTTGAGGAGAGGGTTGAGGAGGGAGGTTGAGGAGGGGGGTTGAGGAGGGAGGATGAGAAAAGGGGTTGAGGAGGGGGGTTAAGGAGAATGATAATGGAGGGGGAGGGAAAGAAACACAGGGAAGGGAGAGGGGGAAGAGACACAGGGAAGAGAGAGGGGGGAAGAGACACAGGGGTGGGAGAGGAGGGGAAGAGACACAGGAGAGGGAGAGTGGAGGAGAGACACAGGGGAGGTAGAGGGGAGAAGAGACACAGGGGAGAGAGAGGGGGACACAAGAAAGGGGCACAGAGGGCACACAAGAGGGGGACACAGAGGGCACAAGAGGGACACAGGGGGCAGCACATTTCCCACCCTCGGCTTATACTCGAGTCACTAAGTTTTCCCAGTATTTTGGGGTAAAATAGGTGCCTCGGCTTACACTCGGGTCGGCTTATACTCGGGTATATAGGGTACATAATTATTTTTAAAAAATTAGAAATTAATGCAGTATAGTGTTCTCTATGAGGAACTGTATAAAAGTTGAATGTAAAAAATATATATATATGTTTACTGATATATATTAATATTATATATTTTTCCTACCATCACTTATGATGGGCAAGTTGCAAGTATTTAATAAAAGGGAAATGCACTTGTCATGCCCAGGGGCCACTGGGAGTCTCTTGGGGTTGATTCAATCGACCAGTGCCCGGGAGGGCATGGGGTGTGTGGCACAATGAGTACCATTCAGGGCAAGCATTGCACTGCCAATCTATATCTGGATTTTGGATTAAATATAAACATAGATCACTTATATGTACTGTGAAGTATTAGAATCCCTAATAACATGTTTTGCATCAAAATGACCGGCTTTACCTGAGGAATATAATAAAGTATGTCACCTGAATCCTCGGGGGATAGCATCAGAATTATGGGCTAACAGGCTGAGGTGGTTTCGGAACATTTCACAAGCCAGACGTCTACGAGCCAGGAAATTTCATTCAGGGGTGGGTGAGCATGATCTAATTAGCCATTATGGCTCCTTGGACAGCTACCATCCAGGCAGAGGAAACTTAACAAGCTAAAGGTAGAAGGGATGAGGATTAGTTAAAAGGAATGTTGCTAGGGGTGTCGCTTGGTGATGAGGGGTGACCCAGGTGTACAAGATTGTTCAATGTTTTGACTAATAAAAGTGCTCAAGATGTCATACATAATGTTAAGTGTGTGCTCATTATTGAGGCAAGAGTTAACTCTATCATAGGGGTTAACAATTCTACATATGACTAAAAGAATAGTTACAGCCGGTAACTCTGCTACCCTGCCTTAAAATTCCTGTGTTCCTATGATTGTCCTGAGAGTCTAATAATGGTCTGGTTCTGTCTCTGCTTGCAGGGATAATAACAAGAACCATCACGTATCGCTGGGTGGGTCAGAACTAGGCTCTGGTCGAGCCCAATTGAAGCAGCGATCATGACAGCACTAATAAGTTAATATTTGCAATAAACTGTAAGAAACATAAATATGTTCATCCTCAGAGCCAATAGAAATCAGGGAACAGCAATTAACGCCACAAAAAGGGGTTTTAAAGGGCGCAAAAAATGTAAATCATTGACTGTGCAGAAGCTGAGCAAGTGAACACCCTGGTCTAGGCATTGGTGGGTTTCTGAGCTTTTGAGAGCGACAAAGAGAGAGAAAGAGAAGGATCTGTTTTATTAGTTTTGTGCTATTTTGAACACCAAGATATATTAACCCTTAATTTACAACACAGCTAATTACTTATATCACATAATTCACACACATAGATTAATATGTACACATAGCTATACATAGCAGTATGCCTAAGCACACCTACACCCCCCCATGCAATTACTATAATACACATAATACACACATTCTTGTTTTACCTCATACACATACATATATATATATATATATATTATATTAATTTATCCATATATTTCTTTCATAAATTCCAGGAGAACAACGGAACAGAAGAGTGAGGAGAGGAGGAGAGTGAGGAAAGGATAAGAGGTAGAGGTATGGAGAAAAGGAGAGCCAGGTCAGGGAGGGGAGGTACAGGTGTAAGAGAGCAGGAGGGGGGATGTGTCCCCAGATGTAGGCACACAAGGAGTAGGGTCAGAGTTCAGGGGCCTGGGGTGGAGGTAGTGGGTGTGAGGGACTGGCCACAGGGAGAGAACATCTTGGCACATGGCCACCAGCAATGGTGTGGGACTTTCCAGGATGGGCGCAGCAGAGATTATCCCTGATTGAGGTGAGTTGGCTGTTAGTGCACGTGCCTCTGCACAGCCAACATGTGTGTTTTTGCGGCCCTTCTTGATGGGTTAGATTAGATTAGTGTGGTCTATGTTCCCCTGTTCCCCTTCTGGATCGCTGCTTTTTGGTGGTGAAGGGCCTTGTGTACTTCAATGAAGCTGTGAGCTATACCATGTAGGGTCACTATAAGTGGGCAGGTCATAGCTGAGAGGTCAGACAAATGGCAGTCCACTGGAGAAGGAACTGTCAACCCACTCCAGTATCTTTGGCATGCAAACCTTGTGGAAAAGCACAGGCAGAGACATAGCTAAATGTGCTGCACTACATAGGGTCACAGAGAGTCGGACACAACTGAAGGACTGAGCAACAAATAATAAAATGTTCCCTTGGTACTTGTGATATGTGATGTGGCGGTGAAATTTGGCCACTATTTTTCTTCCCAATGTAGATGTGATGAGTGAGATGTATATGCAATTATATTTATATTTCTGGGTCCACATTAGAGCCTCTGTGAGGGAGAGAGGGTTAATATGGCAAGGAGCTTAATGTTTTTGTGTTGCAATTTAATCAGGTAGTGTGTGTTAAATTGCTTTATGTATGTTGCAGCATGGCTTTTCATATTGGCATATGCATGACCATTCCAACATATGATAATATAAAAATGTTTTTGAAATGCCAATTTTTTATTGGGGGTTTATTGTGCGTGTAATTGGAATGCCTTTCATTGCTTTCCCCATATTTTAAAGTCCAGTGTTGTGTTTATATTGTCTTTTACAGTGTTGAGAACTTGTCTGTAAACCCTTTGCGGGTCCTGTTTGGAGGCCATAATATTTTTGGCTCCATTTGCCATTTACGGGTTTGAACGTCAGTGCTTCCTTGGGGATTCGGTATAATTTAATAGCGATTTGCGATTGTAACATTTATGGGCTTGACAGATCAAAGGCTTAGTGGGGATGGACTCCAGATTTTCATGTCCCTCAGGGATTTTTCACCTGTAACCCGCAGATCATTTGCGAGTAGCTGAAAGAGGCCAATTTAATAGCCGTAACTTTTGTGGGCTCCTTTACGTGCTTAGGGAACTCAATATCTCCAAATTTAATAGTGCCACATAGCTTGGTAGAGAGACCCGGAAGTTACTTCTCCCTATAATAAAATGTGATTCCAAATAAAGGTCTAAACTGGAACTGATGTTATCTTCTATTAATAGTGTGACTTTCTCACTGTAAAGCTGGGGTAAGAAAGCAGCCAGAACAAGAAAGCATCTGTAGAAAGCAAAATAAAATACTTATTACTTATTTCCTTCCAACGTAAGTCTTATTAAAAACTTATAAGGAGATTCTTCAATAAAAACGCTGAGGGCTAAGAAAAAAAATATATGTTTGAAACTAGTGTGACGTCATCAACAATTAAATACTTTGGGCCCTATTCTATTGCCCAAATTGTAAATTTATACTTAAAATCGCTCTTGATATTGTCACATATTGTAATAGCTACTCGCAATCCGATTACGACTTACCTGCTCATGATCACTATGGGCCAGCCAAAGACATAAATCTGGCCTTAAAACTCTTACTAGGGCTGAATAATAAATATTTAATCAATGGAAAAAACAATCAAAATCGATATTCTATTAGACACCTAGCTTGCAAATAAAGTCTAACACGCAACTAAAAAAAGTATCACTTTTCTGTCAAAAATATTATGAATACTAAAAAGAGCTTTTTCAAACACTAATTATAGATGTAGTAGCAATTAAACACACAATACAGTAATTCAAAAGTATGGGAAGGCATGGAAAGACGTTGGAATTAATTGCACAACAGTCTCAAGCCCACAAATATGTAATTCAAAATTATTATTTTTAAATGTTATTTCTGAGTCATATCTTTTTTCCCCATTATATTTAATGCTAAATGACAGAATAAAAAGACTTATAAAACTAAAATAAACACAACAAAGGCATACAAAACAAAACATAAATTCATACATATAATATTACTTGTATTTTCTTTAACAAAGTATTTTAATGCCGCATAAGACCTTTTAAGGTAGATGGGGGATAGAGTCTTTAGATTATTTGTATGGCAGCCAGATAATTATTTAGATGCCTCTATAAGGTGTCTGTCCCATATTTGCCATTTCATTTTTAGGCTTTTTGAAAGACCAATTTCTATGTATTGTTTTTCTAAACTTCTTTTTTTCAATATAATTGTTTCACTTATGTCCAGCATGGGACATCCACTTGTTTCTCTTTCCTAATTATCAATTATTTGGCTACCATTACCACCTGCACTGCAAACGCTTTAACGTCCAGGGAAAACTTGTCTGTGAAGATATGTAATAAGGCTATTTCTGGAGTTGGAGGGATAGAAATTTTGAAAATTGATGAGATTTGTTTGAAACATACAGCCCCATTAAATTCAAAGCCCGTAGTGGCATCGGCACACCCGCAAAGGCTGTGGGCTTGAAATTTGGCTGCATTACAGAGCTATTAAATTGAACCATACCGCGAGTTACAAGCCGTAGACTCAAACCCGTAAACCATTATTGTGCACGTTGGATGTGCTGCCGTGAACATGATCAATTAATCAAACCCATAGTTAGGGGTTTAAACAGAGCCAATGGCAAATGAGTTCGTCATCATAACGTCACTGATAAATGGAGGTTAGATTTCAAAGCCTTGTAATCCAGAAATAATGCAATATTAATAAATCAGTAAATATTATATTGTAGTCCATGCAAGTTCCATTATATGGATTAACACATTGATTGCCGGGATCGATATAACACGGAAATTAAACAGAAATAAATTATAAAAATGTCGGGTGATCAAAGGATTTGCGTCAGCGGAGTTTAGATATTGATGTGCCGTAGGGTTTTTCAGTCTGTAACCCGCAGATCGTTTGAGGGTTGCTTTACGGGGCCAATTTAATAGCCATAAGTCTTGCGGGATACGTTACGGGCTACGGTTTTACACATTGAGGGAATTTGATAGGGATGTAATTATCCAGAATTCCTGTATTCTCTCACATTCCCACCAAATATGTAAATAGGAACCTGTACATCCACAATTCTGACAACATGCTTTTAAATCATCTCTTTTAAAGATTTGGGTTAATTTAGTGGGAACTAAATACAATCTGTTGAAGAGTTTAAAAAAAATGTCTTTATAAGATGTGTTCTTAATAAACCTAGATGTACATGACAAGGCATCAAACCAAATCTCCTCAGACCAAGATTTTTTCAGTTCCCTTTCCCAATATTTCATTCTATTCTAAGATTTCTTCTCCTCCGTTTTATCCTCAAGATATCAAAACACTTAGAAACAATATGTGTCTTTACCTTCATACAGCTATACCTTGTTGAACGCTGTAGATAGGTTCCAAGCAATATGAGTGTTAAGCGAAACAGCTCTAAACAGGGCAGTTTAACATGGAGAAGATAGGGACAGGGGAACTCATGAACAAAAACACACAATTTCAATTGAAATTTAAAAAAACGTTTTTGGTTTTATATGAACTTCAAAGAAACAGCAAAACATAACACTAACGCAAACTGAGCATTAGCAGAAATATAAACTTTAAATGATTGATGCTGGAGCTTCTGGCTCATCCTGGATTCTATTTTCTTATAGCGAATCAGATTGTTCAAAGGGGTCCGGCAAGCAAAAACAGCTGGGCAATGCTATAGAAAATCAGAGCGTTAAAAGGGATCTTGCAGGCATAAACAGCATTATATCAGGGTTTAGCATTAAAAGGGTCCTGGCAGGAAAAAGAGCTCTATAGTGAATCAGCTCTAAATGGGGTAGCTTTAAATGGTGTATACAGTGCCTTGCAAAAGTAATCACCCCCCTTGATTTTTTACCTATTTTGTTACATTACAGCCTTAAGTTCAATGTTTTGTTAATCTGAATTTTATTCGATGGATCAGAACACAATAGTCTAAGTTGGTGAAGTGAAATGAAAAAAATATATACCGTATATACTCGAGTATAGGCCAAGTTTTTCATCCCTTTTTTTAAGGCTAAAAAGGGCCCCCTCATCTTATACTCGAGTCACTCTCCCCCCGTATCTCTCTAGCCCCCCCCGTGTCTCTCTATTCCCCCCCGTGTCTCTCTACCCCCCTATGTCTCTCTAACCCCCGTGTCTCTTTCCCTCCCCCCTCTTCATCCTCAACCCCCCCTCCTCATTCTAAACCCCCCTCCTCATTTTAACCCCCCCTAAATACCTCCCCCTCTCCCTTTCCGCTCACTTACCTGCTTCTGCTCCGGCCTCCGGGACATCTTGACCCGGCGCGCATGCGACGTCACGTCATTAGCATATACCGGGTGTCGGCACCCGGTATATGCTAATGACGTGACGTCAAATGCGTGCCGGTCATTGGATGAGGTGGGGGGTTGAGGAGGGGGTTGAGGATGGGGGGTTCAGGTTGAGGAGGGGGTAGAGGATGAGGAGGGGGGTTGAGGAGGGGGTTGAGTATGGGGGGTTGAGGTTGAGGAGGGGGTTGAGGATGAGGAGGGGGGTTAAGGTTGAGGAGGGGGGTTGAGGTTGAGCAGGGGGTTGAGGATGAGGAGGGGGGTTGAGGAGGGGGTTGAGGATGGAGGGGTTGAGGTTGAGGAGGGGGTTGAGGATGAGGAGGGAGGTTGAGGAGGGAGTTGAGGATGAGCAGGGGGTGAAGGATGAGGAGGGAGGATGAGGAGGGGGGTTGAGGATGAGGAGTGGGGTTGAGGAGGGAGGTTGAGGATGAGGAGGGGGGTTGAGGAGGGGGTTGAGGATGGAGGGGTTGAGGTTGAGGAGGGGGTTGAGGATGAGGAGGGAGGTTGAGGAGGGAGTTGAGGATGAGCAGGGGGTGAAGGATGAGGAGGGAGGATGAGGAGGGGGGTTGAGGATGAGGAGTGGGGTTGAAGAGGGAGGTTGAGGATGAGGAGTGGGGTTTAGGAGGGAGGTTGAGGATGAGGAGGGAGGATGAGGAGGGAGGAAGAGGAGTGGGGTTGAGGATGGAGGTTGAGAATGAGGAGGGGGGTTGAGGAGGGTGATAAGGGAGGGGGGAAGAGACACAGGAAAGGGAGAGGGGGGAAGAGACACATGGAAGGGAGAGGGGGAAGAGACACAGGGAAGGGAGAGGGGAGAAGAGACACGGGAGAGAGAGGGGGGACACAGAGGGCACAAGAGGGACACAGGGGGCAGCACATTTCCCACCCTCGGCTTATACTCGAGTCACTCATTTTACCCAATATTTTGTGGTAAAATAGGTGCCTCGGCTTATACTCGGGTTGGCTCATACTCGAGTATATACGGTAATTAAAAAAAATACTTATTTCCTCTTTTGCCTTTGTTTTCATAGTTTCTTCTTCAAAAAGAGTACTATCTAATCTCCAGGAAGATCTTTGAGTCCTCATTTTTCCTTTCATTGTCAGTTTTGTCATTGCATGATCAGACCATTAATTTCCTTGACATTTTTCAGTGTTAAGATCTGTGAAAAAATTAGAAGAATGTATAGTCCATTTCCTTCGGATGAAATATCCTCCATACATCATATACATTTGAGTTTATAATATTGTTATTGAAAAATGTGGCTTTTAAAAACATCTGTGGGTCTGGAATTGGACTTTTAGGTGATTTTCTGTCCAAATCTGGGTTCATATACATATTGAAGTCTCCACATACTATTATTAGTCCCTGCATATATTTTTTCAAGATCTTAAGAGTACGATTTATATATCTTATTTGGTCTTTATTTGGGGCATAAAATATAGTATATTTTTGATTATCAATTTTCCCCAACCATGACACATACCTTCCTTCCAAATCGGTTTCCACATATTCCTCTTCTAATTTTACATTTTTATGAAAAAATATGGAAACCCCTTGTGCCATTTTCTTATATGTAGAGTTATGGTTTATTGTAAAATTTTTGTCTAGAAATTTTGGGAATTTACCCTGTTGCCAATGCGTTTCCTGCACACAAAGAATTTCTTCTTTTTCTTTATTGAAACAACTAAAGGCAGAGTGTCTATTGGCAGGCAAGTTTAAACCCTGGACGTTTTGGCTAATAATCTTCAGGTTTTTTTGAGCTTTTTCATTTTTTTCCCAATCCCTACCACCTAAGGGATGTATCAGCTTCCCAAGAATATTTGAACATGAAATATATGTACAACAAATTAAATGTTCCCATTTCTGGAGCTCCGTATCCTCTGCGCATCCAGTGGCATCGCCCCACTTGGCGGGGAGAAGCCTCCGGTGTATAGAGGACATCAAACTACTTGAGTTTGAGTACCACATTGGCGCTGTTTCTTTAACAGTGAATGAAAGTAAAAAATTCTACTTGTTGCTATTCCACCACTCTATAGGTTTCAATATTAGTTGCCTCCCCATTCACATACTTTGGGCATTACCGTATATATAATTGATACATTTATATTACTTTGTGGCAAAGAGATTCATTTCTAGAAATATTGATTAGATACTTCTTTTGGTTTTTCTTTTTTCCAATGTTTAACTTTCCATGAATCAATAAAAAAGTTTCCTCTGTATTCCAAATATAATGTATAATTTTCCACATATTGTGTTTTTCTTAATAATTAACTGTTTTAATTAAAATTACATTTTATAGTTCATATAATTTTACTTCTATTTCTGTGTCTTATGCCTATGTCTAATAGTCCATTCAAGATAGAAACCATCTCTGTGAATTTCTATTTTAAGTTTAAAACGTGTTATCATCAAATGTTATCTTTTTATACTAAGTTCTAATCTAATTCCTCAGAAAATAGAACTTCTGTAAATGAAATATGCTGTGTGCTTAAATAAAGCCCTTTTAAATTTACCGAACAGCAATTTAATAAGGCTGTAAATTTCTTTCCTCTCAGGACCTATTAGAGTCTTTTTTTAACTTTATTAATATATAACTTTGGTCTCCCAGAAGGTATATCAATAGGAAAGTTCAGCCTTACGGAGGTCCACCAATCCTTAGTATACTAGAAATTCATATATAGAATATTAGTTGCAGTATGCTATAAACCCCCAAATATAATTGAAAGTGAGGAAATACAATTATTGTTACAGATTGAAAATGCATCTAAGCATGGGCAAGTTATAATAATGCCAGATTTTAATTACTCTGAAATAAACTGGATAAATGAGACCAGCAGTTCATCTAAGGGGAGCAGGTTCTTGAGTACACTCAGGGATCATTATCTGGCCCAGGTTATACAAGAACCTACTAGAAATGAAGCTATTTTGGATTTAGTTATCACAAATAATATTGATATGGTATCAAATGTTGAAATAGGGAAATCTTTGGGAAACAGTGATCAGAACACAGTCTCATTTGAGATTGAAGTAAAAAAAAAAACTGTAATGAGCCAACAAAAACTCTTAATTTTAAAAGGGCATATTTTAATGGTCTAACGGCAGCAAAACAATGTATAGACTGGGACAAAGAACTGGGGGGTAAAAATACTGAACATAAATGGACAACATTTAAATCCTTACTAAATATACATACACATCGGCATATACCATGTGGGAATAAAAGTAAAAAGAGTAAATCACATCCAATGTGGCTTAACAATGAATTAAAGATCAATATACGTAGTAAAAAGCAGGCATTTAAAATATACAAACAAGAGGGGACAGAGACTGCTTTACCTGAGTACAAGGAAATCAACAACGTTTGCTGGCTAAAATAGAAAATGAAAAATGAGTTGCAAAAGTAAGTAAGACTAACCCTAAAATATGTTTTAAATATATTAATGGAAAGAAGGCCAGGAAGGCAGCTATATGAACATTACAATGTGACACAGGCCGTCTAATAATTAGTGACCAGGAAAAAGGCAGATGAGCGAAATAGTTTTTTTTCTTTGGTATACACAAGGGAGGTACCAGTGGTTGGGACACCGCAAAAAAAGGGGACTACACTACCTTTGTTGAATAATTGGTTAACGCAGGAAGAAATCCAAAAGAGGTTGGAAAATATAAATGTTAATAAAGCCCCGGATCCTGATGGAATATATCCAAGGGTACTGAGGGAAGTGGGTTCTGAAATAGCCAAACCATTATATTTAATTTTTAAGATTCACACTGGGTCGCTACCAGATGACTGGTGAAAAGCAGAGGTAATACCTATATTTAAGAAGGGAGCAAGAGCAAATACTGGGAATTATAGACCAGTGAGGCTCACTTCTGTCGTGGGAGAGCTTTTAGAATGGTTAATAAAGGATAATATAAAAGAATATGTCTATTTGAACAAGATTATAAGTAGGAGTCAACATGGATTGATGAGGAATATGTCATGTCAAACAAATCTAATTAGTTTCTGGCAACTCAGTGGATGTAGTCTTTTTGGATTATGCAAAGGCTTTTGATACAGTGCCACATGGAAGACTATTGTGCAAACAAACGAATACAAGAATTACAGTAAATATCTGCTCATGGATCGAGAGCTGGCTAAAATACAGGAAGCAAAGGGTTGTGGTAAATGAAACATACTCCAATTGGACTAATGTGGGGTTCCTCAGGGTTCAGTATTAGGTCCTCTCCTTTTTAACATATTTATTAATGACTTAGAAGTAGGATTGGAAAGTAGTGTCCCCATTTTTGCTGATGGCACTAAGTTATGCAATGTAATTAAATCAGATCACATCTTTTGTGACACAGAGAACAGGAACTACACGATTCTGCCGGGGTAGGTTTGCACTAGGTTCATATCAAGCCCTCTTAAATAAGCAGATCGTGACAATGTACTCACCCCCCAAAGGGATTTACATAAAATAGAGAAATGGGCATCTAAATGGCAGATAAGATTTAATACAAATAAATGTAAAGTTATGCATCTGGGAAGGAAAAATAGCCATACAATTTATAATCTTAATGGAGCAAATAAAGGGGTATCAGATGTTGAAACGGATTTGGGAGTGCTTGTGGACAACCACCTAGGTAACAGTGCTCAAAGCCAAGCAGCATGTGCAAAGGTAAATAAAATATTAGCATGTATTAAGAAGGGTATAGAAGCAAGGGAAGCAAATATTCTGCCACTATTCAAAACTCTAGTATGCCCTCATTTGGAATATGGATTACAATTTTGGGAACCACTTCATAAAAAGGACAATTTAGAGCTGGAAATTTACAGAGGAGGGCAACAAAACTAATAAGGGGAATGGAGGGGCTAAGTTATGAAGAAAGACTAACCAAATTAAGTTTATTTGCGCTAGAAAAAGGTGTCTAGAAAGGAGATATGATTGCCTTATATAAATACATCCAGGGTCAGTATAAAGATTTGTCAAGAGAGCTTTTTGTGCCAAGAGGTTTTCAACTGACAAGTGGACATCCCTTGAGGTTAGAAGCAAAAAGATTCCACCTTAAAGAAAGAAAAGGGTTCTTCACAGTAAGGGTGAATGACCTGTTCAATCCTCTACCAGAGGAGGTGGTGACATGCAAGTTTCAGTCCAAGTGCACCTTGTGAGGCAGGTTTGAGCCTTTTTTTCTGTGCCTGAGCTTCAACCGCATTTTTAAGATGCCCGTTGGGTGAAGTGGAGACAAGCTTTCTTTAGGCCACCTTTTCTAGGCCGCTCTCCATGTGGGGCAAGCAGTGCTGTCCCTATAGAAGATTGCTTGGTCGTTCAGGGTGCTGCCTAATGATGTTATTGTTTCCTGGGTCAGCATGAGGTGATCCATGAACCTGAACCGCCTGAATGCAGGATTGAGACTTCCAGTGACATGTTCGACCTGCCATTTTGCCCCTTTCATATCACTGTAGGGCATGAAAATCTTGTTTGTCTAGATGTAGACATACCCTTAGGCCTGCGCAATGGAGTTTTTAGGTGAGATACACTGTGCTCAGTATTGGTCCCACCCTTTACACTCAGGGTTCATCTGTCATAGCCTAGCCACCTGGGATGGTGACAGTGACATCCTTGGGTCGTAAGTGTAATATACCAATTTCTCCTAGCTGCATTGCCTTACTGGGCTAACAAGCTTCATCTGCCAGGACACTCGGTTGCGCCATAATGTAGCAAGCACTGTGAAAATAAATGTTTTTAGATAACCCTATATACTCTGAATAAAGGTTACCAAAATGTCCTGGGGCTCATGACATTTCCTGTTATATGGAGCAACAGTAAAAGGCTATTAACTGGTTTATCCGGTCAGTTGACAAGATTATTATTATTAATATTATTGTTTTATAAAGCTCCAAAATATTCTATAGTGCAGGGAATACAGTAAGTACATATCAGGGGAGGAGCTACCAGTGGTGCAGGTGGTGCAATGCACCAGGGCTTTCCTCTGATGGTGGCCCAGCCACGGAAGGGGTCTTTGGGGGAGCAGCTATAGGAAATGGTATTGGGGAGGGGTACTGTAAAGGGAAGAGGTCTTGGTGAGGGTGCTGTTATGGGATGGGGTGTCGGGCAGGGGTGCTGTTATGGGAAAGGATTTGGGGAGTAGTGCTGTTATAGAAAAGGGTCATGGGAAAAGGAGCTGCTATGGGATAGGTTTCTTGGAGAGGGGTGCTCATATGGGAAAGGGTCTTGGTGGGGGCAGCTCCAAAACATTTTTTACATCTCCCCTTGGGGAGACTCAAAACATTTTTTTTTGCGTTTCTTCATTATAATCTAAGTGGTCTTCTGCTGTTTCTTTTGCTCTTTTGGTTGTGATGACACGTGGCTACAATTGTAATATATCTTATGCAAAATGGAGAATCCTCAGTTATGTATCAATTGTCATGGATGTACAGACATAGAACTTATGTTGCATTCCTCAACACCTCTTTTTGGACTTTCTGCCCTTCGCCAATTCAGACAACCCTTTGACCTCACTGTTAAGGATGGAGACAGACAAAGACAAGGAACAAAAAATGGAACACTGAAGAGGCAACCGCAAACAGGAACAAAGTGAGTACAAATATAAACCTTCTCCTCATGGGACAGCATACATATAATTTTGCTTTATTTGTTTACTATTTTAGAAAGGATAAAATGTTACATCATACGCCAATTGATTAGATATTTTTTGTCATGGTCGCAAGTCTCCAGCTGGCCTGTCAGTAGCACTAACCTTTTTTACCTCCTTGGCACAGCATCTAAGGATGCACCTGAGCTATGCTTTCCTGCTACCTGCTAAGAGCTTGCATATTTCCCCACACTTATGCTTGCAGTGTTTATGCAGTGCAGTGTATATCTGGAGAAGCAACTTGCGAAGAAGATCCAGGGAGGAATGCTCCAGACAGGGAAAGCAGGATGAAATCAAAAAGTGATTTATACAGCGAATATGTGATAAATCTATAAAGCAACATGTTCAGTGACAGAATATCTTTAAGTGAATATAAAATTTAAACAAAAAAATAAAAATGTTCACGAAACATGATACCACCTTCTTGTTCATCACAACTTGTATTTAACTCACAACTCATTTTTAACTAGATGGGAATCACAATAAAGTAACAAACATCAACATAAGTTTAATCTAAAAAATATATTTTAATAACATTAAATTGATAAAGATATTATCTGCCTCTATCTTTTTTAGCAATTAATAAACAGATCCTTGTTGAAATGCATGGTTTTTTGATATGTAAGTGTCCTTTTATTAACATAAGAAGACAGAAGCACACACTAAAGTATAAATTTTTCACCGACCTTGCTTCAGCATGAGTTGGAAAACAAATAAATGCTTGTGATTTCCCCATGTACTTATGGTTTAAGTTTATCACTTCATATTCTTAATTGCTCTCATAATTGTTTGCTTTTATATAAAAACTGTAGAGAACATTCTTTACACATTCTCATTACTTTTCCTTTGAATGATACCAATCATTGTACATCAAACATAACAAGCTATTACTTTAGAATCTGTCTTTATTGAACTATTGACTTAGCCTTACTTATCTCACATCGTTAATTAACAACAGGTATTATGTGAGTTGATTTAAACAATTGAACTGGAGACTGATTGAAAAGGCATTGGAAAAGAAAGATTGCCAATGTTAGTGTTTGAAGGCAAAAAGCAAAATCAAAAACTCTGGTCATGAAGAAGGTCATTTAAGGAAGATGTGAAATCAATGGCAATGAGGCAATCTTTTAGTAAGATTGAAACAGGCTACCAGAATCTCAACAAAACCTCTTTGTAATTATCTGTGTCAACCAAATGTCACATCAGAATGAATTTACATTAATTAACCTAAAGTGCACACAGTGGCATGCAGTGTGTGCTTTATTTTCAAATAGACTGTCACTGCAGTATATTTTGAAGGAACTGAACCCTTATCCTTGTATATGAATTAAAAATGTATTTATTTTTTATCTCATACTGAGAGTTATATGTCATAAAAAATGATCTCCTCGAAAATATCTCATGCAAACTCCAAATTCTATAACTGCATCTGTTTGCGTCCCATAAGCAATAAAGGACCAGTTTACAATGAAAAAATATATATGGAAACTTTGAGTCTAAAAGCATAATTAAGCAGAGACAAAAATAACTATTCTATTAAAAACCCCCAAACGCATCTAACTTAAAATTCTTCCTCAGGGTGTTTTTCTCTAAATATTTAGATGTATTCTATTGACTCAAGCCCGCAATTTACTCCTTAAGTCTAAACACGTAAACTCTCCCTTTTTACGTACAGTAGGATTTCAGGGAGTCATTATCATATGACCTGACAACATTTAAGCAAGCTTATAATTTACTTCTTAGACACAGACAAAATTAAATGAGAGCGTCATTATGACGTCAGTAAAACATGGAAGTTAAACGTAATTGCAATCAGAGGTTACGAATGAATT
The DNA here is from genome assembly GCA_027410445.1 of Discoglossus pictus. Classification (NCBI taxonomy): domain Eukaryota; kingdom Metazoa; phylum Chordata; class Amphibia; order Anura; family Alytidae; genus Discoglossus; species Discoglossus pictus. The sequence goes on along the minus strand of CM050165.1, from coordinate 174,818,736 downwards.
AGTACCAATAAGTAATATTTGCAGATCGGGCTCACAATCAAGCAATCTAGCACTCTATAAAATTAGTTAGTTCATCTGTTTTAGCCCTGTTTAGTACTCGTAATATTTTTGACAGAAACATGATACTTTTTTCATTGGCAGGTTAGACTTTATTTGTGATCTAGCGCTCCAGGTCTAATAGATTTTTTTTGTGTAACTTTAATTATTTAGAGCTCATAATATTCGAGCTGTGCTAAAACCAATGGTTCTATGGCCAAATTTGTATCTTTGGCTGGCCCATAGTGATTGTGGGCTCGTAATTCATAATCAGATTGTGAATAGCTAATAGAATATGTGGCAATATTAAAAGGGATTTTAAGTGTGTATAAATGTATGAATTTGGCAATAGAATAGGGCAATATGTTGCTATTCAGTGCATACAAATATTTAATTAACATATAGGAGCAGTCCATACACATTATAATGCAACACAAACAATGCTGAACATCTCAATTCCTTTACCTTAATTAGAAAAAAATGGGTAGTATAATGGATAGCTAGCTTTTAGCACGCTTTATGAATAACTTTACAAAACAACTTGGTTCTGGGGTGACAGTAGGGTTATATTGAGGTATTTAGAACCTAATACTGAACCCTGAGGAACTCCATTTACCACAATAGTCCAATCTAAATATGTTCAATTTACAACTACCCTTTGCTTCGTGTATTTTAGCCAGCTCTCAATCCATGAGCAGATATTTACTTTGCACAATAGTCTTCCATGTGACACTGTTTCAAAAGCCTTTGCAAAATCCCAAAAGACTACATCGACTGGGTTGCCTTGATCCAAGTTCTTACTAACCTCCTCATAGAAACTAGATTTGTTTGGTATGACCTACCCGTCATAAATCCATGTTGACTCCTACTTATAATCCTGTTCAGATAGGCATATTCTTGTATATTATCTCATATTAACCCTTGTAAAAGCTTTCCCAGTACAGAAGTGAGGCTTACAGGTCTATAATTACCCAGATTGGCACTTGCTCATTTCTTAAATATAGGTATCACCACTGCTTTTCGCCAGTCATCTGGTAGAGACCCTGTGTTGAGTGAATTTTGAAAAAGTAGATATAATGGTTTGGCTATTACAGAGCCCAGATCCCTTAGTGCCCTTGGATGTATTCCATCAGAACCTGGGGCTTTATTAACATTTATTTTTCCAAACCTCTTTTGGATTTCTTCCTGCATTAACCAATTATTTGGCAAAGGTAGTGTAGCCCCATTATGATGCAATGTCCCAAACACTGGTACCTCTCTTGTATATACAAAGAAAATAACCTATTTAGCTCATGTGCCTTTTCCTGGTCAGTAATTATCTTTGCTTTGCTTGTTTTATATTTAGAATTCTAATAAGTACAAACCTGTGATAGTAAAATAAATGTATGAAGGTTCTCAGCACTCTGTACCCGGTAAGAGGTCAGGACAGAATATGAGTCCCTGCTCCATACAAAGATGTTTGCATTGTTTGAAATGTGATCATTTAAATTAATGATAGTAATGCTGACCTGACAGTTAAAGGATATAGGTACGATCAATGCATGTAATACGTTATTACACAATAGGCAGGATGTTTGTCTCATTTCATAGCAACATTGAATAGGCAACATGTTCTCTGTAATTAATTATCTATCCAGTATTTAATTTCATAGACATTAATTGACTAATTTGTTGTCTGAGGTCCCACTAAATAGATGTGTCTAACAGTAAGGCAAAGAGACCTGTTAAATGTATTGGTCCAGTCCAAAGCTGAAAGTTGTAAAATGCAATAAATTGATCAGAGGATATTTAATGGCAAAGAACCAGTAAAGCTGTCAATTGATAAATATTTTAGCTGTATCAATGCGAAAATAATAATATAAAAAACTAAACTTAAAAGATGTATTTTTTCTGGTGCTTTACCAGTCCTAATGTGATAGTACCCTGAATTTAATTATTTAACAACTCTCTGAAGAACATAATGACTTGTATTAAGCCTGTTGTACTCGGTCTATGGGTTCCCTGGTGGTCCAGTGGTTACGATTTGGTGTTTTCACGGCTGTGACCTAGCTTTGATTCCAGTCAGAGACCAAAAGAGTTATACCACCCTGCAGGATTAGGCCTGGTCAGTACTTGGATGGGACACCACCTAGAAATACCAGGAGCTGTATGCTGTGGCCCACTCACTTAAGTTGTCTGCAATACTGCTTCTATTGCTAAAAAACAAAACTAAATTCATAAAATGTAAATCTAATCTATAAACAAATAGTACATATATATTAAATAAATGTATTATGTATAATTGTGTATGATATACTGCAGTATAGCAAAATGAATTACATTTGATAAACCATCAGCTCTATTAAATTTCCTGAACGTGTAAAACTGTAGCCCGTAACATAGCACATAAGATTTACAGCTATTAAATTGGCCCTGTAAAGCAACCCACCAACGACTTGTGGGGTAAAGGCGAAAAAACCCTGTTCTGTCAAGCTCGTAACTGTTACGTTCCCATCACGATATTAAATTGCAACAGATTTCTTAAGACACCCTAGTGTTCAAGCCCATAACCCGCAAATGGAGACAAAAAGCCAATGGGTACTAGAGAGGACCGACAAGTGGGTTAAAGTCCAATCTGTAGCACTGTAAATGCAAATATCAACACACTACTGTACTTATAATTAAAGGGAAATGATGTTTGCTATTAAAATTTATAGCACAACATTCTCAAGCTCACAAATCTGCAATATGAAATACATTATTTTATGTTTCAGTTCCGTGTTATATCGATCCCGGCAATCAATTTGTTAATACATATAATGTAACTCGCATGGACTTGAATATCATATTTATTGAATTATTAATATAGCATTATTTCTGTAATGCGGTTCCGATGGAAACTCGTAATTGAGGCCTGTAAGGCTTTGAAATCTAACCTCCATTTTTCAGTAACGTACTTGTTTCCGTCTAAACCCGTAACTATGGGTTTGACTAATTGATCATGTTTGCGGCCGCACATCCAACGTGCGACTCATGGTTTACGGGTTTGCGTATCCGGCCCATAACTTCCGGCATTGTTCAAATGAATAGCTCTGTAACGCAACCAAATTTCAAGCCAGCAGTGCCTATGCTGCTACAGGCATCGAATTTAATAGGGCTGCATTTACATTAAATTATTAATAGGACTGCAAAGACCTTCAGCAGCTTTCATTTGATCCATAAACGGTAGGCAACTTTCAAATGGTCCTTGGTAAAAAATTTGGGGACCACTGCCCTAGGATGAATGACCTCTTGACAGCCGTCATATTTATCTTAATTTTACCAACCTTTGAAACACAAAGATATGGCATAGCCTTGCATGTTATCCATGCAGCCAACATGAATACCGTTATATTCAGATTTTATAAAACATTATCCACAAGAGACCTGAGGGATAGACCTTAAAGTATTACTTTATTATTTAATCTGACAAAACTGCAGGAGAGAAATGGTGTTCTGCAAAGCTCTGCATATCATGGAAAGAGTGAAACCCTGAATGTGTATAGCAAGGAAATGAGTTTCTGAGACTCTGCACTACTGAATTCATATTTGTCTTATACTGTTAAGTTTACACCTGCACTTTGTTTTATTTTAAAAACAGAATACAGGTATAAAAAAAAAGCTCCTGAATTTGCACTAGAGGACTATTTCTCCACATGAGTGATCATTGAAATATAAAATACTATTACTTTAACAGTTTCTGTCAGGGAAACGTATTCAAAAACACCAATCATTTACTAATGTTCTGATGATGTCTGGCCTGTTGAGTACAGAAGCTTACAAAGCATTTGTATCACACTGTGAGGCACAGCAAGAGCTCTAATTGCATAATCTCTCCTGCAGGCCAACACAACAAGCGCCAATTGATTGAAGGACTACACAAAGGAGTTCATTGACTTTGTGGCCAAGATTTTGCCATGATTTTATATGTGCCAGCTTCTGACCCTTTACTGCAATGTACCAGCTGCTGACCCTGTTTTGCAATAATAAGTAATAAATCCAAGCTAAATTGGCATAACATTCATAATTAGTTGTGGGTAATCAGATGCAGGTATGTTTCGCTCTCACTGGCTTCTGACATGCTCTATGCAGCTATATGAAAAAATCCTATGAGTACTAGAGAGGACTCGCAAGGAGATTAAACACCTGTTCATAACACTCTAAAGGCAAATAAAAACTCAATATTGCACTTTAAAATACAAAAAAAGCGATGTAAGAATCTACAATATTTTTTTTTTTGTTTTATGTTTAATTTCTGTGTTATATCAATCTTGGGAATCAGGGAATATTGTTTTTTGACAACACTAACTAGAATTAGACAATATCACAAACTATTATTTATTTCTATCTCCTTGATCTAACTATGTTTATAGTTGTTGTTTTAATTCTTTTGTCTCTTGTTTTAATCTGATCGCAACTCCAGTTTGGAGAATTTTAATGCAGTCAATTTATTCTCATCTCTATTTTGAGTGTACCACTAGTATATTTCTTTCCTTATATTATCCGGCGGTCAAGGATTTAGTTGGTACATGGTCACATCACAGTAACACTTAGACCTTCTCCATCTTTGTGAAATATTGCAATATACAGTGATACCTTTTTATTGGAGAAACATATCACATATATAGTTCTCAGCAGTGCGACCTTGCCAAAATCCGTTGGTAACGCAACGTTAAAACTGCGGGCTCGCAAAGCAAGCCTGCTGCAACTTGCGAGGGCCGTAGTTGCAGACCTCGCAAAGCATGGGCTGTGGTTGTGGCCAGGCAAGGAGCACCGAAGGCGCTCCTTGCGCTGGTGGAGATGAGCGCCATAGGTGCTCATCCCTATGACCTTGTAGGCCCCAGGCAGGGAGCGCCAAAGGCGCTCACTGCGCTGGTAGAGATGAGCGCCATAGGCGCTCATCCCTACGACCCTGCACGACTTGTGCATCATACCTACAACACCCGAAACTACAAATCAACAGAAAACTCAACTACACAATTCACAGTGCGAGACCCGTAGCACTTTGAAAAAATTGCCTCTAAAAAATTACGGCCCGTAACACTTACAAAAAGAAACCGCCACTTAGAAAAAAAAAAATGCAATACAGCAAGGGGGGACAGCCAGGACGTCTGGGAGTGAGGTTACATGCAAATTTAACTCCAATTTTAAGACTTTCGCCACTCGAAGATCCCTCATAGAAGAGAAAAAATGGCCGCCGAAAAAAACGAAAACGAGGCTACACGACCCCTAAGCATGCAAAAAACGGCAGGCACATATGACTTTTACACAGAACCGTATGAACTACAAAATACACTATTAGGAAGGACGCTAAATGCTCCACACCCGCATAACACATACACAATCGCAGCCATTTTACAACACTAACTGCAAACTAATAACATCACCATTACAAAATGCGGAACTACACAGCTAAACAAACAGTTTCCCCTCGCGCACACAGTCTATTTACACTACACACTGCACACATTGCTGACACTTACACCTCAGCTCACCAACAGTGCAAATCTACATTGGATGCTGCAGGTACATCAAAATAGATTGCTGGTACTTCAGGATATTGCTTCCTGCATATATTAATTACAAATAGGTAAAAAGTATATTAATTTATAATTTTATTAATTAATTATCATTGAAAAATACATCGACAAAAAGAAAAAAACAGACGACAGGATCACAATAAACACTAAAGGCGCTCAGAGCGCACCTCACAAGGAGCGCCAACGGTGTTTACAGGAGCAAAACTACACCAGGGGAGAGGCTCACAATGCGCGGCAAAAGCCGATCAGCGCAAATCTTGCAATGACCGCCTTGCAAGGAGCTCTGATAACCAAAAATACACCAACCAAGAGGCTCGCAATGAGTACCAAAGGTACTCACACAGCCAAAAGGCTTACTTTGTGTAGCAAACAGCATTACCTGCCTTACAATCCTATTGCCGTCATTTTCTGACGAGCAAGTCGCTAGTCAGTTAGAATAATGAGTTATCAATAGTAGCACCTCTCTTTCTAAAGTCAGAAGCAATACCGAATAAATGTAGTTGAATACAAAATAGAGATTCAAAGTGACTGATATCATGAATAATGTTCTGTTCGGGCAAGTGTGCATGTCTGTACACCACATTTTAGAAAAAAGCCAAGGCCATATAAGTTAGGGCCACATATTAAGGAGTAAAGAAACATCAATAAAATATGAGAAGAAATGTGACAGGGTCACAAAAAGTTTTGATAATGTGATAAATATATTAGTTTTTACTTGTTTTCATTGGTGACACGAATGGGGTTAGAAAGAGAGAGAAAGAAAGGGAGCAAGTAGCAGTAAGACAGTCCAGCCTCAATGTCATTCCATTGGGCACTCAGTGCTGATCAGCTAGGATGCCAGTCAGTACTGCACATGCAAGGGGGAGTCTCAATGTAAGACACGTAATAGGGTGCATTGTGACCGTTGGATAGAACTGGCTGATCTACATAGGAACCCAGGTTGTGTTATTAAATAGAAAAACACTAAAATGTACTTTATTTAGTTAATGTCACTACTCAGGGGAGGGGCTTTACTTATCCTCCAAAATACCTGCTTTTGAGTACAGGAATTCGCACTCAGCATCGTGAGGGGGAGCACTTTTTGGTGCCGGGTGGTCATATCTGGATCATCAGCAGGAGCATCAGGAACAAAAGATCACTGGATCTGCATCACACTGGATATTGCCCTCCCCTGTATGTAAATTAATAAGGTCAAGTAGCTGTGGGAGGGTGGTCTTGGGGGATGTTAGCTGCTTTAGAAAGGTGTCTTTTGAGAGTGACACCAGGGGTTTGGAAGAAAGTCACACTAAGTGTGGGGTGCTTAAAAGTTGTTTTTCTTTTTTTACACTGGGGTCTCATTTTATTTTTAATTATTCGTGTTTTATACATATTTTAATTCAGTAAATAAAGATTATGAGCCATATTCTATTAGAAGCCAGTAAGTGACTCTAAACTATGATTTTGGCTGCAATGTTTTTTCTCTAAATGTTTAGATGTATTCCATTGACTCAAGCCTGCAATTTACTTCTAAAAGCCTCCACATGAAAATCCTGCCTTTTTAAGTAGGATTTCATGGGACGTGATCAAATGATCTAGCAATATTTAAGCAAGGCTGTTATTTTACTTCTAAGACACAGCCAAAAATAAAAGAGATCGTCATCATAATGTCAGTAAAACATGGAAGTTACACATTATTGGTAATCAAAGGCAATGAGTTACTAATATCCAATAAGTAATTTTTCCTGATTGAGCTCGTAATCAAGCAATAAAGCAATCTATAAAATGCATTAGATCATCTATTTTAGTCCATGAGGGTTTCATTATATTTATTAACCGCTTGAGTCCTGTGATCGATATTACTTATTAATGTTAAATAACATTAAAAATAATATTTTTTCATTCTATATTTGTGGATTTGCAACTGTTCTGCAATTAATTCTAATGTCTTTCCATGCCTTCCCATGCTTTCAAAGTATAATATTGTGTGTTTAATTGTTGCTACAGCTATAATAAGTGTTTGAAAAAGCCCTTGAGCGTTCTATTTAGTATTTTTTGGGTATTTGGACAGAAACTTGATATTTTTTTCAGTTGTTAGCCTTAATTTGTGAGCTAGACCTAAGGGAATAATAGAATATCGATTTGATGTAATTTTAATGTGATTATTTAGTGCTTGTAATGTTCGATCTGTGCTAAAACCAATGGTGTTCTAAATCCAAAGTTGTGTCTTTTGCTGTACGTGTAGTGATTGTGGAAGTGTAACTCGTAATTGCGAGTAGGTAATAGAATAAGTGGCAATTTTAAGAGTGGTTTTAAGTGTGTATAAATTTACGATTTGGGCAATAAAATAGGGCCCTATGTTTTTAACAGTTTAAAACTGGCATTCTTCTCATTGTATGATAATAATTGAATAGTGTTTCAGAAAAAAAAAGGATAGACACTCCACTTAATTTTTTTTTTTTTTTTTTTATAGTTTCTTTTATTTGTATAAATTTATCTTGTACAAAGAAAGAGAGATAAAACAAATATAACGATATGTTTGCAATTTATAAAAAAAATAACCAGAAAGACATAAACATTACAGTGCAGGATCTTATTGTCCCAACCTCCTTACAATATCACTCAAATTCTGATTATATTACTAAGATCCGCACAAAAAAAAAAAAAAGAAAACTGTCATGGAAACACTACCGAGGAAACACCAACATCCACTAACTCTCTAACTTGATAACAAATATTGGTCCCAGAGCTGCCATTTTATCAAATGAGTGGCCTTAGGAGTTTTATCCCATGCATTATCCGACAATTCTGTTCTCACCATGTATCTATTATTTGAGATGGTGTTCTCTAATTCTTTCCAAGAAGGTACCTGTGGTTGTTTCCAATATTTCAAGAGTAACCATTTGGCAACAAGGCATATGTGTGATATTAAATACCTTTCCCCTAAGGGAAATATTTCCATTTGCGTATGTAGAATAAATTCTAGAGGATTACAGATGATTTGTTTACCCACAAGAGTCGATAGTTCTTGACTTAATCTCGTCCAGAATTTTTTAATTTTATTGCAGTCCCACCACATGTTGAGGGTTGTGCCTGGTAGTTCACATTGTTTCCAGCATAGACCATCTAAATTACTATATTTTTTTATTTATTTATTAGGAACATAATACCATCTGTGGATCAGTTTTACCATCATTTCATTATATGAGGAATTAATTGATGAGTTCTTAACCATATTAAAGATTTTAATCCAGTCTTCCTCTAAGATTGTCATTTTCATATCGTCTTCCCAGGCTAGTATTCCCAGGCTTTTGTCAAAAGGAATATTTTCATCAATTATATTACTAAATTTAGAGATTATATGCGACGATTCACCCTTGAGTAAATATTCCTCCATTTTCCACATTTTGTTCATATTAGTAATCTTATATCCTGACAATCTAAGATACTATTTTAAGCATTCATACTCTAACCACGTTATCCTGTCTATATTAAATTTCTCTTTAATTCTTTTCAGTTCCAACAGACTGCCTTTTTCATATAAATCCCCCACATTTCTAATGTTATGTGATTTTAATAGTGACAAAATTAATCCATTCGAATTGTTATTAATACAGTCTATTGGTGCTGCCAAAGAAGGAGATTGTACCAATGATAGTTTTGTTTTATTTTTAGGCCATACATTAATAACTTTTTTGATATTAGCGGGTAATTCTGAACTTCGCTTCTGTTTATACTTAGCAGTCCATAATATATTTTTTATAGATGATTCTCCCAGTAGGGAATCCTCTAATATTAGCCATCTTGGGGTATTTTGTATGTAATTATATCCAGCCACTTGTGTAAGTATGATTTTTTCATTTAGGTCTTTAATAGAAGGGGAGCTTAATCCCCCTTTCTCAAATTTCTTACATATTATGGATTTTTTAACTCTTGTTTTTTTCCCCTGATATATAAAGTCGTCTAATGCTTTTTGGATAATTTTAATATAATAAGCCGGTATTTTGCCCGGAAGGCACCTCATAATATAGGTAATTTTAGGGATTAAGCTCATATTGACTGCATTTATTCTAGTTATCCATGATAAATGTAGGGGTCTCCAGTCATTTAATAATTTCCTAATTTGTTTCAATATTTCACTATAGTTATCTTTAAGAATATTGTTTATATGACTTGAGAATCTTATACCCAGGTGTACTATATGGGAGGAGTTCCAGCAATATGAATATAGGTTCGCTAACCTATTTTTTCTCTCTAATGATATATTATAAGTTAGTACTTCAGATTTCTGTTGATTTATCTTAAAGTAAGAGAATTTACTAAATTCTTTAAGAACAGTCTGCAAGGCTCTACAGGAAAGTTCTGGGTTTGTTATTGTTATTATAATGTCATCGGCATATGCCATTATCTTGTATTCCTCCTGCCCTATCTCAATTCCTTTAATTTCTGGTGATTCTCTGATAGTTATCAGTAGAGGTTCAAGGAATAAAATGAAAAGCAGGGGAGATAGCGGGCAACCTTGACGAGTGCCGTTAGTTATTAAAAATTTGCCTGAACTAAATTGTGGAGTTGATATATGTGCTATAGTGTTTAAATACAGGGCTTTTACTGCAGATGAGGCAAAGCTTCCCAAGCCAAATCTCTCCAGAACACTTTCCAGGAAATCCCACCTGACCCTGTCAAAAGCTTCACTTAATTGTTGAACCCTTATCTATTAGTTTAAGGAAGATACAATCATAATAATTAAAAATACATTTATTATCAATGTTAAAATTAACAACGGCACTTAAAATATTTAAAACATAATTATCTTATATTGTTCCACCATATCGTCCATAAGTTAGAAAATGTGGTAATTGAATAGTGCCCTTGTAAGATATTCATGTATCTTTTCTATAAATACTATATTTTTTTAGGCAAATGAATAATCAAACAGACAAACAAGGTATAATTAAACTAGATATATTAAACATAAATCAAGATACTGTTACACAATGGGTTTAGATAAACAGATAACAGACAATAAGGATAAAAAACAATATTTACAAGAAGGTCAATTATCAGAAATTCTACATTGCTATATAAATATACATTTTAATATTATATTGCTATATACTACATCAAAAAGATTCAGCATATGCTTCAAGGTCATTTTCCTTAGGCCTTTGCTCACTGGAAAGGACAGTACTTCTTCTCTGGCATTCCTCAACAACTTTGCTTGGACTTCTTTCTTCTCTTCTTTTCTTCTTCTTGTCTTGGACTGGGCTAAATAGATTTTACATGTTTTATTATGTTACATTTTGGCTATTCCCACCCGTTACATCAATCAGATCTGCTGACAAGTTGGCCATATGCTGACGAACTTGCAACCCTAGTCAATAGATTTGTTTTAGCATGTGTTTCCAGTTTCCTTAAATTGATAATGAGTTCCTATACAATAAATCTTGCTTGGTCATCTTTCCTAACCTCCTTCTTGCTTCTAAAATCTAATCAATACATCTTTCTTGATCAGCTGTTTCTTGTTACACTATTGATGTAGACTATAAACATATATATTATACAGTAACCATTTTATAGGACTGGAAATTTATATACCGGTAATAACATAAACATTTTACAGAAACACATGGATGAGTGCTGAATAAAGGATTACCTTGTCTTTCTCCTTTTTGAGATATAACTGCTACACTCCATCTGTACATATAAAAACCTCTTGCTTATTAAAAGTATCCTCCCACTTCAGAAAGTTGATTTCCCCAAGCCAAAATGTTAGCAACCTAATTGAGTAAAAAAGATAAAAAAATTAGAAGCAGCATTTTTTTCTGTATTATAAAAACATGTTGAATATTTTTCAAGCTGTACGAAAGTTTTCATGGATCATGAATGCATCTGATAGAGAAGAATCAGTAGTGTATGCAACCATTTTTGCATGAAAAAAATCCCAAAACAATCATTACTAAAAAAATATTTAGGCAATTTTCTGGCAGTTGATTTTAAGAAGGATCACCGCAACAAATCCAAGCTATAGTAGCATACAATTCAAAATTGGTTGTGGTCAATCAGAGGCAGCTACAGACAAAAGTGTAGTAGATCCATTACATGTTCCAGGGCTTTACACTATTCAAATGAGTAATCAGTGGATACAAAGTTGGGAAACTTTAATATAATCATAAAAGTGAAAAATACACTGCATTAAATCACCCTCACTAGGGATTAAATGCATGTTATGACAATCAATGGTTACTACTGCGGTCTTGCCATATTTATTGGGGCTTGTATACAACTCTCAAATGGCTTGTGATAGGCAGACTGTGACAAAAAAAAAATCCCCCAAAACTACTGGATAGCTAATAACAGTATACAATCCTATATCCCATTTCAGGGACATCCTATCTCCAAGGCTATGGTGTGCCCCACAAGCTGGCTAAAGACCATGCAGTAATGCACAAACAGTGCCAGAAAAAAAACAACCATAACAATTTCAATCAATCCAAGAAATGGCAAACATACTTTAAAATTGCAAAACACATTCACAGAGCTAAAAACAAAGTTTTTTAGCCTAATATTCATCCAGCTGGAAAAGCATAGATTACCACTGTACTTTAAGGGATAAACAGTTTACCCTTAAAAATCAAACCACATTGGGCTTAGATCTAATGCTTAGTCAAAAGTTATTTTACATGGTAGTCATTTGGGGCCTCATTCTAATGCTACGATTTCTCTCTAAGTAGCCGCAAGGGGTGGCCGCAAGTTACTTAGCTATTCTAATCCCTTGTGGCCGAGTGCTCCGACCAGCTTGCGGCCGGTGCCCTGCTTTCCCTTGCGGCCACCCCAGCCACAGCATACTGCAGGGAAAGCCTTTGCTCTCACGCGGCTGCAACAGCTTCGGCCGCATGAAACCACTTATCCCTATTCAAATCCTTCGATCAACCCTCCGTCAACCCCTGCAAAACAATAAAAAACAGCCACAGCTTACTTCCACCCTGGAGCCATCACAAGGTCTGTGAAGCCCTTGTGTACCCTTAAATTAAGTCCTCCGCTAACTGCAGTGGTCCTGATCGGGACCCCTGCAGTGTCCTTACATTAACCCCATAATGCAGGGGTCCGATCAAGACCCCTGCAGGGTGCACACATTAACCCTATGATCCCAACTGGGACCCCTGCAGTCTCCCCACATTAAACCCATGCCTTGCTGCAGGGGTCCCAATTGGGACCCCAACAGCATCTATGGGATTTAAATTTCCCGCCACAGGCTTGAATATAAAAATTCCCCATTACCCATACTAAACCCTATTTAACCGTAACTAGGTTTATTTAACCCCTTCTAGATCTATTTAACTCTAACTGTTCCTATTTAACCCTAACTGGACCTATTTAACCCCTTCTAGACCCGATTAACTGTAACTGGGCCAAAGAGGCAGAAGAGGAGAAGGGTGAGGACATCGCAGCAAGGTAAGTTTAATATATAGTATGTTTATTGTGTTTTATGTGTTTATTTGTGTACTTATATTATGTTTTATTTATTCCAGGGGCCCAGCCTGAGAAGACAAGAAAAAGGACAGGGACATGGTGGAAAGGTAAGTTTAATATTTAGAATGTTTTTTGTTTTTTATTTAGTGTTTATTTTTGACTAATTTGATCTTATTTTTTTCCTAGGGGGTGCAACCTGCGCCAGGAAACCTGTCATCGTGGAAGGAGCATTAGGCAAGGTAAGTGGTCTTAGGTATTCTATTTTAGGTTAGATTTAGGGTTTTTAATGTAATGTAGACAGGGGGTAATGCTTTATAGATGGGGTAATGTTTTATAGATAAGGGTAATGTTTTGTAGATATGGGGTTATATAGGCCTAGAAGGGGTTAAATAGGCACAGTTAGGGTTAAATAGGTATAGAAGGGGTTAAATAGGTTCAGTTAGGGTTAAATAGGCCCAGTTAGTATTAAATAGGTATAGAAGGGGTTAAATAGGCAGAGTTAGGGTTAGATAGGCCCAGTTAGGGTTAGAGAGGCCCAGTTAGGTTTATTAGGTCCAGATAGGGTTAAATAGGCCCAGTTAGGGTAAGATAAGTCTAGAAGGGGTTAAATAGGTCCAGTTAGGGTTAAATAAGGTTTAGTATGGGTAATGGGGTATAGTTAGGATTAAGGGGTTAATGGGGTATAGTTAGGCTTAATAGTGTAGTGTAGTGCTTAGACTTTGTCATGAGGGTCCTGGAGGACCCTCGTCGCACTTGTACGGTTAACCTAGGGGTTAATAGTGTCTTATAGTGGTCTATATAGACCCCTAGTGGACTGAGGGGGTTACTTTTAGTCTCATGGGGGGTCTATATATGAATGATAGAGTTAATTTTAGGTGCCGGGGGTACTTATAGTACCCCCGCAGCAGTGGTTTATTGTTTTATTTATCACGGGTCCTTTAAGGATCTTTCAGGTCCTTTCAGGACCCGCGAAGGGTGGGAAATTTGAATTCTTAATGTAGCAGGGGTCCCGATCGTGACCCCCACTGCAAGGGTTAATGGGAGAACCCTCCGGGAGTCCCAATGGGGACCCCGCATCATGGGGGGTTAATGTTGCTGCGGGGGTATTTACTGTACCCCCGTGGCATGGGGGTTAGCCTTTAGTGTGCCACGGTCCCTTTAAGGAGCTGCTGCAGGGTATTTGAATCCAAGCGCATGCGAGTACGGGCTTGGAGATCTTTAGGAGTAAATATAAATTCAAGGAAGCACTGTAAAGCACTGTAAATGATGGGGGACATATTGGGGGACATGAGGATGACATGACTGTAATATGTGGCCACAAGTCTGCCGGGCTTGGAGAACGGGTTACTGCCTTGGGGGTCATTCAAGCCTGGAGTCCTATGTGATTGTTATATACCTTGTCTTTAATGTGAGAGCAAAGTGTTTGCAATAAAATTATATCTGGTATCAATACTAAGAGAAGTAACCTGTTCCCACATATATTTTGTTGTATTTTAGCCATTCAGTTGCATATTCGTGACCCTATGACCCGCATCACGCCAGCTACATCTCTCAGTCACTGTCCTTCTGAGCTCCATCAAGTTCATGTTCATTGCCTCAGTGAACTCATCTATCCATCTTTGCTTCTGCTGTTCTCTTCTTCTTGTACCTTTAATCTTTCCCAGAGTCTTCTCTAGGGAATCCAGCCATTTCATGATATGGCCAAAATATCTGAGCTTCACCCTCATGATCATACCCTCCAGTGCACAGTTTGTCTTGATTTCCTGAAGTACTGATTTATTGGATCTTCTTGAAGTCCAAGGGACTCAAAGTAGTTTTCTCCAACACCACAATTCAAATGTGACAATTCTATGGTACTCAGACTTCTTTATGGTCCAGCTCTCACATCCGTGTGTTACTACTGGGAATACCATAGTTCTAACTTTGCGGATCTTTATTGATAGTTTAATAACTTTACTTTTTACTAGCTTGTCCAAGCTTGCCATAGCTTTCCTCCCCAGATGCAAAAGTCTTTTAATTTCATGACTACAGTCAGCATCTGCAGAGATCTTGGAATAAAATCTGCCACTGCCTCCATTTCTACCCTGTCTTTTTGCCAGGAACTGAGATTGCCATTTGCCATAATCTTCGTCTTTTTCAAGCCCCATCAATAGGCCCTTTAGTTCCTCCTCACTTTCAGCCATCAAAGTAGTATCATCTTGGGTATGGGGCACTGAGCAAATTAATAATGTGGTGGGGCCCAATTTTTTATTTTTTTGCTCAAGGGCTTTCCAATCTCTAGCTCTGCACTGGTTCTGACCGTGGCTTCTTGGTCCATATACAGGTTCTTCAGAAGGATGATGAGATGAGATGATCTTATATTCCCATCTCTTTAAGAACATGCCACATTTTGTTGTGATCCACTTTAGGATGGTCTATGAAGCAGAAGCTGATTTCTCTATCATCTATTGGACATTGGCAATTTGATCTATTGTGCATCTTCCTCTGCAGAACACTGGCTTGCACATCTGGTAGTTTCTGGTCCATATGTTGGTTGAGGCAAGCTTGTAGAATCGTAAGTATTACCTTGCTGGCATGTGAAATGAGTGCAATTGCTCTATAATTTGAGCACTCTTTGGAACTGACTTATTTTTGTTTTGGAATGTAGACTAACTTTTTCCAGTCTATTGGCCAATGTTGAGTTTTCTAAATTTGTTGGCATAAGGTAAGCAACACTTTCACAGCATCATCTTGTGGAATTTTAGATAGTTAAATTGGGATTCCATCACCTCCTGCAGCCTTATTATCATCAAGACATCCTAGGGCCCATCTCACTAC
This sequence comes from Discoglossus pictus, assembly GCA_027410445.1. Taxonomy (NCBI): domain Eukaryota; kingdom Metazoa; phylum Chordata; class Amphibia; order Anura; family Alytidae; genus Discoglossus; species Discoglossus pictus. The sequence goes on along the minus strand of CM050165.1, from coordinate 174,802,879 downwards.
TGAGGTCATCAATGCTGTTAAGATCCTTCCTGTACAGATCTTCAGTGTATTTCTGCCTCCTTTTCTTTATCTGATCTTCTTCTGTTACGTCCCTACCATTTTTATATTTTATCATGCCCACTTTGGCATGAAAGGTGCATTTGAGATCCTCAATTTTCTTGAAGAGATCTCTTGATTTACCCATTCTGCTATCTTCTTCAAGCTCTTTACATCGCTCAATATAGAATATCTCCTTGTCTGTTCTTGCTATCCTCTGGAATTCTGTATTCAGTTGGATAAATATTTTCATATCTACACTACCTTTCACTTTCCTTCTTTCCTGGGCTACTTTCAAAGCCTCATCAGATTGCCAGTTTGCCTTCTTCCTTTTCTTTCTTTTAGGGATATTCTTTGTTGCTGTTTCCTGGATAATGTGGCAAACTTCAGTCCAAAGTTCTTCAGGCATTCTATCTTCCATGTCTAGTCCCTTAAATCTATTCTATTATTTACTTCCACTTCATATTCACAAGGGATATTATTTATTTTGTATCTGCTTGGTCTGATTGTTTTCCCTCTTTTCTTTTCAGTTTAATTTGGAACTTTGCAATAAGAAGATCATGGTCTGAGCCGCAGTCATCTCCAAGTCTTGTTTTTGCTGATTGTATAGAGCTCCTCCATCTGCAAAGTATATAGCCAATTGAATATATTTGACCTCTTCTTAATATTATTACAACCCAGGTGTTGAACTCACTTACTGTATATGTTTTTGAATGAACTAATGAAGTTAGCTCATAAAGAGAGGGCAAAAACAAAAAAGAAACACAATTTTTTGTGGTTGTTGATTTTTTTTAATCATAAACTGACCATTTGATAACATTTAGAGACTGGGCTGATTCAAGCTCAGAAATTTGATGGTGTTGCTAATGCACTGTATGTTTTTCTCATATAAATTATTTTTTTTCTTTGCTCATACTGCATTGATCCATTTCCGCATTTAATATACTTTTAATAGTCCCACAGTTACTTTTTCTTGAACTAGTCACTCAGAATGTGTTACCTTTAGTATTATTTACAGAATTAGATAGCTTTTACTTGCCAGTTGTAGCTAAAAGTGTTACAATGCTATTGTTTGTTGTCTGCAATTCCTATGTAGTTACCACTTTCTTATTGGATACTATTGTAACTAAGGCTAATTAAAAAAAAACTTGTTATATAACTTAAAGGTATATGAAAGTGAGATGGGCTATGAATGCATCCTGTAGAATGCATCATAACCCACCTAGTAAAAAAATGTTTGCTTGAAAAAATGCAAACATTTTTTGCAGAAAAGAAAAAAATGTGCTGGGGGTGATGTAGACACCCCCAGCAACAGAGATCTGCATATTGGATATCTCATTTTTAATGAGATATCCAATATGCAACACAATGCCATGCTGATTGGCTAAAGGAAAGGAAAGTGTCTTCAGGTGCTAACTGAGCATGCCTGTACAATCCCCAGACCAAAAAGAAACATTGTATTTGTTATGCTCATTATCCCTGGGAATTGCATGGGGTGTCAGCACTGAGAGAAAACAGTTTGCAAAAGCAAGAAATTCAGCAAACTTCAGGCTAACGGTTTAACTTTTTTTTCATGAAATTGTTTCATGCAAACTAATTTTTCAGACACTATTAATTCTCTTCTATCAGATGCATTAATAACCCAGCTCACTTTCATATACCTTTAAGGGCATTAAGCTATATAACACGATTGTTAATATTAGCCATAGGAATTAACAAATACAAATAAGCAGTAACCATTTTCATATGGGAATTTAGAGTGTGTTGAATGTAGTGGTTGCAGAGAGTGACAACCATGAGGTGGTGGAAAAAAAAAAAAGTTTATCATCATTTGTCCAGTAAATGTATGGCACAACAGAAACATAGCACAAGTATATGCATGGCACAACAGTAAGACAAAAAGTCACACAAAAAAGTTGTAAGAATTTATTAGATATCACAATAAAAGCACAGTTTAACATGTTGAATAATCTGCCAAATCACCTTACAGTTGAAAGTGAAAACACAGGAGTCACAATGGTGAAACAAGAATGGTTACAGCTACAAATTACATTAATGTAAAGGAATAATTGATAAATGAAACTATGTTACAAAAGTATCCAATAACAAAGTGGTAACTACATAGGAAGTACAGACAATAAAGATTAACATTGTAACACTTTTAGCTACAATTACCAAGTAAAGGCTATCTAATTCTGTAAATAATATTAAAAATAACAAATTCTGATTGACTAGCTCAAGAAAAAGTAACAGAGGGATTATTAAAAGCATATTAAATGCGGAAATGCATAAAGGAAGAAAATAATATATATATATATATATATATATATATATATATATATATATATATATATATATATATATATATATATATATATATATATATATATATAACAAAAACATACACCGCATTAGCAACAAGGTCACATTTCTTAATCTGCCCAATCTATCGTAATATAATTAATAACGTTTTTAAAATAAAGATTTAAAATAAAGGTTACATTTTATCAAATGATCAGTTTGTAGTAAAAAAATAAATCGACAACCTGACATGCTGAATTGTTCTTTGCAGCAGCAGACTTTCCTTTCTCCTCCAGACACATCTGCAGCTGGGTGACATTTGGGCTTTCAGCTTAGCCACTTCCTCCGATCTGGTGCTTCTTGTTCTTGACCTCTGCTGTTCCTCAGTAATGAGATAAGCACTTTCTGACCTGATGGGCTCATATCATTATGTCTCTGATGTGCCTGTTCACAAAGTTTTCTTACCAATGTTACTGGAGTGGGTTGCAGATTCCTTCTCCAGTGGTATCAGTAATAAGATGCTCACGAAGCAACTGCGCCCCTCGCGAAGCAAGAGGAAGCACCCAGGACCTCAAAAAAAACAACAACTTACACCTTCATTTAACTAAAAATAAAAGCGTTTGAACACTAAAAAATTCGCTAAGCGAGAGAAAAAATGGCTGCCGAACAAAACAAAAACGAGGCTACAGCACTCTAAACACGCAAAACACCACAAGAAACTCGCAAAATACCACAAACGACCTACGGATATTCCGTTAAGATGCATACCACACATTACCCGCCATTATATGCCAATGCAGAAGTACACAACTACGCCTATGGTTTCGTCTCGCGCACGCACAGTATTACACTGCACACATTCATCACGCTTACACAGCAGCTCCACAGCACTGATGCTGTAGCAACATCAAAACAGATTGCCAGCTCTTCAACACAATGCTTCAAAATAGGTCAAGTATATTCATTTATTAATTGTATTATATATTTCAGTAGTAGACACAAAACACCATTAAGCTACCTTACAATTTCATTGCTGTCATTTTTTGACAGGCAATTCGCTAGTACTGTATATACTCGAGTAAAAGCCGACCCGAGTATAAGCCGAGGCACATATTTTACCACAAAATACTGGGAAAAATGAGTGACTCGAGTATAAGCCGAGCGTGAGAAATGTGCTGTCCCCTGTGTCCCTCTTGTGCCCTCTGTGTCCCCCTCTTGTGTGCCCTTTTCTTGTGCCCCCCCTCTCTCTCCCCTGTGTCTCTTCTCCCCTCTCCCTTCCCTGTGTCTCTTCACCCCTCTCCCTTCCCTGCGTCTCTTCACCCCTCTCCCTTTCCTGTGTCTCTTCCTCCCTCTCCCTTCCCTGTGTCTCTTCCCCCCTCCCTTATCACCCTCCTCAACCCCCCTCATCCTTCTCAACCTCCTTCCTCAGCCCCCCTCCTCATCCTCCCTCCTCATCCTCAACCTCCCTCTTCATCCTCAAAGGGGGATGTTGAGAATGAGGGGGGGAGGGAAAAAGGCACGGGGGTTAGAGAGACACGGGGGGGTAGAGAGACACGGGTGGTTAGAAAGACACGGGGGGGGGGGTTAGCGAGACATGGGGGGGGGGAGTATAAGCCGAGGGGGCCCTTTTTAGCCTTAAAAAAAGGGGTGAAAAACTTGGCTTATACTCGAGTATATACGATACATTACGTTCTTTCCTTTACTCTCTCTGTCTCTCTCTCCCAGTCTCTCTCTCTCTCTCCTTTTTCTCTCTCTCACCCTCTCTCCTCTCTCTCCTCTTTCTTTCCCTCGTCACTGTGGTCTAGAAGGGAGGATTTGCAACCTCAGAGAAGAAACAAAGCTACTCGCATGTACTGAAACTAGGGTTGGAGAGGTGATGTCACTCCCTACACATGCTGTTGATTGGCTAATAAATGCATTTGCAAATGTGCAGCGGCTATTGGTAGGAATGATTTGCCTACTTAGGCACCCTGGGGGTAATGGTATTCAAAATGTGTTGATTTTGTGTAAGCACAATAAGGCTTTTAATCAATTATAATAGTTGGCAATAGTTGTTGTCACTCTTGCAGGGCTCATGCATCACCCCCGTGCTTATTGCAGCCGGGGGGTGATGTGGCCCGCTGTACTGCGGGCCTTGCAGCTAAGTCCCGCGGGCCACCACCCCTGCAACTGCATCCCTCGCTTAGCGAGGGACGCAGTTGCGGGGGTGGAGGCACGCTGGTTTTAGATGCAAGGCCCACAGTACAGCGGGCCACATCCCCCCCCTCCCCAGCGGCAATGAGTGCGGGACTTAGTTGCAAGTGACAAGTGCCCGTAAGTGACAGGGGCTGCAATGAGCCCCTGTGTCTCCTTCCCCCTCGACCTCCCCTGTGTCTCGTACCCCCCCTCTTGGTTGCCCTTACCTCCCCCCTGCCCATAGAGGGTCACTCTGTCCCTCCAGGTGCTCCCTCAGCATGTGGGACTTAGCTGCAAGGCCCGCAGTGTAGCAGACCACATCACCCCCCCCCCCCCCCCCCCGATTGCAATGAGCGCAGGACTTAGCTGCAAGTGACAAGTGCCCGTAAGTGACAGGGGCTGCAATGAGCCCCTGTGTCTCCTTCACTCTTGACCTGCCCTGTGTCTCATACTCCCCCCTGCCCCCCAGAGGACGAGAGCTGGCTGAAGAGCCGCAGAGGTTAAGCCAGAGAAAGTGATGAAAAAAGAAGACAGGAAGGTGAGGAAGAAAGAAGACACGAGGGGGACAGAAGACACAAGGGAGTGAAAGAATTAGGGGCGAAGGAGACATAAGGAAGGAACAGGAGGGAGGTAAGGAGATACAAGGGGAAAGATGAGGGGGGAATGAGAACAAGGGAGGGAGAGGAGAGGGAAAGGAGACACAAGGGAGGGAGAGGAGAAGGAAAGGAGACACAAGGGAGGAAGAGGAGTGGGAAAGGAGTAACAAGGAAGGGAGAGGGGGAAAGAAGACACAGGGAGAGGGGGAAAGGAGGCAGAGGAGAGGGGGGAAGGAGACACAGGGGATGGAGGGGGGAAATTAAGTATAGGGGAGTGAGATGGGGAAAGGAGGCAAAGGTGAGGGAGAGAGGGGAAAGGAGATACAGGGGAGGGAGAGGGGGAAAGGAGGTACAGGGGAGAGAGAGGGGAGAATGAGACACAGGAAGGGGGAAGGAAACACAGGGTATGGAGAGTAGGGAAAGGAGACACTAGAAATGGAGAGGGGGGAAAGGGAGAGGGGAAAAGGAGGCACAGGAGAGTGGTGGGGGAGGAGACACAGGGGAGGGAGAGGGGGGAAGGAGACACAGGGGAGGGAGAGGGGGGAAAGAGATACATGGGAGGGAGAGGGGGAGAGAGACACAAGGGAAGGAGAGGAAGTAGAGGAGGAGAGAGCCTCCCAATGTGTGACAAGTCACTAGTATTATAATAAAACTCAGCAAAGTTCCATATACTTTAAACTGTAGTTCTTCCAAATAGTACATTTTGTCACCATATTGGTCCTATAATTTCTAGTGATTAAGATGACTGAAATTCCATAAATCCTAATTTTATCCTTATACTCTCCATGTAGTACTGAAATTCAATGACACTGATGTTTAAAAAATTATAACAGACGTATTTTTTAAAAACAAAAGTCCATTTTGAAATGTTTAGAGTGTTATAAGTATGAATAATGATGTTGCGTCTATGCATCATGTCTTACTCGGTGATGTGCAACATGGCTGCAGATGGTCCTTTTAAAAATATTTTGCAACATTACATGTTATTCCAGAGGACTTTTTACACATAAAGCTCCGACCAGATGTTAAGCTTCCCTTGCATGATGGGGATGTCTGATTTATATCATGTTCTTATTAGCCAACTGTCAATACTAAAAGTTCTTTAGTTCCAAGAATTCTTTGGAGAATTAACACTGATACATAGCATGGCAAGTCAAGCCTAAATTCATAACAGCAGTTACCAGATGTAGAGATGAGAGGCAGATGTACACTACAGGGGAAGGAGAAAATGAAATTGGAAAAGAGATGATAAATGATGCTTCTTTAGACTCCTGCTTTGTAATGTTTCCAAGGTGTTTTTGTCCATCTGTCACTTTATCCAGCCATATTTCCTTATTTTTGCTTTGTTTATTGTGTTTTAAGCGACATGGAAACTCAATTGTCTATTGTGCATTTAAAGAACCACTGTAATGCCCTAGCTACAGGTTTTAATTGTTTAAGTCAGCTTTAATCATTAATAAGACATGTTATTTAATAATGCAATAATCAATATTAATCATACTTTCAAAGATCAGACTCAGTAGTTGCTGATCTTCACCCATTCTCAGGTTAATGGTGGGAGGAGACTGTATCTAGCAAGTGGTGCTAAGTTTTCAGGCATAAAATCATATCAGCACAGTGCGCTATATTGGATGGACACTTGCTGAGAAAGTTGTTTGGGGTTGAGACAGCTTACACATGATTATTTATCTTCTTATTTAATCAGATTGTTCTTGAAACCTTTAGACCTGTCTCTCTGGAAAACCCTCCCTCTTGGTGACATTATTGGGGTGGAGGCAAAGAGTCCAGCTGGAAGCTGATATTCTAATCTTTGAAATGTAATATTAAACATTGCTATTATAAGTCAATAGAAATGTCATTACTTTGCAATGTACAATTAAAACACCTAGCTCCTTGTGTTACAACATTACAGAAGTAAAGGTAGCTTTTAAAACATTTATAATTTTACTATAACATACCAAAAAAAAATGATGTTGTTAGACTAAAACATAGTTTAATTGACATCTATTTTTTATAACAAAATATATGATCAGTCTTAATTCCAAAAGGGGAAGGTATAAGTACTTAAAAGAATATATATTTCTCTTCACCAAAATGAATCAATATAAGTATATATACTAACAGCCTTATTAAATTGTGATTCGGCCAATTGAATAGGGCTCTATATAAGAACAGAGCATATTTTTTTTTACAGAAGTTTTTAGTTAGTGAAGACCTTGCTTTTAGATAGATAACCAACTAAAAACTTCTGTAAAAAAATATGCTATGTGCTTAAATAGAGCCCTTTTTAATTGGCCAAATCGCAATTTAATAAGGCTGTATGGTAGTACCAAATATTATGCAAATACCTTAAAGACCAAACCAAATAGTAAGCGTAGAGAAACATGCAAAATGTAAAGAAAAAGACACTTATTCAACTATTCAGCATCTCCCCACAGAAATAATGCTATGAATAGACACCCATATATAAACACTAGCGACTTGCCCGCTAAAAATGACGGCAAGAAAATTGTATTTGAAAGAGCAAAGCATTTATTTCTTCATAAAATAATGTAAAATATGTGTTTTTTTTATAAGATTTTTTTTTATATATTAATAATTAATTAATAAATAAATTAATATACTTTACCTATTTATAATTAATAGCCAGCAATCAATATCCTGAAGAGCTAACAATCTCTTTGGATTTTCTGTATTTTCCGTCCTACCTAATAGTGTATTTTGTACCTCGAACATGCCTGGGTAAAAATCGTACATCGAAGGCTGTGTTTTGTGTGCTTCGAGGTCATATAGCCTCGTTTTCATATATTTCCTTCCTCCATTTCTTTTTCTCGTTTTCAAGTGCCGAAACTTCTTAAATTTGACTTAAATTCGCATGCGACCTCACTCTCAGACGTGCTGGGTGTCCCCCCGTGCTGTTTGTGATGTTTTTTTTATGTTTTTTTTTTAATGTTTTCTTGGTGTTTTTCGATGTACGTGGTTCGGTCGTGAACTTTGTATTTTTGCGACCTCGTAATTTTAGTCCCGCTTTTCTCGGTTGTTTTTTACCGAGATTGAGGTGCCATAGCGCCTCCACCTCTGTGCTGTAAAATGATAGTATATAATATAGGTTTGTACCTCGTACATGCCTAAGTAAAAGTCGTATGTCCCTGGTGGCGTTTTGTGCGCTTTGGGGTCATGTAGCCTCGTTTTCATTTTTTTCAGCCATCGTTCTTTTTTTCGCTTAGGCGATTTTCAAATGCCGAAACTGCTTAAAATCGACTTGATTATTTTTTTTTATGTGTTATTTGTGTTTTTTAATGCACGCAGTTCGGCCGTTAACTTCGTATTTTTGCAACCTCGTAATTTTTTTTTTATAAAAGTCCCAATTTCCTGCGGCTCATATTTTTTTTTGTAAGTCCCGCTTTTCTCGTTTGTTTTTTACCGAGATTGAGGCGCTTTAGAGCCTCCCCAAATGCGGCTCCTTCGGAGCTCATCGCGAGCCTCTTCCCCCATCTACTTTACAGGCCCCGCCATGAGCGCCAGAGCCCTGCAATTAGCGCTGCTCATTGCCATTTTTGGCAAGCCGCACCTTTCCTGCTTTGCAATGATCCCCTTCGTCAGTCATTGCGATGCTCACGATGAGTGCCTTCGGGGCTTATTGCGATCCTCTCCCCCTGTGTACTTTATAGGCCTGTGTAGTTTAGGGGCCTACTGCCTCGGGTTAAGTGTTACTGCCTTGGGTTAAGTGTTACTGGCTTGAGTCAAATGTTACTGCCTTGTATTAAGTGTTACCGGTTTGCATTAAGTCTTAGTGCTTAGGGCTTATATTTACGCCCTTCTGCCTCGTTTTTGTCTTGTTTCATTTTTTTCGGTAGCCATTTTTTTCTTGCTTTATCGATTTTCGATCGTGAAAAAAGGTAAAAAAATGGCTCCCCCCTGTGCTGTGTGTAAGTTAATTTGAGTCATAATTGTGTGATTTTGCAGATCTTTCCAGTTCGGCCGTTAAAGTCATATTTAGGCACTCATTGCCTAAGTCTCGCGGGTCGTCGGGATGAGCGCCTGCGATGCTCATCTCCAGCAGCGCAATGAGCGCCTTCTGTGCTCATTGCCTAAGTCCCATGGGTCATCGGGATGAGTGCCTGCAGTGCTCATCTCCAACAGCGCAATGATTGCTTTTGGTGCTCATTGCCGGGTCGTAACTGACATTGCATTACAAACAACTTTTGGCAAGCCCGCAATTACAACAACTATATATATATATATATATATATATATATTATAAATAAAAAGTTCATTTGTGTTCACATTTGAATGTCTAAAACAAGTTAAAAAATCCTGTTTCCAACTCATAACTCTGAGAAATACAGTTGTTACACTGCATTCTGGGAAGCTGAGCAGGGACATGCAAATGTGCCCACAAAGGCCTCGCTCTTCAATCCATAGCCCATTTTAAACATGGCTTCCTTTAGGCTTATGCCTGCTGTATTACACAGCCTTTATGCAAAGCTAAGGTTGGATTATACACAAGTTGAGAATCCTATCCACATACAGCTGTTTCAAGCTTACTGTCTATCATCAGCGTGGAGCGGGATCCCAGCTTGTGTTGTGGACCTTATGAGTAGGTAGTTCACCACTATAATAATTTAATATATGGTGGGCAAAAGAGCAATAGAAGCCCTCCACCGTACAGTAGTACAGTAAATAAATAGTATATCTGTGTTCACATTTGAATGTCTAAAACAAGTTAAAAAAAACTGTTTCCAACACAGAATTCCGGGAAAAACAGTTATTACACTGCATTCTGCATTCTATACTGTTCTATAATAAACATGTACCTTATTAAGTTTGAAACAATCAGAAGAAGCTTCTGTTGATGGATAATTTAAACACACTTACTATAGCAACCATTTGGCTACAATAATAACAATATTCTACTACTCATCCTGCCACTTCAATTGTAAAATGTTAGCTCAATACATACGTTCTAGAAACATATCCACTATGAAATCTAACAATATTATTGCAGGCGCATCTTTTGGATGTGAGTTGGCTCTTTAGTTCCTGAAGAGTGCTAAGTACTTATGAAATGAGCACAATACAGATCCATCACTATATCAAGTGTTTATAATGTCTTTTACAGTGTTAAGAACTTGTCTGTAAACCCTTTGCTGGTCCTATTTGGAGGCCATAATAATTTGGGCTCCATTTGTCCTTTACAGGATTGAACGTCAGTGCGTCTTTGGGAATTTGTAGCAATTTAATAGCGATTTGCAATAGTAACATTTATGGGCTTGACAGATCAAAGGCTTAGCTGGGATGGAGATCAGATTTTGAGGGCCCTTAGGGTTTTTCCGCCTGTAACCCGCAGGTTGTTTGTGGGTAGCTGAAAAAGGATAATTTAACAGCAGTAACTTTTGCGGGCCCCGTAAAAGGACCAGGATTTCTAACATCGTAGAAATGTAATGGGGCTCTTAGTACCTTATTAAATTCCATGTCTGTGGGGTTCTAAATTCGCTGTAGTTACAGAGCGATTAAATTGAACAAGGCCGCATTTGAACAGTCAGAGCCGCAAGTCGGTAAACACTTCCTGCGGCCTCAAGCTGTTAGAGGGCTGGACTAGATGCGGGCCGCATTTCCAATCCAAACCCGTAATGCGACTCTGGCCTCAGAGCCAATAGAAAGCACGGAACATCAATTAACGCAGCAGAAAGGGGTTTGAAAGGGTTCGAAAAACTTAATTCTATGACTGTGCTGTAGCTGAGCAAGTGAACACACAGGTCTAGGCGTTGGTGGGTTTTTGAGTGTTTCTGGAGAGAGATAGAGAGAGAGAAGGAGCTGTTTTGTGAGTTTATTGGTATTTTGACCACTAAAATTTATTAATCCTTAATTTACAACATAACAAGAAGTAGGGGCAGAGGATCAGAGGCCTGATCTGGGGGGGGGGGGGGGTAGTGGGGACAAGGGACCAGCCCAGGGAGAGAAAATGGAGGCCAGGAACCCCATGCACAGTTGGAAGGGCAAGAGGTTTTGCCAAAGTACGGGACCCCAATTATAGCCTAGAGGAGATGGATGTCCTCCTCAAGGAAATCCGTGCCAGCCATAGCATCATATATGGTGGGAGGGATGTGAGGCCTAGCCAGAAGACACAGGCCTGGAGTGAGGTAGCTTCAGCTGTTGCTGCATTAGGGGTTGCAAACAGGGATGTCAAGTCTGTCAAACACAGGTATGACGATAGCCGGCTGAAGGTGAAGAGGAAGATGGCAGAGGAGGCAAGAGAAGCATGTGCAACCGGTGGTGGCATACTGTGAATGGGAGTGGATCCTGAAAGAATGGATTAAGCCTATGGCAGTAGTGGGCCTTCCAGGGCAGGTGGACACAGGTGAGTATGCAATGTGTGTATCATATACACCATTACACCATCATATGCACACACATGAACCCCACACACATGGGTGTAGGAACTGGGGGGGGGGGGGATGAGGTGGACAAGTTCCCCCCAGATTTTAATATGTTTGTATGTGTGTATAATTAAGCTTTTTTACGGCTGTTGTATATGAGCTATATCCCCCTAGAATTATTCTGGCTCCTACACCCCTGCCCACACACATAGACAACTGGTATACAATATCACTGTAAGGTTATGACTAAAGATCTATGGGACATCAATACATGTAAATCCCAGTAGCAAACATCATTATCATAATTTTTATCCATGAAATGTCTGTCCAATACCTGCAGTATTTTGAGTACAATTCACAAATAGATCAAAATTGATTTGACATTCAAAAGAGTTTCATGTATTGGTGTGCAAACTGCAGCATATGTGGCTACAGACTCTGTAGGACTGCATGTGCGTGTCATATACTGGCGTAACATGGGCCATGTCTCATCTGCATGTTAACAACCATTGCTGGGAAGATGTCACAAAATTTCTCAGTCTCACACACTGCCCAGCAGATCCAACAGAGCACGTGTCTGAATCACAAACAGATGGCACACCGCACCAGCATTACATATCATCATATAAGCCATGATTCACATTGCTCATTATGGTGTAACACAGGCAGCACCACAGTCATTTACAGATGACCATGATGTCAAGGATATGGAAACACATAGCTGTCAATTGTGTAGTGTAACCAACTCAAATACGTTTGTTCTTTCATTTCAGTTCCCAGGGGGACAACGCCGACCACAGAGGAACAGATGTAGGTTCCACTGGAGGTGGAAAAAACTCCACCTCTGGAGGTGGTTGACGAAGGACGGCAGAACATTCAAGAAGGCCCGGGACCATCCACAGAAGCTGGCCCTTCAGAATCAAGATGATCACCCTTATCTCAGGAGTAGGATTCACTGCCCGGGCTCTCAAACACATAATCTAGCCCTGCACAGCTGTTCCAGACCCCTCCAGCGGGAATGTCATGGAGTCAACAAACCACCAACCCAAACCTGATGACGTTGTCCTGGCCTCAGCCATCATCACAGCCAAACTGCCACCTGCTACAACACCATTGCAGCCATGGCATGAGGCCATGAGGACGCTCAACCAAAGGATGGAGAGATATGAGGAACAGGTGAATAGGGACAGCCAGCAACTAATCCAATTTGCAGAACGCCAGCTCATAACTCTCCAGCCTTCGGTTTCACAACCGCAACCAGAGACGGCGGCCTACTCATCACAGACATCACCACCAGCTCAAGCTGATCCCCAGCCACCCAACGTAGTGGCCCCCACGCTCATACACCCCCTAGACATGGAAGAGGGAGAATGTGCACAGGCACGGAAGGTGGGGGCCCAGTGCTGTGTAAGAGGCGGTCTTAGGACCATCCTCAATGTCCTCCTCATGCTCAGTCCTCACTGAATACTGATTGGTATAGATGTTGACATACTATTGGCTAGCTACAGAGTGTGTCTGGTTATGTTTTACATTTCACCAATTGATGTCCAATGTGGATTGACGTTGAGATGAGGTGTTGTAGTTAATCTGAATTGAGTGATATCTTTTTCTTGTCTCTGTAGGTGCTAATAGCCAGTGTCATTCACCACTGTAGTTAGATCTGAAATGCAATATATAACTACATATATCTTCACTAATGAACATGACTGGTGTGAGTTTCAATTACAATGAATAGAGTCTGGGCTGTAGAGTTGAACAGTACCATTAGGATCAGCTAGTCCAAACAAGTAGTTATACACGTTTTTGTTGCATGTCATCCCGTTAACATTAGGAAACTGGATTCATGTATTTAATTCCATTCACAAACAAAATTGCTATTTCCCTTTATTTGACATCAGGATCAATGTGTATGTATTTAGGGGTAATGTGATCAGTGTAATCTGTCTGGCCTTGGTACCATCTATATACCAGTGGGATGTAATATCAGCATGGCACAACAATTCCATGTAGATAGTCATAGTACTCTTTGCTAAAAGTTTGTGGTCACAGTGAAGCATGCCTTGTTGTATTACACATCCTAAACTTATTTTTGGAACGCTGATTGTACAAGACAGAATCAGTATGGTTATTACTGTTCGTAGATGACGTTCATGTTAATTGGTTTATTGTAGTGACCAGAGCAAAAACAATGTACAATAATAACAGCTTTCGAGTGTTCTTCAACCGTTATTTATGTTTTACAGATTCCTATGAACTATTTTGGAATCATCATTAATGTATGAAAAAACACTGTGTGTGGAATTGATTAGTATCACATGATCCATGGTTTCTTGAATCTGTTTAATATAGCAGATGGAGATCATATGGAAGCTCTATGCTCATTAATGGTTATTTCGATGAAATGGAGTGTTATTTGATGTCCGATTTCTCATCCGATTATGGTTACTGTGGTGTCCTTACCAAATGTGACCCCAGCTAATGCTCAGCATTATCCTTATGATGCTGTCTAACATTTAACCCTTGTTGGCAAAAAGCCTCTTGCCCTTTCCGGGATCAGGCCATTCCACACCCATGATATTTATGCACAGTCTTATACATATTAACATGTGCTATGTGTATCAAATAAAGTATGATAATGTTATACTCCTATCACTGTTTCTGTGTGTTTGTACCACATCATGATTTTGAATCTACAGAAACCAGATTTAATGCAGTTGTGTTTTATATATATATATATATATATATATATATATATACAGTATATATATATATATATATATATATATATATATATATATATATATATATATATATACAGTATATATATATATATATATATATATATATATATATATATATATATATATATTGTAACAGTATGCCCCTAGAGGTGGGTTTAATTAAAGAGGCTGGAAGATTTCTTGGAAGAAAGAAAGAGTTAACTCCAGGCAGTGATCAGATGCTAATTGAAGCCCAGCTGTGGATTGCCTTTAAGACAACAGCAGAGAGATGGGTGGAGTGAAGGCCTCAGTATGCTAAGAAGGACGCTTGTATGTATCTGCCAGTGAGAAGAACGCAGTATTTTTTACTTTGTCTGCTGGAAGCAGAAATTGTAACAGGCTGAGAGGAGCATGCAAGTTTACAGTCTGGATTAAAAAGTTTGTTTGGTTTGGACTGCTGCAGTTTGGACAGCTCAGAGAGCAAACTGAGAAGTCTGCAAAAGGGATTGCTGGAGCTGCAGATAAAAAGGATTTGCGCCACAAGAGCATTTACAGGGGAGCTTGTACCGGAAAAACAGAGGCAGGAAGAAAGAGTGACTGAGCCGCCAGAGGTATTCAGAGAACACCTGATGGAAAAGATAAAGGAGATTCTTCAGCTAAATGTGCAGCAAAAGATTAATGAGAAGAAGATGCAGCTAAAGGCAACAAAGAAAAGTTAAAAAAGCTAGAAGCCTTAGAAGCAAAGCGAGAAGAAGAAGAAAAATGGGCGAGAGCCGAGAATGCGGAAATTGCAAGTTTTTTCAGAAGCCCAAAACCAACAAGGCTGCAAAGATGGGTGCTAGCCTATGTATGGAGCACAAGCCTATCTCTGTCCTGGCAGAGATAGGTAATTGCAGACCTTGCATGGTACAGAGTATGCCTGCTGTAAGCAGAAGGAAAGATGAGGCTCAGATCCAAGCACAAGAAGCAGCCCTGAGAGAGGACGAACCTTTACAGTCTATGAGGAATACTGTAGCAAAACGAGAGCTGCAGGAGAACCTGTTCTTCTGAAAAGAAAGAAGAGACAGAAAACTGTGTGCATTGTTCTTGCAGATGACACCTGCCTAGATGAGAAGATCAGGAGGAACAGAGTTGTGTGTAACAACCTAAGGGTGTGGTTTGGAGATACTATCGGTATCCAACCAGGTCCAGGGGTGACATATGGTGAACAAAACTGTGTGTTCCCCATAGATGATGCTGTGGATGAAACTCCTGGTAGTCGATTTGAGGGGTATCTCAAGCCTTACTTCATCAAAGCTGACGGATCAATCGAAAAAGGGAAGTTCTCCTGGTTCATGGAAGTATGCGTGCTGTTGAGCTCAAGAGGGTAGAGAAAGACCCAAACACATACTGCATAATAGTGCCAGATACTGTAATGCACTATGAAGGGGAGCCCCTTAAACAAGAGGGCAAGGAGAAAAGAAAGCTACAAGTGAGCGTTTACGGCCTCTCGGCTCATGTAGCTCAACCACATGGTGTTGAGCTAAGGGGGGAGATATGCCCCTAGAGGTGGGTTTAATTAAAAAGGCTGGAAGATTTCTTGGAAGAAAGAAATAGTTAACTCCAGGCAGTGATCAGATGCTAATTGAAGCCCAGCTGTGGATTGCCTTTAAGACAACAGCAGAGAGATGGGTGGAGTTCCCTGCAATTAGGCTCTGTTTGGCCTAGCAGAGTGAGGCCAGTGAGAGTGAAGGCCTCAGTCTGAAGCAAGCTATGAAGGACGCTTGTATGTATCTACCAGTGAGAAGAACGCAGTATTTTTTACTTTGTCTGCTGGAAGCAGAAATTGTAACAGGCAGAGAGGAGCCTGCAAATTTACAGTCTGGAGTAAAAAGGCTGTTTGGTTTGGACTGCTGCAGTTTGCACAGCTCAGAGAGCAAACTGAGAAGTCTGCAAAAGGGATTGCTGGAGCTGCAGATAAAAAGGATTTGCGCCACAAGAGCATTTACAGGGGAGACTGTTTGCGGCAGAAGAGAGGATTTGCAGAGGAGCTGCTGCAAGGTTTTTGCCACAAAAGTTTACAGAGGAAACTGAATGATGGTATCCCAGATTTGAAAGAAAAGCCTGGAGAGAAAAGCCTGTAGAATGAGGTACTATTATTGAGACTGTTATAATATACCCCAGGGAGAAGTTTGTGAATTTAACAGATTTTAGCCTTCACCAAAAGAGGGTATTAAGGGTCCTTGGGGGTTGGGGTATCTGGAGAGTAGGGCGGGACAGAACCCCACCCTATTGTGAGAAATTGAAAGACGACTGTTCAAAGAGTGGACTGTATATTTTTACCTGAAGGCCAAGAAGCGGATTCAGGGCTAGGAAGGGTGTTCCTGATGTTAAGCCAGTACGTTTATGCAGAATTTTATTTTATGCTGGAGTAAGCTATTTCTTTTGTATTCTGGACTTTTTAATAAAAAGTACAAAAAAGAATCTTGGAATCTCTGCTGTTTATATGTATCTCAAAGGAGAAACCAGTCACCAATGGCCACACTACCACAACATATATATATATATATATATATATATATATATATATATATATATATATATATATATATATATATATATATATATATATATATTTATATAAATATGTGTGTGTGTGTGTGTTTAGAGATATACATATACTACATTAATCTGTACCTTGCAAAAACAGATGAAAGTTTCAGCCAGGGGTGCTTGAAATCATGACCCATGTCAATGTACATGCAGTGTTTTTTGTAATGACTTTAGGGCTTAACTAGAATGATGGTATTCATGTACATTCATGATTATTCTGCAGTAATGTAAACAAACAGTGAACATATTATTTACACACCTAACTGATGGTGCTGAGCACATTTGTTGACTTTCAGGGTCCTTTAATTGGTTATGGAAGTGTTATGGTATCAAAATTAGCGAGGCAAACAAAAGCAACATAGGTGATAAATAATATTTAATCTTAGCAAAAATCATAACATAAACATAGCAACAAAGCCACACAATGACAAATTATCACAGGTATGCATAGTATCATGGTGGACGTGGGTAAGATACAGAGCTCTAGTAACACAGGGAAATAGGGATGTAGGGACATAATGTAGGCAGGGGGAATTACATTGACATGGATGATCAGTTTAGGGGAATTTACAGTGTATCATCCAACATGAGGCAATAAAAGATACATCATATTATTACAGATATCAAGACAACTATAACATTCAATAACCAAAGACAACAATATTACAGAACATGTAGTTATACTTATAGGGAGAAGCAAAATGTAGGCTTGTGTTTCCAACAGACACTCCTATGCAACTGCAGAAGATTTAATGCTCAATCAGTGAATGCTATAACCCCAATAGGTCAGTTCTCTGGCAATGATAATCCACTATGAGAGCAGCCTTTCCATAACAAACTTTGGACACCCAGATGAGACATTCACTCACAACAAACCGGGCAACTTGAGGCGAATTCTGTTCTCTGAATGAGCAGCTCTATTATCTGTTGTTGTATATGCATAACTGGAGGTTAAGGTAACCTCATTAACAGTTATGTTCCAAGCCTAGAGTTACTCTTCCCTATACAGGGAGGATCCCATCAGATGACATCTGCATTGTCACATGACATCTGCATTGTAGTCTGCAATTGAAGCTTTACATATATTGACTAATCAGTAGTAAGAATCAGAAAGCTCACCGGATGCAACAAATTAACTATTATAGGACATGAACATACATGATGCAATATGACATTAGCATGGTCATAGAATGTTGGGATGCTCATAATCATGCTTTGTTCTGACTGTGAGGAATGTGGCACATCTTTGTGATATGTTCGAAACATACAGGGAACATGTTAATATGAACCTTACACATGCTATACGACCCCCACTTCGTCACATACCAAGACATGCTGGTAATTTAAAACATATGTTTTACCTGTTACTTTCTTATATATGAAAAAGCTACTCATCTGGCAGATGACTAGGAAGGATATTTATAATAAATCATGATGTAGGAATATCAGACCTATTACACATGAATGCATTATTGTTGAGCCACAACATGATTTGTTCCTCCAGAACACATGCGCTGTGGATCTTTATTAGTTTGGACTTCTTACGCATTGCGTATAGGATGTATTCTGGAGGTGGAAAGGAAGGCCTCCATTAATGGAGTTGTTATTTATTTGTCCTTCGGCAAACATGCACACGTTATTCTGAAAATACTCACTATGGCCCTCATTCAATTGCAATTTGGCCAATTGAATAGGGGATTCTAAATAAGCACATACATTTTTTTTTTAAATAAGTTTTTAGTTAGTAAGCATCTATCCAAAAGCATGATTTTCACTAATTAAAAACTTAAAAAAAAAAAAATATGCTATGTGCTTATTTAGAGCCCTATTCAATTGACCAAATCACAATTGAATGAAGGCCTATGTATTTCACAGCGATGTAGCAGTTGTTTTGTTGCTGTACATGTTGTTTTTCTTTGCCTATGTTGTTAAATGATGAGTTGACACACATCAGCAGTTCTGTAATGGCAATGTGATGTGATTATTGGAGTCACATATTATCCACTCTAATCATTTAGCTTTCAAAATTGAATTAAAATATGATTATTGATCACATATTTTGACCTTATGCAGTACATATATTCATGTTACATATCTGCAGGAATGTTCTTATTTCCAGATTAATATGAATTGGATTGATACCTATTGGATGTGGATTTTCATGATCAGATGATTTGAACTTTACTGGTCTATAGTGTGTTGAGGTTTTCATATACAAATATGGTGGATATACACACTGGCATTGTGGGATATATAATCCACTCCATTTATCTAGCTATTCATTTTTAATTAAGTTTTGAATTGTCAGTACTTATGGTGTGTATGGGAATGTGTGCTTACTTTCCTGTAACCAATAGCGTGGCATGTTCTAGTGCATTCAAAATGGGAGATGTAGATATTATTAGGATGTTGTGATGTTTGTTAAAGCGTATGAATGTATACATAATGATTCGACTATTTTTCTTTTTTGGATATGTTGTTGTGAACTTCATACTGATGGGCAAGATAACACAGGGTTATGCACAACAATGAGCAATGATGTTCTGGCTCAGGTAGTATTACTTCCTTAGTCACATGTGAACATAAGAGAAATAGAGTGAAACATGATGTATATGTTATTGTATCCAGTGTTAGTAAGATATGCTTGCCTGTTATTACTTCTGGGTACTCACCCAGTAGCCAACTGGATGGAAATTGACCGGACTGGAACAAATCATAGGTGGATTATTGACGCAGGATATGGGAATAGTGAGCACTTTCAGGGAAGGCTACAAACACATTTTGTATGCTCATGTTCGCATGACACACAACCTGTACATTGATTGAATGATAATGTTTGAGATTTCTGAACAGCGCGTCCTGCTCTTTAGGAGGTATCAATGCAACATGTGTGCAGTCAATAGCACCTAGCACCTTATGGACACCTCCTAATCAATGAAAATCATATTTCACCTTCAATGTCTCTTCCGCAGTGTTAGGCTAACTGATGTATCTGGTAGCTTCCCAAACAACAGCACAGAGGAATATACTCAGACAATTTGAGGGTCTTGGCGGAGACATTCCTCCGACAATACTTAGGGTGTTCTGGAAATTATGGCAATTAGGTGTTTTGCAGCTAACATTCGTGTCATTCCCGATATAGCCCTATGGGACCATGTGTGAGGCTCAAGGTCCTTGACTCATGACCACATAGAGCTCACCAAGACTGGCACAGGTCAGCCTAAAATGCTCATACACCTCCCCATCAGTTAACCACTCCAATGTGAGTCTGTCCTTGTATATATTGGGTGACTGTACCCTCCTTACAGGCTCCTGGACCTGAACACCCCGCTGTGGCTGTTGCTGTGCTGGAGCCAGCACTTCCTGGGCACCCAGTTCTTGTTGTGCGTCCCCCAAAAGCTGATCACCCACATCAATGTCATCCTCCCTGTCTGCAGGTGCCCCTATATTCCTTTGTCCCTGTGCTACTGGAGCTTTCTCCCTTCCTGACCCCCCACCATGATACTGTGCATGGCCTGTGGTAATTCACTTGCCTGACTTGGTTCTGGCTCAGCATGGATCACATTACCACTCGCACCCTCATTCACTCCCAGACACTCCTCTCTACCACTCCTCAATCACACACCCTGCATCTGGATCTCCATCATGCTGTGTAGACAATAGTACCTCAGATGTGACCATGCATCCATATTCTCCTGCATCTCTCTGACTTGTTGGGAATCCATGCTGGTTCAGATGTGCTAATGACTTGTTGGGGATGGGGTTTTATAGCTTGTTGATTACAGCACCTGTTTAATAGGTAGGCAGATTACAGGTTTGAAAATGCTCCGCTGTGGTTTTGAGACTTATCTGGCATTCCAGCTGATGATTGCTCTGCTCCCTATATAGGTCACACTTACTGTTTGATGCAGTGTAAAACAAGGAAGTTACTGACAATGGTATCAGATTATTTATGTATTCAGGATGTATCTTTGTATTGCATTGCTGTAATTAATGTTTTTATGTTTGTTTTACTGTAGTGGCAGGCCTGAACATGGTCTTTTTTGTTCACATGTATTTCTTGACCTGTGATTTCCATTTGGATTGATATATTTCATCGCTCTTTTGTGCCTCAGTGGTTGCTAAGTGATTATATCTCACATAGTTCAATGATTGTACATGCTTTTATAGAAGTGTGCTATCTCTTTATATGCTGTTTCAATTGTTTTTGGCAATGTGTATAGCACTGTTTCACAAGCTAATCCTCAAGGCTAGCCGGACAGGTTAGGTTTTCAGTTTAACAGTGTGTAAACACAGGTGAGGCAATTACTATTCAACTGTAGCCTCTGATTTGGTCACCTGGGTTGTCATGGATTTTATCTGGCCTGTCTGGGGAGTCTAGAGGAAAGGCTTTTGAACCACTACAGTAGTATATGATGTTTATATGATGCATATCACTCGAGGAGCGATGCACAT
Organism: Discoglossus pictus; assembly: GCA_027410445.1. Taxonomy (NCBI): domain Eukaryota; kingdom Metazoa; phylum Chordata; class Amphibia; order Anura; family Alytidae; genus Discoglossus; species Discoglossus pictus. Next base: position 174,781,624 of record CM050165.1, on the reverse strand, counting down.
ATTTTTATTTTTTATTTTGACACTAATGTGGCAATGGAAATGGAAATGTTGAGCATGACAATCTGATGAACTTCTCTGCTTTTGTATTGTTTTATTGTGGTTTACTGTATTTTTAATGGCTCCTAGGGCACTATTACATCTTTGTAAGAACCCTTTGAGGTTCCTATTTGTATTTCAGGTCCACATTAGAGCCTCTGTGAGTGAGAAAGGGTTAATATGCCAGGTAGTTTCAACTTTTGTGTTGCAATTTAATCAGGTAGTGTGTTTTTAATCGATTTATGCATGTTGCAGCAAGGCTTTTCATATTGGCATATGCATGACCATTTCAGCATATGATCAAACATTTTTTTTAAATACCAATTTCTTATTAGTGGATTGTTGTAATGCCTTTCAATGCTTTCCCTCCAGTCCAGTGGTGTGTTTTAATTGTCTTTTACAGTGTTAAGAACTTGTCTGTAAACCCTTTACAACTTTACAAGTCCTATTTGGAGGCCGTAATATTTTTGGCTCCATTTGCCGTTTACAGGTTTGAACGCCAGATCAAAGGCTTAGCTGGGACGAAGTTCCGATTTTGATGTCCTGCAGGTTTTTTTTCTCCTGTAACCCACAGATCATTTGCGGGTAACTGAAAGAGCCCAATTTAATAGCAGTAACTTTTGCGGGCTCTATTACAGGAAACTATTTCTAAAATTGTAGCAATTAATGGGGCTCTTAGAGTGCTAAGTTTGTTATAGTAAAATAAAATAAAAAATCACAAGAAATTGTGATAATGTGTTATATATAATATCCAATACAATATTAATTTGTGTATTTTTAGTATTAAAGAATGTGATCATCTTTATTTAAAATGCTTTTCTCTCCTGGGTGTTTTTAAAAATTGCCTCTGAGTATTTTGATTTTTGAGTTTTGGATGGAGTGATCATTCTGGCTAATATGGTGTCCAACTGGGGTACAATAATTGTCTTCATTGTGCTTCCTTACTGAATGTCTGTCTATATTAATCCTTAAGTGCTGTTTTTGCTGTTTTCCTCAATGTAACAGCCTGTTTCACATAAAGTACATTGTATTATATAAACCACATTGGAGGATGTGCATATATATGATCCTTTGATGTTATAGGTCTTGTTGTTATGTGGCTGTGTCATCATTACAAATGTGTTGACATAACGTACAGGCACTTTTGTTACAAGGTTTAGTTCCATGTTTTCTATTCAGCTGTTCACTGGCCAATCTATTGCTGACAAGTTTTTGTTTTAGGTTTAGTGGTTATTTAAATGCAAGGATGGGAGGTTTGGGGAAAATATGTTTCTCTAAAGATCTAATAAACCTAAAACATCATTCACAAGCTCAGGACAAGATAATTAAAAATGTAAGAACCACATGGATCACTCTTTACAACCCTTAAACAGAATAAAACAACACATCAAACTGGATGGCGCTCACAGAGCTTTGCGCCTCACAGAGCTTTCCCCCAGAGACATAATTGTGTGCATCCACAATTTGACAAACACGAAAGAAGTAACTATAAAGGTGAGAGAAATTAAACAAATCACTCATACTGTTCAAACATTCAAGTCTTCCAAGATCTGTCCATCTGCACTTTACAGTGCAGACACTCTATTAAACCTCTGACAGGCCACCTTCACAGTCTGGGTATCCAGTATCAATGGGGACACTCTTTCAGAATAACCACAGCTTATAATGGACATCTACAAAAAAGACCTGCGTTAGATACGCTCTTTTTTGAAGCACTAAACATTGGACCTGACTCAGAAGAAGCAACCACTCCCACAATAGCTAAATCTGTAGACTCTCTTGAGAGGATGAATTGTAGTTCTGGATTGTCTGCTCCCTCCCTAAAAGAGCAAAACCCACCCTAAGACCACCAAGAAACACTTCCCAATACCCTCCTGACAAAATAACTTCATGATTAACAAACAGGCACAACCTAAAACCTGCCATACACTGACTTCCTGGGGAAACCCCACCTAAATCCACTCTTCCAACTGTAATGCCAGTAAGATGCAAAAAGTTGGAATCAGCCTCCCCAATCCTCTCCTCACACCCAGCCTGTGAGAACCAACAGATAACTATTCCAGGAAGGAACCCCCCTTCAACTGTCTCTTGAACCTCAGTAAAATTGACTCTCTTCCAAAGAATATTGCTTATCTGAAAACAGTGATACAAGACTAATTTGATTATTCTCAATTGTTAATTGTTCATTGTGTTACATTTAAATACCCTTAACACTTTCTTCTTCACTTTCCTCTTCTTTTTCCCTCACCCGTCCCCTCCCATCACTGCTTAACCACCCCTCCCCAGAGTCTTAGTAACAACCTCCTTAACAACCGACACTCTAAAGCTTGAGGAGGCAGAGACAGATCATTCCTACCATAGAAAAACGCTCTATAGCGTTATCTGAACTTCACTGCTTTAAAGCAAACTCTGTGATTTTTACAAGAAACCCACTTTCCCAGAGTAGAAAACCCAAATGCACAATTAAACATTACCTGACATTATACATCAGTTCTGACCTCATGAAAACATGGAATAGGCATACTGTTTAGCAGCCAAACCCTGTTTCAACTATCTGACACACAAAAAGACCTAGAAGTTAGATACATATTCCTGAAAGGTACCCTGCTAGGTAACCCCATAATCATTGCTGAGCTTTATGCCCCCAACACAAAACACCCTTCATCGCCAATGTCCTAGACCTCCTCCAAGAACTCAAACAAGGTTGCCTAATGCTTAAAGTTGACTTCAACACCCCACTCAACTGCTTAATATACACCACTTACAGTGACTTATATCCACTTCCATTCCAACTAAATTAAGACATCACTGCTGCCTAATAGATGCGGGACGCACACAACAAAACAGCTCCTCTCCACTCATCCTCACTCCAAATACTCACGAAGACACCAAGCTTGAGATTTGTTAACCATATACCAATCAGTCACCTACTTGTTGGTGTCTGCGAAAATCATTGAGACAAACTAAAATGATTAACCCCTGTTATCCCACACCACAGTGACTGAAAAACATGTTCTCGACCTCCTTTGATGGCTGCTGGAGAAGTTGTGGAGAGCCAGGATCTATGGATTTATTCACTATTTTCTAAGTGAATTCCCCCCAAACCCAATTCTCCATCTGCTTGTCAGTTTCCCTGTAGCATATTTTGCCTTTTTTCCTCTTCTTTTCATACAATTTCCTATTGCTGTACCCCACTGGCAGGAAGTTAATATCACTAAAAAGAGTACAAGAGAGCTATTGACTCAGACCTACCACATAGCTCACACTCCCAGACAAAGCCTCAACGAACATAAGATCACTCACACCCGCCAATGCTAATCATTTGACTGGCTGTTTTTGCATGGCAGCCTTTTATTTTTCATTGAAAGAAAAACATTTTACAACTGAAAAAGAACTAAAGGACAACTGTTTTCACAAGATTGCAAATGTCCTCTTATGAAGAACTACATTTGAAAATAATAAATATGTTTATAGAATGTAAAAAAAAAAACAGCAATAGTCATAAATCTATAACATTTCAGTTTCCACTGATCTACTTACTGAGGTGGGAGACTTTTCATGAGGAGAGGAACTTCTATCTACACAATTGTAATTTGAAGATAGAAGTTCCAACTTCAGGATCTCATTATTTGTGCAATGCTCATAACTTTAGAATGACACACCCTGTTGAGACAGAAGCAACTAGAAACAGAGAAAATGCATACCCAAACACGGCGCTCTTTTACAAGGTCAAAGGCCACTGTATACACATAGAAAAGGATCCTTACGATACTGCCTATCTTGCTATAGAAATCCAACTTTCCAGTCCATTACTACCAAAATTCTCCAATATCACCATGCTCACAATTCTGACCATGCATATACTTCGGTGCTTGACTAGACCACCCTCCTGTTCGACTCTCCATGACCCATGGACTGCAACACACCAGGCACATCTATCAGCCCAGTCTCTCTGAGCTCCATCAAACTCATGTTAATTTTTTTAATGACCTCATGTATCCAACTCCTTCTCTGCCATCCCCTTCTTAGTGTGCCTTCAATCTTTCCAATGCTATGGTCGAAATATTTGAGCTTTAGCCTAATGATCAAACCTTCCAGTGAACAGTTTGGCTTAATTTCCTGTAATATTGATTGATTGAATCTTCTTCCAATCCAAAGGCATTTTCTCCAACACCATGATTCAAAGGTATCAATTTTATAGCACTCAGCCTTCTTTATGGTCCAGCTCTCACATTCATATATTACTGGTGGTAATACCATAGCTCTGACTATGTGGACCTTTGTTGATAATGTAATATGTTTGATTTTTATTAGCTAGTCCAGACTTGCCATGGTTTTTCTCCCTAGAAGCAAATGTATAATTTCATGGCTGTAGTAAGCATCTGTAAATATATTGGATCTCAGGAAAATAAAATCTGCCATTGCCTCCACTTCTTCCCTCCAACTTACATTGTCCCAAATGTGTTGATCTACAACCATGACACTCTAAGCAAATCTGCTATTTTCCCAAGTGTCCCTATATTGCTGAATACAAGTGGAGAAAATCACATATTCATGCAGTCTTCCTCCAAAAAATCCACTTCACTTCTTTCATTCTCAAATCCAACAGTCTGTCATAGCATCTTCACCCCAGTCATAGAGGATGAGTTGGCTTCACCCCATCAACCTCTTCTCATACAATCTGTCTACTTCACATATCTCCTCACAACCCATACCCTCCCCATCTACTATACTACCTCAATCCCCTTCTAACAGTCACTGCTTACACTCATAATAGAAGCAATCTATTATTCCAATTTCTCTAACTAATGCCTTGTCTCTCTTCCATTTGCACCAAAACTAGTAGAATGGCTTTCTTACAGAAACTCATTTACTGTCATTATACTCTTTACTTGAATCTGTGCTCTAGGTCTATTACTAACTAAAGTAGCAAACAACCTCTTTGCCAAAACATTTTCACTAGCTGTGAATATTTCTGTTGCTTTTGACACAGTTGACTCTCCACTTCAGCTCGGTTGGCCTCTCTTTTGGTTTAAATATTATCTCTCTAATTGTTATAGTTTTGTTATAGTTACAGTGCCTTGCAAAAGTATTCACCCCCTATCGTATTTTGTTTTGTTTCCTCACAACCTGGAATTAACATGGATTGTTTGAGGATTTGCATCATTTAATTTACAGAACATGACCACAACTTTGAAGATGTTTTTTTTTTATTTTATTGTGAAGCAAACAACAAATAGGACATTCCTCCTTGCAAAACTGCTCTAGCTCCTTCAAGTTGGATGGTTTGCATTTGTGAACAGCAATCTTTAAGTATGACCACAGATTTTCTTTTGGATTGAGGTTTGGACTTTTACTAGGCCATTAAAACACATTTACATTTTCCACCTCAAACCACTCAAGTGGTGCTTTAGCAGTGTGTTTGGGGTCATTGTCATGCTGGAAGGCGAACCTCCGTCCTAGCCTCAAATCAGGCACAGAGTGGTACAGTTTTTGCTCAAGAATATCCCTGTATTTAGCACCATCCATCTTTCCCTCAACTCTGACAAGTTTCCAGGTCCCAACTGCTGAAAAACATCCCCACAGCATGATGCTGCCAACACCATGTTTCACTATGAGGATGGTGTTCTTTGGGTGATGTGATGTGTTAGGTTTGCGACCAGACATAGCATTTTCTTTGATGGACGAAAAGTTAAATTTTAGTCTCATCAGACCAGAGCACCTTCCTCCATACATTTTGGGAGTCTCCCACATGCCTTTCCGCAAACTCAAAACGTGCAATTTAGTTTTTTGCTGAAAGTAATGGTTTTCTTCCTGATACTCAGCCATAAAGCCCAACTCTATGGAGGGTATGGCTTATTGTCGTCCTATATACAGATACTCCAGTCTCTGCTGTGGAACTATGAAGCTCCTCCAGGGTCACCTTAGGTCTCTGTGCTGCCTCTCTGATTAATGCCCTTCTTGCCCGATCCGTGAGTTGTGGGGGGCAGCCGTCTCTTGGCAGGTTTGCTGTTGTGCCATGTTCTTTCCATTTGGTCATGATAGATTTGATGGTGCTCCTGGGGATCATCAAAGATTTGGATATTTTTTTATAACCTAACCCTGACTTGTATTTCTCAGCAACATTGTCCCTTACTTGTTTGGAGAGTTCCTTGGTCTTCATGGCAGTGTTTGGTTGGTGGTGCCTCTTGCTTAGGTGTTGCAGCCTCTGGGGCCTTTCAAAAAAGGTGTGTATATGTAATGACAGATCATGTGACACCTAGATTGCACACAGATATACATCATTTCACTAATTATGTGACTTCTGAAGGTAATTGGTTGCACAAGAGCTTTTTATGGGCTTAATGACAAAGGGGTGAATACATACGCACATGTCAATTTTCTGTTTTCTTTTTCTAAAAAATGTTTTATGTATATATTTTTCTCATTTCACTTCACCAACTGTATCTCTCTTATTGTTATAGTTCGGTTTTGTGTCGCTTACTTTCCTCAATCTTTACTGCCTCACTTGGCCAATTAATAAAGCTATGTTAGTTTTCAGTATCATCACTAAAATGATGATAACTCCATTTATATACCTCTCTTAACTGATGTCTATCATTACTAACTAATTTCAACAACTGTCTATCTTTTCTAGGCGGATTAGTGGCGTCATAGTGAGGCATCCTAACCGCGATCTTCATTACAAGCGTGCTATGCTGTGCCTCATGGACACAACGTTATAGTAATCATTAAGAGAGATATTTAGCAATTAAACTGTGAGCCACCTAGCACTAGGAACAGCCTCTAATGACAAGAGTATACAGTAACTAAAACTGTATGGATATTAAGGATAAGCAAACTAAGGAGTGATAGCATTGGAAAACTGGGATCTCTAAGAAAATTGTGCTGTGTTATACCTCATGGACACAACGTTATATCAATTATATTAATTATAAAGATTTATATCTAAGAATAAATCCACGATCCACCCAGCACTAGGAACAGCTTTTAAGAGTATAATCGATATTATATAGAGATTCTGGACAAACAAACAAAGGATTAATAGCATTCTAATAGAGTCAGACACTGAACTGGCTCTACACTAATATCTTTAGATTTATGAACTACAGCACTGACACTTTCAGGTTTATTAACTATAGCACTAGAACTTTTATAAGACTGTTGAAAATTTGAGCACGATACTAAACTGAGTATTCAGATTTAGTAACAAAGCACTGGCACTTATTTATTTATTAAAGCACTGACACTTTCAGCTTCTCCTATTGTCATACTGGCACTTTCTGATGGCACTAAATATAATAATGCACCTTATAATTAATCTGTCCTAGTGAAGAATATCTATACAATTTCTGTTCTATTTTGCTGCGTCTAAATATTGTAATGTTTTTAAAGAAGTTATTAAAAGTTAAGTTTTATTAAATATTTAAGTCTATATAATAAAAATTGGGATTAAGAGGTGTGCACTATGAAAGGGTACTTTTTTTCTTTATAAGCTATCCAATATATGTTTTTTACCCTTAGTGGCACCCTATGAACAGTTCATTATAATAAGTTACACCTGGAGCCACCAAATCCTTCCCTTCTTCAGGTTCCCTAACAACTTAAAATAAACAAGTCAAAAGATCATATTCTTAACAATCCTATCCTCTATTATATCCATGGCACCTTACATTAACAATACTGTTGACACCTTCTCACACCTACATCTCATGGCTACTGCCTTTGATTCAGTGGTGGAGCTAGTGGTTGAAGGGTCAGAGTGCAAAATATCCCCCCCACAAAAAATTAAAACGCCTAAGATCACTTTTCTATAAGAATAATATCTGCTCCTATCACCTAATAAAATTTAGAGTCCCTCTGCTGCTGGTGGACACTGATGCTTTGTCCCTACTGCATCAGCAGTACCTCCGCAACTGAGAGTAATCTTCCTCCCACAATTCGCACATAAAATAAATTAACAAAATCTTTAACTTGTAGCTGTAAAAATGTGTTAAAATCTTTCCTTTTCTCACAGAAGAAACTGACAAATTCTTATTCACACGATTATTGTCTCCAACCTCTTCTACTATAACTCACTTATAACTATCTACTAGATTTCCCGACTCCAGTTCATCTTTAACTTGTCTGTGAAGCTCATCCATTTCTCCACATTTTTCTCATCTGCCAATCCCTTCACTGGTTTCCCATAGCCTCTAAGATTTTGTTCAAAATCCTGATTTTTCACCTTCATAGCCCTCAACAATACAGCATGTTCCTTCATATGACATCTGATCTGCAAATATTCCCCAACCTTTTTCCTACGCACTGCCCACCACCTACACGTAGCTTCATGCATCATCAACACCTCTCACTTTCATCATCAGGACAAAACAATATTTCTCAGTTAATACTAAAGTGTTTCACCTATAGCTGGAACAAATGGCTAGATTCATAGCTAAACCATAGAAGTTTGCATCAGAGCAGCATCAACTGCCATTATATTCATTATTACTGGCTTATCATAGCGAGATCAAGAACATATTTTCTAACTCTACCCACTTTCTCAATTTACCTTAAAAAATGCCTGAAATGGTGGAAAAAAATAATTTCAAATGTGCAGTTATTTATTATAAATTAACCATAAATTTTGAAATATAAATCATGCAGCTTCATGGTGAGTCCCAGTTAAAAAAAGTAAATTGTGAATTTCGGCCAGTGCTTTACACGTAGCACACTTCAAACACACTAACATGTTAAAGTTTTAAAAGGTTACTGAAGAACATAGCTTAGTGAATATTAGGAAACTCTTGTTATTAAATTTAATAACAGTACAGGTGAATTCCACAGAATTGGTGACTGTGGAATATATTAGAGACAAATTTAGATTATACCACCATCTACTGGAACTAGTAGTTTACATGTTTGTGTTTTGAAACAATTAAGTATTGAAATATAAATCAGTTGTTGTATGTGTCTGCATATGTCTCAATTTTCTCATAAAGATGTATAAAAACTAGAATTTTTTTTTTATAATCTATTCACACTATGATACAGAAAGCAATTTAGAAGAAAAATTAAATATTTCAATATTAGTCAGTTTATCATTTGTGCAAGAAAATGAATCATTTTCATTCTGACATGACCTTGAATCTAGATATTAAAAAGTAGAAAAATATTATAACTAAATATGCTATTATTCCCAGATTTACATTCAGAAAAGGAACGTATTTGTAAGTGTTTTGTGGTTATTTAGAATGTTTTAGAAGCCTTCAAATGTGCAAAGATATTTTGTTTATTATATACTTAAATGCAGTGGCGGCTGGTGACTTTTCAAGTTGGAGGGGCGACAGGGCGAAACATAGCCACTCCCCCCTTTTCAAACCACACCCATTTTTATAACTCCTCCCCTGACGTCATAATGGCCTTTATAAGCCCCGCCCAATGACCTTATGCTTGTGAAGTCCATTGAAATACATGATCTGCAATGCAGAAATGTCAAGAAGTAAAGTAACAATGTGTTAAATTCATTGGTATACAATATAGATTGAAAAAACTCATGTGACAAGACTACAGCAATATCATAATTGCACCTATACGTATTAACAGAAAAATTAAAGGAGTGACACCTACCATTAGTCGGCTCTTCTTCTCAGGGTATTCATGTTCATTAAGTTGACCAATGAGTAGAAACAAATCTGCAGCCACATAGGGTTTGCACCTGGGGTTGAAAGAAAACAAGCAAATCAATCAGACCATTCAAGAACAAAACCATACTTTCAAAACCTTAAAAGACCAAGTGGAACCATATAGGCCCCAAACATACCTTAGAAGACCAAGTGTGACTATATAGGCCCCAAACATACCTTAGAAGACCAAGTGTGACTATATAGGCCTCAAACATACCTTAGAAGACCAAGTGTGACCATAGGCCCCAAACATACCTTAGAAGACCAAGTGGAACTATATAGGCCCCAAACATTCCTTAGAAGACCAAGTGTGGCCATATAGGCCTCAAACATACCTTAGAAGACCAAGTGTGACCATAGGCCCCAAACATACCTTAGAAGACCAAGTGGAACTATATAGGCCCCAAACATACCTTAGAAGACCAAGTGTGGCCATATAGGCTTCAAACATACCTTAGAAGACCAAGTGTGACCATAGGCCCCAAACATACCTTAGAAGACCAAGTGGGACCATATAGGCCTCAAACATACCTTAGAAGACCAATCAGCACTGCATAGGCCCAAACCAGTGGATCTTGGGATTCAAGAAAACAACAACATTTCACTTCTGTTTAGACCACACAATAATCAATGTCAAACAAACACGTTGAATTAGCATATGGATAACCATATGAGCAGTAACGCCACGCCAAGGCTTCAACAATTGTTACTGACCATTCACACACCTTTCATAGCTCCTTCAATATGCACACCCACACACCATTCATACTTTACTTACCACTAGTTATTTTTGGTAGTGAGGTGGTGCCATTTCTGAGAACTTTACGTACCCTTGAAGGTGCCTCCAATTCCTTCAAACCAATGCATTTAACCGCTACAGGGCCATGGTGCTTTTTAATTACTTTTTTGATCCTCTTCAATGTGGAGAAGCATCTTTCTGGTTCTTTAGTAGTCTTCGTTGTTGTAAGCAGGATTCCTTATAGCTTCACTCACTCAGCAACAGCACTTGTACAGACATGGAATTCTTGCTTCCTGTACACAAGTGACAGCTACCCTTGGAAGTGCCTCCAATTCCTTCAAACCACGCCAAGGCTTCAACAATTGTTACTGACCATGCACACACCTTTCATAGCTCCTTCCATATGCACACCCACACACCGTTCATACTTTACTTACCACTAGTTATGTTTGGTAGTGTGAGGTGGTGCTGCTTAACGCAGTTTATCTTTGCACACCTTGGGGGTATGCATTCTTCTTTGCTTCAATCACTTGTATTTTAATTTTGCACGGCGATCTTTCAAAGAACAAAACTTCTCAATGGTTTTTTTCATTGAAGTGTGGGATCTCGGAAATCAGTTGCTTTTCCATTGAGAGCATCGCCAATGCATTCAACCGCTCCAGGGACATGGTGCTTCTTAAAAAGGTTTTTATCCTCTTCAATGTTGAGAAGCATCTTTCTGATTCTGCAGTAGTCATTGGTGTTGTAATCAGGATTCTTAATAATTTTACTGTCTCTGTGAAATCATTCTGCAGATTAAATTGATGGAAAAGTTTGTGCAGAGCAACAGCACTTGTACAAGTATGAAACTCTGTCTTCCCATACAGAAGTGACAGCTCAGTGCGTAATTGTTCCTTCTTCAGTATTGGATATGCTTGCACGGTGTCTTCCAGAGCTTGGGTTGGAAAGCAAGTGCCATGGGTTTTATACAAGTCACTTTGAACAAGTTTGGCACTGACTAGGTGATTTGAAAATGAAAAACGTTCTTTTGCATGAACCACCACTATGTCACATACCTCTCTTGAAAGTTGTCTCAAGGTTGAGATCTCCGCACTCCGTCTGTTGACTGTTAGATCGCTTGGCAAACTTGCTTCTATCTCTTCCACAGAATTACGGATTTTCTGGATGCTGGCGACAAAGTCTTCTGTGACTTTTTTGATATAAACAGTATCCGTGTCTCGCTTCTGAAGCTGACTATAGAGGATGTCAACATGTGGCATTATTAAATGAAATAATTTAAGGAAGTAAAGGAACTCCCTGTCTTCCAGCATTCCAATGAAACCTGCGGCTTCCCGTATAGATGTTGGATCAAAGTTTAGACATGCTTCAATTGTCTGGAAACACTCAAGTAGCGCATCTCTGTTCTCGTAGATCACGTTCACGGTCCTAACGTTGAAGTTCCATCGTGTCGGTGCACCTCTTGGAAGTCTTCTACCAACTACCTCATCCAGAACTCCAGTCCTTTTTGGAGAGCGTGAAAAAAAAGATGGTATGCCGCCTATGTTTGAAAAAAAAACTCGAACTCTTCCAATCCTTGAAACTGCTTACTCCATTATTAGGTTCAGTTGGTGAGCATAGCAATGGACGTAGTGTGCGTTCGGGTACACGTCTTTTATTTTTCTTTGAACTCCTCCTTGATCTCCACGCATCACACTGGCACCATCATAGCTTTGAGCTATGAGTTTCTTCTTGTCTTCTGGCTCTGGGAGAACAGTATTCAGTGTTTCCAGCACAACAGCAGCAATGGAGTCTGCATCCGTTGATTTCATTTCCGTGAAGCCATCAAATCTTTCCACCACTTGATGCTTCTTGTCAATGTAGCGATAGACTACAACGCACTGTGTCCTAGCGGAAATATCGGTTGTTTCATCCGCTTGGATTGCCCCAAACTGGGCTTCCTTAAGCTCTTGGTGAATCACTTCCTTTATAACTTCATGCATGCAGTCCAGTAGCTCATTCTGCACGGTTTTGGAAGTGCCCTTAAACACAGTTGCAGTCTTCAAATGCTGTTCCATTGCACTATCGATACTGCCAACCAAATCCACCAGGCCTCTAAACACTCCTGGATTTAGCGATGTTTCACTCTCGTCGTGTCCTCTTAATGCCAGTTCAAAGGCGCCACAAAAGCGAACACAATCAATTATCTTCGAAAGGATGTACCGGTTCTTAGCCACTTCTTCGTTGTGTTTTTGAATGCTGACTTGGTATCCTTGGTCCAGTTGAACAGCAATGTTCGCCTGTCCAAGCATCTCAAACTTGATCCTGTTATCCAAGTGAGCTTTAGAACTTTTGTGTTTTGCCAATTTGTCAGCTAGATGTTTGACGTCAGTCACTCCAGTTTTGGTCCAAGCAGCGTCACCACCAAATAGGATGCATGGGAAACAATATAAGGACTTCCTAGAAACGCTTCCAGAAAGCCAGTCGTTCTTCTTGTACCATTCAGTATTGAAATTACGGACATATTGCTTCCCTCTATCTCTTGCGATTTGCTGCAGATTTATCTCTGGTTGGTCAGCTCCTAACCGTTTTACTTCCACCTTCTCCTCATAGGTTAGGGTGGCGAAAGGCTTCACAAGTAGAGAGTCAATAGTATTCATTTCTGATATTGATACCAATAAAAGAAAGAGATCACGGTATATTAATTTATATTATGTCACAAAATTACTTTAAAATAACAGTGTGTTGATTTCATTGGTATACATTACAGATTGCAAACCCTCATGTGACAAGACTACATCAACATCAAATTTGCACCTATACACATGGACAGAAAATTAAAGGCAATGATACTCACCAACAGTTGACTCTCCTTCTCGGGGTATTCACGTCCAGTAAGTCAACCAACGAGTCCAAACAAATCTGCTTTCAATGATAGTTTGCACCTGGGGGGTGATAGAAAACAACAAAAAAAACATTAGAAATCTCAAGACCCAGACCGTAACTTTTAAAACCTTAAAAGTCCAATTGTGACCATATACTCACCAACAGTTGACGCTCCTTCTCGGGGTATTCACGTCCAGTAAGTCAACCAATCGAGTCCAAAGAAATCTGATTCCACAGATAGTTTGCACCTGGGAAGTTATAGAAAACAAAAAAAAAAACATTAGAATGTTTAAGACCCAAACCGTAACGTTTAAAACCTTAAAAGAGCAAGTGTGACCATATAGGCCCCAACCGCACCTTAAAAACCTTAAATAACAAATTGGGACCATATAGGCCCCAACCGCACCTTAAAAACCTTAAATAACAAATTGGGACCATATAGGCCCCAACCGCACCTTAAAAACCTTAAATAACAAATTGGGACCATATAGGCCCCAACCGCACCTTAAAAACCTTAAATAACAAATTGGGACCATAGAGGCCCCAACCGCACCTTAAAAACCTTAAATAACAAATTGGGACCATATAGGCCCCAACCGCACCTTAAAAACCTTAAATAACAAATTGGGACCATAAAGGCCCCAACCGAACCTTAAAAACCTTAAATAACAAATTGGGACCATATAGGCCCCAACCGCACCTTAAAAACCTTAAATACCAAATTGGGACCATATAGGCCCCAACCGCACCTTAAAAACCTCAAATAACAAATTGGGACCATATAGGCCCCAACCGCACCTTAAAAACCTTAAATAACAAATTGGGACCATATAGGCCCCAACCGCACCTTAAAAACCTTAAATAACAAATTGGGACCATATAGGCCCCAACCGCACCTTAAAAACCTTAAATAACAAATTGGGACCATATAGGCCCCAACCGCACCTTAAAAACCTTAAATAACAAATTGGGACCATATAGGCCCCAACCGCACCTTAAAAACATTAAATAACAAATTGGGACCATATAGGCCCCAACCGCACCTTAAAAACCTTAAATAACATATAGGCCCAAAAAAAAAATAATAATAATATATAAATATATATATATATATATATATATATATATATATATATATATATATATATAACTATAAATATATATATATATATATAAATATATATATATATATATATATATATATATATATATATATAAATATATATATATATATATATATATATATATATAAAAATTGATATCAATATATCACAATAAATAAATATATATATATATATATATATATATATATATCCAATTGATATATATATATATATATATATATATATTTATTTATTGTGATATATTGATATTAATTTTTATATATATATATATATATATATATATATATATATATATATCCAAATATATATATATATATATATATATATAAAAAATTACACATAAATATACATAAACATATACATACAACAATATATATTAATTGATATTTATTATTTGATTAATTGATGTTCTTTATTACATGGTATATTATATTGTTCATGCATTTCTATTACACTTTATTTGTTATACATATTACAGTGCTATTTTTTGGCTAAACATGTTACAGGATATTATCCTGTAACATGTATATCACATAAAATAGCCCTGTAATATGTATAATACATACAGGGTCAAACAAGTTCACACTAACCTTTTTTACCCTTACAGTCTTCCATACCTGCTTGCTGATTTGCTAATTTTTTAAAGACTCATTGGTTGAAATCGATGTCAATCAAAAATTTCAGCCAATCAGAGTCCTTCAAAAATTAGTATATATAGCAGACCGTGGGAAAAAAACAATTAATCGCGGGAGGGGCTCCTTGTAGGAGGAGCTCTTTTAGTGTGTTGTTTTTTTTTTTTTAGAGCGTCGGTTTTTTTTTGTGGAGGCCTCTTTCAATGGGCCAGAATGGATGGATGGACAATGGCTTCAATCAAGATTGGATTATTTTTGATCATTGGCTTCAATCAACATGGATTATTTTATTTTTGATCATTGGCTTCAATCAACATGGATTATTTTATTTTTGATCATTGGCTTCAATCAACATGGATTATTTTATTTTTGATCATTGGCTTCAATCAACATGGATTATTTATTTTTCATGACTATATCCAGAGAGGACAGAAGGCCAATGCTGGAGGGGTCAATTTTACAGGTAAGTATGTGCTGTTGTTTATTTTATTTTATTTTTAATGTTTGTTTAAAGCTGTTTATTTTTGTTTAAAAATGTGTTACTAACTGTACTAACAATGTGTTAGCTTACTGTTTAATTGTAATAATGTTTTTACTTTTTACTGTATTTTTTTTTTCCCTTCCCTTATTTTTATTTTATCTTTAGAAGTGACAGGCACATATACATGCCTGTTACTTCTAAAAATGGAATAAAAATAGGGGGGGGGGGGGGTAGGTAGTTTGTTCATCCAGGGTGGGGTCGGTCACGGCCAGGCGCCCATCGGTCGCCCATAGGCCACGACCAGGGGTGGCACAGGCCTCATGGGGGTGAACATCCACCCCCATGTGGCCTGGTCAACCCCGCTCACTGCCCGATAATACCCGGGGTAGCATAGGCCGCATCGGGGTGGTGCCGGGGGCCCGGTGGTGATCGGGCCTCGGGGGTGGCATAGGGCGGCAACATGGAGGTCATCAGGGGTGGCACAGGCCTCATCAAGGGGGTGATCCGATCACCCCCATGTGGGCCTGTGCCACCCCGCTCACCACCCGACTACCCCGATCCCGTGATCGGTGTAATCCGGTGGTGGCATGATGGCATAGCTAGGCTAGCATAGGGCAGGCCTGATCGGGGGTGGCACAGGCCACATGGGGGTGATGGCTGGGGTCGTCGGTGGTAGTTGGTGGGTGGCTGGGTAGGTGGCACTGGCAGGCTAGGCAGGCATAGTGGGGGACTGGGGGTAACTGGTCACCCCTAACTTTTATTAGGGGCTACTAGGGGTTTTGGTTTGGCCAGGGGCAGGGCAGGTGTAGACTTACTGTGTTAGGCAGGCAGAGCAGATGAGTAGATTCAGCCAGGGAGGTCTCTCAGTCTCAGCGTGACCAGGGTCAGGAAACAGAAAGGGGGAAGGGACAGGGAACTGGTGGTTTTATTGACTGTATCAGTCAATCAAAATGATAACTCGAGGCCCTATTTGCTGGCGGGCGCTCAGGGCTAACGGTCTGGGTGGGTTTAGATTGATCACTTAGTAACTGGACAGCCTTCCATCATTGATTGGTCAATGATGGATGACTGTCATTTATTAATTGATACATTTATGACCGCCCATGCATATCGTCACTGTGATGGTGGGCGGCATGCATTAACGGTCAGGGACAGGAGGCCAGGCCAGGACTCATTGAAGAGAGAGAAGAGTCTAAAGGTTAGTGTACACAGTGTATAACTATTGTAATTTGATCACACAGGGTGCAGGCAGGGGGCGATAGATACACACTTACAGCATTAGTTAATGTAGCGAAAGGGTTATTTTAAAGTGACAGTGTCCCTTTTCTAACTTTACTTCATTTTTAATACTATTTAGACTTGAAATGATGATGTACACCTTATATTTATTTGTTTTTGGGTTATACTAATACATTGTTGTGTTTTTTTTATTGCAGGGTGAAGAAAATATTTGGGGGGGCGTTTGCCCTGACGCCCCAATGGACGGGCCGCACCTGCTTAAATGTGAAGTTTCAGTACGAAGGTTCTGTTTTTCTATTTACAGGCAGCAACCAATGGCACTGTTGGTAGATACAGCCCCTAGATTCACTAAGCAGTCTAGACTCTTAAAAGCAGATCAATGGAAATATTATTTTGTAGACCTTCAAAGTCCTTTGCATACCCTGCAGAATCTTGGAGAATGCAGAGAAATTGATGTTACTCCAAAAATTATCCCTGAAGACACACCATTTTAAGAAAACTTTAAATATGAACTATTTTCTGCACTTTTACTACAATGGGAGATCTATTTTTGAAACTGTCTGCCTGGTTTGTAACTTCAAAGAACTGCTTTACTGAAAGGTTAATGGATCATCCATTAGCAGAAAGAGAATTGCCAGTCTCTTAGGACATTTTAGAGATTGCCACCCATTTCTTCTGCAATTGCATATTTGGCACACTGAATGTTTTCAGATATTTTCTTAAAGTCTTTTATTACATAAAGGGAACAAATAACACATTTTACTTAATTGATTTCATTTTAACCAACACCAACTGGCACTGTATGAAAATTGCCTCCTACTCATGTGTGTAGGAACGGGGGGGACAAGGGGGACAAATCCCCCCCCCCCACAAAAAAAAATTCAATGCCTTCAGTAAAGCAGTTGTGTGGTATTATTATACTATATGCGGTATCCCCCCAGATTTCCTTTGCCTCCTACACGCTAGTTAAAGTCAAAATGACCATTCAATCAATATTCCATTTTACAACATATTGTATTGTATTTATATGTTATAGAACTAAGGAATAACCCTACTTACTCATTATTTACGCTTTCTATTTTCCATCATAAGAATGGGCGTTTTCTATTCAGTCTCCTCTTGATAGCGAAGGCCTCCATCTCGCCAATGCTAAATTTTTAAATTAATATGCAACATTGGCCAGCATTATAGTCAGCCATTTTTAATAAATTTCATTCAGTTTGACCCTTATAATCAGAGTTAAAGGACCACCACACAATGAAAAAAGTCTGGCTCAGCTCATATTTAAGCAGGAAAAAATTCATACATCTAGTTTTTAAAGAGAAAAAAAAACATTTTGAAAACGCTTCAGGACCCCGAAGTTATCCATGATAAATTGGTTGAAGTGGTGTGTGTGGGAGGGGAGTTTACATTTCTGGAGAGTTATGGTTCTAGTGAATGATGCAATGGACCTGTTTCTGGGACAATATCAGGAAACGAGCCTTGTGATTTGTATAACCCTATACAATTATCTTTACAAAGGCTATACAAAGGCTATACAATTATCTTTACAAAGGCCCACCACTCTCTCCACTGATATCCAAAGCAAACTCATGATTCAACTCTGAGGGCGTGTTGTAACAAACACAAAATGGATTTCTGAACTTGTAAACATTCTTCTAAGATTCAGATTTTCAAAAATTCAGATGCTTTATGCCCATGGCTTACACAGCTGCTAAGAATGTTTGTTTGGTACATACTGGATAAACAAGCAGTGGTGTATTTAGGCCTTGGCCCACGAGGACTAGGCCTAGGGCAGCACATTTTCAGGGGGCAGCAGGCTACCTGAAGATGTTGTTGCAGTACCATAAACTAATGGTTGCATAGGCACATAAAAGCCTATTTTCAGTGACATGTCTGTATGTAAGTGTACCTAACAATTTGTGATATACATAAATACTCATAAGTCCATGATTTGGGATATAGCAAGGGGGAATAATAACTGGAGTGTGGGAGGTGGATGCACTCAAGTAAATGGGGCACAGGGCTCATAAACCTAAATGCGCCTAGGGTCACATAAACCCTAAATACACCCATGCAATATCCACCTAACAACACTGTTATATTTTTATCTTTTAACTTTGCTGTGTATCTTTACTTATATTACCGCCTTGTGTGCTAACTAAGCTTACTGGTGCAGAGAATGAATCTCCTCCGCATATAGATCCTGCCAGTGCCCAGTGGGATAGGTGGAGAGATCTCCAGTAGGAACCGGTGGGCATACTGACATCATCAAGTTCTTGCACACATACAGCAGAGACTGACACTTTGCTCTAAGTGTAAGGGATTTTAAAAGAGCCCCTGTCTCACCCCTTGCATGATGGAGTGGCAATGGACCTTTCTTAAATCAGCAGAGAGATGGATATGTGATGATGCAAAAGCAGAGATTGGATGTTACTGAGCTGTTCTGTTATTAGCCTGTTGATCCAAGGAGACCCTTTTTATTGTTGTGTAATAGATTGCTTTCAAATATAAGTCTCTCTAAGTATGTCAAATTCATTAATTCTCTTTAAAATTAATGACCAGTGGACCTTGCCTGTTATGCCCCTGCCAGCGCAGTGGCATATAGCTGCCAGCAGGTGGAGCTAAAGTTACGTTTCAAGAATTGAATTTGTTCTTAGGGTTAGGAGTTAGGGTTAGGGTAGTGGCAGATGATAAGCTTTACATGAAGTCTGACCACTGTATAAGTAGCTGTATTATAAAGTAATTTACAGCTGGCTGTACCAGTTAAAGGCAATGCTAATATGATGGGTTTGGAAGAAGGGAGAGAAACTCAAACATGCAAACTTTGCTTATCACAATCATACAAGTAATGGAGGTGAGATTGTTTATTTTTGGCATATAAGGGATAGGATGGATTTTGGCATATAAAGGACAGGATGATGGAGGGAACATATTATGCTTGGGAGTCCCTGATGTAAGGGAATCATTGTTATAGGAAATTAAGAGATGGATCATGTTTAAGGGGTCAGAAAGATCAGGGAGCAGCTGTGACAGTCGTAAGGTGTGGGTGCTCTATGACTGAGACAAAGTAACTACACCTATAAATACGATGTATGTACGGCTATGCAGAATAAGGAGAGAGGTTTCCCACTAGTGAGAAGAGACATCTCAAATCCCTATGTTATTCTGCACAATGAAGAAAATGCATAAAATAACTTACTATACCATACTCTACTAGTGATAAATCTCCTTTCTGGAAGATTTACTAAAAATTAAATATACAGTTGCAAGCAAAAGTATGTAAACCCTTTGGAATGATATGGATTTCTGCACAAATTGGTCATAAAATGTGATCTGATCTTCATCTAAGTCACAACAATAGACAATCACACTCTGCTTAAACTAATAACACACAAAGAATTAAATGTTACCATGTTGTTATTGAACACACCATGTAAACATTCACAGTGCAGGTGGAAAAAGTATGTGACCCCCTAGACTAATGACATCTCCAAAAGCTAATTGGAGTGAGGTGTCAGCCAACTGGAGTCCAATCAATGAGATGAGATTGGAGGTGTTGGTTACAGCTGCCCTGTCCTATAAAAAACACACACCAGTTCTGGGTTTGCTTTTCACAAGAAGCATTGCCTGATGTAAATGATGCCTCACACAAAAGAGCTCTCAGAAGACCTACGATTAAGAATTGTTGACTTGCATAAAGCTGGAAAGGGTTATAAAAGTATCTCCAAAATGGAGAAAGTTCAGCACTGCTGCTACTCTCCCTAAGAGTCCTGTAAAGATGACTGCAAGAGCACAGTGCAGACTGCTCAATGAGGTGAAGAAGAATCCTAGAGTGTCAGCTAAAGACTTACAAAAGTCTCTGGCATATGCTAACATCCCTGTTAGTGAATTTACGATATGTAAAACACTAAACAAGAATGGATTTCATGGGAGGATACCACAGAGGAAGCACTGCTATCCAAGCAAAAAATTGCTGCACGTTTACAGTTTGCACAAGAGCACATGGATGTTCCACAGCAGTACTGGCAAAATATTCTGTGGACAGATGAAACTAAAGTTGAGTTGTTTGGAAGAAACACACAACACTATGTGTGGAGAAAAAGAGGCACAGCACACCAACATCAAAACCTCATCCCAACTGTGAAGTACAGTGGTGGGGGCATCATGGTTTGGGGCTGCTTTGCAGTGTCAGGGCCTGGACGGATTGCTATGATCGAAGGAAAAATGAATTCCCAAGTTTATGAAGACATTTTGCAGGAGAACTTAAGGCCATCTGTCCACCAGCTGAAGCTCAACAGAAGATGGGTGTTACAACAGGACAACGACCCAACGCATAGAAGTAAATCAACAACAGAATGGGTTAAACAGAAGAAAATACGCCTTCTGAAGTGGCCCAGTCAGAGTCCTGACCTCAACCCGATTGAGATGTTGTGGCATGACCTCAAGAAAGCTATTCACACCAGACATCCCAAGAATATTGCTGAACTGAAACAGTTCTGTAAAGAGAAATGGTTAAGAATTACTCCTGACCGTTGTGCACGTCTGATCTGCAACTACAGGAAACGTTTGGTTGTAGTTATTGCTGCCAAAGGAGGTTCAACCAGTAATTAAATCCAAGGGTTCACATACTTTTTCCACCTGCACTGTGAATGTTTACATGGTGTGTTGAATAAAAACATGGCAACATTTAATACTTTGTGTGTTATTAGTTTAAGCAGAGTGTGATTGTCTATTGTTGTGACTTAGATGAAGATCAGATCAAATTTTTTGACCAATTTGTACAGAAATCCATATCATTCCAAAGGGTTCACATACTTTTGTTTGCAACTGTATACTATTTTGACCATATTTAGTAGAAAAAAGTAAATGTTTATTACTCTGCTAATTAGATTACACTGTCTTTTTAATGGCGGCGTAATTTTGTTGTGCAATAAAGGTTTTCCTTTCCCACTAATTTTGTCTAATTAGATCAGTGATAACCTTGAAGTGCGGCATTCTCCTAGAGAGTCAGGAATGTCATAAAAACAAGATGTTAAGTGCCTCTTATGGAAAAATCTATATGACCTATCCATTGTCAACCGCACAATAAAGACCAACACAAAACAGACGTGGTTAAATAAGGCTCAATGAGCAGCGCTTGCTCACCCATGACACTTGAACTCAAGGGCACCCAGAGCACTGACACCAACAAGAGAGTAACAATGCATATACCACATATGTGGGCAAGGAACCCCGCCACACTCGCACCACCCTACACCTGTGTGCTCTGCCAAACACCAAAGAAAGCCATGTCCTTAGTAATACCCTCCTAAATGCAAAAATGATATAGCTAAAACCCAAATTCATTAAGGTGAAAAAACAATGCTTGCTCCTGACACCACCAGGAGTATAACTCAATGCTCATACCACATTTGTGGGCAAGCACCTCTGTCTCTTAAAAAACAAACAGTTGTCTCCGAGCCTTCCTAATCTCCATGGTACAAAGATAATCCACCCAAATTACGTATACTAGACATGCAGCCCTATTAAATTCCCTCAACATGTAAAACCGTAGCCCTTAACGTAGCCCACAAGACTTACAGCTATTAAATCGGCCCCGTAAATCAACGCGTGAACGATCTGCGGGTTACAGGCGGAAAGACCCTACGGGACATCAAAATTTTAACTCCGCAGCCGCAAATCCTTTGATCTGTCAAGCCTGTAACAGTTATGTTCAAAAATCGCTATGAATCCACTGGCGTTCAAACCCGTAACCCGCAAATGGAGCCAAAAAGCTAACGGGTACTAGAGAAGACCCGCAAGATGGTTAAAGTACCATACATAGCACTCTAAATGCAAATATACACACAATACTGTATTTTCAAATAAAGGGAATGTGATGTTAGGTATTAAAAATAATAGCACAACATCCCCAAGCTTGCAAATCTGCAATATAAAACACTTTTATTTTGGTTTAATTTACGTGTTATATCAATCCCGGCAATCAATTTGTTAATACATATAATGGAACTCGCATGGACTAGAATATAATATTTACTGGTTTATTAAAATAGCATTATTTCTGGAATGCGGATCCAATCGAACCTCGTAATTGAAATCCATAAGGCTTTGAAATCTAACCTCCATTTTTCAGTGACGTAATTATTTGCCATTGGCTCCCTCTAAACCCGTAACTACAGGTTTGACTAACTGATGATGTTGACAGCCGCATTTCCAATGTGTGCAAGTATGGTTTACGGGTTTGCGTTTACAGCCCTTAACTTGCGGCATGGTTCAATTTAATAGCTCTGTAAGACAGCAGAATTTCAAGCCTGCAGCCTTTGCGGGTGTGCCAATGACGCTATGGGTTTCAAGTTTAATGGGGCTGATGGTCTTATTCACTTTTTGATGGGACCTGTCCATAATGAAGATATCAATCAAGGGAAGGCTAGGGAACACGGACCATAGGATGAAAGCGTTTGGGAAAAGCTGACAAAGGTGGGAGATATCACTTTTCATAATGTAAATCAATTGTTTTAAAGGTATAACCCCAAAATCATCCCGCCTGTATGTATTACTGAAATGTCTGGTGGGGTAAATGACCTTGCGTATTGGCACACTCCCAATTTTAACACTTTATTCCAAACCAATGTAATTGTAATTGATCCTGTCTAAAACACGATTGTAATCCATTGTTGAGATCTGTAGCTGTTCTCCGAGCCCAATAAATGTAAGAGTGCCCTATGATCCAAGTTACTTGAGGAGAGGGGACTGCAAAATAACAGAAACATAGGATTCAGATAATAAATAAATGTGGCCTAATCATCACCTAACCCCAACTTACCTGCATCTGTTTCTGCCCCTAGCCTAAAAGAGTATGTTTCACAATCCCCAACCCTTGAGAGTCAGTTTTTGTTAAACCAATCTTAAAAACTGCTCTAAATTGAAAAATTGATCCATCTGAATGGAGTGAACCATCTTTTAACAGTCTCATAGACAATTAAGTCCTTGTTGCTTTGCAAGGACAATAAAAGCTTTTCAATGGGAAGAAAAATAGAAGCCCCACTTACCATTTTGATCAGTCTTGTATCTCCTAAGCCTTATGGACAGAGAAGATCCTAAAACCCGTATTCAATATACCACTCATATTAACCCTGTCTTTACTTACTAGCTCCAATATACTAAAGGCCCCAAAGACAGCAAATGAGAATGCCACTGTAAATAAAAGAACTTTACATACAAAAGAGCAAAGCTGCTGGAGAATATTATTATTATTAACTTGTGAATTGCCTGTCAAAAAATGATGGCAATGGAATTGTAAGTCAAGGAATGGTGTTTTGCACAGACATTTTTTTTTGTGGTGATCTGAGATGTCGGCGGTGATTGCCAGTATCTTGGTTGTTGTATTTTTTTGTTATCAGAGGCGCTTTTGCTGTCATTGTAAGGTCGGCGCTGATCTGATCTTTGCGCTTATTGCAAGGCGGTCTCCTGGTGTAGTTTGCGTGCTATGAGCAGCATTGGCGCTCGTTGTGAGGCACGCAGTGAATGGCTTTTGCGTTTATTGCAATAGTGTTTTTATTTTTTGTGTATATGTATTTTGTGATGCTAATTAAATAAGTAATAAATTAATAAATTAATATACTTTACCTATTTGTAAGTAATACATGTAGGAAGCATTGTGCTGAAGAGCTGACAATCTGTTTTCATGTTCCTGCAGCCTACAATGTAGGTTTGCAGTGTTGTGGAGCTGAGGTGTAAGTGTCAGCAATGTGTGCAGTGTGTAGTGTAAATAGCCTGCGTGCGCGAGGGGAAGCCGTTGCAGCTGTGCAGCCGGGTACTTCCGCATTCTGTAAGGTAGTGTTGTAAAATGGCGGCGAATATGTATATGGTAGGCAGGTGTGTATGACGAAGCGCCCTTGCTAATGGTGTATGTTGTAGGTCGTACAGCCATCATCTCCACCAGTGCAAGGAGCGCCTCCTTGCCAGCAACTGCAGCCCTCGCTAAGCGCCTCGCTTCGCAAGAGTTAGCAACAACCCGCATGCTGACAACTATATATGTGATTATTATTATATTTTATTTGTAACGCGCCAACATATTCTGTAGCGCTGAACAGGGGATAAGAACAAGGAAAAATACAATATTAACAGCTACAGAAAATGGAGGGCCCTGTTTTGAGCTTAAAATCTTTGCAGAAAGTGCTTTTTCCAAAGCACCCTACAAAATTAGAAACCCTCTAATTACAATCTAATGGAATGGAAGAGGCAGAAAACTGGGGGGGAAAGATAAGGAATTGCAGGGGTCAGGAAGGAATTTTAAGTATACTTAGGTAGAAAGATTTTTCATTTAGTTGGAGAGGGAAGAGATCTGGCAGAAAGTAATTGTGAGGTGGAAAGCTCTCGAGTGTTTTGTGTTATCTGCCCCTAGAGGTCAGATAATATAACCTGCAAATGGTGAATATAACCTGCAAGTGCAATATATTTGGGAGGTGGGTGGGTGTGGGGGAGGACGGGAGGAAAGTGGTATCTTAATGCAAGAGAAAGGTAGTTATGGCAGAGTTCTTAAAGGAAGGATGTTGATGTGTTCAGGTAGTAACAGACAGTCTGGAGATGTTTGTGTGAGGTCTCTGGAGAAAGGAAGTGAGAGAGCATTGTAGAGAGGATTGTATAAAAGAGGTGCGATCAGGGGAATTGAACATAAGAATTGAAAATCTGGTACGAAGTATACAGAGAATATAACAGTGTTTGCATGGTTGTTTGAAGGAAATACCTCTTTAAGGAAGGATGTTGCTGTGTTTAGGTAGTAACAGACAGTCTGGAGATGTTTGTGTGTGGTCTCTCTTAAAGGAAGAATGTTGCTATGTTCAGGTAGTAACAGACAGTCTGGAGATGTTTGTTTAAGGTCTCTCTTAAAGGAAGGATGTTGCTATGTTCAGGTAGTAACAGACAGTCTGCAGATGTTTGTTTAAGGTCTCTCTTAAAGGAAGGATGTTGCTATGTTCAGGTAGTAACAGACAGTCTGCAGATGTTTGTTTAAGGTCTCTCCTAAAGGAAGGATGTTGCTATGTTCAGGTAGTAACAGACAGTCTGGAGATGTTTGTTTAAGGTCTCTCTTAAAGGAAGGATGTTGCTATGTTCAGGTAGTAACAGACAGTCTGGAGATGTGTGTGTGTGGTCTCTCCTAAAGGAAGGATGTCACTGTGTTCAGGTAGTAACAGACAGTCTGCAGATGTTTGTTTAAGGTCTCTCTTAAGGGAAGGATGTTGCTATGTTCAGGTAGTAACAGACAGTCTGGAGATGTGTGTGTGTGGTCTCTCCTAAAGGAAGGATGTCACTGTGTTCAGGTAGTAACAGACAGTCTGCAGATGTTTGTTTAAGGTCTCTCTTAAAAGAAGGATGTTGCTATGTTCAGGTAGTAACAGACAGTCTGGAGATGTGTGTGTGTGGTCTCTCCTAAAGGAAGGATGTTGCTGTGTTCAGGTAGTAACAGACAGTCTGGAGATGTGTGTGTGTGGTCTCTCCTAAAGGAAGGATGTTGCTGTGTTCAGGTAGTAACAGACAGTCTGGAGATGTGTGTGTGTGGTCTCTCCTAAAGGAAGGATGTTGCTGTGTTCAGGTAGTAACAGACAGTTTGGAGATGTGTGTGTGTGGTCTCTCTTAAAGGAAGGATGTTGTTGTGTTCAGGTAGTAACAGACAGTCTGGATATGTTTGTGTGAGGTCTCTGGAGAAAGGAAATGAGAGAGCATTGTAGAAAAAAGGTTTGATCAGAAATAGGAGCAGAGGGGGGGGGGAAGCATGTGAGCTTACTATTGGGGGGGGGGGAGGTGAAATGGGACATTACATAGATACAAAGTACTATCACATGGGAATTAAACAACTGATACAAAGTATACCGATGATATAACAGTGTTTGCATGGTTGATTGAGAGGAAATACCTCTTAAAGAAAGGATGTTGCTGTGTTCAGGTAGTAACAGACAGTCTGGAGATGTTTGTGTGTGGTCTCTCTTAAAGGAAGGATGTTGCTATGTTCAGGTAGTAACAGACAGTCTGGAGATGTTTGTGTGAGGTCTCTGGAGAATATCAAATAATTTCTGCTACAGTTAAGAAAGCATTCTTTTAATTTTTTGTAACACATCCTTTTTTAAAACCCTTTTCTGCATAACAAATTATGAACTGCTTTTGTATAATGCTTTTTCCCCTTCCATTTCAAAAGAAAAGCTAACGTAGCCATAAAACGTTCCACCCTAGATGGGGATGTCAAATAGCAACCTGTAGAATCCCATAAGACTGAATTCCTAAATATACTCCAATCATTTCACACTTTTGAGTAAACTACCTAAGTTGCCTGTGCCAACAAAACTTCAATTAAAGGAGTCCACATATGATCCAGACAAGGAGTGAGCACCATGATAGAACACCATGGCAACCTGGCTCAATATTTTCTTTTTAAGACAATCCAATAATAACTGCCTGAGAAGGTGCACCAAATGCCATGATGATGTTGTAAGATTATTGTTTGCCATGACCACTCCCAGGTTATCACAATAAAAAGTAATATGCTGATCTATCAATTGATCCTCCAAAATTTGTATAGCAATGATAATGGGTAATAACTCTACAAAATATAGTTTCTTAATCAAATCAGACCCAGACCACTTTCAAAGCCATAAAGCAGCACACCACTGACCCAAAAACCTGATCCAGATTAGAGATCTGTCTAGCCATGAATAATGATTTCCGGTTGAAATGCTCCAGGAATGTATGCCAGATCTTCCTTTTAAGGCATTATAATAAGTTGATGAGGCTGCTTTATCACACATCTATTAAAAATTCTCCCTATTGGAATAACCCTACAAGTGAAATTAAGCTCACCCAACAGAAATTGTAAAGTAATCTATTTTTCAAAAAGCTACCATGTCAATGGAAGCATGCAAATCCGCCACCTTTGCAACGAGTAACAAGCATTCAAATTTAACAGAAGCAAATCAATAGATATTCCTCCCCGCCCACCCCCCCCCCAAAAAAAAAAGATATCAGGCCCTCAGCTTTCTCCATAGCTAAAGGTATCCCAAATTCTAGAGCTACCCTCACAAAAGAACAGAAATTGATGAACCAACAAGTAAGAAGTTGTCTAAATAATGGATCAAAGATTTACTTCCAGACTTAGATTCAACTACTCATTTAACAAAAAAGCCAAATGTTGCAAAATAGGCAAAAGAAATAGAACATCCCATCAGAAGGCAAAAATCAACATAGTATCCCCCTTGGAAATGTCAAAGCAAAAGATGAATTGGAAGCAACATAAAGGCTGACTCAATATCAAACTTTCCCAACGAGGCACCACTTCCTGTCTTCCTGGCCAAAACTGCATAATAAACCAAGGATAACTGTTTGTCAAAGCACAACTCACCATGCATAACCTTTTCTTTATTGTTAACTACTCCTAGTGGGAGGATATGCAAATTAGGTAAGGAAAGATAAATAAAGGGCCATCCTTCCCAACAAAACCTCTTTTTGAGATTATTGAAGAACCAAAATAGAACTCAGGTTACCCAGGAACCTATTGGCAGGAGATATTGAACAGGGGATAATGAAACCAGATAATAAAAGATTAGTCTTCTTAGAAAAACCCCAACACCTACAGTACAGCTTTAGCCATGGGTTGTTGCCCTTAGTAGAGGAATCTGCTTTATCCCTTATTCTCTTGAACCATTTAAAAATGGGGAACATTGCGCTTAAAAATGAAATGGAAAATGTGTGCTTAAATTTGCAAAAGAACTCCATCTGCAAGCACCCTTGCTATACAAGAAGCCATAACCATTTCAGACTGTTCCAGACTGAGATGATACTGCCAGTCGTCTGACTATGCCATGAAAGAACCTACCCTGCCTTAATGGTGTAACTCTTTTCATCAAGTTACTCATATTCCTTTCATCCCATCGACATGTTCTCTATGACAGCTAATTGCTGACAGAAATGCTTGTCACATGACAACCAAGCCATTCCCTGTATGTTCTTACATATGCTTCACATGAAGAGTTTACATGAAATTGTTCCCCAAAAATACTTGCCATTAACACAAAAGCTTGAAGCCAATTAAAAAAAAAATTAGGTATTGTGACGACTCCAAATTTGGGGAACCACCGTCAACCACCCAATTTTCTCTCTCTGGGTCGTGACTTCTTGTGTTCAAGATCTCAGCACCCAGCTAAAAAAGAATCAGTCATGGAGAAACAGGAAGGCAGACCACACCATTGTTTAGTGCCTAGAAAGACTGTCTGTTTATTCCTTTTTTTAGATTAACACAAACACAAACCATCCCCCCAATTCTAGTTCATCCTCCTTTTTGGCAATAGCTTGTTTCACCCCCCACCCAAATTCCTTCCTACCCCCTCTGAGAAATCATTGATATGGTATATATCGATTGTCAATAGAGGGGGAGTTTGATTTTCCTTACTATTGGGGCACTAAACTAGCTTTAAACTTTATGGCTGTTCCTTTGATCATGCATGAGGTACTGGAGAGGGTGCAGAGTTACATCTGGGCATTGCATTTCTGCAACAAATACATCAGAATATCACATAAACCATTTCTGCCCCCTGGCATCAATAACAGCATATACACTGTAACCAAGAAACTGTAACAGTTACTATATGCACACATTAATTCTTTAAATATGATACATACTGTGACCAAGAAACTGTTACAGTAACTATATGCACACATTTATTCTTTAAACATGACACATAAATGAAAGACAAATTGTTATAAACATTAAAACACATGCCCATTTTGAAAGCCTTTATGTTATCAATGAGATGTGTAAGAGTTCCAGAGAACAGCGTTACTTGTGGGGTGCAGGGGGTCCCAACTTTTTTGCATTAACTAGAGAATCTGCCTTATCTGAGATACTAACAGCAGGTGTAATAGTAGCCTCAGACAAAGTATTGTTACCTGTATCAGACCGTGGCCCCTCTTCAATTGCAACCCCGGGATTATATTTGCAACAGTTACAGAGCGATTCAATTGATCAAGCCCGCAGCTACCTGGTCGATAGCCTAAACTGCAAACCATGCACCCGTAAGTAGCATTTCAGAGCATGATCATGATCAATTAAGCAAGGCCGTAACTGCCAATTATGTCAGTAGAACATAAAGGTTAAATGCCAATCAATTAGCATTTAGAAGTCTGATATGTGATCGGACTCGCAATCTGGCAATGTACAAAATAATACAAATGAATGACCATACAGTTCTAATCCATGTGGGTGGCCTGATATGTATTAACTCCTTGATTATCGAGACTGATATAACATGGAAATTAAACATAAAAAAAAAAAAAAAATTGATTGCAGATTTGCAAGCTCAACAGGGGTCAACAAGGCCTATAGTGAAAAGCATACCATCCCCACTGTGATGCATGTTGGTTGCTCACTGATGTTTTGGGAGGGTGTGAGCTCTAAAGGGAATCTTATGAAAATTGATGGCAAGATGAATGCAACATGTTATCAGGAAATACTAGCAGACAATTTGCATTATTTTGCACAAAGGCTGCGCATGGGACGCTCTTGGACTTTCCAGCATGACAATGACCATAAGCACAAGGCCAAGTTGACCCTCCAGTGGTTACAGAATAAAAAAAGTAAAGGTTGTGGAAGGGCCATCACAGTCTCCTGACCTTAATATCATTGAGTCACTCTGGGGGATCTCAAACGTGCACAACGACCAAAGACGAATGGGCAGCTATACCACCTGCAAAAATTAGGGGCCTCATACAAAAAATTGCATGCTGTCATTGATGCTAAAGGGGGCAATACACAGTATTAAGAACAAAGAATATGTAAACTTTTGATCAGGGCCATTTGGGTGATTTCTGTTATCATTATGATTTAAAAAGGAGCAAAACAATTATGTAATAATAAATGGCTTCAAATGATCACTATCCTTCAATAAAATATATTTTTGTATGATCATTTGATCAAAATGAATGCCAAATTTTAACAATTTCTGCCAGGGTATGCAAACATTTAAGCACAACTGTATATGCTCCTGTCACATCCTAGAAGTATCCTCTTCAGAATCCAGGAGGAAAAGATTAACAGATAGAATTAGCATCTATTCTGTGATTTCTGCTGAACAGTAAGTGTGTTGTGTACTTGTCCATTGAGTAGTGGTCGCTGAGAGGGGGTGTGGTTTTGCCTGTGTAAAGCTATATCAGTGTGTGGCTTTTTGTGGTCTGCTTGCATCTGTTCTGTGATTTCTCCTGAACAGTAAAGTGTGTTTGTGTACTTGTGCAGTGAGAAGTGGGCAGGTGAGTTGTAAGAACCTAATATAATCAGGGGAGGGAGCGAACTTGTGAGCTTGCGAACACTTCTAGTATAAGTGCAGTTCTAGTATAAGTGTAGGAGTTTAAATAAAAGGAGGGAGTGCAAAAGAAGGGGAGCACATTTTAGTGCTTTTTACAATTAGTTTATTTCCCCACTGTAATTATGAGTCAGTCCAGTGACAACCTCACTAAGTGTGCAGCCTGTCACATGTATGAGCTACTGGAACAGATGATCCAGGATCCATACCTCTGTGAGAGGTGTGAGCATGTTTCCTATCTTGAAACTTAAATGAGAGAACTGGAGAGGAGAATTGCAGCACTGATTGCAGCAATGATATTGGGGGTTGGTACTCACAGAGGACAGTTTAGCTGGGCCTAGCATGGAGGGTGGAGATGCGGCTAGTGAGGATGTCCAGGGAGGTAACTGGGTTACAGTTACAAGGGGAAGCAGAGGGATCAGGAGGAGGCAGGCCAGTTCTTAGTTGGCAGATTGAGTGAAACGATTGGGGATGTCCATTCAGGAATGGCAATGCCAGATAGAGCTGTTCCCTCTAACAGTTGAGGGAACAGCTCTATTGGAGGAGAGGGAGGGCAGCATAGGCAGAGCAAGAGAAATGTTTTGGTGATTGGGGACTCTATTATTAGGAAGGTAGATAGGGTGATTTGTCACCCAGATCCCAGCAATCGAACAGTTTGCTGTTTTCTGAGTGCTCGGGTTCGGCATGTTGTGGATCGGGTAGATAAATTATTGGGAGGGGCTGGAAATGAACCGGCGATCTTGGTGCATATTGGTACCAGTGACAAAGTTAGAGCCTAAATATAATTGAAAATGAGAAAAAGCAATTATTATTAAAGATTGGAAATGCAGCTAAGCATGGGCAAGTTCTAATAATGTGAGATTTTAACTACCCTGAAATAAACTGTATGAGTGAAACCAGCAGTACGGGTAAAGGGAGCAGGTTCTTGAGTACATTCAGAGATCATTATCTCGCCCAGGTTATACAAGAGCCTACTAGAAATGAAGCTATCTTGGATTTAGTAATCACAAATAATATTGATATGGTATCAAATGTTGAAATAGGGCAACCTTTGGGTAACAGTGATCACAACACAGTCTCATTTGAGATTGAATTAAAAAAACATAACTGTAAGGGGCCAACAAAAACTCTGAATCTTAAAAGGGCAGGTTTTAATAGTCTAAGGGCAGCAATACAAAGTATAGACTGGGACAAAGAACTGACACGTAAAAATACTGAACATAAATGGATAATATTTAAATTCATGCTAAATATACATACACATCGACATATACCATGTGGGAATAAAAGTAGAAGGAGTAAATCACATCCAACATGGCTTAAGAATGATTTCAAGATAAAGATACGGAGTAAAAAACATGCATTTCAATTCTACAAACAAGAGGGGACAGAGACTGCTTTATGTGAGTACAAGGAAATCAACAAGGCTTGCAGAAAGCTATTGGACTGGCTAAAATAGAAAATGAAAAATGAGATGCAAAAGAGAGTAAGACTAACCCTAAAATATTTTTAAAGTACGTAAATGGGAAGAAGGCCAGGAAGGAAGCTATAGGAGATTTACAATGTGAAACAGGCCATCTGACAATTAGTGACCAGGAAAAGGCAGATGAGCCAAATATTTTCTTCGGTATACACAAGGTAGGTACCAGTGGTTAGGACACTGCTAAATTATGGGTGCTACACTACATCAAAAAAAAAAATGTTTTTTTTTAATTTCCAAATGTTGTATTGTTTATACACCATAGAAATAAACAAACAAACACAGTAAAAAATAAAAAAAGACAAAGAAAATACATAAATTAACATATATACAATACGTACAATCATATACAGTCTTTCTAGATAAACACTATTAATAGGAAGTAGTCATATTAAACTGACCCAAAACAAGCATATATGCTTGAGAGAGCATCTCCATACCCTTATTAGAAACTGAAAGGAAGCCGTAACCATAACAGGCGGAAAGTGACATTAAACTATTTTTTCCACTCATTTTAACAAATTTTTTCCGAGTTTTCCCTTCTTGATTATTATTATGATGTCATCTAAGTCCCTCTCACAGTCAGCCATCCTCTCAATGTCACACCATCTTGGTACTTCCCTAGATTGCCATCTTTTAACTATACACCATTTGCTCACTAATAGAATATGTGAAACTAACCGTCTCTTGTGTATCAAACTTTGCTTCTCAAAAATATGGAATAGGAGCTGTGCTGGGCTCAAAGATAACCTAATTCCTGTAATTGTTTCAATCTGGTCTATACAATTTTTCCAAAACAACTGAATCTGTGGACAACTCTACCAAATGTGTGGATGGGTCCCCCTACCCATGCAGCCTTGCCATCATTCATCTATACTGTTTATATTAATTATTTTCGCATTTGTTGGTACCCAATACCACCTTTGTATTAGCTTAAAATAAAGCTCTCTGCATGAAGTACATATTGAGGTTTCTTTTATTAAAGAGCATGCAGCCGAGTTCCTGTTCCCATTCAATCATTCTATTTGTTTTGGTATTTCCTTCTCTCACCTTTATTATTTCATTACATTTAGAGATGATTTTAGTATTTTGTCTTTTTATTATAATAAGTTCTAGCAGGGAATAGTCTCTTAAAATATTCAAAGGAATCTCGAGAGATCTCAATTCATTTATAATAGTCGTATACTCCAACCAGTTAATATTCGCAGTTTGACCTCTGCGTAGTAAACTCGTATGAGGTATACATACATTATTTTCAAACAGGTCTTCCAATTTTGTAACTCCAGTTAACTTCCACTTCTTTAAACCTATTTGGTTATTATTATAGTGGAGGAAATGCAACGAGACAGCAGGTGAGGGATATTTGGCTAAATCCAGATATATGTTATTTTGGGAACAACGCACATTTTAGTCAAGGCAATCCTGCCTGACCATGAAAGATGTTCAGCTTTCCAATCTAACATATTATGTCTGATCTGTCTAAATGTAACACACATATTATCTTTTAGAATAGATGTAATTGATGTCGTGAATTCCTAAGTGGCTTATATCCCCTACTATTCCAATTAAGCTTAAAGTTGCTTCTCAAATAATTAATTTCCTCACTACTCAGTCCAGAGATCAGTGTGTCTGATTTTGTCTCAGTAATCTTAAGGTATGACAGTCTACTACATTTTTCTAACTGAGCAAAAACAGCTGATAGGGAAGTAACTGGGTCCGTTAAGGTCAAAATCATATCATCAGAGAACATTAATATCTTATGCTAGTTCTTCCAGATATTTAGTCCGCTAATCAATTGTGACATTCAAATTAATTTGGCCAATGGTTCTAAAGTTAGAATGAATATTAACGGAGACAAGGGGCAAACTTGCCTCGTCCCGTTCTGTAAAGTGAATGTTTCAGTTTCAAAGTCAATACCGGACACCTTTGCTCTAGCATTTTTATAAAGTGCCATGATCGCTTTCATGCCAAATTCTTCAAACCCGAGTATTCCTAAAACAGCCTTAATAAATTATCAATTCAAACTATCAAATTACTTTTAGGCGTCTAATGAGATGGTTAATAAAGGAATATTTCTCATCTTGGGGTATGACAGTAAGTTAATCAGTCTTCTTGTATTTTCAGGACCCTGTCTCTTGGGTATAAATCCAACTTGATCATAATTAACCAGATTGGAGATACGTACTTTAAGCCTGTTGGCTAAGATCTTAGCATATATCTTTGTATCAATAAATAATAAGAAAAAATTGGCCTATAGTTTTTATAATGTTCAGGATCTTTCCCTTGTTTTAATATACTGATAATATTAGCTTCTGTCATTTCTGCTGGCATCTGACCTGAATTTTTGATTTCATTGAACAAGTCGCAGAGAATAGGAGTACGTTTCTTTGAAAATATCCTATAGTATATTCCAGTAAAACTGTCTGGTGACTTTTAAATCTGCAATAGTTTGCTCTACCTCTTTTAATGAGATGTCTTTATTTAGCTTGATTAATTCTTCCTTAGATATTCCAGGTAAGCGCATTTTATCTAGGTATTCTTTTATTTAGTTTTTAATGGGTTTTATAAAGTTCTTAGTAGATTAAGTTATATATAGATTGTTATATATATAGATTGATAATACATCTCAAAAACCTTACTAATTTATTTAGGGTGATTATATTTCCTATTGTTTTTATCCCTAATACTTAATATTCTTTGTTTCATCCGCTGTTTTTTAATTAAGTTCAATATATATTTACCTACCTTATTGCCCAAAATAGAATGATCCTCTTGAGACCTAAGCATTGCATTATCTGTTTGTAACTGTAAGATTTTTTGAATTTGTATTTTCACTTTCATAATTTGAATTATACTCTTACTATCTGGACAGATTGTATTCTTCTTTTGTAGATCATTAATTTCAATATAAAGTTCTCTCAAATTTCTACCTCTATTTTTCTTAAGATACACACTTCTTGCTATGTATACTCCTCTGACAAAGGCCTTCTGTGCACACCATACAGTCACAACCTGGGGAACCAAACCTATATTTATTGCAAAGAAGCTGTTGATTTCTTCTTTTAACTTATTCACAAACTCTTCTGATTTTAATAATACGCAATCCATTTTCCACTGTTTGGGTCTGCATGGTTCTACTGAGTCTTCCATAGTCAAGATTATCATGGAATGGTCTGACCACAAAATATCCCCTATTTTAGTGGACTTGATCTTTTCTAATGTTTTAATATCAGTCAAAAAGTAATCTATATGGGTATAACACTGATGTCTACCTGAATAATAAGTATAATCCTTTGCCTCTGGATTGTACAACCTCCATACATCGTATGATCCATTATTAATAATTTCCATTGAGAACTGTTTTGCAGTCCTCACTAAAGTATCTGAGACTCTTTTATCCCTATTACGAGCTATTATATCTGTTATTGGATCTAATAGCATGTTAAAGTCACCTCCTATAATCCTCCTCCCTTTTTTAATCTGATTTATTTGTTTAAGGATTTTCCTCAAATATTTCATCTGGTTCATATTGGAGATATATAAATTTGCAATACTATACATTTCTTTGTTAATCTTCCCCTGCCAAATAATAGTTCTACCTTCTTTATCAAAGATTTTATGATGTTCTGTTATATTCAACTTTTTATTAAATAGGATGGCTACTCCCCTAGATATCGACGTATGAGATGATATAATTGGTTCTGCATAATGTCCTCTACACAATCTAGGGGAATTACCTTCCTTCCAATGTGTCTCTTGTAAGAGTACAATATCTGCCTTTGCTTTATCAAAGCTTGCAAGAGCAACCCTTCTCTTATATGGGGTATTCAATCCACTTGCATTTTGAAATATAATTTTAATCACCATTTCTACTTTTATTTAATTTGTTTTGCTTATTTATACGAGAGTAGTTTCTAAGATGCTGTAGATTACATGGTCGATATTTATAATGTGCTCCCTTCTTTTCACTATATTCTGATTATTGCTTCCCAAATGACCTCTCATATTTCAGTATTCTTGAATTAGGCCATCTATTCTCTCTTTTTAAACTTACATTTTGGTTGTCCTTTTCAACATTCATCCAAACATTGAGATTATTACATTCAATCTCTTATGTCCATTCATCTTACATGGCTATTATGCCAATGTTTTAGAAATGAGGGGTTACCTAGGGACCCACAAGGGTCCTAGAAGGGAGAGCTAAATCTTATGGAGTACCTATGTGGAGTACAATTTTCAACTTATACCTCTGACCAGTTATCTCACATCTTAATATCACGATTCCTTGAAAGTGCCAATACAAATATATTAAGTGCTTTATCAATTCAGTATATCTTAATAGTGCATAATAAAGTGCTTTATGTAACATTTAACTATTTACTGATAAATCACCTCTTTCTTTCCTTCCCCTTTCAATTTAATAGTATTAATGAACCTAAAATGTATAGAATGGATCTCTTTAATAGCTTTATAATTTTCCCCAATTTGCATTTTATGCTCTGCTGTCAAATTAAGCTGAAATTCACTCAAAATCTCTTTAAGTTTTGATATGGTAAGCAGTTCCTCCTGTGTTTCATTTAATTCAATTGAGACTAAATAATTGGTTAACACAGGAAGAAATCCAAAAGAGGTTGGAAAACAAAATGTTAATAAAGCTCTAGGTCCTGATGGAATACATCCACGTGTACTGAGGGAACTGGGTTCTGTAGTAGCCAAACCATGTAATTTTTCAAGATTCAACTCCACTCAGGGTCTCTACGAGATGACTGTAGAAAAGCAGAGGTGATACCTATATTTAAGAAGAGAGCAAGAGCAAATCTGGGGAATTATAGACCTGTAAGCCTCACTTCTGTAGTGGGAAAGCATTTAGAAGGGTTAATAAGGGTTTTTATAAAATAATATGTCTATTCAAACAGGATTATAAGTAGGAGCCAACATGGATTTATGAGGGATAGGTCATGTCAAACAAATCTAATTAGTTTCTATGAGGAGTTTAGTAGGAACTTGGATCAAGGCAACTCAGTGGATGTAGTCTTTTTAGATTTTGCAAAGGCTTTTGATACAGTGCCACATGGGAGACTATTGTGCAAACTAAGGGATACAGGAATTGCAGTAAATATATGCACATGGATTGAGAGCTGGCTAAAAGACAGGAATCAAAGGGTTGTTGTAAATGTAACATACTCAGATTGGACTAATGTGGTAAGTGGTGTAAGATATGGCTTATACAGTGATCATTTTTAAACATTGTGTCTTTAATAAGTGTATCTTATAAAATATATGTAGTTGTATAAATCTTTATAAGTGATGATATATAAATTGTGTTCAGTCACAACCAACTTATCACAAACAAACTGTGCACTGAGAAACTTGAGGTGTGATACAATTGATCCTGTAACAAAAGACTGATGCCTGGGGTTGTTTATGGGTAAACAAAAGGACAGTTGGGTGTGGTGGACTCTTGCATCTATCATATAGACAACATAATAGGGGGTCTCTTGGCCCAGAGTGTCTATATGTAAACAAGGGGACATCTGTGTGTGTGAGATACCCATCTATGGAGTTTTTATGGATTTTGGGGGGAGGTGAGATGATTTCAGTTGAGATATACATTCACAAATCAAGATGTCCAAGAAAGATACAGTATACAATGTCCAGAGAGGTTTTTAGTTGAAGTCTAAGTCTAGAAGTGTGTGTTTGTCCATGAAGAGGTGTCCAGAAGAGCCACCCAGAGGAGTGCCCAGCTGAGCAGAAGCCATGCCGTGGTGTGACCTGAGGCCTAAAAACATGGACTCTGTAGATATTGCTGACTTTTGGTGTAGTATCTAGTAATAATGTAGTATATTCAAATAAGTATCTTTTTGTAAATATCGTTTTATCCCTACTGTCTATCTGTTTGTCGAAAACCCATTGTGTAACCGAATATTCATTTATGTAATATATATTCTTTTTATTTAACTTACTTGTTTATTGATTTGTCCAAAAGAACTTATTATTTGTAGAAATTATACATTAATTATTTAATTATTGGTTAATTTCTTACAGTGCGGTTCATCGGGGCTCAGTATTAGGTCCTCTCCTTTTTAACATATTTATTATTGACTTAGAAGTAGGACCGGAAAGTAGTGTCTCAATTTTTGCTGATGACACAAAGTTGTGCAAGGTAATTAAATAAGAAAATTATGTACTTTCCCTCCAACGGGATTTGCGTAAAATATAGAAATGGGCAATTAAATGGCAGATAAGATTTAATACGAATAAATGTAAGGTTACGCATCTGGGAAGGGAAAATAACCATGTAATTTATAAACTTAATTAAACAAATCTAGGGATATCAGATATTGAAAGGGATTTGGGAGTGCTTGTGGACAACCACCTACGTAACAGTTGTCAACACCAAGCAGCAGCTGCAAAGTCAAATAAACTATTAGCATGTATTAAGAAGGGTAAAGAAGCAAGGGAAGCAAATATAATTCTACCATTTTACAAATCTCTAGTATGCTCTCATTTGGAATATGGAGTACAGTTTTGGGCACCACTTCATAAAAAGGACATTTTAGAACTGGAAAAGGTATAGAGAAGAACAACAAAACTGATAAGGGGAATGAAGCGTCTAAAAAAAGTGTCTAAGAGGCGATATGATTACCCTATATAAATACATCCAGGGTCAGTTTAAAGATTTGTCAAGAGAGCTTTTTGTGCCAAGAGGTTTTCAATTCACACAAGGACATCCTTTGAGGTTAGAAGTAAAAAGATTCCACCTTAAAGAAAGAAAAGGGTTCTTCATAGTAAGGGTAGTTAATCTGTGGAATTCTCTACCAAAGGAGGTGGTTACAGAGGATTCAATAGATAACTTTAAAAAGGGATTGGATATATTTTTAAATAAAAAGGGTATTCATGGTTATCCTGGTTAATTAGAGAGGGAGTATTGATCCAGGGAGAAATCCGATTGCCAGTATCTGGGGTCAGGAAGGAATTATTTTTTTCCCTTTTGAGACAATTGGCAAAGTTTCACTAGGGTTTTTTTCTGTTTGCCTTCCTCTGGATCAATTACCAACTAATCCACATATTGCAGATCAGAGGATCTTAAAAGGTTGAACTTGATGGGCTAAAAGTATTTTTTCAACCTCAGTTGCTATGTAACTATGTAATAAGTCTGAATGGGCAAAGTATAGAATAAAACATACTCCAGGGTTCAGTCCTAGGCCTTCTCATTATCTATACATCCTCACTGGGTACCCTAATAAAATGTTTTGGATTTTAGTATCATCTATATGAACTCAAATCTACGTTTCAGCACCCAATCTACCCCCTCTATCCTAGCACAAGTTGTCAACTGCCTTTCTAGCATATCCTCCTTGATGTCCGCCCGTCAACTCCAACTTAACATGTCAAAGACTGAGCTCCTAATCTTCCCACCTTCTACTACAGCTTTCACTCCTCAAATATCTCTCACTGTTGACAAAGCCATGCCATCATTACTCCTAGCTCCCAGGCCTATTGTCTTAGTTTTCTACTTGATGCGCCCTCTCTTTCATTCCTCACATACAATCAATCAACAAAATCTTGCATCTTACACAGGACACAACAAAAATTCTAATACACTCTCTCATCAGATCTTGCCTAGACTATTGCAACTCTCTCCTTACTGGCCCACACATCTCTCTCCACTCCAATCCATAACACACATAGATACACTTAGAGCAAGGTCAACACATACACCCCCCCCCCCCATCCTATACCCCAACAGTTAGCAATTACACATAAAACATATATATATTTTTCATCACAAATATTTACACAGATACTTTCTTTCTTTTAACCTTATTTTAAATTGGGTATTGAAATCAATAAATCAGTGAGGCTGACAAATCACTGTCTTCAGTGAGCATAACAACATTAATGAACTAATAGACAGTCCATGTATGGGTGTGCCCACTGCAGCGTATGCAGTCACAGACCACAGCCAGAATGAAGAGAGCATTAGAAGTCAAGAACTATCAAGATCAAGAACCAAAGATCACAGCCAGCAAATGATTGCTACTCAGAGTTGCACTCAAAGGGACAGTTACCTCACTCTAGGTGAGATTCATTGTGGGAAAGAGCACAGGATTCTATGTTAAAGTGATTTATTGCATTATTGTTATTTCAATAAGAACAGTTAAATATATGCAGTCTAAGGTTTGTCTACAGACACAGTGATGATTAATAGCCTCTGCCTAAACGAACGTTTCAAAAATTATGGTTTCACTGCTGACAAGAATGTAATGAGCCAGCAGTGAAACACTCAATTAATATGGAATCTTCTGCTCTGTCCCACAATGAAGAGCACTGATAATGAGGTCAATGGCCTGTAAGTTATTCATCCATGTTCAAGTCTAGATGTCAGATAGTTATGAAGAAACTTAATAAAATATTTTCAACAACATCATTGACACATATCCCATTCTTTTCTCATTTCTCCTTTTCAGCTTCGTGGAGGTCTGGGCGTCATCTCCATCAGAGCAAGAGGACACAGAGCAAGCCCCGCTCAGCAGGATCCAGCGCACGGAGAGGAGGAACCAGCACAAGCCCCGTGCCCTGGTGAGGAGGAGGACTTCACCTGGGAAGTGGGGCCATTGGCAAGAACGCATGCCACCCCTGTGGCCTTCAACCCCACTGCCCCCACCTCCCACAGCTACAGCCATCACCAGGGCACACATATTGAAGGGATGATAGGGGCATGCCCCCACCTTCTCCTCCCCCCTACAGTTCGTCAGCC
Source organism: Discoglossus pictus (assembly GCA_027410445.1). Taxonomy (NCBI): domain Eukaryota; kingdom Metazoa; phylum Chordata; class Amphibia; order Anura; family Alytidae; genus Discoglossus; species Discoglossus pictus. The sequence goes on along the minus strand of CM050165.1, from coordinate 174,740,257 downwards.
TGGCTTCCACCACCAGGTACACCACCACCAGATTGGAGCCAGGCAACAGCCCCTCCCCAGCAGGCCACCACCACCACCTCTGCCACCTCCTCCATAACCACCTATGGGCCCTGCAGCCAGACCTCCATCCCTACCACCACCAAGCCAAGCTGCTCAGGAGGAGATGAGTGATGATCAGTATGAGTCCTACCTGTGCCAACTGCTCAGGATGGGTCAGGCCATAGAGTGGTCCAGCAGGTGACAACTGATGTAGTTCACCTCGCTCTGGTCACCAGCCCCACCTCATCCACCCCGGAGGCGTCCCTCACGCACCAGAATCCCGGACGCTCCTCTCCTCCCCCCATGTCTTCACTGCTTGTGCCACTGCCTCAAGGGGGGATGCATCCCCCCGCACCTGTGAGACGGCGTCTGCCCACAGGAGATTGGGGCTCTGATGCTAGGTGGTGGAGAATGTAGGGGCTGCGCATATCACCAATTGATAGTCACTGAGGAATGCTGTTGAGAAGAGATGTTGCAGTCCCTATCTTTTTAAGACCTTATTTGGTAGGTGTTATGATTTTGTTTTGTTTCGTTTTAGGAACAATTCAGGTCCATGAAGGCATCTTCTGCATCTGCAAGCATTGTGAAGGAAATGTATGAGGTTTAAGGTTTTCACAGTGCCTCTCAGATATACATTATTTCAATGACAGCCCCCCTTAAAATGTTGCTCCCACAATTTTAAATCTATCATATAGCCAGCTATAAAAGACATGATTTTTGTTAGACTAATACCGCTATGGCGGTGGACTTGCAGAGTCTCAAAATGGCATGTTAATGAAACCCAGCATTAATATATGTACTAGTAAAGCATGTGATCTTGACCTTAATAACAGTCTGAGATAGAAACAGATAGAAAGAGAGAGAGAGAAAGAGAATAATAAAGGGTTAATACACATGCAAAGTCCGCTTTGTGATAGTGTGGAGTATCAACATTCCCCTGAGGGCCTATAGGTGATTTAAAAAAAAAAAAGATTCTTTGATAAACATTTCCCTACTGCAAGATCTATTCCCTACCAAAAAGATAACTTGACTTCCCTATATGACATTACAAAGCAATTTGACTAAGTGGGGGTTCTCATTAAATAATCTAACAGAATATATTTGAAAATGTGATTTCCAAAGATATAGAAACCCGTACTTTTTACAAAAGTCAATAAATCTTATGGGATGATCAAATGGGAAGAAGATAGGTAGAACATGGCCAATAGACAAGTATGAGTGTTGCCGGCACTGGGGAGCTACAGTTCATTGAGGGAACCATGAATGCCAACATGTACTGTGACAACGGAAGCAATGCATGATCCCCTCCCTTCGGAGACTGGGCCGCAGGGCAGTATTCCAACATGATAAGGACCCTAAACACACCTCCAAGATGACCACTGCCTTGCTAATGAAGCTGAAGGTAAAAGTGCAAGCATGTCACCAGACCTAAACTCTATTGAGCCTCTGGGGGGCATCCTCAAATGGAAGGTGTGGGAGCGCAAGGTCTCTAAGATCCACCAGCTCCATAATGTCATCATGGAGGAGTGGAAGATGACTCCAGTGGCAGCCTGTGATGCTCTGGTGAACTCCATGCCCATGAGGGTTAAGGCAGTGCTGGAGAATAATGGTAGCCACACAAAATATTGACCCTTCGGGCCCAATTTGGACATTTCCACTTAGGGGTCTACTCACTTTTGTTGCCAGCATTTTAGACATTAATGGCTGTGTGTTGAGTTATTTTGAGGGGACAGCAAATTTACACTGTTATTCAGGCTGTACACTTACTACTTAACATTGTAGCAGAGTGTCATTTCTTCAGTGTTGTCACATGAAAAGATGTCATAAACTATTTACAAAAATGTGAGGGGTGTACTCACTTTTGTGAGATACTGTATGTCTAAAAAATATTTTAGTGTTTTTATTGCTCTCCTTTGCAACTAATTTTTCATTTTCTATTTTAGCCAGTATAATAGCCCTTTTGCAAGCCTTGTTGATTTCTTTGTACTCATGTAAAACAGTCTCTGTTCCCTCTTTTTTGTATAATTTAAATTCCTGTTTTTTTACTCTGTATCTTGATCTTAAAATCATTGTTAAGCCATGGGATGTGATTTACTCCAAATACTTTTTTTCCCACATGGTATGTATATTTAGCAATGATTTAAACACTGTCCATTTATGTTCAGTATTTCTACCCTTCAGTTCTTTGTCTCAGGCTATACTTTGTATTGCTGCTTAGACATTTACAATCTGCCCTTTAAAATTGAGAGTTTTGTTGGCCCCTTACATTCAGTCTCATACGAGACTGTGTTGTGATGACTGTTTCCCAGAGATTGCCCTATTTCAACAGTTGATTCTATAACAGTATTATTTGTGATGGCTAAATTCAAAATAGCCTAATTTCTAGTAGGTTCTTGTATAAGCTGGGTCAGATAATGATCTCTGAGTGTACTCACGAACCTGCTCCCCTTAGCTGAACTGCTGGTCTCATTTATCCAGTTTATTTCAGGGTAGTTAAAATCTCAAAAAGAGATAGAGCTGCACTTAATTGATCTTAGAAATCCTATATTGGTTGTGAACCCTAACAGGGTCTGTTTGTTTTACATCGCAAGAAGGAAGTAGTCCCTTAATTTACAACATCTTCTGTTATTATACAGCACAGCACTTAAGCACTTTATCAGTATAACTATATATTTTTTCTTTCTACAAGTCACTTTATTATTCATGTAGCACTTTACTGTTTAAATGTGGTCATCATCCAAAAGTAGCACTTGGCATTTTTTTTCAGATATACATTTAGTACTGTCTACCAAGGGAATTTTCTCAAAACAATTTCTATATTAATACTAAGATCATTTCTGTCATTAATGGAATTCAACAATATTTTAATGAAGTCATAATAAAGGTTAATTTTTAAATAAATTATTTCTCTCTCATATCAGATTAGGAATTTAGTGCGCTCCAAATACAAGGGTGCTTTGTCTCTATCTCTTTTTGATATTTTCAGTAAACTATTGACTTTTTGAGAAGCACCTAAATTATTAGTGTACCTATTACACAATTGAGCAACCATTTCTATCTCCAATTACTAAAACTTACCCATGTTTAGCTGCATTTCCAATCTGTAACAATTATATAATTTCCTCACTTTCAATTATATTTGGGGGTTTATAGCATACTCCTACCAATATTCTTTTAGAATTCCCTCCTCCGCTATTTCACTTGGCTTAAATTCAGGCATAACTTGCAGACAAACCCCTCCTCCTCTGTACTCGAGTTACTTAGCAATACCTCCCTATTGAATATACTAACCCTCCCCCCCTTTATTTTCCCATGACTAGTTAATTCATTCCTTACCCCCTCTACACTTTGTGCCCCATTACTTCTATCTAGTCCCTCCCCCCCACCTACTAGTTTAAAAACACCAGCAGCCATTCTACTATCCTTTCTCTTAGCACACAAGCTTCCTCATCATTAAGGTGTAATCCATCCCTGCTATAGAGATTGCACCCAAATGAGAAGTCAGCCCAGTGCTCTACAAACCCAAACTCTTCCTTCATGCACCACTATTTTAGCCACACATTAATCTCCATAAGCTCCTTCTGTCTCCCTGGGCTAGCACATAGCACTGGTTGTATGGTCCTTGCCTTCAGCTTATTAACTAGTTCTACAAAATCATTCTTTAGGACTCTACATCTTCCACTAACTTTGTTATTGGTACCAATATGTACCAAGACGGCCGGTTCATTTCCAATCCCTCCCAATAATTTATCTACCTGATCCACCACATGCCGAACCAGACCACTCGAGAGACAACAAACTGTTTGATTGCTGGGATCTGGGTGACAAATCATCCCTTCTACCCTCCTAATGATAGAGTCCCCTACCACCAAAACCTGTTTGTTGCTCTGCCTATTCTGCCCTACAGCAGATCTGTTCTCCCGACTGTTAGAGGGTACAGCTCTATCTGGCATTGTCATTCCTGAATGGACATCCCCAACAGTGTTTGCCAACTCAGAACTGGCTTGCCTTCTCTTTCTGTTCCTCCTGCTTCCCCTTGTAACTGTAATCCAGCTACCTCTCTGGATATCCTCACTAGCCGCATCTCCACCAACTCCCTTTCTAGTGAAGCAATATCACTTAGTGCTGCAATACTCCTCCCCAGTTCTCCAATTTGAGATTCAAGATAGGCAACATGCTCACACCTGTCACAGAGGTATGAACTCGGGATCAGCTGTTTCAGCAATTCATATATGTGACAGGATGTAGACTGAATGAGGTTGTAACTGAACTGACTCATAATTATAAATTACAAAAAAAATCAATATATTTGTATAAATATAAAAAAAATGTTTTGTTTTTTTCTTCTCTCCCTTCTTTCCTCTTGCACTACAATTTTCCCACTTTTCTTGAACTCTGTCCTTTTATTTAAACTCCCACACTTATACTAGAACTACCATTTTACTTACCGTATATACTCTAGTATAAGCCGACCCGAGTATAAGCCGAGGCACCTATTTTACCACAAAATACTGGGTAAAATGAATGACTTAAGCCGAGGGTGGGAAATGTGCTGACCCCTGTGTCCCTTTTGTGCCTACTGTGTCGCCCTCTCTCTCCCATGTTTTTTCTCCCCTCTCCCTTCCCTGTGTCTCTTCCCCCTCTCCCTTTACTGTGTCTCTTCCCCCTCTCCCTTCCCTGTGTCTCTTCCCCCCCTCTCCCTTCCCTGTGTCTCTTCCCCCCTCCTCATTCTCAACCTCCCTCCTCAACCCCACTCCTCATCCTCCCTCCTCATCCTCAACCTCCCTCCTCAACCCCCTCATCTTCAACCCGCCATCCTCAACCCCCTCCTCAACCTCAACCCCCCTCCTCATCCTCAACACCGTCCTCAACCTCCCTCCTCAACCTCAACCCTCCTCCTCATCCTCAACCCCCTCCTCAACCTCCCTCAACAACCTCAACCCCCCATCCTCAACCCCCTCTTCAACCTCTGTCCTCAACCTCACCCCCCTTCCTCATCCTCAACCCCCTCCTCAACCTCCCTCCTCATCCTCAACCTCCCTCCTCATCCTCAACCCCCTCCTCAACCTCCCTCCTCAACCTCAACCCCCCATCCTCAACCCCCTCCTCAACATCCCTCCTCAACCTCAACCCCCCATCCTCAACCCCCTCCTCAACCTCCCTCCTCATCCTCAACCTCCCTCCTCATCCTCAACCTCCTTCTCAACCTCCCACCTCAACCTCAACCACCCAATCCTCAACCCCCTCCTCATCCTCCCTCCTCAACCTCAACCCCCCACCCTCAACCCCCTCCTAAACCTCCCTCCACAACCTCCCTCCTCAACCTCCTTCCTCATCCTCAACTCCCCCGCTCATTCTAAACCCCCTCCTCATTCTAAACCCCCCCTCATACTACCTCTCTAAATACCCCCCCCCCCTCACTTACCTGCTCCGGGCTCCGCTCCTTCCGGGTCTTGATGTGGCGCACATGTGACGTCACATACGCACCACGTCATGCTCAAAAACCGGGTGCCGGCACCCGGTATATGCTAACGACGTGGCGCGCGTGTGACGTAACGGCATCAGCATTTATTGGGTGCCGGCACCCAGTATATGCTAATGATGTGGCCCGCATGTGACGTCACATGTGCGCCACATCAAGACCCGGAAGGAGCGGAGGCCGGAGCAGGTAAGTGAGGGGAGGGGGGTATTTAGAGGGGTAGTATGAGGGGGGGTTAGAATGAGGGGGGTTGAGGATGAGGAGGGGGGAGGGAAAGAGACACAAGGGGGTTAGAGGGACACGGGGGGTAGAGAGACGGGGGTAGATACACAAAGGGGGGTTAGAGAGACACGGGGGGGAGAGAGAGACAATGGGGGTTAGAGAGACACGGGGGGTGGGGGAGAAGGGACTCGAGTATAAGCCGAGGGGGCCCTTTTTAGCCTTAAAAAAAGGGCTGAAAAACTCGGCTTATACTCGAGTATATACGGTAGATGTATTATTTATTCAGGGTGGATATATTCTATCAAGTACAGTTTATTGAAGGGTTTGTAGTTCCATTAACAAAATTCCCAATAAGGATAGTCATTTTTGATTCTTTGTTCAAAAATTCAAAATATATATTGCATTAATTAAACATCTTTCAATATTGATATTCTTACTATTTTTGGGGGTGTAAATTTATAAATGTTTACATAGCTTATTTATTTGTCTTTCTCTAGATCAGCTTTGTTGGAGAATCTCAGTGAGTGACATTCCAAGGCAGAACAGTGCAGTGTTGTTTTATGTACTTTTAGAGCCATGAGAGAGAGGCATAATGGCATAAAGACCTGACTTTATTAAATGATGTAAGCATCCCTTTAAAAACGAACCTTTATGTTTTATTTCAATGAAATAATACATTTGATAGTATAATACACATATATGCTTCCAGTTCCAATTTCATAATGACCACTTGAAAAACATTAGATAGCTGATTAGGATATATGTCTTACTGTGAAAAAAATGTATTCATGATATCAAGTTCAGTTTTAAATAACAGTTTTTCCTGATTATATTATATAAGTGCCGTAATCAACAGAGACATCTTACTATGCAATTTTGAAAATTAAAGATCAGTTTATTTTCATGATTATGATTCATTTCTGTAAAAAAAAAATCAATACGGCTGAAATGTGCATCTCATCTTACTGTAAGTGTTGAATGTATAATGCTATTTTAGGCCAAAATGCCAAATGCATAACTCGACATTCCTGGATATAATACCACTCTTCTTGAAAAATAATAATGTATTTTAATCTGAAACACAGGGCAGATATGTTTTGGTTTCTTACATTACCTTATTTTCAGTCAATGTTTTATCACTCAGATGGGATAAAGTATTGAACAAATAGGTTTTTATGTAAATAAAAACTTCATAAAATGTTTATGGAAGAATGTGTCTCCACATATTAGAGTGTCTAACAATGGCTGTTAAAAAGTGTCACAAAATCATAATATTAACACCAGATTTTAAATTTGTGGTGAAATTGGTGCCATTTATCATTTGACAATTTGTGTTTGTGAAACTGCAGACAACCCCCGGGTCGGCTTATACTCGGGTCGGCTTATACTCGAGTATATACAGTATATATAGGGCTCTTTTCCTTGGCTCCCATAACAGAAGTTAATATAACCTCAGAGAAATGCCTGAGTGCTTAAAATGTCTGTAATATTTTAAGCACAGAGTGCCTGCCCCATAACTATTTTCTAAATTGCTATCAGATGCCTACCATGATGATAACAATTGGATTCCTTTCAAACCTCCATGGCACCTAAAATTACCCTGTTAATATGAGGGTTCCTATTAACCCAAATGGCAGAATGGAGAACTTTTGGACCCCCATGTTACCTAACATTAGCTCAAAACTATAGGGTGCCTACGGATCCCCACAGTATACTAAACTATGACTATAGGTTCACTTTGGACCTCCATGGTACCAAAACCTATTACCCATGGAACCTACCCCCCCCCCCCCCCTCACGGGGATCTACAAGGACTCCCATACTGCTAACACTACTCTCATAATTAAAAAAATAATTACAATAAAAATATTTACATAAAATAAGAAAATACTCATCTAATAATTTTCAGTTCTCACTCAGTATCCCATAAGTAAAGTTCAATGTGTTATTACAGGGAAAAGAAATAGGAAGGAGAATGAAAAGGAGAAAGGGGAAAGAGAGGAAGGAAGAATGATTAAGTCAATCTAGAGGAACGGTAGGCTGATGGTGGGAAAATTGCCCCTTAGGCCTGGGCTTCACTAATTTATGAACAAACACACCTATGTATATATACAAACTTTAAGAGTAATAATACAACTAATAACACTATGTGTGAGGGGTATTTACATATATGGAGAATAGGCCTTGAACTTAACTGCTTTTAAGCATTTGGTGAGGAAGAGGGTTAGTGTCAAATTCAGTGAGAACCAGTTATCTAGCAAATCATCCTTACCGCTTCCTCCTTACTTCAATCACCCTCATACTTCCACTCTGAGGAGGTGTTGAAACAAACACAATTTAGATTCTTCTACACATAAATCGCAATATGTCAGATATTCCTCTATGTTTTATGTTCATGGCATACACAGCTAATAATGATGTAATTGTATTACCAAGTTCCTTTAAAGAACTGCAGCATACAGCTATTTTTTTCATTTAATAAAAAATGCTGGCACCTGGGGGAATTCACAATACATGGTTGGAAGTTGTATGTGAGGTATTGTTGTATTTCCTTAAGGGAGGAGTCTGATTTTGGTACAGTGAGGGGTGTGGAGTAAATTAAAATTTTATACAATTATCTTAACAAAGGCTCTCTGTTCTCTCATTCCACACTCCTCCTTCTACCCCCCAACCACCCACCTCTTAGGATGTGATGTAAAAACACAAAATGGATTCATATACTCAAAAACAGAATGTGAATCAGAATGTTTTATGCCCATGATATACACAGCTGCTAATATTGTTAGTTAGGTGAATACCTGACAAACAAGGTTTTTGTTTTGTTTTTAAAGAGGCTTAGAATGTTGCATATGGGTGAGGCTGTAACCCTTATGTTAAAGAGTCTTAAAAGACTTTTGAACTTTGGAAAAATGTTTTTACATTTAACTAAAATTAATCTCTTCTCTACTTTTTAGAAACAGTTTATTGAAATATATGAAATATTTACTTTATTTACCTATCACTTCTTATATTGCACAGCATAGGATCTTCCACATCACATTCTTCCTGGAATTGTCCTTAATCTTTTTTATCTGAAGATTGCAATAGAAGGGTAGACGGGAATGGTCTACCCACAAAATTACATTTAGCTAAGATTCATCTCCTAAACAGCAAGGAATTACTAATTAAACAAAGTATAATATGTATTATTGTACAGCACACAACTCTTCCACTAATAAAAAATAATTATATTTCCATAATTTAGATGTAGATATAAATAATATAAATAATGTAGAAGTATACATATAAATTACAGGTACATATAATGTATATGTATTATATACAATTTTTAACACAGCTATTTATACTTATTTAAATTCTGCAAGCTTGTATTCATGTAAGTGTTTTGAGTGCTGTTCAATAATATAGTTGTGGGATTTGTGGGTAAAAAGACCATATACACATAGGGCCATATTCAATTTGAAGCCCGCAACTCGATTGCAGACAGCCGAATGTCTGCGAGTGAGTTGCGGGCTCCCGTTGGTCTCTGATTGTGATGCTAATCAATTGCACAGCGCCGCAAGTTATGGGCCCCAAGCCAAAACCATAAACCATGTACTGGCTCGGAGCACATGATCAATTTAGCAAGCCTGTAACTGCCCATTTCGAATTAGCCGTTAGAAAATGAGACTGTCATTATTACTGCAGTAAAACATGGAGGATACATTTCAATCAATGAGGTTTGGGGGTCCGATATGCAATCAGACTCGCAAATCCCAAAAATAAAGATTTATGAAAATGAATGCCAATACTGTTCTAGTCCATAGGGGTGGCCTGATATGTATTAACTCAATGATACCTGAGATCGATTTAACCCCTAAATCACACATAAAAATAATATTTATTTCCTGCCAATTTGCGAGCTTGAGACTGTTGTGCAATTAATTCTAATGTCTATCATCACTTTCCCCATTATTTACAGTGCAGTATTGATTTTTTTTTGTTGCATTAACAGTGTTACGAATAGAATGTTTAACCCCCTTGCGGGTCCTCTCTAGCACTTGTAGGATTTTTTCCTTCATTTGCCATTTACAGGAGTGAAAACATTTGCGGGCTAGAGGAAATTGATCAATTGAATAGCGATTTGCCATTTTAGCCTTGTGAAAGATCAAAGGCTTCTGGAGGCTGTAAGTTATGAGGTTGACCATCGCCATTTTTTCAAGCCGGTAACTCGTTCCAAGCCCACAAAAAGACTCCAATTGAATAGCAAAGTTGCATGCAACCGCACTTACGGGCCCCCTGATCTCCTGAAACCTACCATATACACATATTATCTACATTATATGAGCGTCTGTTGGTTTGGCTGTTAACATTATAAACACATACACACTTCTGGTATATTCTTTTAACATGTGAGGGGTTAAATCATTTCCGTTTATACAAATTACATTTCTGAGTCTAGTAAACAAGTCAAAGTAAGACTTGACCAAGCAAATGCTAGATATGTTAGACGGTCAGCAGAGACCTCAAGAATGTAACATGCAAGATAGAAAATACTCAGGCTTACACAGGTAGGTCTTGGTCTGGCTTATGTGCGTAATTACAAAAAGACACAAAATGTATAAATATTTAGTGGCCAAAAATGGTAATACAGTGGATATGTCATGAAAAAAAGTATTTTTAAATACAAAATATTAATAGATAGTGAAATGAAACTGTCCAATTCCCAACAGGAGATATCTGTACAGAGCTCCACACAAAGCTGGTGGACTGTGAAAATAGTAAATAACATGGAGAAAAAGCCCTATGCATTGTTCGATGCTTAGTGGAGCTGGGCTTCTTTATAAAAACATTGTTAGTCAAGACCTGAGCTCTTGTTTCATTGCTTGAATTTTTAAAGGCCAAGTAGACATGCCCCCTGGTGGTTCCATATCACAAAAAATATTGTGATGTATTAAGGACATGCCCCTGAAACAACAAGATGTTTTTGGAATTTAGTACTATAGCAAAATAAAATTGGGAGATTTGGAAGATTAGGTCCAAAAATAATGACTTTTTGGCAGATATAAATACAATTATATACCATAGATTAAAATATATATTATTAACAAATACTATTTAACACAACAGAACATACTTTGAGCAGTTTTGAAAAAAGTCTAATGCATGCATCAGATATTTAATTAATTCGGCAATTTGGTTTCCTAAATTGGGGAACTGTTGATCTATTTGGAAACAACTGTTGCACTTGGCTGAATGGGTAGTCAAGCAGAAGCTCAACGACTTAGGTCCAGAACATGACTTTCTTATTGTAACTCATATTGCAGAGTTAGGCAATATAACAAAATTAAAAAAAAGAGTTTACTCGAATATCACTACTAGAGATGTCGCGAATAGTTCGCCGGCGGACTGTTCCCGGCCAACGTAGCATGTTCGCGTTCGCGGCGAACTGAGAACATATGCGATATTCGACCCGCCCCCTATACTTTATCATTGAGCAAACTTTGACCCTGCAACTTACAGTCAGCAGACACATTCCAGCCAATCAGCATCATACCCTGCCTTCCAGACCCTTCTAACTCATGGACAGCAGCCATTTTGGAATCATAACTAACTGCAGTCTTACTGAGAGGAGGCTGAGTGTAGGTGATACTGCATCAATAGGGAAAACCTTATCCATAACACCCTTATCCATAACACCCATCAACCTAACACCTAACCCTAACACCCCTCACACTTATCCCTAAGACCTAACTCCCCTTACCCTAACCCTAACACCCCTCACACTTATCCATAACACCTAACCCTAACATCCCTCACCCTAACACCTAACACTAACACCCCTCACACTTATCCCTAACACCCCTTACCCTAACCCTAACACCCCTCACACTTATCCATAACACCTAACCCTAACATCCCTCACCCTAACACCTAACACTAACACCCCTCACACTTATACCTAACACCCCTTACCCTAACCCTAACACCCCTCACACTTATCCCTAACACCTAACCCTAACATCCCTCACCCTAACCCTAACACCCCTCACACTTATCCCTAACACCTAACCCTAACATCCCTCACCCTAACACCTAACCCTAACACCCCTTACACTTATCCCTAACACCCCTCACCCTAACACCTAACCCTAATACCCCCTTACACTTATCCCTAACAGCCCTTACCCTAACACCTAACCCTAACACCCCTCACCCTAGCACCTAACCCTAATACCCCCTTAAACTTATCCCTAACAGCCCTTACCCTTGTTGTGGACGAAATTCATGAAAATGTATATTATGTCCATGCTGCATTCCTTTCCTTACAATATATCATAAGATAAGGCACTAATTGCTTTTATTCTTTATTTCCTGAGAGTCCTAAGATGGCTACTGAACTGTATTCTGAGAGTCCTAAGATGGCTACTGAGCTGTATCCTGGGAGTCTTAAGATGGCTACTGAACTGTATCCTGAGAGTCCTAAGATGGCTACTGAACTGTATTCTGGGAGTCCTAAGAAGGCTACTGAATCATATCCGGGAGCTCCCAGATGACATTCATATCTGTGACCAAATAAGGATATGAGCCCCGCCACCTTCCAGAGCCAATCAGAAGCTTCACATAAACTGACCATAATGACATCAACATCCGAGACCAAATATGGAAGGACCCTTCCTACCTTGTCAACCAATCAATAACTCAGTCACTGTCTAACAATGAGTCGTATGATTGTTATATCTGATCAACTTATATTATATAAGTTCCTATGTTGTATTTGGGGGGATTCGTTCGTTGGGAAGAATACAAGAAGTTTTATACCAGAACTTTTGGGTCTGTGTAAATTCTTGTCTCTGTGTGCACACATGACCAACAGACGGATGATTTGGACAGGAACAGATATTACATAATGGGATTATTTTTATACATCAAAAAAAATTGGCGCTCCAAAGTGAGGCCCTGGGTTGTGACCAACAGATAGCAGACAAGGAAGACTTTGGGACGGTCTGTGGTGGCATAAAGGAGCCTGATCAACTCAACTCAGATATATGGTAAGGTTTAATGTTTTTAAAACCTTGCATATATATGAATGATGCTGCTATAGTTCTGCCACTTGGTCTTGGGCTGCTACAGAAGGCACCAAAAGTACAGATAAATTGCTTGCCCAGGGTCTACCTTGAAGAAATATCTGTACTGAATAGTATCTGTGTAATGATATAGGAATCACAAAGTTGTGGAGACCAGTAGCCAAGGTCAGCAATAATCCGGTTCAGCAACTTGTAGGTTAAACAGGAACAAGCTTTTATTGAAGGGATCAGGAACCAACAATAATCTGGCAAGGATACAGAGACAGGAAGTGCCTTATATAGGCCAAGAACCAGACAGCTGTCCAGACACAGCTGAAGAGACTTAGGTACTGATAAAATTGCTAGCAGAGTCAAGCTTATAAGGTCTTAATGGAATTCACAAAAGGCAGGCTGGCGCAGTGGTAGGGAAGAGGTATAGCAGCCTGGGGACCAGGGTTCAAAACCCAGCAGAGTCAATTCCTCACAATCTGTTACCTGTGTATGACTGTTGAGAGTGTGGGTCGAGTGATTGTGATTTCTTAGATATTGTGGTCAAGGACATACATGTGTACGTGTAGCAGGCTTCAGGGACGGATTGGATAGTGTCCGAATAACACTATAGCCCTGAAATGGCCGTACGTACAAACATGGGATCGGTGTCATTTGACAATTCCTAGGGGGGGTCTATGCATGTTGGATAGCCGAGTATCTCTTGGGGGTCATTATGTTCGTGCCTTGGTAACGTGATGAACCCGGGAGATATCTATCACACACATTAAGGTGTAAGGGCATTTATGTGGGATGCAGACTTCAGGGACGGATTTATTGTGTCCGAATAACACGATAATTCTCTGAAGGCGTCAATTTAGCACACAACGGTGTGAGATTTTGAACTGCAATGTTTTAAGAGTCAGAAATGTTACTGTGATCTGTAATTGCTGGTTGTGATGCATGTTTTAATGAGAAATGTAGCTTAGAATTTCTCTCCCTGTACACTGAAGCTGAAAGTTGATTTCTGTGCAGCTGTGTGTGACAATAAAGGTCAAAGAAGCACAGTCTGTGAAAATAAATTCCTCACCCCTCCCATCTCGTTAATTCTTTTAAGGACGTATCTTAGTTAAGAGAATTCTTTCTATCCCAATGCTTAAGGTCGTATGAAATAACTGTCATATTTCTATTCATGTTTTCATGATGTTGTTAGATTTTGCTTACGAGAAGTAAGTGTTTGTGTGAAAGTAGGTGTGTCCTGGGAGGAGATTGATTTAAAAAGTAAATAGTTCAAGATATATACACGGAATTAGACTTTGAGACCGCACCTCCAATAGGTATCTCAAAGGAAACAGTACCTTAGGATTTTAAGCGTACAGTATATATATATGACGCAGACTGAGAATTGGTTATGTAACAAACACAACAACGTAACAATAATCAGGGGTGTCAATGAACACACCTTAGACAGGTATGTTGGGTTTTCTGATTATTGAACCAAGAAAGAAATCTCCATAAAATCTGCAATGTAATGACAGATTATTTTCTTTGAATGCATTGCATGTAACAGTTTGCATATTTTGGTGTGTTTGTGAGCATATATATTAATGTATGTATATGCGTGTATTCTTTTGAAACATTTTGTCTGAAGTTTCTGTGTGTTTGTAACTTTACTCGATACTTTACTCTTTGGAGAGTGAGGTGACTAGTCTGCATTTTAAGAAGACGTGTTAGGGGTTTGGCCAACCCCTCACAGTTAAGCAAAGCAGACAACTCCCCTTTCTAATCCCACCTTCTCTGTGTGTGTGTGTATTAGTTTTTATGTGAAAATATGTCTGTCTGTATCATTGCGGGGAAATGAGAAGAAGGGAGGTTGCAGGCAGAAGAATGGTGACTGGTTCTGGGTGGGAACCAAAGGTTGCTACAAGATGACACGCCCCTATACCCCATCTTAAAGGTAAATAACATCTACTATACCACTGCTGCTGGAGTCAGTGCCCTGTATCCACTACTCCTTGGTAATATTAATCTTTATTAAAAGGAAGATATAGGAGACATTCAATGTTTCATTAAGCAATATGAAAGTATATGAAAGAAAAAGTAAACACAACGTTACTTTAGGATGTTTTTACTCTGACACAATTTCTGTCTCATATACTGTTATTTTTAGATTCTCTGTGAAGCAGCTCCCCTGCTTGTATCTGCTCCTGTAGTTAACTCCTACATGCCTGTCTGCAACGCTGATACAGAATTCTGTGAGTTATTAATAGCATGTGCTCCGGATGAAATAGCAAATCAGGCTATTAATTTGTCAGATATTACAGAGGATAAAGCAGTCAGTGGTAATATATCAGTCCAGACACGAGTCTCAGATGCTGGCAGCAGCCTTTGTGGAGGGATTGAAGAGAATCCATCAGGAAAGATTTATTAACATCTCGTCCTGAATACAAGGTGTTGCCATAAGAGACTTTGTTATTAGTAGCAAAAAAGGCTTGAGTTCTCACAAGTAATAAGAAGTCTACAAACATTATGGTGTCTTCTGAGCAAGAGGAGACAGAGCCAACAAGAACAAGAAAGTGTTTAATTGTAACAAAGTTGGACACCTTAGGGTTTCACCAGTTATGGTGAAGTTAAAACCAGTAGCTGAAATAGCACAAGAAACTGGTATCTTATGGCCAGAAAGTCTCCCTATAGCACTGTTAAGCGTGGGGTACACCCCTGGAGGGAAGTTTTCTCTGTCCCCTCACGAGATCCTATTTGGGTCTGCTTCTAAATTAGGGTGTTATTATCCTCAGGAATTGAAATTTAAATCTGATGTATCTGTTAATTATGTGATTGCTTTATTTCAAGCACTGACTAAAATACATGCACAAGTGTTTTCTTCTATTCCAGGTCCGGAAGTAGACACTGGTACTCATCAACTACTTCCTGGAGATTGGGTCCTGGTCAAGAGATTTGTGAGAAAGAATCCTCTGGAATCCAGATATGATGGTCCCTTTCAAGTTCTTCTAATTGGTGCACCGTCAGTTAAACTTGAAGGACGGCCTACTTGGTTCCACGCATCTCATTGCAAGAAAAAAAGTTTCAGCACCAGACCCATAGCAACCAACATTATGATGATCATAACACATGTCCTTTCCTGTCTGTTCTTAACTAAAGAAGAACCTTCTGCATTCATTAGTGAGAAGAAAGATGGTATTACATTTTGGTACAATCCATCTAAAACACATATGATCACATTGTCATTTGATTATTGTCATGTTGTATGTTGCCAACAGCTAAGCGTGACTCAACAATGTAACTTGTACGAAGACACTCACAGCACATCTATATACATATGTGTTACAGACCAGACTTGTGGAAAAGATTGTAGTCATTGGGAAGTTGTAGGATGGAACACTGGGACAGCTTGGGGCTACAGACCACAGAGTGCCTTAGATAGAACAGATTTGAGTGGAAGCCCTTTACTTGAACGTATGACTCTAATAAAGCCAGGCAAATGCTCGCCAAATGGCAAGACTAGAGCTAACATGCGACTTACTCTGACTATCAAGAACCCCAGACCCAAAGACGCAGGTACATACCTAATGGCTGACTCGGTTAGAGGAGAAGCAAAAGGCCGGATTGGTAAATTTATGCTCAGATATCTAAATGCACTAACCACTCATATCAGAAGGACTATTGCAAGTACAACACACTCAGGCATTACCCCAAATGACTGATATCAGTGAACCTACGTACGAAGGAACCCTAGCAAATGAAATTGGGTTAACAGACCTCAACTTATGGCTGGAATGGATGAAATATAACGTAGAGTCACATAATAAGACTAATTGTTATGTTTGTGCAAGTGCCAGACCTCACCTAGGCACTGTTCCACTTATAGTAACTATGAAGGAAGAAAAGTGTTTCTTAAGTTTTTATAAAACTACCCAGACTAAAAGATCTAAATTGTGAACAATGGGAGAACAGGTATCCCATTATAACTGATAATCTACATCCAGGTGAATGGTATAACCATATACCCAGGTAATTACACATGCTATACAAGGAGTACACCTCAAGGGAGAAACCTAAAGAGGTTTAAGCAAGGGTTCTGCATTATATATTGTATTGGCTTCACAGTTTACAGAACAGATACAAACATTGGGAGACATATATTGGATATGTGGGGACATGAAGCTCAGATCAAGAGTAGAGGGTATATGGTATGGTGAGTGTACCCTGGCAAAGGTCATAATGCCAGTGCACATAGTGCTTATCCAAACTGATACCTCACCACACACCCTACTGACAACATCTAGACACAAAAGAAAGGTGTCTTCCCCACAAGGTAGCTTTGACCCCCATGTGTACATAGACTCAAGGGGGGTGCCTAATGAGTTTAAGGCCCGAAACCAGATAGCAGCAGGATTTGAATCACTGATACCAATGATTGGTGTAAATAAAAATGTTGCTTGAATCAATTATATATATTATAACCAACAAAGGTTTGTGGATTACACAAGAGATGCTCTGCAAGGAGTTGCAAAACAATTGAAGGCCACATCACACATGTCCTTCCAGAATAGAATGGCACTAGACATGATCCTTGCTAAAAAGGGGGGAGTGTAAAATGCTCCCCGACACTGGCAACTGCTGCACCTACATACCTGATAATACGGGTCCATACGGTAAGATTACTTTACCCATTAAAGAACTAAACAACTTGGCACAAAAATTGAAGGAGAGTTCTGGAACCACAGACTATTGGGATAAATGGTTTAGGTGGATGAATAACTGGCAGAAGGTATTGTCACAGGTTGGAATTGTCTTTCTTTCAATACTGATAATTCTTGCATTTGTTACCTGCTGTCTTATCCTCTGTGTCCGAACATATTTAAAGAAGTCAGTTACTAGAGTCACACCAACCTTTGTGCACCAAGACATTTATGAAGATGACTGTAAGGAGTCACATAAGATGTTACGGTCTATTATGTCTAGAAATGAAAGTTCTACATAAACCCCTTGTCCCACATGTTCCTGAAACAAGGGGTCAGGGATAGCATCTGACTCGCCTATGACAGTGGCAAGAGGGGTCATGGACAAGCCATGGCAACTCTAACGTACAAAGAAGAACGGGCGTTCATTGGTGCAGATATGCTAGGGCTTTCTTACATTCATACATCTCCTCCACAGGGACAGTTGTACACATAGTCTCTAGGGGGGACTGTTACTATTTATATGCTGTTTATATGACTTTATACTTTATTAATAAGTTTTACTGTTGTACTCTCTAGAAGAGGAAGATATAATAAATCTAACCTGTCATATCTACAAGAATAGAATATAAGTGTAGTATATAACATAATATGACATTTTAAGGGGGACTGTTGTGGACGAAATTCATGAAAATGTATATTATGTCCATGCTGCATTCCTTTCCTTACAATAAATCATAAGATAAGGCACTAATTGCTTTTATTCATTATTTCCTGAGAGTCCTAAGATGGCTACTGAACTGTATTCTGAGAGTCCTAAGATGGCTACTGATCTGTATCCTGGGAGTCCTAAGATGGCTACTGAACTGTATCCTGAGAGTCCTAAGATGGCTACTGAGCTGTATCCTGGGAGTCTTAAGATGGCTACGGAATCATATCCGGGAGCTCCCAGATGACATTCATATCCGTGACCAAATAAGGATATGAGCCCCGCCACCTTCCAGAGCCAATCAGAAGCTTCACATAAACTGACCATAATGACATCAACATCCGAGACCAAATATGGAAGGACCCTTCCTACCTTGTCAACCAATCAAAACTCAGTCACTGTCTAACAATGAGTCGTATGATTGTTATATCTGATCAACTTATATTATATAAGTTCCTATGTTGTATTTGGGGGGGTTCGTTCGTTGGGAAGAATACAAGAAGTTTTATACCAGAACTTTTGGGTCTGTGTAAATTCTTGTCTCTGTGTGCACACATGGCCAACAGACGGATGATTTGGACAGGAACAGATATTACATAATGGGATTATTTTTATCCATCCAAAACACCCTAACACATAACCCTAACATCCCTTACCCTAACACCCATCACACTTACCCCTAACACCCCTTACCCTAACACCCCTCACACTTATCCATAACACCCATCAACCTAACACCTAACCCTAACATTCTCACACTTATCCCTAAGACCTAACACCCCTCACACTTATTCCTAACATGCCTCACCCTAACACCCCTTACACTTATCCCTAACACCCCTCACCCTAACACCCCTCACACTTAGCCCTAACACCCCTCACCCTAACACCTAACCCCCTCACCCTTATCCCTAACACCCCTTACCCTAACACCCCTCAAACTTATCCCTGTGTCTCTTCCACCCCTTATCATCAAGGGAAGGGGAGGATGATGAGGGAGGGGGGAAGAGACACAGGGGAGGATGATGAGGGAGGGGGGAAACAGACACAGGGGAGGATGATGAGGGAGGGGGTAAAGAGATTCAGGGGAGGGTGATGAGGAAGGGGGGAAAGAGACACAGGGGAGGATGATGAGGGAGGGGGGAGAAGACACAGGGGAAGATGATGAGCGAGGGGGAAAAGAGACACAGGGGAGGATGATGAGGGAGGGGAAAAGAGACACAGGGGAGGATGATGATGGAGGGGGGACGAGACACAGGGGAGGATGATAAGGGAGGGGGTAAAGAGATACAGGGGAGGATGATGAGGGAGGTGGGAGGAAGATGAAGGAGGGGGGATGAGACACAGGGGAGGGTGATGAGGAAGGGGGAAAGAGACACAGGGGAGGATGATGAGGGAGGGGGGAAGAGACACAGGGGAAGATGATGAGGGAGGGGGAAAAGAGACACAGGGGAGGATGATGAGGGAGGGGGGAAAGAGACACAGGGGAGGATGATGATGGAGGGGGGAAGAGAAACAGGGGAGGATGATGAGGGAGGGGGTAAAGAGATACAGGGGAGGATGATGAGGGAGGTGGGAGGATAATGAGGGAGGGGGGATGAGACACAGGGGAGGATGATGAGGAAGGGAAGAAAGAGACACAGGGGAGGATGATGAGGTAGGGTGTAAAGAGATACAGGGGAGAATGATGATGGAGGGGGATGTTAGGTTATTTATGCCCTTTATGGATTAAAACCAGACTCTGCATCAACTATGTAATTTTCCGTGGGAGTTTTGACATGGATCCCCCTTCGGCATGCCACAGTCCAGGTGTTAGTCCCCTTAAAACAACTTTTCCATCACTATTGTGGCCAGAAAGAGTCCCTGTGGGTTTTAAAATCCGCCTGCCCATTGAAGTCTATGGCGGTTTGCCGTGTTCGCCGGTTTGCGAACATTTGCGGCGGTTCGCGTTCCGAAATTTTTATGTTTGCGACATCACTAATCACTACCAAACAATCATATCACACATCAAACCAGCCCTATGAGAACTGCCTGCAGAATGCTGTCAAATATCAAAAAATCTCACTCCATGTATAGCTGTTCCATTGAATGTTTATAAACGTCTGTCACACTGTAAAATTCAAGATATACAAGTAACCCTACAAGTGCTCGTAAGTCCTCAGATTCCTATGAGTGCTCGTAAGTACTCAGAGTGTTCAAAAATCCTATATGTACCCGCACAAAAAAAAAATATGAGACGCACATAAGCATCAAATTGTTGCTATCATCAACCTAACACCTTAATTGTGGTGGATTTCATGCTTGATTCTTCATATCCAACACAATTAAGGGGTTAATACAAGCACCACCGTGAGTCCCCCAAAACTCAATAACTACCATGACCCTGGAGATTCCTGGGAATCACCCCCAATACCCCAGTCTACAATGAGCCCAGGGATTCCTGGGAATCCCTCCCTATACCCATTATAAACTGGTGGAACCCCAGGGATTCTAAAGCAATATGGGTCGGGTTATCCTCCGGGATTCCCACTTCCAATACATTACCCCTATGACCTGGTGATTCCCCATCACATATATAGTTGTCAGCAATATGGGTTGTTGCTAAAGCTTGCCGGCTCGCGTAGAGAGCCCGCCACAACTACGGCCCTCGCAAAGCGTGGGCCGCTATTGCAAGCAAGGAGGGACAAGGGCGCTCCTTGCGCTGGTGGAGATGAGCGCTGTAGGTGCTCATCTCTATGACCCGCGGAACTACACATCAACACAAAATTCAATTACATAATTCAGAATGGGAGACCCGTAGCAGTTTGAAAAAAATTGCATTAAAAAATGATGGCCCATAACACTTGCATCAAGAAAAGAGAGACTTTCACAAAAAATATGACCCCTGGCACTTAGAAAAAAATACAAATATGAGGTTAAAAAAATACGAACTTAACGGCCGAACCGCGCACATACAAAAACAACAATAACACCTCCAAAATTAACAAAAATACAAACAAAAAATATCACTCACAGCACGGGGGGACAGCCACGATGTCTGGGAGTCAGGCTGCACAACAATTGAACCATAATTTGCTGAGTTTCCACACATGAAAATCGCCTAAGTTACAAAAAAAAACGGCAGCCGAAAAAACCGAAAATTAGGCTACACGACCAATAAACACGCAAAAAGCCGCAAGACACATAAGACTTCTATACAAGTCTGCACAGGGTATAAAATACACTATTATGGAGGACGCTAAATGCTCCACAGCTAAATAACACATAGACAATCGCCCTCATTTCACAACACTAACTTGCAACTAATAAAATTACCAATCCAAAATGCAGAATTACACACTTAAACAAACGCTTTGCTCTCGCGCACGCAGCCTACTTATCCTACACAGGCTACACGACCAACACACATGCAAAAAAACGGCAGGCACATAAGACTTTTACACAAGCTTGTATGAGGTATAAAATACACTATTAGGGAGGACGCAAAATGCTCCAAACCCGCGTAACACATACAGAATCACCGCCATTTTACAACACTAATTTGCAACTAATAACATTACCATTACAAAATGCAGAATAACACAGCTAAACAAACGGTTTGCGCTCACGCACGCAGCCTACTTATGCTACACACTTTACACATTGCTGACACGAGTGCAAATGTCCATTGTATGCTGCAGGAACATCAAAACAGATTGTTAGCTCTTCAGCACATTGCCTGCTGCATATATTAATTACAAATAGGTAAAGTATATTAATTTATGATTTTATTAATTAATTAATTAATTATCAATAAAAAATACATATAGAGAAGAAAAAAAAGGACCAGATGACCGGATCACAATGAACCCCTGAAGGCTTTCAGCGGGCAGCTCACAATGAGTGCCAAGGGTGTTCAGAAGAGCAAAAGTACAACAGGGGAGAGGCCCGCAATGAGTGCTAAAAGGCGCTCAGACGACCAAAACACTTACTTTGTTTGTCAAACAGCATTACCTGCCTTACAATTTTATTGCCGTCATTTTTTGATGGGCAATTCGCTAGTCTAACTATAATAACGATGAGGCTCGATATAGACTTCCAAATGTAACCCCTTTATCATGGGGCCTCCAAAGACCCCCATTGCATAGTTAAGAATAACCATGGCGGTCCTTATAGACCTCCATGACGCCTAAAAATTAACCCCTTGCCATAGCTAACTATTTACCACGACCACAGAGGTACTTAAATTACCTTCATGGCATCTTACATTCATCTTAATGTTAATTTTAGATGTCAGGTCCTGGACCCTCCTGGCATTTAAAATTAACCTTTGCCACAGAGGTTCTTAATGAACCCCCATGGCACCTAAAGTTAACCCATACCATGGGAGTCCTTGTTGGGTCCCCATGGTAACATTAACCCTATGCCATAGGAATCCACATTGTCAAACTATGAATTTTCGGGGGGCGTGTCCAGCAAGCTAGCTGAACGGTCGTGCTAAAAGGGAGCTCCGTCTAGGCGACCGAAATTAGCCATAAGAACGCGATTAATTCGCGCAAAAAACCTATAATTCCACTACACAAAGTCCCACCTAATCTCGAGGACCACAGAGAAGTAATTTTGGAGTGGAACATACAAGTTTTTACAACCTCGTGGACACGGGCCTGACGGACGCTTGATACGCGCCGAACGTCTCCTCTCTTCCCCCGGAGGGGAGATCTCCCAACAAGATCCTGTCCAAGGAGCACACCGGACCAGCACAGATCCAGTCTCAGCGGAGGACTCAAGAAACAGCGACCGCTGCATCACAGAGCCACAGCAGGCCCAAGACCTGTACCAGGGTCCACGAGACCAAAGCAATACCAACAAGTAAGCCTAAATAGATCGAAGGAACGTTACCTGAGGTCCCCCCAAGCACCTCCTGTGGGTCTCGCAGACGCCGTTGGCGGTGGAGAACCAGGACACCGAATCTCCCGCCACACCAGGACGGCAGCCCTAAAGAAAGGGAGGAAACGTCAGCAGGGTAAGGAGCCACTCCGGCTCACAATCCGGAGCACCCCCCCATGTACTACACTGCCCCAGGGGTACAATAAGAGCCTGATATTCCAGCTCAATTAAGGGGAACAAATAAAGGACGCACAAGCTGAAACCCACCCAACACACATATTAAAAGCAGAGGCAAGATTGCCCCCACAAGTGGCATTAAAGAACCCTAGATAGAGGGACACACGAACACCCACAGACCCACATGGTGGAGTGGAAACTGCCCAGAACTTACAATTAGCGGCCATTTTGACCCACCGGCATCCTCACAGGACCAAGATTGCTTCCCGCCAATAATCAGCGGCGGCCATTTTCTAAAAGAGCCTGGAACCTACAGTATAACGGTGGGACAATCCTACATAAGGGAAAAAAAAAAAAAAAAGAAAAAGATCCCACTTAATAAACCCCTACAGTAGAGTGATAACTCTCAAAGGACACCAGCATAAAGACAATTATACAACTCTGCTGCTTCAGATCTGGCAAAGTACATTTGGCTTACCTACCCCCACAACAATATAAGAGACACGAGCAAATTGACACAGAAAGGGGGCTAACTGCAACCTGTAGGAGGACATTTACACCTCTAAAAAACAGACAAAAGTGGGGCTATACTTCTTACTCCTCTGAGTAGAGGGAGGCATATAGATCCAATAAAGACTCTCAACGTCTCCCCCTTCCAGAGGTTGATTTTACACTCTAAAGGGTTAAAAGACTCCTGCTAAACCAAGAGATCTCCTAAACTATAAGGAGAAACTTTAATATACTACCACAAGACAATAACGAAAACTCAGTCCAAACATAAGGAAAAACTACTGAAGAACAAACTAGCTGTACTCCAGTGACTCCTAGTGGCCACTTCAAATAGTGCATAGAGGTGAGCAAAACTACCTTCACTATAATCTGGCATTCTAAGATGTAAACCTACTCCAATGCCCACACAAAGGGGGCGCTAACATAAGTCAAAAGTGAACAGTGACTTACAAAGTATTATGGCTGGAGTCGCAACAAGGAAAAGCAACAAAAATATCCAAGCCTACTACCCTCCAAAGACAACAATAACAACCCCCCAGACGCTCCCACCAACAACAAGTCCCACGGGGCCGATGACAATGGAACAATCCACACCAAGCACCAAAGGTGACATACAAGACCTGAAAGATTTAATTTGCACGTTCAGAGAAGATATTAAAACGGAGATTATGAAAGTGTCCACAGAGCTAAAGTCCGAAATAAAAAAGATAGACACTAAGACAAACATACTTGAAGGAAAATACGAAGACCTACAACAATCTCATCAATGACTAGAAGCAGAAATTGCTTCACTAAAAGAAGAACAAGCTAACCACCTTTTGTTTCAAGAAGACCTAGAAAACAGATCCAGGAGACAGAACGTGAGATTACGCAACGTCCCTGAATCGGTTACTGACTTGAAAGGATACATGTATGAACTATGCGAATTTCTGTTACCAGAACTAAATTCAGAACAATATACCTTAGACCGTATACATAGAGCTCTGGGGGTACGTCCAAATATGAAAGACAGACCAAGAGATATCATCGGAAGATTTCATTATTTCACCACAAAAGAGCTGTTTATGAAAGCATCCAGGGGTGGCATACCTGAAATTGAAGGACAACAACCGCAGATTTTTTCCGATCTCTCACAGCTAACGCTTACCAAAAGGAGAAATATGAAGCCCCTTCTGGACTGCATCCTTGCTCAGGGCTGGAGATACTCTTGGGGCTTTCCATTTCGCCTGACAATTTCAAGGGACAACAAATTCTTCTCGGTCCGGTCCCTGGAAGAAGGAATCAGTCTATTGAATTCTTGGAACATTCACCTGCAGACAGTTCCTGAGCTTCCCTTGGAAAACAGACACCGAGGAGAGAGAAGAAGAGGGTCAACTCGTCGTGACAGAGAGAGAAATGTCACACGCTCAGACAAGACGAACTCTTAAACTTAAACTAATGTTTTGTGTTATATCATTTTGCCTTTTCTCTCTTATCTTTCTTTTCCATATGCGGTCCTTTTAGTCCTTACGAGGGAAGATTTATCACTACTAAGTCAAGCCAAGGGGGAGGAGAACCAGGCAATATCACATCCCCTGGGATTGTTTATGTAAAAGACATTAGCAGGCTTTCCCAATAGTTAATCTTAGACCCCATTAGGAGACACTAGCTTCAGTACAATATACCCACAGCCCTACAACGGCCCAGAAATTGTTCTACCTATAACAAACAAGAGATTTATTCAATTCATAGTCGCCCTGACGTGAATCAAGAATGGGCATCCTACCATCTTACTATATACAGAATAGCCCATGCTAACTTTAAATAAAAAAAAAAAAAAAAGGGTTAAGCAAACTACTACACTAAGGAGTCAATTCCCTGGTTGATACTGCCCCCTCAGGCCTCTTAGCAAATTATTCCCAGTAAACCCTCGAAACAAGTGAATATCTGAGATATTTGTAAGACCACTTTTCACTTTAAAAAATTATAGCCTTCTTAAAAAGCCCCCTAAGGGCGATCTGTTTTAGTTTAATAAAAAAGAACAAAACAGGCGATTCCACGCAGTGTCATATAAAGACACGGGTGGACTCACCATCCAAGTTAAGGAGGATAGCGAAGGCTACCCTCTAGTAAGTTTCAATACTACTATCTCCATAAATACTTAAAATAACTGAACTTTTACTTACCAGCGTAACTATCTAGTTCTCAGTGACATTGTTAAATCATAATCTTAATCATTCCAAAACCCTTATCAACAAATCAGAGGAAAGAATAGACATAGAGTCTCCTTTGGCTCTTTAGCATCTACATACTTGTATTAACATCGACTTCTACCTTCTTGTTTACCCTAATAGAACTACCTTCCAGGTGTACTCCACGGGGTCCCAGCGGGAGGTCTACCGGACAGTCTCAGCAAAAATTCAAAACATCGTCACGCAACGACTCACCTCCCAGAAGGTACAAAGGGCCTAAAGGTAGGACACACCATGACCCTTAACATAATCTCACACAATACACAAGGCCTTAATGAACCTGTTAAAAGAGGGATAGCAATAAAAGAATATCAAAAACTTAGGGGAGACATAGTCATGATCCAAGAAACACACTTTAAAAAATTAGCTGTCCCCAGATACTGGGGGAAAAACTACAGACAAGCATACCATGCGACGGCTAAAGAGAAAAAAAAAGGAGTGACAATCTTAGTTCACAATAGATTAAATTTTTGCCACTCCAGAACTCAATCAGACTCAGAAAGGAGATTTCTAGCAGTTCACGGGACCATCCAAGAACAAAAGATAACCTTCCTTAACCTTTACGCTCCAAATACGGACCAATCACAATTCTTCAATAAAATATCACAAATGATGACAGGATGGGGTCCCGTCACTCTCATAATAGGGGGGGACATGAACACCGTTCTAGACCCAGATAGGGACCGATCAGCCAAGTCCTCTACCCACGCCACACCAGCAGCTACCAAAACACTCAAACACATGCTAAAATCCCACGGACTGATAGACACATGGAGAGCAATATACCCATCGGATAGATCGTACACCTTCTTCTCCTCTAGACACCAATCCCACTCGCGAATCGACCACGTGCTAATTCAACAGCGACTAGCCCACAACCTAATTGACGCAAATATACACCCCATTGCGTGGTCAGACCATGACTTGGTCCAGATCTCATTAAACGGCATCATCCCATCGGGGCAGTCCCCGTCGTGGACATTAAACCCACACCTACTCAATGACATCAGATCTAAAGATAAAATTACCAAAGCGATAGATGACTACTTTGCGGTCAATAGTGGGGGCGAGGTAAGCAGGGGAGGAGTGTGGGCAGCCCATAAAGCAGTCATTAGAGGAGTCTGCATTCAAATAGGAGCAACAACGAAAAAACTAGATCAAGCACAAATGAACATTATTAAATCTAGAATAGCAGACCTACAGACACAATTCACGAGGAAACACGACCCAAAAATCTTTAACGAAATTTTGTCCCAAAAACAACAACTAAACTCAATTCTTAGGAAAGAAATGGTGACCATTCTCCAACGTTCGCAAGCAACAATGTTCAGAAGCGCCAACAAACCTGACACTATGTTGGCTAACAAACTAAAAACACAAAGGGCTAATTCCTTCATCCCTAAGATAAGTAACAAAAATAATAATCTTGTCTTTAAACCAAACGAGATAGCAGAAACATTCCGACATTTCTACGAGGAGCTTTACTCAGCCCCTCCTCATTCAGGGTCCAAATTCCACATCTCACAAATAAATAGCTTCCTTAACACAACAGAACTCCCGCAAATTAAAAACACCCAAGCTGACGAATTGGCTAGACCCATATCGCTAGAGGAAATTAAGGAGGCGATTAAGACTACGAAATCACATGGGGCACCCGGCCCAGACGGGTTTACAAACTTTTACTACAAACAATGCTCACAACACCTACTCCCATATTTACACGAACTATTTAATGAATTCTTAAAAGGTCCTCCTATAAAACCGGAATTTTTGGAGGAAAAAATCATTGTAATCCCCAAAGAAGGTAAAGACCCGGCCCAATGTGGAAGCTACAGGCCAATCTCACTGATTAATACAGACATGAAATTATACACAAAGATTTTGGCGAACAGACTAGCCCCGTTACTACCAAAGATTGTCCACCCAGATCAAGTGGGATTCATTACAGGCAGAGAAGCCCCAGATAACACCAGGAGAGTGCTGAATCTCATAGAAATAGCTAAAAAAGACGACATACATTCAATGCTTCTTTCACTGGATGCAGAAAAAGCATTCGACAGAATAGATTGGACCTTTATGTGGGAGGTGTTGATCAGAATGGGTCTAGGAGAAACCTTCATAAGAAGTATGCAGGCCCTCTACGCGAACCCAGAGGCTTTTATAACATATCAGAGTTTTAGATCTAAAAAATTCAAAATCACCAGAGGAACTAGACAGGGCTGCCCACTCTCCCCTCTGTTATTTGCTCTATGCCTGGAACCCCTGGCGACCGCAATCAGAACCTGCCCAGACATAAAAGGTATAAAAGTAGGACCCAAAGAGTACAAAATCAACCTCTTCGCAGATGATATTCTGTTATCACTAACCGAACCAATAACTAGCCTGCCCAACCTACTCCATTTACTCACAAAATTCGGCACCATCTCAGGCTTCAAAATCAATACAGCTAAAAGTCAAGCACTCAACATCTCTCTCCCCAGGAAGGTAGTAGAAAATCTAGACAAAAACTTTTCCATGAAATGGGCCCAAAAATATCTGACTTACCTGGGTATTAACATCCCAGGCTCGACGGAGCAAATATATGAAGCTAATTTTCCCCAAATTATCAGTAAAATCAAACAAGACTTAGAGAAATGGTCCTCTTTCAATATATCTTGGACTGGTAAAATAAACGCGATCAGAATGAATATTATCCCGAAAATCTTATACTTATTTAGGGCGATTCCTACGCCAATTAACCTATCAGCCATAAAATCGCTACAAAAAACTCTCCTCAAATTCACCTGGAACCACAAGAAACCAAGAATTAACAGAAATACGATGCATGCACCCACACAAAAAGGAGGTTTAGCCTTTCCAAACCTGGTTAATTATT
This sequence comes from Discoglossus pictus, assembly GCA_027410445.1. Taxonomy (NCBI): domain Eukaryota; kingdom Metazoa; phylum Chordata; class Amphibia; order Anura; family Alytidae; genus Discoglossus; species Discoglossus pictus. The sequence goes on along the minus strand of CM050165.1, from coordinate 174,711,415 downwards.
ACAAAGCCACAAGACTGGCACAATTGACCAGCTGGTACAAAAAAGAAACCATCCCTACATGGGTCGAAATAGAAAAACAAACCTTAGAAAATAATAATATAACATTATCACACGCTTTGTGGCTAAGCCTGCACTCAGATTTAAAAATTCACAATCTTACAAGTTGCATCCGTAACTCACTAAAAATTTGGAAATAAATAAATAAAAAATACCCCATGCTACACATAGGCTCGGGCCTAACCCCTCTGTGGCAATCACATAAGGTGGACCACACAAACAAAAGCTCCCAAATGAAATGGTGGATACAACAAAAACTGACTATTGTCGCAGACACATGGACTGGGGCTCAAGGAGACACACTAAATCAGATCCCCAACAACGAATGGATTAATCTTATGATAATTAAACAGACGCTATTTCAGACCACAAAATCAAATAGCCAGAACAGAAAATCAACATATGAACACTGTTGCATTAACAACCCAGGTGGCAAAGGCAACATTTCAGTGATATATAAAAACCTAGCTGAACAGTCCAGTGTAGATAAGCCACACTATCAGGAGACTTGGGAATCAGAGTTACACATTACATTAGATGACAAACAATGGAATCAGGTTATCAAACAGGCCAACATGTCTTCTTTGAACATCACCTTGAAAGAGAACGCATTAAAAACAGTCATGAGATGGTACCTCACACCAATGAGACTACACAACTCAAATAAAATTCTTCCCGACAAGTGCTTTCGTGGATGTGGACACACTGGTTCATTAGTACACATGCTCTGGGATTGTACCAAAATTAGGCACATATGGCAGGCAACATATAGCACGCTAGAGAAGTTATGGGGGAAAACTATACAACAAAAACCAGAAGAAGCTCTATTAGGACTCCCAAACAAGGAACTAACAAAAAGCGAGCAATTCCTAACCAACCAAATATTCCTGGCAACCAGATGCATTATAGCGAAACACTGGAAACACACTACCCCTACATTTAGAGAAGTACTACAAAAAATTGACCATATCCAAACCATGAGTCGCTTCTCAGCGGAATTTGACGCGAGATACAAACGGTGGGCCTCCTGTTGGGACATCTGGACAATTAGAGGCCCAAGGTGAGGTGAGTCTAAAGGAGACAGAAGGTATGTGTAAGTTCTTTGCTGAAGTATAGGAAGGGTGGAGAACTCATCACACTCTTTTAGTTCAAAACCAGTTAATTGGAGATAGTATCTGTTTATATTTGTGTTTATAAAAAAATTATCTCTCCGGGGATTGACTCTGAGACTACACTGATAAACTTTATAGAGGTAACGGAAAGGATATTAACTCGATTAAAATAGCGGTTGTAATTCCTATACCACCCCCCATACCCAAACCCTAGGAGAGACCCAATTGTTATTCCCACTTCTTATGGGATGCTTAATTGAATTGTTTTGTGATAAAAAAAGGAAAAGTTATTTATTATTATATTGACATGTTTTCATATGTTACATTCTTGACACATTCTGTACATTTCTGATATTCTTTGAAAAATAAAAAATAAGAATTAAAAAAAAAAAAAAAAACTATGAATTTTCGGTTGGTTAAAAATTGTACCCTGGAAATGTTGATCAGGGTAAGAGGAAATACTTTAGGGGTTAATGTTAGGTGCCATGAGGGTCCATGAGTACCCTCATGGTTATAATTCATGTGACCATGGGGGTCATTTGAGGACCCCATTGCAAGTGATTAAGTTTATGTGCCACAGAAGTACTTTAAGGCATAGTTGTTATTGTTGAACATCATTGTAGGTGCCATGGAAGTACTCATAGGACCCCTGTGGCACATGGGTTAATTTTAAATGCCATGGAGGTCCTGAAAGGACTTCAGTGGCACAGAGGGTTAATAGCAAGGGTAGAATTTTAGATGCCACTGAGGTCCAATGTGGACCCCATGGTATAGAGGTTAATTTCAGGGACCTTCTTGGTTATATTTAGATGGGGGATCCCCAGAGTCATAGGATAGGGGTTAGAGCATTGGAATGGGCATCCTTGGGGATACTGCAACTCATAAGTGGTAGCAGGTTATGAGCAGATGAGTCATAAACACCCTACATTCATTTTTGGGAAGGGGATTTTATATATATTATATATATATATATATATATATATATATATATATATATATATATATATATATATGGGAAAGGGAGGATGTTAGGGGTAGTGTATTGTGTTCAAAGGGTATTAGGGAGAATCCAGATGATTTACATATTGGTGTCATGCAATTGATATTATATGAATATTACACTGTATAGATGAATTTAGTTTCTTAAAATATTGCAGTGTGTAGATTAAATTAAGTTCAAAGATAAATTTATTGACAGGTATACACTGTGTGCAGAAATAGCATTCATTGGTATAGCAGTAAATATTAAGGATAAACAAAGTATACGTTTTTACACTAGTAAGCTTTGATATTTAGCTAGATCACAACACAATCTACCTGATGTCTATTACAATCTCTTTTGGATGATTGGATAACAATTAGTCTTAACACACTTTGCAGTGTATACAAACTTACCAAATATGGATTAACAATTTATGTTAATACAATCTACGTTTGGTTAGTTCAATATAGGAGTAGATAAACAGTGTATATAATCTTATTAAGTTTGGTTAACAGTCTGTCTATATTTGGTTAGTGCAATACAGAAATTATAGTATATAAACAATCAGCTGTCTATTTGTACAGTATATATGATATTAATGATTAGCAATTTAACCTGTTACTCTATGGAAGCAGTAAATAGCAAAATATGGTATAACAATCTATATGACAGTTAGAATATAGAAATATATATTGAAGCAATATGTATCAAGGTTGGTTATATTGTATCTGAGTCTATGAGCTAAATAACCTTTGTATTTAGGTATTGGCAAGCTATTATTTGGTTACTGGTCTTATATCAGAATTGATTACATTTAATTTATCAAATCGGTCAATTCAATCAATAATGATGTAAAACAGTTTTGCTGATTGTGTGATACAAGACTATATATGTTGAGTATTGCTAAGTATGGTTTGTTGTACACTGTATGTGTTTTTAATAATTGGTTTTCTGAATTAAATGGTTACATTACTGAATAAAGTCAATCCGTCTGTTTTAGGGAATATGGCACAGATTGAAATATATTAATTAACATCTACAGTCCAAAATGCAGGTACTAATAAGTCTAGGTTCTGTGACCACTTCTAAAAGGGTAACAGAAGAATTGTGATATAATGGGCTAATTCTAACTCTACTACAAATTATATAGTTAAAACCATTTTATACATACCATGTATAGAATTTCAGGATAACACCTGTCATTTTAAGATCCCATCTCGAGATAGTCTGAAGTAACCCCTCTTTATATTATTGGATTGTTAGAAAGAGTTGTAGAGATAGAATAGAATTTGATATAGACAGATACAGTAATATATCTTACGGAAGATATGGAGGGGGCATAGGTTTATGCCACAGCATGACAGTCAAGTTTGTCCACAGACAAGACTATCAGAAAAGATAGAAACTAGTACAGAAGAAGGCTCAGGCAAAAGCAGGAAAGACCCAGAGACAGTGAAAGACAAAAAAACACAAAAAAAACCTGCACCTTCTCTCTCTCTATTTCTTCCTCCTCGTCACAAGGTTGTTTTTAACCAATCACAAATAGTTACTCCCCGTTTGTATGTATATGTATAAATTATAATGTATTGATAAAAATATTGCGTATATCTGGTTTTGTACGCTGGAGGGCGCTCTGGTAATATTAATATGTATGATCTCTGTGCTAATTATGTTTGCCAACATTTTTGTGAGAGACTAAGCCCATTGTGCTCTAACCTAATACCTGTTTGATAATATGTGAAGGAGACAATGGAACATTGAAGTGAAATGCGTATGTCTTAAGACGCTATCTTAAATGTAGCTTACTGAAGGTTTCGACTACGTCTTTTGAATTGTCTCGAGTCTAGCTTGCTAAAACATGCTAATCAGACTCAGAAGTTTATTTTATAAACACAAAACTTACTTTCTGCAAAAGAAAAATTATTTAACCCCTCACGTTAGAAGAGTATACTATAAGTGTTTGTGTATGTTTACAATGGTAATAGCAAGACCAATTGACAACCATATAATGTAAATAATAGATGCGTGTGGTATTCTTTTTACCCTCAAAACCCACAACATTGGTACCATTCAGCAGCATTGCTATGGAGACTACTGAGCATCAGACTCACAATCCCCTGAGGAACAAGAGAATGGCTCCCTAGCAAGCGGAAAAAAAGCTCTCATAGTTACAAAGGAGCCAGTTCTCACTGTTATGTGTCAGAATGAAAAATGCAATGGAGCCCAAAGGCAGGGGTCAGCCGGCAGACAACAAACAGATGATGGTTAGTAGCAAAGCCAAAGTGTGTGCCACTATTTTACTGTGTAAAGTTCATTATCTGCCACTACCCTAACCCTAAACCATAATGCCACACAATTTTAATATGTAAAGCTTATCATCTGCCACTACCCTAACCCTAAACCCTAACCCATAAATCCAGTGGGGGAGCTAGTGTATGGAGGGCCCCGGTGCAAAAAAATGTGGGCCCCCCGACCACATCAATTTTGTATTTACACTTCCTGGCCCCCCTCCAACATTAATTCACACAGTATATATATATATATATATATATATATATATATATATATATATATATATATATATATATATATGTGCGTGTGTGTGTATATATACATATATGTGTGTGTGTGTACAAAGGTGTGTATATATATATATAAATATATATATATATATAAATATATATATACATATATACATATATTGTGACAGATTCACTGTCACGCTCAGGATCCGTGCCCTAATATCCGGCACCAAAATGGAGAACACAAGAACCCTTTAAATGCTTAGCAGATTTTTGCTGTTTATTTGTCAGCATAGAACAGAAAATAAACCAAACAGAAAATAAATCCTAGCTTCTCTTTGAAGCACTACCTACACTTTTATCTGCAGTTCCCGCACTGCTCTACTGTAATGCATAATATAGTCCAATCATAAACACAGGCCTGGACACTTATCTGGTTCAGAAGTTCATTCTTTTAGTCTGTATAAGAGCTGTTTCTCTTTCAACTCTCCGGTCACGCTGGCCACTCTTCTCAGTGTATCTCAACTGTGCTGGCAGCCTTACTGGCTTTCTAGGTCTCACTGACCTCTATCTGGCCAATGTCTCTCAAACTTGCAGACGTTCCCCTCCTGGGTGCTCTCTCTTTCTGCAGCCGTTCGACCCCTGGGTAATCCCCTTTCTGGGGTCTCCTCATGGGCTGCAACCTTTCCAGGCTTTCATATAGTGAGCATCTGCTTCTGCACGCAAACTTCAGCTCAGGCCTTTCTTCACTTGGGCCCGTGTCTCCCAGGCACCTCTCTGCCTGCAACTCCACACTCTGTCTCACAGACAGCCCTAATGGTGAGACCACGCCCATGCCTCTCTGTGTTGCTTTTACAGCCAGATTTAACTCTCTCCTTGCTGTTCTGCACCTTGACATGGACCTCTAGAGGGCAGACCATCACACACCCCCCTCCCCAGCTTGACACCTTGGGGTTGAGCAACAATGCTGTGAGGCCATCTCATCATCCGGCCATTCTTGCACCAGTGAGACCTTAGCAACAGTGCTGAAGCTACTGCTTTTCCAGCTGTCTCATCCTGTAGCGCCCTCTTCTTCGGACTGCCAGGAGCATGGCCCAAACATCCTGGGTAGGACACCGGCCCGTCCGTCTCTCTGAGTGCCCTCCCCCAGGGACCCTTGAAAAGTACTCCTCGTACTTCCGTATGAGAATATGAATCTCCATACAGTCCCGTCCCTGGGGGTACATCACAGACATCATCAGTTTCTGTTACCTTGTCTTCCCCCCCGATTCATCTTTTCTTTCTGATCCTTCACCTCACTCTCATGGCTCTGACTTATCGTCTTTAAATCATTAACGCAATGATTGCAGTTTGCCAGTTCACACGCTAGCTTGGATTCTTCCTGCAAGTTCATGGTTAGATGCTGTGTTTTTGTCTGTTTCAAGTCACTCCAGGAGTACTCATACCTCATCTGTAGACAGTGAGCCTGAGACTGGAGATGCCTCAATTCTGTCTCTTTATGCTTGGCTTTCATTCGCTCCCACTAAGTCTTCTGTTAAACGATCTTTCTTTTCCATAAGTTTATCCACAGCTTTCTCATTTCTTTTTCTGGCCTTTTCTAATGATTCAGCATTAGTTTTATTTTGCGTTCTCACTTCACTCTTTGCCCTCAACTCCACAGTCTCCTGCCTCACACGGCTAAGGTCCTTCTCCCTCTTATGGAGGTTGACTTCTTTCTCTCTGGCAAACTTTTTCATGTCACTCAGTCGCTCCCTCATTAAAACCTGATGGGGTTTAGTGTCGAGCTTAGATAGAAGCTGACTCTCTGCTATCGCTCTGTACAAATCTTGATCAAATTTTGTGACCTTATGAGCTTCTCTGGCTTCCTTTCTCAGCTCATTCTGTAGGGTCTCAAATTCTCCCTCTTTAGGCTGATCAGCAACATCCCTTTCAACTTTATTATATAACAGCAACTTACCAGTATCATCAATAGACTCCAAAGGCAGGCCCTCTCTCACGGCTGCTTCTTGCTCTTGGATCTCTTCTTCATCTTTCTTTCTGTGCAGAGCAGGCATATTCTCTGTGTCTGCTAGAAAGGAGCTCTCAGACTTTCAGTTTTGCTGGAATATCTCCAGCTGTTCAGCAACTTCAAGCTGACAACCAACAGATAGGCTAGTACACTTCTTAGTAGCCTCTTGAATCCTGGATTCCTGGAAAACACTTTTATTTTCGGCATCCTCAGCCTTCACCCGTATTATTTCTTCTTTTAGTGGATTCTCGTAGTGCTTTGCCTCCAAGGCCTTGAGCTTTTCATTCTCCTCTGCTTCCTTCAGCCGCAGTTTCTCCTCATTAGCTTGTTTCAAATTCAGCTCACTCTGCTTGTACATGATCTTTTGCTGCATATTCAATCTCCTCTGACTTTTTCATCAGGTCCTCCCTTAATACCTTTAGCTGCAAAGCCATGTTTCCTTCACCCTTCTGTCTCTCCTGTACAGGCTCCTTCACTATGCCTTGCATATGAGCTTCCTGCAAACATTGCTCTGCATTCAATGTAGAATCTGGTTTGCCCAGTTCCTTCAGGTCAGTGCTAGTCTCTACTGGACAAACAACACACTGCTCCAACTGTCCCTCAATATCAGAGAGTTCGCTAACCTGCTGCTGTTCTGGAGTATGTAACAGCAGTTCCTTTCCTCTTATAGCTGCTCCCCTTTGAGATACATGGTTAGTGAGGAGACCTCGCTTAATCTATTCACTACTGTGCAGCTGCTTCTCCATAAATCACTCATTCATCTTGTACTTGGGGGGCCTCTTCCACTGCTCCCAATTAGACATCTGTGTCATCTTCCTATATGACACTCTGTTGTCCTCAAACGCAGGCTTCCTTCTCCATTCAGGAATATAACCTGGCATCATCCTGTAACCCTACATTTTAGTAGCAACTTGCCCGTCATCAACTTCAGGCTTTTTCGGTCCCACTGGGAGTTCATCTGCACTCCGTGGTTTACTTGATTCCCGTCTTGTTTCTTTTTCTCCATAGTGCTTTGTTTTATGGCCAACTGAGACAAAGCGCTCTCGGAAGACTTTACTTTTCTATTAGGACACATCTCTGTATTCTGCCTCTCGTGTCCTCTTAGGGATGGTGGCTCATCTTTCACCATCTCAATCTCCAGACTCTTTTCTTCCTTATCTTTCACTTGAGTAAGGTTTCCAGTGTCTTCATCATATTTAGGACATTCTTCCTTTGCATGAATACTGGCTATATTAATCCACTTAATCTCTCCTTTCTCTGGATCTCAGAGATCATTAGCAAGCATTTTATTTTCCTAACATCACTCTCCACCTCAGGAGTATCCACCAAGGACAGGTGGCTGTGTCTGTCCAGGTTTCTTATGGAGGTCTTTTCATTGCTCTGGTCCATAAGATTTTGGGTTCATTTCTTCACCAACGACTTTGTCAGCATCAGCAGCCTCTTTTGCTTTCTCAGCAACCTCTGCTATTTTCTCAGCAATCTCACTTGCACTTTCTGCCATCTCTGTGGTGCCCACTGCGGCGCTCTCGAACGTCTCACTTGCAGCTCCTTCTGCAGTCTCACTTGCAGCTCCTCCTGCAATCTCACTTGCAGCTCCTCCTGCAGGTTCGGTTTGCCTTCCCTTAACAGGGAAACTGCATTTCAAACTTGTTCAGACAAGCATGCCCCTTGGGTAGCGATAAGCCTGCCTGTCGAAGAATCCCCAGTAGTGTAGTCCCTGTACCCCTTTCACTCCTACTCTGTCAAGGATCTCTTCTCTTGGATTGAATAAGTAGTTGCCTTTTCTTCAGGCAAATCACAATATGCTCTCTGTGCTTCTCAACACAGATAAGGGCCAAGGAGGGTTGCCCAGTGCTTTCTAGGCCAGCCTTACCTAGTGCCAATCATATCTAAGTGCAGGAGATATGTTTCAACATCATCTTGAGTGGTCATCTTCCATAGGAAGCGATTAGGATTCATGCTTTCCCTAGATTCTGTAACCACAGTCTGAACTGCAGACCCCAGTTGCTGCAGCTGCACTTTCTGTGCTTCCAAAAAGTCTCTCATTTGCTCTCTGTTCTCTTTCGCTTGTCTCTGCCATGTCTCTGTGGCCTCACTCATGCGGATTATACCCTCTTCTGCTTGTCTCTGACATTTTTCTGTGGCCTCTCTCAGACATGCAGCAGCATCTCTTAGTGTAGCATAATTTGCAGTATGGGCTCTGTCCTCTGCAATTTCTTTCAGCCATTTCTGATGGTTTTCTTGCTGACAAGCTTCGTCCACTTTCTGGCATGTAGTACCAGGGCTTTCAATAGTTCCTCCATTATTATCCTGTACTGTGAGCTGTCTTCTTAAACACTCCTTGCTGTTGTGCACTCCACTGCGCCTCTGCATGGACCTCTGAGTGTAGACCATCACAATATATATATATATATATATATATATATATATATAATAAATAAATAGTACGTCTGTGTTCACATTTGAATGTCTTAAGCAAGTTAAAAAACCTGCTTCCAGCTCAGAATTCCGAGAAAAACTGGTTTTACACTGCATTCTGGGAAGCTGAGCTGAGATATGCAAATGTGCCCACAAATGACTCTCTCTTCGATCCATAGCCATTTTCAAACATGACTCCCTTTAAGCTTATGCCTGCTGTATTACACAGTTTTAATGCAAAGCCAAGGGTGGATTTTACACAAGCTGAGAATCCTATCCATGTAAAGCTGTGTCAAGCTTCCTGGCTATCATCAGCATGGAGCGGTATCTCAGCTTGTGTTGTGGATCTTATGATTAGGTAGTTCACCACAACAATCATTTAATATATGGTGGGCTAAAGAGCTATAGAAGCCCTCCACCGTACAGTAGTACAGTAAATAAATAGTACATCTGTGTTCATATTTGAATGTCTTAAGCAAGTTAAGGTTTTTTAGTTCAATTGTGAACACAGATGTACTATTTATTTACTGTACTACTGTATGGTGGAGAACTTCTATCGCACTTTTGCCCACCATATATTAAATGATTATATATATATATATATATATATATATATGTATTATACATTTACATATATATATACATATATATATATATATATATATATATATATATATATATATATAAATATATATAGGGTGAGCACTGGACCCCTCAACGGTGCAATATTTTACAATATTTTACAATATTTTACAATAGTGCAGCATATATTAGATGGAATAAATAACTAACTCCTTTTGAATGCTTGTCCAGTACATGATAAATAGTATCTTATTTAATTCACCACCTTGAACAAAATCACACCCAAAAATGCCAGTCTGCTACACTCTTATACAACACATACTAGTGTGCATCAAGAGTTTGTTCTTAACTCACATGGCAAGTCCAGCCTTGCGAAGACGCAGGACGCTGAATGTTGTGCAGGTCCAAATTTTTTGTTCTTGTGTGCGATCGTGATTTCGTTTGTTAGAGTGAACCACTACTGTCAGTGGAGGTGGATTTTGTTGTGAGGGCCTGGGAGGCAGTCGTGGGGACCCATATAGTTGTAAGAAGTTACATAGTTACATAGTATTTAAGGTTGAAAAAAAGACTTTTAGTCCATCAAGTTCAACCTTTAAAGATCTCCTCTGATCTGCAATATGCGGATTAACTATTAATTAATTAGTTGTATAAAAAAAAAAAATCTATTCCCTCTCGATCCCAGACAACGACAACCTCTCCCTGGATCAATACTGCCCCTCCAATTAACCATGATAACCCTGAATTCCCTTTTTAATTAGAAATAAATCCAGTCCCCTTTTAAAGTTATCTATCGAATCCGCTGTCACCACCTCCTCTGGTAGAGAATTCCACAGATTAACCACCCTTACTGTGAAGAACCCTTTTCTTTCTTTAAGGTGGAATCGTTTTACTTCTAAACTCAAGGGATGTCCTCTTGTCAGTTGAAAACCTCTTGGCACAAAAAGCTCCCTTGACAAATCTTTATACTGACCCTGGATGTATTTATATAAGGTAATCATATCTCCTCTTAGACGCCTTTTTTCTAGAGAAAATACGTTTAATTTGGTTGATTCAGGAAGTGAGGTCAGAGGTCGGACATCAATGTAAACAAACTTTCATACTTTGGTGTGTTTTGATTCTTTTAGAGTATGATACCTGCTTGTGATAATGAAATTGAAAAGAACTGTAAAATTGCTGTGGAGATATGGAATGGTTTTAAGAACATTGCTATGGAAACCAATGTGTGAAATGGATTGGAATAAAGGAAAATAAATAATGTTAAGTAAGGGTAGCAAGTACTCACACTAGGATAAGCATCACAGCATCCTTAATACATATATTAACAAAAGAACAAAATTATTAACAGTAAACGGGAAAATAATTTGAGAGTATGACATGTACAGTAGGTGGATAGTGAAGAGAATGACAGTAAATCTGAAAAAAGGCAGCACTGATGTAGAGGGATCCTATCCCTGTCACATTCGGAAAATAAATGCATACTAAGTAATGGGAGGGTGGAAATTGAAAGGACTCAAGTTAAGGTATTGCCTTCAACTTCTGTATAGTTAATAATAAACAATTTGGGATGAGGAGTAATTTTACAGGCCCCCAGCTACACCCAGGATAGATAGATAGATAGATAGATAGATAGATAGATAGATAGACGCATGGTAGGCGCACATGGGGGCCAGTAACAAATAAAATAGATTTTCTATCCCTCTCCCACTCCTAATAAATTAACAGCCTGCCTTTAGGCTAGACTGCTTTTATTAGAGATGACACATAGTGACTGTATAAAATATATGAATTTCAACTTCTCTCCTGATACAGCTCTTCAGGGGCATGGCTGGGAGAAACCACAAGTGTGTGGCAAACATGAAGATCCTTAAGAACAATAAGTATATTGTCTGGGTTTGTGTGAGTGTGGAAATTTGTGCTACAATGGCTGGCATAATATGTGGCCCTAATATTGTGGCTTGTTATCAAGCAATGTGAATTATAATTTCAGCTATGTACCCACCAACAACAACTCACCTCACTGACTTCCCAGCTGTATTCACCTCCAGGACACAAGCAACCACCATTGACACATTGCCTCAGAGTGTACATCTAAGCAGAGATACTTACCCCTCTAACATCCTAGCTCCCAACATCTACATGCACAAACAACCACCTCTCTCCCAACTTCCCCCACATATAACAATTAACCCCTAATTGCTGCAGTTTTAAACCAATCAAATTACATTGCCATTGCAGGTTATACTATCTGACCACTAGGTGAAGATAATAAACTGCATACTAGTGCCATTCTTTTCCAAGTGAACCTGAGGCAAAAAAGGTGGTATATTTTGAGTCTCTTTTGCATGTCACTACCCAAACTCCTTAGCTACAATGGAAGAACTGTTTACTAAGAAGGTATGTGGGAAAAACAGGTCTCTGGGCTTGTTTGGAACATATAAGTGTACTGAGAATGATCTTTTATTCGCTTCCTGGATAAACAGTGGAGGATTTTACCTTTCTACCCACCTTAACACTATATAAAAATAAACTTTTCTACCCAGGCAACCTTTAAACCTGTTTCACAGCAAGAGAATTGTCTTCTCTTCTCTTCCCCTTCTGTCACTCCTTTCCTATCCAAAATGTTATATGCTATTCTTGCCAAAACCTTATCTGTTATTCTTGCAAAGGCTTCTGCCTGAGTGTGTGTGTGCATGTCTCTCTCTCTTATTCTAGATTTGCCTTTGTTCTATACAATTTTATCTGAATCTCTGAGTACAGTCTCACCATACTTTACCTGTGAAGGTCCTCGTATGTCTGTTTGTATATGTAAATGCACATTTCACTTGTCTTTCCTTATTACCTGCAGCAAATATGTATGTGTAGGACAGACAGAAAATGTACAGCACAGTATAAGACACTGTAGGGAAAGTCACTCTAACATGATATGAAAATCAGCAGTTGCTGCTGAATTTTATAGCTAAAGGTCGGAAGTCTTCACCAGACTTAACCCATTCCCTTGGACTGTCCAAGGCACTGGTGGAGCTACAGCCTGTGCAAGCGGTGCAATGCAAAAATGTGCAGTAAAAATAGTTTTTCCCCAGATCCTTACCCCCCAGCATCCCTATTCTACTGGGCCCCCATCAGCTTCCACTGGACACCCTCTGACTCATTGCCCCCACCTCTTCCGATGACTCTCTCTGGACTTCTGGCGGGGGGCAGCCTCGCGACCACGGGAGAGAGAGAGAAGGATGAGAGATGGAGGGAAAAGTGAGAGAGTGAGAGGGAAGGAAGGTGAGAGATGGAGGGGAATGTCAGAGATGGAGGGGAGGGGAGGGGAGGTTTGAGATGGAGGGGAATTGTATTGGACAAAGGCAGATCTAGAATAAGATGAGACACGCACACACAGTTTATACATATGGATTTCATTCACAGAGTAGCATTAAAAACCAGCACAAAGGTCAAATCTATGTTCATAAATGCTAAGCTTTAGTAAAAACATGCATACTTTTTTTTATCTATCTATCTATCTATCTATCTATCTATATATCTGCCCTGCACAGTAGTACAATGGTTTGATTTAGCCTGAACATTAACTATATTAATCCACCAGAACAGACAGAAAGAAAATACATTTCTGTTCTGATTGGCTAAAAAGCCTTGCCCCATAATGAGGCAGTGAGGAAGAAAGAGGGGGAACTAGAAGCAATGTACACATGACATTTTCAAAAGAAGATAACTCCACTAAAAAAGCTTCAATTTTAAAAATTCTAAAACTATTTCCACATATTTTAATGAGACTTAAGTGATGCTCTAATGCAGATATGGACCCCTTGTGGATTACACCTTGGGAGATTAGCAGCACATCTGTTGTTTCATCATGCAGAGGGTTATCCAAGCATTTATGGATTAACAAACTGATACACTCCAGTAGATTTTCCTCTGTAATCGCATCACTGAGCTAAAATTCTACATAGGACACCCTGGTTAGCATTGCCCATTTTTAAGTGTGTATTTGTCACTCTTATTTTTGAATATGTGATTCTTACTGAAAAGGAGAAATGCCTGTGTGGGAGAAATCATTTAGATCTAGCCTTCTTGTCTGGTAGCTTTATTGTTAATCTACAACACCTTAAAAAGTTGTGCTACACGTCTTATGTTGTTTTTGTATGCTTTTGATAGTTTCCCACTGATAGTGGTAGATACAAACTCAATAAATTCAAGCATGCCTAGAATAAGCGTAACAACTTGCTGAAAATTTATCAAGCTATATAGGCAGACTAGATTTGTGTTATCTACAATCAAATCTATGTGTCTATGTTATTTATTTTTCTTTTGTTTTACTTTAGAAGCTTTCCAATTCATTACACTTATTTGTATGCAAATATACAATATTTTCAAACTGATTAAGTTTCTCATATCACATAAATACTATTTTCTGACTGACAGTTATAAAATGTTTTCAGTGATTTTACTTTGCTTTGTATAAAAAAAATAAGACATGCAACAGAAAATGTTATCATCTCTCAATAAAGAATGAAGCAATCTTATCTTAAGGTCTATTATCAAACATAAAAGCTGCTGTACCTGACATTTTTGTTCATATGGGTTATTTATTTTAATGGATATAAAGTGTCAAATGCCAGTGCTGGATTGTTAGATGAGAATATGTTTTTCTTTAGTTTTTCTTTTGCTCCTTTTTTCTAAAATTAACATTTTAAAGTTCAAACCTTTTTACTGCTAACAAAATAATAACATTTCTTCCCCGCAAATAATAGTAATTGAATTCCATTTTAAAACAAAAAGTATATTTTCAAACTTTCAGTAAAGATGGTAATAATTGAGAAAGTGAACTAACTTTTCCATTAGTACTTTACACATATGTTTTGTTTGTTTGCAGTAGGTTAATCTTTGTTTACCTAAAAAGCATTTACTTCCAAATTTCATCTTAATAAAATTAATTAAAAAAAGATCAGCCAAGAAATGCAGAAGGCTATCTTTAAGGATTAATTAAACCAAAAACTATAAATTAAGAGAATGGCTCAATTGGTTCTCATCTGCCATAAAAACGCAGGTTTTAACACTTCCGTATTTAATAATAAAAAAACTTGTACGGAAACAAAAATGACAGTACACATGTAAATCTATGGATTAAGTCCCATTAATAATGTAAACTGCCCATGAGATGAATTTATCTAACAGATAGGTAAACACTACTATGCACTCCAGCTTCACATTTAAACATAACTGTGAAAAAAAATTGCAATCAGTAACAGGGCTATATAAGTTTACAGCAAGTTCCTAAAAGGTAAGGAGCTGAGTAGAAAAAAACATAATTGTATTGTGTTTTGATAAACATTGTTCTAATAAATAACACACTATCACCCATTCACCTAAAATTAAATAAAAAGAAATAGAAATGTGCAGCTCCCCTTGATCTAAACACATTCCGTATCCTTTCCCAAGCCCTTTGCATCCCCTATACTTTCCTACACACACCTGAAAGTAAATAAACACATAACACATACATTTTCTCCCAATTACAAAAGTACACTATTATAACTGATTAATTATGGGACTAAGTAGTAAAAGAGTGAAATATATTGCACCCCTTTGTGGTTTGTTCTTATTTCAAATAGGCAACATGGAGTAAGGTCATCTGACAGATGTGAGGGTAAAGAGAAAGGAACCTGCTTTAGATAGTAAGGGAATGAGTGGGGAGAGCAAGAAAAAAAGAGCAGAGCAGGAATACAGGAATAGTGTATACCTGGGGCCTAGCTGAAATTGATATATGTGTATGTGTGTTAATAAATGCATTTGTTAATTTAAAAAAAAAAGTGGACGCCATTGATCAAGCAATGACTTACTAAGGAAAACATGAAACACACTTTACACTAGACAAACGCACTCTGCTTTAAAAAGTATGTGTAACAGTTACATTAATTTCATAATTTAACTACATATATATATATTGAAAAAGTATGCAAACTAGGTTTTTACAATATGTTTGTGTATGTGTTTTATTTAAAGTTACACATATGTGTGTGTATGTGTGTATTTTAAAAATAAGTAGTTCACAGAATGATTCAAATAACTTTTTTTTAAATAATCAAAAAACAACACAACTCATATTGACAAATGCTATATTATATCAACGAAAGAACATATTACTGATGTGTAAAACAGTAAAGAAAAATTAAGTTAGTGTAGAGAATTGAACCCAGGACCTTAGCCACAATAGACAGCATTATTGCTCTGTGCCATCTGCTCTTTTCATATTCAAGCTGCTAGAGTAGTTACAAATGGTTACAAATCACATCAAAGTTTCTACACTTGATTCTATTTAATATTTATTACTAGGAAATTGTCTGTCAAAAATGACGGGATTAAAATTGTAAGGCTGGCAATGCTGTTTGCCACTCAATGTGAGGCTTTTGCTCTTCTGAGCACCTTTGGTGCTCACCACGAGGCTCATGCTGAACGCCTTTGGCGCTCATCGTGTGGCTTGCCATGACAGCCCTTTGGCTCTCAATGTTAAATTTGTTGGGGGGGTTTAGGGTTTTTAGATTTATGCAATTGGTTTGCAGTTGCAATTCTTACAATGCAGCCTTAGGCCTGCGTCGTACACGGCTCGCCTCGCTTCACGAGGCTTCGCAGAGCCTAAGTCCTGTGCTGTACATGGCTCGCCTCATTTCGTGAGGCTTTGCAAGTGAGCGCCTTTGGCGCTCATCCAGCCTAAGTCCTGCTCCGTACACGGCTCGCCTTGCTCCGCAAGGCTTTGCAGATGAGCGCCATCGGTGTTCATCCAGCCTATGCGGTGCGTCATACACGGCTCGCTTTGCGAGGCTCGCAAAGCATCACCAACATCGTAAGCGTTCCCAACACTGACAACTATATATGGGATGTTACAAGCTGTACAGAGCTCATTACTTGTTACGTTAAATAGCCTCACTTCAATTAATAACTCTATGAATTCAGCATCAATTTAGAACTGAAAATACATTTTCCACATGTTGTTTCACCCTCTATCTAATGGCGCAGAACACATATGGGGAGTTTTTTGTTCCCTAATGTATTTGAGCCTGAATCACATTTTTCTATCGATAAGTCTTACCAGCTGACCCTCAAAAGAATGCCCATTGATGTCTATAAACAATCTTCTCAGTAACTTTACAAGGGTCTTATCAGTTAACACAGTGTACAAATTGCATAATGTGATATTACCTAATATCATTCTCAACATTTCCTTATTCTTAACAGACCTCTCACAGTCCTTAGAAGATATGCTGCAGGAGCAGTTAGGACTGAAGCAGGCATCTCCACTGCATTATTATCGTACCTCATCACCAGTACTCGGCAGCTTCAATATAATTAGCTCCAGTCCAAATTTCATTTATACATGTAACATAAAAGCTTCAAGAACATATAAATAAAAAGCACCATTAAAAAAGCAATACAATATGTATCTCATTAACTATTATGTAAAACATAAGCTTCCTGGAACCATTCACCCTGTCATTGTAATAACTCACTTAGAGCAAGAGAACTTTGCAACCCTTGTTTTTCTTTTCTTAGAAAAGCACAGGAAAGCTTGGCAAAATTAAAGGGACATAACAGAGGTCTCAATCATGGTAACATAGAAAATTACTAATAAAATATTAATATTTGCAACTAGACACTATTAAAAGAATGTTCAATAGTAATAGAAAAGCTTTCAATGTACTAAATGTTAGCTGTCACTCAGCTCAAGAGATCTTCCAACAAGACTGGAATTATTATCAATATCTAATTACCCTAATTATCGGTGAATGGCTTCCTAATTAATTATTTACTTTTGCAGACAATTTCTCAGTGACGGGCCAGCCTCTATTGTTACAAATGAAGGTGGCTGCAACAGGAAGTCAATTCGCAAATAAGGGCAATTGGAGAATGGAAACAATTCCACTCTCATCAGAGAATCTCTTGAGCCGAGTGACAGTGAAAAATCAGTAAATAATTTTTTTTTCTATTAATAAATTTTTTTTTTTTAAATTACATGAAATTAGTAATTTACTATTCTGTCATAACAAGAACTGCAGCATATCACTCCCTAACCTCTGATGCTAATACTTTTTATATTGGTTTCTTTTTGCATCAGATTTGCATATATAAAAACTGACACAAGTGGTGATCCATGAACGTTAAATTAAGTGCTGCTAATGGGGGAAAGATGCCACGTCCAAGAAGTGATTAGACTTGCGCTAATCGGGCTAATGGTGGCCACATGCTGGAGAGCAGCTGAAGCATAGTAGTGTTCCAGTAAGAGAGACCAAGCAAACTCTAGACCGGCTGATCTTGCAGAGGAAAGCCCATACCGGACCATTCAAGACCAGATGATACAACCTGGAGAAAGGAAATGAGACTTGAAGTGGAATAGATCCGGAGGACATCAGTGCAGTCTGCAGGACATGCCAGAGAAAAGGGGGAATACTGAAAGGCGTGAAACACCACTGTCACTCACGCAAGCTCCATCATATTGCTGGCTTCAGTTTTGCTGTTGGAGGTTGTCGGCAGTCTCAGGTAAGGCAAGGGTAGAGGGAGAGAAGCAAGAAAGCTGGTCAAGTTAAAGTAACTTGCAACCCCCCCCCCCCCCCCCCCCCCTACCAGCTATACATCTGTACATACACTGCAAGTGCCAAAATAGTAAGCTCCATTTTTTACTAAATGCATCACAGAAGTGGAGTGGGAAAAGTCTACTTAATTAGTACAATGATGAACAAAATATTTAATTAAGTTCTTCAACAACAGAAAGATTTCCCTAAGGAATTACTTTTTGACAGCTCTCCTCTATACAAATTATATTATTGACCCAAACTGATAAAGCATATTTTTTAAAAAGAAGTAGAAGATCCTACTTGAGTCAATCTCTAATTTGGATCTGTGTCCAAGCGTGATCACGATATAATATTTACAGCTCTGCTTCATAAAGATACTAGCGACTTGCCCATCAAAAAATGAGTCAGTAATGTGTGCAGTGTGTAGTGTAAATAGTTGACGTGAGCGAGCCAAATCCGTTAGGGTAGCTGTGTACTTCCGCATTGTGTAAGTTAGTGTTGTAAAATGGCGCCTAATGTGTGGTACGCGTCTGTGGCTAATTTAGCATCCTTGTTCTTGTATCACGTCCGTCTTTGTCGGAAAATCAGTAGGTGTTTGGTGGTGTTTTGCGTGTTAGAGTCCTGTAGCGCTGTTTTCGTTTTTTTCACCGGTCATTTTTTCTCTCACTTAGGGGATTTTCGGGTGTCTAAACACTTGTATTTCAAGTGAAATTGAAGTATAACTTCAGTTTTCGAGGTCCTGGGTGCCCCCCCTGCTGTAGGTAAGCTTTTTATGTATTTGTTGTGTGTATTTATTGTGTTTTTAATGTTTTCATGTGTGTGGGTTTCGGGTGGTAAGGTCGTATTTTTGCGAGGTCGTAATGCTTTTTTTTCTAAGTTCCGCGTCTTGTATTTGTTTCTCGTGAGTCCATAAATTTTGCAAGGTCCGCAGTTGCTGGCAAGGAGCGCCAAAGGTCCTTGCTGCGCTAGCCCGCAGCGTTATCAACAACCCACTTGCTCACAACTATATATGTGATAACTAAACTGTGTTTTTCCTTTCCCTGGACTTTAAACTTTGTATATACTGTATGTTGTCAAATGTGTATCAAGGAATATATCTGATGGGACACTGATAGTTTAGGTATTGTTTTAGGTAATCAATACATCCAACCTTTTACAGTAGGATATAGAGCTATTAAACAGTGTGGTTTATTTGCCTTTTGACCTATGTGCTATTTTCCTTTGGGTGATTTATATTGCCTTTTTTTTTTTTTTGTCAAATAATGAGGGGACAACTCTTAAAGGCATATTACTATAAAAAAGCAATTTCCTAAGTAGATAGACAATCTGTGAACAATTGAAGAAACCAAATGCTGTTGGACCAAGTGGGTCTTTGGTTTTTAAATTTTAGGTGACAAGAAGCAATGTCCAAATTGTAAAAAGCCCGTGTTCCTATGTGCTATTCTCCTTTGGTATAGTGGGACAATTAAGTGATTAACAAATAATTGAACAATTCTTGTTAATTTACTTGGAGACTTAAAGAGATGAAACCCCCTAATAAAATACAATTTTTTTATTGAATGGAGAATTTAAATGGTTTCATATTTACCTAGAAAAGATTTCTTTAAGAACACTGATAGTTTAGGTATTGTTAACTGGGCCTACTAAGAGGCTCTCTTTTTTTGGCAGGGGGGGGGGTGGGGCCCAAAAAAGAGAGCCTCTTAGTAGGCCCAGTAGGTCAAAGGTGCTCATTCAAGGAATTGGGAGAAATTATGAAATCACCGAAAGTTCTTACAGATTGTCACCATACATGTTTAATGTGCTATATTAGACAATCTGGCAGAAAAGAGTTCATAGCTACAAAGAGTACACATTAGGACAAATATGTAAATAATATATATTATTAGATACAAGTAGGTGAATTGTACAATTCGGGTACTGTCGTTTGGTCACCTTTGTGTCTTGAAAATGAAAGGCAAAGATTCACATTTAGGCAAAAGAAAAGATTAAAAAAATACGATAAAATCCCCTGGGAATTTGTTTTCACCAATACAAGGGAAGAATAACATTCAAACAGATTTATCCATATCTTCACAATCAGACATCTCTTTGGATCAATCTAAAATTGAGGAAGGAAAACAAAGTAAAGATCATACAATAGATATTGAAACAGCTGATGAGAAATGAACAGTGACTATGATGAAATCGCTACTTAAAGAATTTCAGGTCTCGATAAAAGAGGAACTGTCCCTAGAAATTGTAAAGAACACCAGATTGATTAATAATCGGTCTAAATTAATTCAAGATCTAGAAGTTAGTCAAAATGAAGTGGTTAAAGATTATCAATGTTTATTAAAAGTAATGAAAGAAATGAGAGAAGAAATAAACTATTTAAAATTGAAATGTGTCAAATTTGAAGATCAATCTAGGTACCATAATATACGATTTAGAGGGATCTCAGAAACTATCACTGCGAGGGAGCTTTCCCCATATATACTGATGTTTTTTGACACTCTAACAGATAATGATATAAAAAAAGAGGAAGTGATAGCCAGAGTGCATGCATTCCGTTACTGAAGGGTATGAATAGAGACATCCCAAGAGACGTGATAGTTAAGATACATCACTATGCATATACAAATAAAATAATGAAATTTGTATTTCAGAAGAAAACATTTCAAGACCCATATGACCAACTCCAGATGTTCTCAGATCTTTTGGGAGAGACATTAAACAAAGAGTTTAGGGAAATCACTAAGACTTTGAGAGAAAACCACATAGTATACAGGTGGGGTTTCCCTACCAAATTAATAATTTTGTATAAAGAACATGTGGTTGAATCATTACAAGAGGGAAAAGTTATTCTTAAATATTGGAATCTTATATCAGATGAGACTGCTGCAGTCAATAAAATCCCTGACTCACTTTCTGAACAAGAATGGCAACAAGTAAATAGGAAAATGGAAGTGAATATAACGCAGAGGCTATAGGTGCAGATGGGTATGTAAAGGTCACGAGAAAAGGGAGAGGTGTACTTATTTATAATGTGATTAAATGAAGCACTGTTACTGCAAAATTTTCGACAGATGAATCCTTTCAGGTTAAGCACTTACCTGAGGCACTTCAATCACATAAATGGTAATAGGCTTATAAGAAAAATGAAGTTGCTAAAGAATAACATGTGATTGAATAGTGGGGATGAGAGTGTTGGGGGAGAAGAAAATATACAAGATATTATGCAATTTCGAAATAGTTGTCACACTGTGAATACATGTATGCACTGTTGTAAGTAGAGGACCACAGTTTTTTTTTCTGTTTTTATGAATTAATTTAGGTTAAGAGCTTTAGAGCACTTTTTAGATTTTTCCCTTAAATTGAGGGAAGGGAGGAACAAATTAAAGGGTAGATATTTATAACACTTAAAACATTTTAAAATTGTTACGACACTTTAAATACATTTTACACTTTATTGACGTAGTAAACCACTGAAACATTTGATTTAAAACATTCAGACTTTCTACTATAGTAATTAGTTCTTTAAAGAGAGATCATTAATGTACAGAGGGCACTTTTAGTAAAATATGGGAATAATTCACACAAATATAAGCAAAACTACTTGACTAATACTAGAAGTATACTAATAAGAAACTATATTCACTAATAGAGAAACTGTTACTCATAAGAAGGGAATCACCTCAAGAGTGGAGATTAAAAGAAAAGCACTGTAAGAAATTAACTAATTAAATAATTAATGTATAATTTCTACAAATAAAAAGTTATTTTGGACAAATCAATAAACAAACATATGAATAAGTTAATTAAAAAGGATACATTTTGCATAAATCAATATACTGTTACACAATGGGTTTTAGACAAACAGATAGACAGTAGGGATAAAACGATATTTACAAAAATATACATATATGAATAATATACTACATTATAACTAGATACTACACCAAAGGTCAGCAATAACTTCAGAGTCCATGTGTTTAGGCCTCAGGTCACACCACGGCATGGCTTCTGCTGAGCACTCCTCTGGATGACTCTTCTGGACACCTCTTCATGGACACACACACACACTCCTAGACTTCCAGACCTAGACTTCCAGACTTAGACTGACTAAACTCTCTGGGCTTTTGTATATGTTTCTTGGACACTCTCCCTTGATATGTGACTGACCATCTCACTGAAATCATCTCACCTTCCCCCAAACTCCATAAAAACTCCATAGATGGGAATCTCACACACACAGATGTCCCCTTCTTTACATATAAACACTCTAGGCCAAGAGACCCCCTATTATACTGTCTATATAATAGATGCAACAGTCCAACACATCTAACTGTTCTTTTGTTTACCCATAAACAACCCCAGGCATAAGCCTTTTGTTACAGTATGAATGGAATAGATAGTCACACCTCAAGGTTCTCAGGGAATATATATATAAAGATTTATACAACTACATATATTTTATAATATACACTTATTAAAGGCACAATGTTTAAAAATAATCACTGTATAAGCCATATATTACAGCACTTAATAGAAAATATGGTAAAAACGTGTTATGACACTAAACATTTTCTTATTTCCCCAATGCCAGTATCATCCCCTTTCTATCCCCTTATAGGGAGTGCCAAGGAATCCTCATAATCATGAAACTTATTAACTATATATATATATATATATATATATATATATATATATATAATAAATTAGTTTTTTTTAAAGAAATGGTTTAGGTTTTTACTACTTATGTATAGCGCATGCTCTCCAGCAACAGCATTCCACCTAGACATTTAAACTGTAATCAGTTTACCAACTCTGTGGAGTCTTTCGCATGTTCCTCAATATCTTCGGGGCATTTGGGTTGGACTACAGAGTTGAAATTTACCTTTTAAAGATAACGCAGTATGTATTTTTATGTGTGCTGCAATATGTTATTAACCTGTGCTTATCTGGGGCGGAGAAATTGGCTGTATATACATGCATGATGGAATGACTTTAAAAATGATCAGCCATAACAATTGAGGTTTGAATACACCAGTAAAAAGTTTATCAGCATTTAGAACATTTAAAAAAGAAAAAGCAGACAGTCTGCATACAAGAGACTCATTGAAAACATAATACATTTCCTAATTTTCATGATAATATCTATGAAGTCAGTTATAATTCAACTTTAAAAAAAAAAAAAGCACGTGGAGTCTCTATATTTTTTAATAAAAATGTAAATATCCCAGAGGAATTTGTTAAGAAAGACTAAGAGGGATGATATATACTATGGACAGGTAAAATTAACAACCAAAAGTATACGATAATGAATATATTCGCTCCTTATGACAAGCAAAATAAATTTGTAAGTCATATATTAGGAATCCTTAAAAGATTTATTCAAGGCTCTGTATTACTTTGTGGAGATTTCAATATGATCCTTAATCCAGATATTGATTGTAATTCAATAAAACCCTTGCAGCCTTATTAAATTGTGATTCAGCCAATTGATTAGAGCTCTTTATACAGTAAGCACATAGCATCTTTTTTTTACAGAAGCTTTTAGTTAGTGAAGACCTTGCTTTTGGATAGAAGTTCACTAACTAAAAACTTCTGTAAAAAAATATGCTTTGTGCTTATATAGAGCCACTTTCAATTGGCCGAATCGCAATTTAATAAGGTTGTTAATGCATGAAGCCCAAACTAATACAAATTTTAAATTATTTTACAAAAATATATTAAGGTATAACTTATTTGATACTTGGAGAGTGTTCCATCAGGAACAAAAGGATTACACCTTTTACTCTCATAGACATGAGTCATATTCAAATATTGACCATGTTTTTGTAGATGTAGAAAGGATAAATCAAATCTTGGATGTCAATATAGGCCCCATCTCATGGTCTGATCATGCTTGTATAATTATGAAAATAAAAGTAGAACATAAGAAAGAGACTAGACCACAATGGTGGCTTGAGAACTCCCTGTTAGAAGAGGAATCAGAAATAAGTCTATTAAGTGAAGAAATAAAGGTATTTTATGAGATAAATTAACAATCAGTAACCTCAAAGATAGTATTATGAAATGCACAGAAAGTGTATATAAGAGGTATCTTGACAAAATGTAAAAATGTAATGAAAAAACAAAGAGGACTACTTTTGAGATTATTATATATTAAATTAAACCAAATGGAATTTGAAAATAAATAAAAACCTAATAGAACTCTCGCAGAAGAAATTAGGAAGGTAGAGGGTCAAATAAAAAAAAACAAAAACAAATGATATCAGATAAATCATTATGGCTTCCTCATCATAAACTTTTCCATTACAGAAATAAAATTGGAAAACTATTAGCAAATAAAATTAAGAACAAATCGGTAAAGGAAAGCATAGAAGCTCCTAGACATGGACAATCTATAATATCTAATCAAAAAGAAATTTCAATGGCTTTCACAGATTATTACCAAAAGCTATAAAACTTAGAGCAAAGATTAATGGATAAAGACTCTTTTAGCATAGAAATACAAACATTTTACAACAATTAAAATTATCAGAAATATGAGAAACAGAATTGGAGATCTTAAATAGACCTATCTCTACAGAAGAATTTCCTCTGTCATTAAGAACCTAAAGTTATATACTGCACCGGGCCAGATGGCTTTAGTAATCAATTCTATAAAATCCGTTTTCCGGTAATAATTGACCATTTAAAAGATCTTTTTAATGAAATTAAAGAATTGGGCAGAGCCCCAGTGGAGATGACGCTAGCTCACATTATGACTATTCCTTAATCTGAGCAAGACCTGTTAGAGTGTAGTAGATATAGACAAATCTCTCTACTAAACACAGATTTGAAAATGTATGCTAAAATGTTATCATCTAGACTGAATTCTATAATTAAAACCACTAATTTAAATAGATCAAACTGGGTTGATAACTGGAAGTCAGGGAGCAGAAAATCACAGGAGGTTAACCAACTTAATTGCCCTTGACCATGTAGGGTGGTAATATATGTAACATTCTTTGACTAAATTTGGTTTAGGAGATTTTGAAAAAAAGCCATAGGAGCCTTATATTCAGCTCCCATTGCCTTGGTAGTGGGTCCAGGTTTTAAATCTAACCCTTTCCAGATCACCAATGGTACGAGACAAGGATGTCCTCTTTCCCCATTATGGTTTGCTCTGATGATTCAACCCTTTGCAGAAGCCACAAGATGTCCCTCCAAAATAAAAGGCATAAAAAAAAACAATGTGGAGAATAAGGTAGTCCTGTTTGCTGACGATATATAGCCAGATGAAATTCCAGCCTCGTAGATACGAGGTTAGAACTTAAGCCCTACGTGCTTCAAATTTGAACAGGTTACGACGCTATTAAATTAGACCTGCTGTGAGCATCGTATGAGCTACGCAGCACGGCCGTCTGTGTCAAACATGGATTAAAAAGCAGGAGAAGTGAAAGTCTGCGAGATGATCTCGCAGGATCGCTACATCATCACTTGCTGCGGGGGTCCTGACAGGGGACCTCCTCGGCAGTTCTACATAAAAGCCCTCCCGCGTGGGGCACTCCAAGTACCCCCCAACACCTAAAATTCCCCGCCCCCCCAATGCTAGTGTCCCTTTAACAATCCGTGCAGCTGGGGTCCTCATCAGACCCGCGCTGCATTTAAAAATTCAAATTTCCCACTGCGCGTCCTTAAAGGGCCCAGGGCACACTATTAACCAATCCCGGCCGCAGGGGTACTGTAAGTACCCCCGTGGCACCTAACATTAACCCCCCTCTACGCTGGAGGTCCCCAATTGGCATTAATTTGGACCCCGCCACATTTAAAATTTTAAATTTTTCTGCCTTGCGAGTCCTGAAAGGACCTGCGCTAAAAAAATGTTTTAACTCCTGCTGCAGGGGTATTAGAAGTACCCCCCCAGCACCTAAAATTAACCCTATAACTCATGGGGATCTGTGCAGGGCCCCATGAGCCCTTAATTAACCCTATCACTGATGGGGCTCTATACAGAGTCCCATGAGCGCTTAATTAACCCTATAAATCATGGGGCTCTATACAGAAATTTTACAAAATTTTACATACAGCTGGGACCGATAAAGGTCAATTGGGGACCCCTGCTACTAGCAGTTAATATGAGCAGTCTGTGGGGACCCTGATAGGGACCCCTGCATCATGGGGATATGTTTAGGGAGCAGGGTGAAGCATTTGATGCCGGGTTTGGGCTGCTCTGAGGGAGCAAGTATGGGCTTTAGTAGCCCTTGCAGGCACTTTTTTGTGCCCGTGGGGATTCCTCCAAGGTTCACTCCATAGATTTATGGCTGTATGTTACGATGTAGCTCTCTCAGAACCTATTTTTGGACGTTTTTGGATGACTTTTGCGAGGACCGAGTAACAAAGAGATTCTAATTTAATATGCCCATAGTTTTTTGTATAAACTGATCCCACAAAGTCTTTATATCTCTCTACAAGAGGTAATAGAGAAACTATAGTCTTGTTTCAAATTACAAGTTAAACATACAAAAGTCAGAGGTCTTTTGTGCTGAATGTTCCACTTTGGGAAAAAATCGCTCTAATAATAATATATCCGTATTTATCAGCGTATAACACGCACTTTTTCTCCCTGAAAATAGGGGACAAAGTGATAGGTGCGTGTTATACGCCGATATTCCCTCCCCCTCCTCATTCTCAACCTCCCTCCTCATTCTAAACCCCCCTCCGCATTCTAACCCCACCCTCCTCAACCTAAACCCCCCTCCTCCTCAACCTAAACCCCCCTCCTCAACCTAAATCCCCCTAAATACCTCCCCCTCACTTACCTGCTTCAGCTCCGGCCATCCGCTGGCACCCGGGTATATGCTAATGATGTTGGCGCGCTGGCGCACATGTGACATCACTGGGTCAAGGAGCGGAGCGGAGGCCGTAGCAGAAGCAGGTAAGTAAGGGGGGTTTAGGTTGAGGAGGAGGGGGGTTTAGGTTGAGAAGGAGGGGGGTTTAGGTTGAGGAGGGTGGGTTTAGAATGAGGAGGGGGTTAGAATGCGGAGGGGGGTTTAGAATGAGGAGGGAGGTTGAGGAGGGGGGTTGAGGTTGAGGAGGGGGGGTTGAGGATAGGGGGGTTGAGGTTGAGGAGGGGGTTGAGGATAGGGGGTTGAGGAGGGAGGATGAGGTTGGGGGGTTGAGGGAGGGGGGTTGAGGGGGTTTGAGGATGGGAGGTTGAGGAGGGGGTTTTGAGGAGGGAGGTTGAGGAGGGGGTTGAGGATAGGGGGGGTTGAGGAGGGAGGTTGAGGAGGGGGTTGAGGATGGGGGGGTTGAGGAGGGAGGATGAGGAGAGAGGTTGAGGAGGGGTTGAGGATGAGGAAGGGGGTTAAGGATGAGGAGGGAGGTTCAGGATGAGGAGGGAGGTTGAGGATGAGGTGGGGGGTTGAGGATGAGGAGGGAGGTTGAGGAGGGGGGTTGAGGTTGAGGAGGGGGTTGAGGTTGAGGAAGGGGGTTGAGGATAGGGGGGTTGAGGAAGGAGGATGAGGATTGGGGGGTTGAGGAGGGGGTTGAGGGGATTTGAGGATGGGGGGTTTAGGAGGGGGGTTGAGGGGGTTTGAGGATGGGAGGTTGAGGAGGGGGTTTGAGGAGGGAGGTTGAGGAGGGGGTTGAGGATAGGGGGGTTGAGGAGGGAGGTTGAGGAGGGGGTTGAGGATGGGGGGGTTGAGGGAGGGAGGATGAGGAGAGAGGTTGAGGAGGGGGTTGAGGATGAGGAGGGGGTTAAGGATGAGGAGGGAGGTTCAGGATGAGGAGGGAGGTTGAGGATGAGGTGGGGGGTTGAGGATGAGGAGGGAGGTTGAGGAGGGGGGTTGAGGTTGAGGAGGGGGGTTGAGGTTGAGGAAGGGGGTTGAGGATAGGGGGGTTGAGGAAGGAGGATGAGGATTGGGGGGTTGAGGAGGGGGGTTGAGGGGATTTGAGGATGGGGGGTTTAGGAGGGGGTTGAGGATGGGGGGATTGAGGAGGGAGGATGAGGAGAGAGGTTGAGGAGCGGGTTGAGGATGAGGAGGGGGGTTGAGGATGAAGAGGGGGGTTGAGGATGAGGAGGGAGGTTGAGGAGGGGGGGTTGAGGATGAGGAGGGAGGTTGAGGAGGGGGGTTGAGGTTGAGGAGGGGGTTGAGGAGGGAGGATCAGGAGGGAGGTTGAGGAGGGGGTTTAGGATGAGAAGGGAGGTTGAGGTTGAGGTTGAGGATTTTGCTTCAAAGTTTAAAAAAAAAAATTCTTTCCTGAAATTCCCTCCTTAAAATGAGGTGCGTGGTTATACGCCGGTGCGTGTTATATTGCCGATAAATACGGTATATATATATATATATATATATATATATATATATATTAACAGCAAGAAGATCATGTATTCTTTTAATCTTTTTATTAAAAGTCCAAAAAGTACACCACAGGTATAACAAATCACGCAGTTCTCTTGTAAATTTCTTCATCAGTAGAAGGGGAGCATTCGGCCCGCCCGTCTCTCCGAAATGCTCCAACCTCCAGGGACCCTTCATATACCTTTTAGCAACAGCGCTGGCAAATCCTCATCTATACTGCTGCCTTCTCCCTGGGGTTAATTTACACAGTCTTTAAATTTGGAAACAGCTTTCTCTGTGGCCAGCTTCCAGGCAAAAACAATTTTACCTTTCATTTTACCTTTCATTTGGCTCTGCTCTGCAAACCGACTTGGCTCTGCTCTGCAGATCGACCTGGCTCTGCTCTGCAGATTGACTCGGCTCTGCTCTGCAGACTCACTGGGCTCTGCTCTGCAGACTCACTGGGCTTTGCTCTGCTCTGCAGTCCAACTTGGCTCTGCTCTGCAGTCCGACTTGGCTTTGCTCTACTCTGCAATACGCCTTGGCTTTGCTCTGCTCTGAAATCCGACTTGGCTTTGCTCTGCAATCCACTTTTTTGTGCCCGTGGGGATTCCTCCAAGGTTCACTCCATAGATTTATGGCTGTATGTTACGATGTAGCTCTCTCAGAACCTATTTTTGGACGTTTTTGGATGACTTTTGCGAGGACCAAGTTAACAAGAGATTCTAATTTAATATGGCCCATAGTTTTTTGTATAACTGATCCCTCAAAGTCTTTAATCTCTCTACAAGAGGTAATAGAGAACTATAGTCTTGTTTCAAATTACAAGTTAAACATACAAAAGTCAGAGGTCTTTGTGCTGAATGTTCCACTTTGGGAAAAAATCGCTCTAATAATAATATATACCGTATTTATCAGCGTATAACACGCACTTTTTCTCCCTGAAAATAGGGGACAAATGATAGGTGCGTGTTATACGCCGATATTCCCTCCCCCCTCCTCATTCTCAACCTCCCTCCTCATTCTAAACCCCCCTCCGCATTCTAACCCCACCTCCTCAACCTAAACCCCCCTCCTCCTCAACCTAAACCCCCCTCCTCAACCTAAATCCCCCTAAATACCTCCCCCTCACTTACCTGCTTCAGCTCCGGCCTCCGCTGGCACCCGGTATATGCTAATGACGTGGCGCGCTGGCGCACATGTGACATCACTGGGTCAAGGAGCGGAGCGGAGGCCGTAGCAGAAGCAGGTAAGTAAGGGGGGTTTAGGTTGAGGAGGAGGGGGGTTTAGGTTGAGAAGGAGGGGGGTTTAGGTTGAGGAGGGGGGGTTTAGAATGAGGAGGGGGGTTAGAATGCGGAGGGGAGTTTAGAATGAGGAGGGAGGTTGAGGAGGGGGGTTGAGGTTGAGGAGGGGGGTTGAGGATAGGGGGGTTGAGGTTGAGGAGGGGGTTGAGGATAGGGGGTTGAGGAGGGAGGATGAGGATGGGGGGTTGAGGAGGGGGGTTGAGGGGGTTTGAGGATGGGAGGTTGAGGAGGGGATTTGAGGAGGGAGGTTGAGGAGGGGGTTGAGGATAGGGGGGTTGAGGAGGGAGGTTGAGGAGGGGGTTGAGGATGGGGGGGTTGAGGAGGGAGGATGAGGAGAGAGGTTGAGGAGGGGGTTGAGGATGAGGAGGGGGTTAAGGATGAGGAGGGAGGTTCAGGATGAGGAGGGAGGTTGAGGATGAGGTGGGGGGTTGAGGATGAGGAGGGAGGTTGAGGAGGGGGGTTGAGGTTGAGGAGGGGGGTTGAGGTTGAGGAAGGGGGTTGAGGATAGGGGGGTTGAGGAAGGAGGATGAGGATTGGGGGGTTGAGGAGGGGGGTTGAGGGGATTTGAGGATGGGGGGTTTAGGAGGGGGTTGAGGATGGGGGGATTGAGGAGGGAGGATGAGGAGAGAGGTTGAGGAGCGGGTTGAGGATGAGGAGGGGGTTGAGGATGAAGAGGGGGGTTGAGGATGAGGAGGGAGATTGAGGAGGGGGGTTGAGGATGAGGAGGGAGGTTGAGGAGGGGGGTTGAGGTTGAGAAGGGGGGTTGAGGAGGGAGGATGAGGAGGGAGGTTGAGGAGGGGGTTGAGGATGAGGAGGGAGGTTGAGGTTAAGGTAAGGATTTTGCTTCAAAGTTTAAAAAAAAAATTTCTTTCCTGAAATTCCCTCCTTAAAATGAGGTGCGTGTTATACGCTGGTGCGTGTTATATGCCGATAAATACGGTATATATATATATATATATATATATATATTAACAGCAAAAAGATCATGTATTCTTTTAATCTTTTTATTAAAAGTCCAAAAAGTACACCACATTATGGCTTACATCAGCCAAAGGTATAACAAATCACGCAGTTCTCTTGTAAATTTCTTCATCAGTAGAAAGGGGAGCATTCGGCCCGCCCGTCTCTCCGAAATGCTCCAACCTCCAGGGACCCTTCATATACCTTTTAGCAACAGCGCTGGCAAATCCTCATCTATACTGCTGCCTTCTCCCTGGGGTTAATTTACACAGTCTTTAAATTTGGAAACAGTTTTCTCTGTGGCCAGCTTCCAGGCAAAAACAATTTTACCTTTCATTTTACCTTTCATTTGGCTCTGCTCTGCAAACCGACTTGGCTCTGCTCTGCAGATCGACCTGGCTCTGCTCTGCAGATTGACTCGGCTCTGCTCTGCAGACTCACTGGGCTCTGCTCTGCAGACTCACTGGGCTTTGCTCTGCTCTGCAGTCCAACTTGGCTCTGCTCTGCAGTCCGACTTGGCTTTGCTCTACTCTGCAATACGCCTTGGCTTTGCTCTGCTCTGAAATCCGACTTGGCTTTGCTCTGCAATCCACCTTGGCTCTGCTCAGCAGACTGACTCGGCTCTGCTCAGCAGACTGACCTGGCTTTGCTCTGCTCAGCAATCCGACTTGGCTTTGCTCTGCTCTGCAATCCGACTTGGCTTTTCAGTGCTCGGCAATCCGACTTGGCTTTGCTCTGCTCTGCAATCTGACTTGGCTCTTAGCTGCTCACCAACAGGACCTCTTTCAGCAGATTTCACACACTGCTCACACTGCCTTTACATGTGCTTTCTTGAGCAGGGGGACCTTGCGGGCGCTGCAGGATTTCAGTCCTTTGAGGAGTATTGTTACCAATTATTTTCTTGGTAACTGTGGTCCCAGCTGCCTTGAAATCATTAACAAGATCCTCTTGTGTAGTTCTGGGCTGATTCCTCACCATTCTCATGATCATTGAAACTCCACGAGGTGAGATCTTGCATGGAGCATCAGACAGAGGGAGACTGGCAGTTATTTTGTGTTTCTTCCATTTGCGAATAATAGCACCAACTGTTGTCACCTTCTCACTAAGCTGCTTGGCGAAGTTCTTGTAGCCCCATCCAGCCTTGTGTAGGTCTACAATCTTGTCCCTGACATCCTTGAAAAGCTCTTTGGTCTTGGCCATGGTGGAGAGTTTTGAATCTGATTGAATGATTGCTTTTGTGGACAGGTGTCTTTTATACAGGTAACAAGCTGAGATTAGGAGCACTGCCTTTAAGAGAGTGCTCCTAATCTCAGCTCGTTACCTGTATAAAAGACACCCAGGAGCCAGAAATCTTGCTGATTGATAGGGGATCAAATACTTATTTCCCTCACTGACCTGGAAATCAATTAATAACTTTCTGACATGCATTTTTCTTGTTTTTTTTTTTTTTTTGTTATTCTGTCTCTCACTGTTAAAATACACCTTAATACACATTACAATTATACACGTTAAAATTATAGACTGATCATTTCTTTGTCAGTGGACAAACATTCAATATCAGCAAGGGTTCAAACACTTTTTCCACACACTTTATATATATAATAGATTTTGTTAAAACTTCAACAGATATGATTACCACAAATTGTAGTAAATTATATCAAAAATGGATAGTTTTAGTAGCTGATTGGAAGGAAAAGAAAATATAATTTGTGGGAAGAATAGCAGTGACGGAAATGACTCTACTACCCACAATCAGTTATCTATTTCACTGCATACCCTTTAATGATCCGAATTATTGGATAAGAAGATTTCAAAGTATAATTGATAAGTACATACATAATGATAAACAAATTAGAGTATAAAAAGGTTATTTTGATTAGACACTTTAATTAAGGGGGCATTGGCTATCCAACCTTAAAAATGTACCATGACGCAACCATGCTGTCACATATAATAAGATGGGTTAATCCTACTGGAACCTACTCATGGAGCCAAATCAAAAATCAAATGGTACCAGGGAAGGAACTTAAACAATTCATTTTCACAACTCTCCCAAGAATTACATCAACAAAGGAGCATGAGTAATAAAGACAATTTTACATTTTTGGATTAGATTAAATGATAAACTTAACTTAATTTCTTCACCTAGCCCAATAATTTTGATTGCCAAAGTACTAGACACAAAATAATTTAAACAGTGGATTAATTGGGGAATTGTCTATTTAAAAGATCTATACTTAGATGGAGTTTTGCATCCTTCAAGCAATTAATGACAAAATTTGGCCTCCCAAAGACGTTTTGGTTAGACTATGTTAAACTAAAAAGGTTTGTTTCTAAACATAAAATTAATTTTAAGATTAATGATTGTACCAAACATTTGGAAAAACATATAATATCAACCGATAGATCCCATTTAATCACGAAATGCTTTGGTATCTTAAAGCTAAATATAGAAAATTGAAAAACAAGCAAAATGAAATCTTGGGAGAAAGACTTAAATAATGTGTGGTCAGAAGAAACATGGAATACAGCACTAATAACTACCAGTAAATATATAAAAAAAATCTCCTCATATAGAGAGGTTTATTTTAAAACTCTGAATAAATGGTACATGGTTCCAAAAAAGTTAAGCCAAATAACTCAAATTGAAGATGATAAATATTGCTGGAGCAATTGTTGTCAGATAGGAACCCGTCTACATATATGGTTGGAATGCCCACTTATTCAATTATATTGGAAGATGTGCTCTGATCGATTATCTAGCATTCTGAATAAGACTATTTCTCTAAATCCAGAGAGTGTTATTCTACACATATTCCCTGCTGAATTCACCCCAGAAACCCAAGTCTTTATTATGCAGGTTGTACAGGTTGTAATTATAGCCAAATGGTTAATCGTGAGAAGTTGGAGACAGGATAAGATCCCACGTTGGAATTAGATAGTCAACATTGGTCTTCGTAATAGAGACTTTGAAATAAGTATTTGATCACCTATCAAATGATCTTATGTGCATTTGAGATAGACTTATATTTGATCTTCCTGTCCAATATAAGTTGTTTCCCGGCCGGAAGTCCCAGGTAAACACAGATGTTTTTCTTTATGTTTGTACGTTTTATCCTGTCTTAAAACTTGCACGTGAAGTGCAAAAAATAAATCTTATATTGAATTTGTATTGATAACTTAAACAATAATCATGTCTTGTCTTTAGTCAAGATAAGAATGTACTTCTCTTGTTATATATTGCATATTTTTGTATAATCAAAAAAAAAAGGAAGTGCTGCTAATAAACATCTCTATAAGTGCGTTAGATATATGGATGAGTTTGTACCTGTGGCATTTGGTATTTTATTCCAAATACTCCAACAATCCATCTCCTTTCCCCCTCTCCCTCTCATGTTAATGTCACCATGCAGGTCTGCCTCTGGGGGTCACCATGGCGCTTGCAGAGCTTCACACACAGGTAACACCTCCTGATACACCCAGCTGACAGCTGCCTTACTCCTACGGGCCTCGCGATAAGCACCTGTGGCGCTCATCATGAGCCCTGCAACGAGAGCCTTCTGCGCTCATTGCAGCCTATGTTGTGCTAGCCTCACGATGAGAGCCTACGGCGCTCGTCTTGCTGGTCTCGCAATAAGAGCCTATGGCGCTCATCGCGAGGCAAGCAATGATTGCCTCCAGCGGTCATTGCACATGCGCAAGCATGCAATATTTAACATTGCATGACCAACATCGCAAACGTGACCACTGACAGCTATATATGTGATATTTACACAAGATACAATTAAATGATTATACAAGCTTGTAGAAGACTACTACAGTATAGTCTACACACATAATCATGATATGTACATTAAAGGATTTCTCACTTGGCACCTCATTCACAAAGGGCACCTCATGTACATAAAAATGTATGTATGTAATGTTCAGCTTTAGCTAGCCAATGGTTCTTTGTTTGGGGGTGGGGGGGGATGTGGGCGTGAAGTGGCAAGCTTACAGTGTGCTGCACTAATATAAAACAAACAGGGCATGGGCAAGTTCAATGTGTCTGCATCATCCTGCACAGTCACACCTGCAGGAGGAATTTTTACTACTAAAAGCATGTTAAAATACTTTTACATTTTTAAAAAAACATACATTTTCACTGAGAAATTTAAAAAAATCTGCGTTTATATGCATGAAAGACTGTCTACAGGCTGCTCCACATCTGGGACAAGGAATAGGTTTATTGCTCCATGGACTGATCCCAAGAAACAAAAATGTAACACTTATCACAGCTATCTGTCTGGGCATGGAAGTCTGGGACTTACCTAAAAAAGGAAAGCTATGGCTTAACTGATCAGTGCACTGTTAACTGAGACCAGGAGTAAGCAGTGCTATCAATCAATCAATCATTGAGTCTCAAATGCCACCAGCTGTGCAGTACTCTGCTAATTTCTAATGCAGCCACTAGTGGGAACAATAGACTTCATGTAAACAAAGATTTAAAATGGTAAGATTTCTAAGCTGTTATTAGTGTAATGAATAAACTGTAGATCATTTTAACAGATAAGCTTGTGTTCTTTCACACCATGAACAGCACATACAGTAAGTTCACTTTTATGCAATGGGAGTTTATAGTTTATCGGAACTCAGAAACAAAGTATTCTTATTCCAACAGAACACTAGGTAAATTAAGATTATAATGGTTATGTCAGTTTGATTTTCAAAAGCTGAGTAATTTATGAGAATTAGAATCTTACATTTTCCCATACAGAGAATAAGAAACTTTATCAGCCCAAAGCCAAGTTTTTAAGCTATTCATTGTATTAGATGTTTTTTTCTAAAGTGGATGGCTCCTGAGAGACCCAATATCATTTGGCTTAAATTTTCATGAAAAAGAGTGTCTCCTAAATACTAATTTGTACAGTCTATTTGTCTGTCCATGTGGAATAATCCCAATGTTGTATTTCAGTTACAATCCCTCTTCAACATGTACCAAAACCTGGAGCCATGACTTGGTGTGTTGAGCCACACATTAGTAGCAAAACAAATGGTGTATCACGAAGGAAGTCATTCTGCAAGAGGCTCTGCAAATACCACGGGGCCTCATCCCATCCGCTCAGTAGAATCTCACTTTCCAACTGCCATTTGCCAGTTATATCTACCATCATGACTGAAGCAGTCACTTCTGAAAGAGCCTCTACATATAGCATTGGGCCTCATCCCTGCAGAATCTAACTTGTCATTTTACCAGTTCCATTTACCTTGTTTTCTTTTGCTCTAGACCCTCACACCCCACCACTCTTTTGCCTCTGAACACCCACCCATTTGTTTTTATTAATAGTGCAATCTTAGTACTATCACACCCATATCTTTAATCACTAATTAATTCTCTACTCTCTTTTCAATTACTTACCAAGCTCTTGTTTCTTCCTTTAATTACGTCTCCTTTTGTTTCAATAATAACTTTAAATTGTAAGTTTGCAAGTTTTCAATCTTGTATGGTGTTTTGGAAAAAAGCACTATATATATATATTTATATATATATATAGCTAAAAAAACGGGGCACCCTACTTTTTGGCATGTATTTAACATTGTATTTAAAAAAAATGTCTTTATACTTAAACCAGATTATATTGACACTTTCTTAAAAACTGTAATAATAACACTCAAGAGAAAAAAGATGCAATAAAGGGCAATAAATAGCCAGTTCTTTAAGATTAAACGAACTTGCTGTTGGGGCAAGTGTCCCTTTATGGCTTCTCAGGAATCATAACTGAACACATAGTCACGATGGAAGGTTTATCTGACAATAGTAAGGCTAAATGGTGATGGATGCCAGTGAGTTATGATCCGCTGATAACTGGCCAAACCAAAGGATTGGGTTGATATAAGCTACAAAAGTTGATATAATTTCAAAACTGTATATAACGTAAGGCATTGTTTAATTAATGTATGAAGAAAAGAGTGACTGTGTTTTTAGTATTAGAAGCCGTAGATGCTTGCATTATAGAAATAATTTTAAATAATTTTTAGGGTTTCAAATTAAATTTGATGATGTTCTCCTGAATATCTTTGGTACCTTGGAAGAGGAGAATTTATGAGGATTAGAGCCCGGTGATTCTGTTCTCAAACAAATAAATAAATGGAGGGTAAGGAAGAGCCAACCAGCTTGTAATGGTGGCCTTGGGGGTCCTCTACAGAGGTTGTCTCCTTTGCATAACAGAAATTGCAATCTGCTGTAGGGCCCTTTTCAAAGAGGGCCCTAGTGCTCTACATCTACAGCTCAGCCCCTGTCTCCAGAAGATCAGTCTACAAAAGTTCAACTTAACAATGAAATAAGAAAGGGTGAAGAAATGTGGAAGTTTTTAATTTTTGACAGTGGAAGAACTTTCATATTATTTCAATATCAGTTTAACTGTCTTGAGGAGAACTAGAACTATTTGTATAGTACTTGTGGAAAATGTGTTGGTATACGATCTCCTGAGACAACAGACTGAGGACCTGTCAAAAAGAGTTTCTTACAGGGGCGGCCCGTCCATTGGGGCGTCAGGGCAAACGCCCCCCCAAATATTTTCTTCACCCTGCAATAAAAAAAACACAACAATGTATTAGTATAACCCAAAAACAAATAAATATAAGGTGTACATCATCATTTCAAGTCTAAATAGTATTAAAAATGAAGTAAAGTTAGTAAAGGGACACTGTCACTTTAAAATAACCCTTGCGCTACATTAACTAATGCTGTGTATCTATATAGCCCCCCTGCCTGCACCCTGTGTGATCAAATTACAATAGTTATACTGTGTACACTAACCTTAGACTCTTCTCTCTCTTCAATGATTCCTGGCCTGGCCCCCTGACCGTTAATGCATGCCGCCCACCATCACAGTGACGATATGCATGGGCGGTCATAAATGTATCAATTAATAACTGACAGTCTTCCATCATTGACCAATCAATGATGGAAGGCTGTCCAGTTACTAAGTGATCAATCTAAACCCACCCAGACCGTTAGCCCTGAGTGCCCGCCAGCAAATAGGGCCTCGAGTTATCATTTTGATTGACTGATACAGTCAATAAAACCACCAGTTGCCTGTCCCTTCCCCCTTTCTGTTTCCTGACCCTGGTCACGCTGAGACTGAGAGACCTCCCTGGCTGAATCTACTCATCTGCTCTGCCTGCCTAACACAGTAAGTCAACCTGCCTGGCACCTGCCCTGCCCCTGCCCCTGGCCAAACCAAAACCCCTAGTAGCCCCTAATAAAAGTTAGGGGTGACCATTTACCCCCAGTCCCCCACTATGCCTGCCTGGCCTGCCAGTGCCACCTACCCAGCCACCCACCAACTACCACCGTTCGACCCCAGCCATCACCCCCATGTGGCCTGTGCCACCCCCGATCAGGCCTGCCCTATGCTAGCCTAGCTATGCCATCATGCCACCGCCGGATTACCCCGATCACGGGATTGGGGTAGTCGGGTGGTGAGCGGGGTGGCACAGGCCCACATGGGGGTGATCGGATCACCCCCTTGATGAGGCCTGTGCCACCCCTGATGACCTCCATGTCGCCGCCCTATGCCACCCCTGAGGCCCGATCACCACCACCCCGATGCGGCCTATGCTAGCACCGCCCGATTACCCCGGGTATTCGGGCAGTGAGCGGGGTTGACCAGGCCACATGGGGGTGGATGTTCACCCCCATGAGGCCTGTGCCACCCCTGATCGTGGCCTACGCGGTCCGATGGGCGACCGATGGGCGCCTGAGCGTGACCGACCCCACCCTGGATGAACCAACTACCTACCCCCCCCCCCCCCTATTTTTATTCCATTTTTAGAAGTAACAGGCATGTATATGTGCCTGTCACTTCTAAAGATAAAATAAAAATAAGGGAAGGGGAAAAAAAATACAGTAAAAACATTATTACTACAAGTAAACAGTAAGCAAACACATTGTTAGTACAGTTAGTAACACAACACATTTTATACAAAAATAAACAGCTTTAAACAAACATTAATAAAAAATAAAATAAACAACAGCACATACTTACCTGTAAAATTGACCCCTCCAGCGTTGGCCTTCTGTCCTCTGGATATAGTCATGAAAAATAAATAATCCAATGTTGATTGAAGCCAATGGTCAAATAAAATAATCCAATGTTGATTGAAGCCAATGGTCAAAATAAAATAATCCAATGTTGATTGAAGCCAATGGTCAAAATAAAATAATCCAATGTTGATTGAAGCCAATGGTCAAAATAATCCAATGTTGATTGAAGCCAATGGTCAAATAATCCAATCTTGATTGAAGCCATTGTCCATCCATCCATTCTGGCCCATTGAAAGAGGCCTCCACAAAAAAAAACATGACGCTCTAAAAAAAAAAAAAACAACAAACTAAAAGAGCTCCTCCTACAAGGAGCCCCTCCCGCGATTAATTGTTTTTTTCCCACGGTCTGCTATATATACTAATTTTTGAAGGACTCGGATTGGCTGAAATTTTTGATTGACATCGATTTCAACCAATGAGAGTCTTTAAAAAATGTGCAAATCAGCAAGCAGGTATGGAAGCCTGTAAGGGTAAAAAAGGTTAGTGTGAACTTGTTTGACCCTGTATGTATTATACATATTACAGGGCTATTTTATGTGATATACATGTTACAGGATAATATTCTGTAACATGTATAGCCAAAAAATAGCACTGTAATATGTATAACAAATAATGTGTAATAGAAATGTATGAACAATATAATATAACAAGTAATAAAGAACATCAATTAATCAAATAATAAATATCAATTAATATATATTGTTGTATGTATATGTTTATGTATATTTATGTGTATTTTTTATGCGTATATATATATATATTTGGATATATATATATATATATATATATATATATATATATATAAAAATTGATATCAATATATCACAATAAATAAATATATATATATATATATATATATATATATCAATTTGATATATATATATATATATATATATATATATATATATTTATTTATTGTGATATATTGATATCAATTTTTATATATATATATATATATATATATATATATATATATTTATTTATTGTGATATATTGATATAAATTTTTATATATATATATATCTATATATATCTATATATATATATATCAATCAATATATCTATCAATATATATATATATATATATATATATATATATATATATATATATATATATATAAATATATATATATATATATATATATTTTTTTTTTTTTATTTTTTTTTTTTTACAATTTGGGCCTATATGTTATTTAAGGTTTTTAAGGTGCGGTTGGGGCCTATATGGTCAAAATTGGTTATTTAAGGTTTTTAAGGTGCGGTTGGGGCCTATATGGTCCTAATTTGTTATTTAAGGTTTTTAAGGTGCGGTTGGGGCCTATATGGTCCCAATTTGGTATTTAAGGTTTTTAAGGTGCGGTTGGGGCCTATATGGTCCCAATTTGTTATTTAAGGTTTTTAAGGTGAGGTTGGGGCCTATATGGTCCCAATTTGTTATTTAAGGTTTTTAAGGTGCGGTTGGGGCCTATATGGTCCCAATTTGTTATTTAGGGTTTTTAAGGTGCGGTTGGGGCCTATATGGTCCCAATTTGTTATTTAGGGTTTTTAAGGTGCGGTTGGGGCCTATATGGTCCCAATTTGTTATTTAGGGTTTTTAAGGTGCGGTTGGGGCCTATATGGTCCCAATTTGTTATTTAAGGTTTTTAAGGTGCGGTTGGGGCCTATATGGTCCCAATTTGTTATTTAAGGTTTTTAAGGTGCGGTTGGGGCCTATATGGTCCCAATTTGTTATTTAAGGTTTTTAAGGTGCGAATGGGGCCTATATGGTCCCAATTTGTTATTTAGGGTTTTTAAGGTGCGGTTGGGGCCTATATGGTCCCAATTTGTTATTTAGGGTTTTTCAGGTGCGGTTGGGGCCTATATGGTCCCAATTTGTTATTTAGGGTTTTTAAGGTGCGGTTGGGGCCTATATGGTCCCAATTTGTTATTTAAGGTTTTTAAGGTGCGGTTGGGGCCTATATGGTCACACTTGCTCTTTTAAGGTTTTAAACGTTACGGTTTGGGTCTTAAACGTTCTAATGTTTTTTTTTTGTTTTCTATAACTTCCCAGGTGCAAACTATCTGTGGAATCAGATTTGTTTGGACTCGTTGGTTGACTTACTGGACGTGAATACCCCGAGAAGGAGAGTCAACTGTTGGTGAGTATATGGTCACACTTGGACTTTTAAGGTTTTTAAGGTGCAGT
Source organism: Discoglossus pictus (assembly GCA_027410445.1). Lineage (NCBI taxonomy): Eukaryota > Metazoa > Chordata > Amphibia > Anura > Alytidae > Discoglossus > Discoglossus pictus. The sequence goes on along the minus strand of CM050165.1, from coordinate 174,670,320 downwards.
TGGGGCCTATATGGTCACACTTGGTCTTTTACGGTTTTAAAAGTTACGGTTTGGGTCTTGAGATTTCTAATGTTTTTTTTGTTGTTTTCTATCACCCCCCAGGTGCAAACTATCTGTGAAAGCAGATTTGTTTGGACTCGTTGGTTGACTTACTGGACGTGAATACCCCGAGAAGGAGAGTCAACTGTTGGTGAGTATCATTGCCTTTAATTTTCTGTCCATGTGTATAGGTGCAAATTTGATGTTGATGTAGTCTTGTCACATGAGGGTTTGCAATCTGTAATTTATACCAATGAAATCAACACACTGTTATTTTAAAGTAATTTTGTGACATAATATAAATTAATATACCGTGATCTCTTTCTTTTATTGGTATCAATATCAGAAATGAATACTATTGACTCTCTACTTGTGAAGCCTTTCGGCACCCTAACCTATGAGGAGAAGGTGGAAGTAAAACGGTTAGGAGCTGACCAACCAGAGATAAATCTGCAGCAAATCGCAAGAGATAGAGGGAAGCAATATGTCCGTAATTTTAATACTGAATGGTACAAGAAGAACGACTGGCTTTCTGGAAGCGTTTCTAGGAAGTCCTTATATTGTTTCCCATGCATCCTATTTGGTGGTGACGCTGCTTGGACCAAAACTGGAGTGACTGACGTCAAACATCTAGCTGACAAATTGGCAAAACACAAAAGTTCTAAAGCTCACTTGGATAACAGGATCAAGTTTGAGATGCTTGGACAGGCGAACATTGCTGTTCAACTGGACCAAGGATACCAAGTCAGCATTCAAAAACACAACGAAGAAGTGGCTAAGAACCGGTACATCCTTTCGAAGATAATTGATTGTGTTCGCTTTTGTGGCGCTTTTGAACTGGCATTAAGAGGACACGACGAGAGTGAAACATCGCTAAATCCAGGAGTGTTTAGAGGCCTGGTGGATTTGGTTGGCAGTATCGATAGTGCAATGGAACAGCATTTGAAGACTGCAACTGTGTTTAAGGACACTTCCAAAACCGTGCAGAATGAGCTACTGGACTGCATGCATGAAGTTATAAAGAAAGTGATTCACCAAGAGCTTAAGGAAGCCCAGTTTGTGGCAATCCAAGCGGATGAAACAACCGATATTTCCGCTAGGACACAGTGCGTTGTAGTCTATCGCTACATTGACAAGAAGCATCAAGTGGTGGAAAGATTTGATGGCTTCACGGAAATGAAATCAACGGATGCAGACTCGATTGCTGCTGTTGTGCTGGAAACACTGAATACTGTTCTCCCAGAGCCAGAAGACAAGAAGAAACTCATAGCTCAAAGCTACGATGGTGCCAGTGTGATGCGTGGAGATCAAGGAGGAGTTCAAAGAAAAATAAAAGACGTGTACCCGAACGCACACTACGTCCATTGCTATGCTCACCAACTGAACCTAATAATGGAGAAAGCAGTTTCAAGGATTGGAAGAGTTCGAGTTTTTTTTTCCAACATAGGCGGCATACCATCTTTTTTTTCACGCTCTCCAAAAAGGACTGGAGTTCTGGATGAGGTAGTTGGTAGAAGACTTCCAAGAGGTGCACCAACACGATGGAACTTCAACGTTAGGACCGTGAACGTGATCTACGAGAACAGAGATGCGCTACTTGAGTGTTTCCAGACAATTGAAGCATGTCTAAACTTTGATCCAACATCTATACGGGAAGCCGCAGGTTTCATTGGAATGCTGGAAGACAGGGAGTTCCTTTACTTCCTTAAATTATTTCATTTAATAATGCCACATGTTGACATCCTCTATAGTCAGCTTCAGAAGCGAGACACGGATACTGTTTATATCAAAAAAGTCACAGAAGACTTTGTCGCCAGCATCCAGAAAATCCGTAATTCTGTGGAAGAGATAGAAGCAAGTTTGCCGAGCGATCTAACAGTCAACAGACGGAGTGCGGAGATCTCAACCTTGAGACAACTTTCAAGAGAGGTATGTGACATAGTGGTGGTTCATGCAAAAGAACGTTTTTCATTTTCAAATCACCTAGTCAGTGCCAAACTTGTTCAAAGTGACTTGTATAAAACCCATGACACTTGCTTTCCAACCCAAGCTCTGGAAGACACCGTGCAAGCATATCCAATACTGAAGAAGGAACAATTACGCACTGAGCTGTCACTTCTGTATGGGAAGACAGAGTTTCATACTTGTACAAGTGCTGTTGCTCTGCACAAACTTTTCCATCAATTTAATCTGCAGATTGATTTCACAGAGACAGTAAAATTATTAAGAATCCTGATTACAACACCAATGACTACTGCAGAATCAGAAAGATGCTTCTCAACATTGAAGAGGATAAAAACCTTTTTAAGAAGCACCATGTCCCTGGAGCGGTTGAATGCATTGGCAATGCTCTCAATGGAAAAGCAACTGATTTCCGAGATCTTAGACTTCAATGAAAAAACCATTGAGAAGTTTTCTTCTTTGAAAGATCGCCGTGCAAAATTAAAATACAAGTGATTGAAGCAAAGAAGAATGCATACCCCCAAGGTGTGCAAAGATAAACTGCGTTAAGCAGCACCACCTCACACTACCAAACATAACTAGTGGTAAGTAAAGTATGAACGGTGTGTGGGTGTGCATATGGAAGGAGCTATGAAAGGTGTGTGCATGGTCAGTAACAATTGTTGAAGCCTTGGCATGGTTTGAAGGAATTGGAGGCACTTCCAAGGGTAGCTGTCACTTGTGTACAGGAAGCAAGAATTCCATGTCTGTACAAGTGCTGTTGCTCTGCAGCAACTTTAGCATCAATTTAATCTACATAATTTAACAGAGTGAGTGAAGCTATAAGGAATCCTGCTTACAACAACGAAGACTACTAAAGAACCAGAAAGATGCTTCTCCACATTGAAGAGGATCAAAAAAGTAATTAAAAAGCACCATGGTCCTGTAGCGGTTAAATGCATTGGTTTGAAGGAATTGGAGGCACCTTCAAGGGTATGTAAAGTTCTCAGAAATGGCACCACCTCACTACCAAAAATAACTAGTGGTAAGTAAAGTATGAATGGTGTGTGGGTGTGCATATTGAAGGAGCTATGAAAGGTGTGTGAATGGTCAGTAACAATTGTTGAAGCCTTGGCGTGGCGTTACTGCTCATATGGTTATCCATATGCTAATTCAACGTGTTTGTTTGACATTGATTATTGTGTTGTCTAAACAGAAGTGAAATGTTGTTGTTTTCTTGAATCCCAAGATCCACTGGTTTGGGCCTATGCAGTGCTGATTGGTCTTCTAAGGTATGTTTGAGGCCTATATGGTCCCACTTGGTCTTCTAAGGTATGTTTGGGGCCTATGGTCACACTTGGTCTTCTAAGGTATGTTTGAAGCCTATATGGTCACACTTGGTCTTCTAATGTATGTTTGGGGCCTATATAGTCACACTTGGTCTTCTAAGGTATGTTTGGGGCCTATATGGTTCCACTTGGTCGTTTAATGTTTTTTAAGTATGGTTTTGTTCTTGAATGGTATAATTGATTTGCTTATTTTCTTTCAACCCCAGGTGCAAACCCTATGTGGCTGCAGATTTGTTTCTACTCATTGGTCAACTTAATGAACGTGAATACCCTGAGAAGAAGAGCCGACTAATGGTAGGTGTCACTCCTTTAATTTTTCTGTTAATACGTATAGGTGCAATTATGATATTGCTGTAGTCTTGTCACATGAGTTTTTTCAATCTATATTGTATACCAATGAATTTAACACATTGTTACTTTACTTCTTGACATTTCTGCATTGCAGATCATGTATTTCAATGGGCTTTACAAGCATAAGGTCATTGGGCGGGGCTTATAAAGGTCATTATGACGTCAGGGGAGGAGTTATAAAAATGGGTGTGGTTTGAAAAAGGGGGAGTGATTATGTTTAGCCCTGTCGCCCCTCCAACTTGAAAAGTCACCAGCCGCCACTGGTTTCTTATTTATCGTAACAAATATGTATACATACATCACAAGTCATTTAATTTGCAGGATTTTTATACTCTGTATACCTTCTGAGGATCAACATTTTTATTGAATTTGCTATAAAAAAATGTGCTTTCATTTTTTTTTACCAAGCCCTCAATATCACATTTTTCTGCCATACAATCAAATTCATATCTTTCAGTTGTTCTAAAAGGTCTTTTAAAATGTAATTACCATGCACAGAACTTATATGTTCCTAGTGCAATTATGTCAAGGAGGTCTGAGGAAAAATCATTTTTTGATGTTACTAAAAGATGCTCCCTCTATTGTTGAATGTACATGGATTTTTAAGAGGCTCTGGTTCTGTAGAGTGGAATTTAAACACTATAGTAACTATGCCATTTCAAAGAAAATGTGACACATTTTTCTTGTGCTGCAGCACTTTTAAATCTACAAAAAATTGTAAGGATTACTAAGCAGCTACTTGTCATGACTTAAAAAATAAAATAAATATATATATATATATATATATATATATATATATATATATATATATATATATATATATATATACTTAGTATATGGATCTTCCAAAAAGTAATTATATGGTTTTGATTTTTTAGAAATAAGGATTTAGATGAGTTTTAAATTTAAATCTATGGTGTAAGAAATAAAGATTTATTGTGTTTTCTATTTTTATAGTGCTAATACAGGTGTTGTATACGATATATTGTTTTAAATGTTTAATTATTAGGAGTATAAAAGGAGTATAAAGCACCCAATACACTCCTGCAAATATACTGTTGTTATTTTTTGCCATGAGTTTACACTCAAAGTATTTATAAAGAAGGTCCACAAAAAAAATAACAAATTTGGGAATGCTTTTGATTTTAAGTGTGATGGCTATGAAATTTTATTAATCATGTTATCAACTACAAGAATTGTGGTAAGTGCGTAACGCTCCATGGGAGCATACACACTTACCACTTCCTGAATGGATGCTGCTTGTGTAAACATAGTGCTGCTTCATGAAAACAAGGTAGCGATCCAGAAGGGGAATCTCTAATTAGCCATCAGTAACAAAAAGCATAAATCTCAGCAATTCCTTTTGTAAGTGTTACGGGAAGTATTTTTTTATAGGCTATTTTTCCAAAGTGCTATGAGTCTCGCAGTTTGAATTGTGTATTTGAGTTTTATGTTGATGTGTAGGTATCTTGTTGTTGTAGGTATGATGTGCAAGTCCTACAGTGTCGTAGGGATGAGCGCCTGTGGCGCTCCTTGCCTGGCCACGAGCCCGCAGTATTAACGTTGCATTACCACCCAATGTGAGCACCTTCAGCGCTCATTGCGAGCCCTGTCTATCCCCTTGTCTACTTCCTCGCTTGTGTCTCATTTCCTCCTTCCTCTTCCTCCCTTGTGGCTCAGTTTCCCCCTGTTCTCTCCCTCCCTTGTGGCTCCTTTCCCCCCTTTTCTCCCTCCATGGTGTCTCCTCCTCCCGCGTCCCTCCCCTGTGTCTCTTCCCCCTTCCCTGTGTCTGTCACCCCTCTCCCAGCCCAGTGTCTCTTCCCCCCTGCCCCGTGTCTCTCCCCCCTCCCTCCCCTGTGTCTCTTCCCCCCTCCACTGGCTCTCTTTACCCCGTTTCCACTGTGTCTCTTTTTGACCCCTCCCTGTGTCTCTTCCTCCCCTCCCTCCCATGTGTCTCCTTCCCCCTCACTCCCCAGTGTCTCTTTTAGTCCTCTTCCTCCCATATCTCTCTTTCCCCCTCTCTCCCTCCCCTGTGTCTCTATTCCCCCTCTCCCCCATGTCAGTTCCCCTCTCTCCCCCTGTGTCTCTTTCCCCCCTCCCTGTGTGTCTTTTTCACCGTTTCTCCTTCCTGTTTCTCTTTCCTCCTCTCCCCCTTGTCTCTTTCCCCCTCCCGTGTCTCTTTCCCCCTCCTCCTGTGTCTCTTCCTCCCTCTCCCCTTGCCTGTGTCTCTTCCTATGTCTGTTAACCCCCCTCTTCCTCCTCCTTCTTTCCCCCCTTATCCTCCTCCTCCCTTCTTCCCCCTTATCCTCCTTCCTATCATCCTCCCTCCTTCCCCCTTAGCCTCCTCCTATCCTTTCCCCCTCTCTTACTATAATGCAAAGACCTCCTCCTGCTGCTTCTCTCCCCACCAATGCAGCTTGTGGCTGTGTCCAAACCATCATATGCTAATGACATGATGCGAATGTGACGTCACGTCATTAGTAGATGCCAGTTGGGACACAGCCAGGAGCCGCGCTGCAGAGGAGAGAAGCAGAAGGAGGAAGTAATTTCATGATAGTAAGAGATGGGGAAAGGCAGGAAGAGGCTAAGGAGGGAGGAGGATGGGAAGGAGAGAGGAGGAGGATGAGGAAAAGGGAGGAGGATAAGGGGAAGGAGGGAGGAGACACAGTGGGCCTCGCGATGAGCTCCTATGGTGTTCATTGTAGGGCAGGTACTGGGGGTTGTTGCTAGCCCTGGTGGCCTTGCGATGAGCGCCTCCGGCACAACTATCGTTATGCCTCTGGTCGTGCCTATGCATATGGTTTTTCATGACAAAGATACTGGAGTGGGTTGCCAGTTCCTTCTCCAGTGAATCACAATTTGACTGAAATTCAGCTGCGTTACATAGCTATTAAATTAGAACATGCCTCGAGTTACGGGCTTGAGACGCAAACACGTAAACCATTTTTCAAATGTTGGATGTGCGGCCGTGAACATGATCAATTAGTGAAACCCGTAGTTACGAGTTTAGATGGAACAAATGGCAATAAAGATCGTCATCATTACGTCACTGAGGAATGGAGGTTGGATTTTAAAGTTTTACGGGCTTCAATTACGAGTTAAGATCAGACCCACATTCCACAAATAATGCAATATTCATAAAGCCGTAAATATGATATTTTGGTCCATGCGAGTTCCATTATATCTGTTAACACACTGCAGGCATCAATAGAACAAAGAATTAAAAAATAAAAATAATTATTTTATATTGCAGATTTGCGAGCTTCAGAATGTTGTGCTATTTATTTTAATACCTAACATCCCATTCCCTTTAATTATCAGTAAAGTAGAGTGTTTATATATGCATTTACAGTGCTACGGATTAGACTTTACCCCTCATTGGCTTTTAGGCTCCATTTGTTGGTTACAGGCTTGAACGCCAGTGAATTTGTTGCAATTTAATAGCATGATTGGAAATGTAACAGGTACGGACTTCACAGATTAAATGATTTGCGGACGCACAGTTCATATTTCCACATATTTCTCATAGCCTCAGTTCAAATTTCCACGTCTTATAGCCTTTTCTCACCCTTACCCTACAAGTCGTTGACAGGTTGCTTTACGGGTCTAATTTAATAGTCACAAGGCTTGAGGCCTACTTTACGGGCTATGGATTCCAACGTTGGGGGAATTTAATATAGCTGTTAATTTATCAAAGCAATCAGTCTGCTTTTGTAAGAATGGACCAAAGGAGAAACAATTACGGATTGGTAATCATATGCAGATTATGACCTCCAATAGCTTATTTAAGGTTATATCCACTTTATCTATTGTAATAGAAAGATTGTATCTCAATTCTATTTCCAAAATATAATAGAAAATACAGATATACTTTACCAATTATGAGGTTAGAGAGTAGACCCCAGTCTTAGTAGGACTCCTTCCTAAGTTTGATTAGAAGTAATACATTTTGGTCTTCTTTTTAGTAAATGATTAAGCAAAAAAAAATAAAGTGAATAATCACAGAGAAGAGAGAGAGAGAAAAAATGTTTCCAGAGAGTGACCCTCTAGCCTTCCCTGTTCCCCCAGATAAATTATCTCCTATCTTCTCATACTCCCCTTATTCCAGTCACATGGCTGCTTTTAACCAACTAATCTAAAACAATGATGAATTGAAGAAAGGAGTAACCCAAAGGACAATTGTTATCGTCATGAGACCGCCTTGTAATCATACCTTAAGGTTGCCCAGCTGTACAAAACTATTTGGCATTGGCACATCTCCTGCGTGATAGAACTTTTAATAAACTCAGAAATATATGTGTGCAAGACAACATGATTAACCCTTCATATATGGATGGTTAAAAAGCATGATTATATTTGTGTTTAAAGTAGTAAATAACAGAACCATCAATTAAAGTAGACAGTGTATATGATATTTTGTATTTACAAATATCCTAACATGACATAATCTGTGAACAAAACAAATATCATTTTTTTTACAGAATATACACTCTGAGTGTATCATGAAGTGTACTTCAAAAACAATTAACAACAAAGCAATTGTATAATAATAAAAAATGTATATTTTTATTGCACCCAAACCATCTCTAAATACTAATATATGACCTGTGGTTTAAATATTTTCATCACTTTAGAGTATGACCAATGATTGTAATACATAAATCATTCAGACAGTGAATAACGACAGCTCAATTTGTATTGCAATATTTCTGTCTTTCAATCTAATATGTTAGGCTGTGAAAAGCTGGCATGGTGGTGATAAACAGAGAAGTCAAATCAATCTTAAAATTCCTCCCACCTAAAAAGGGTGGTTATGTTGTAACTCAAAACTGCCAATAAAAAAAAAGTAATATTATTTCTGATAAATAATTGAAATCCATAATTTTGAGAATGCAGAATTGAAGTACTTATTCATTCCCTCTATGGGATGGGACACACTGGTGTACATTTATGTATGGTATAAACATGCTCTAAGGGCAACACTTAAAGTGGCGAGTGCTTTTACCCACATAGTGCTTCTTACAAAAACATTTGATAACAAATATCACCCTAGGGGTTGAACAATGAAATCATTATTTTAGATGATGGATGGATTTTGTATTTGGATCTTCAATTTGTTTAGCGTGTTTGATGTATCTGCAGGCCTTGCAATGGCTATCCTGGAGCATTCCTACAATTGGTTTAAGCCAGTTGGAAGCATGCAATTTACTAACCTCTTCAAAGAAGCTGTGTGTGATTGGATCCCGTATATTTGTGCCCCTTTTATACGTGATATATGTGGTTTTAGAACTTTTTTCTTTAATATCCTCATCATTTAGCAACAAATGTCAATGCCCTGCAAAAAATCTCTTTTATTTCTCACCAATCTGACCCATATGTTAGAACACACCTAATGGAGGGCTATTTTACAAGCTTTTTTGAGGCATCAATTAGGCTACATCTGCTGTTTGAACTGTTGTCTAAGTAACAAAGCTTTTTCTTTGATTTGGAAGAATGTCAACAACAGTGATGACCTTCATAATTTGTCCAAGGGAGCTGGAGCCAGATAGCTAGGAGAGTGAAGTGAGATGAGCCGTGGATGTCTTGCTGATAACAAGGTTGTAGGAGTTGATGGAATCCCAGCTGAACTATTCAAAATCCTATCAGATGATGCAAAGGTGTGGGGGGGGCGCACAATCCCTTCAATAGTCCCAATGTTATGGGTTAATGCTTGATCTGAAGCTCTCAATGTTGGTCTCAATTATGTAGAAATGTTTTATATATACAATGTCTTGATGGCGGACAGATAGATAAATAGATGCTACGTATCTATCAATTGGCTGGTTGCCTGTTCTCTCAGTGCAAAAATCCTGGTGGCAATGAGGTAGAATAATACTGTGGATATGGCCACCTGTTGATGTTGCGGTTTTGCTGTAATGATAATTTCTAAACAGCCATGGATCATTCAAGCGCACCCCAAATTAATGAGATGGAAACCAGGGTTGATAAACATGTTTTATTCATAGAATGCCGCAGGTAAAATATACACAGTAGTCCATATTTGGTGGGTGCCATATACAACGGATAGAACAAAGAAAAAATAAAAAGTAAAAGCAAACTCTAAAAAATGTAAAACCTATAAAATCTTTGATAGGATGGTGCAGAAAAACTCTCTTTGAGGTGTTGGAGATGATATTAATGTGCAAATACACTTCAGAAGATGATGTGATGGTGTTGCTTGCCTTACGCCAAAACATTTGGAAAACTCAACAGAAACCAATAGACTGGAAAAGGTCAGTCTACATCCCAGTCACAAAAAATGCAGTGCCCAAGATTGCTCCAATTATGTAACAACTGCACTCAATTCAAATGTAAGCAAGGTAATGCTTAAGATCCTACATATTTGGCTCCAACAATATATGGACCAGGAACAGATGTGCAAGCCAGATTTTCCAGAGGAAGAGGCACAAGAGATCAAATTGCCAATGTCCACTGGATAATAGAGAAAGCAAGAGAGTTCCAGAAAAGTATTTACTTCTGCTTCATAGACTATTCTAAATCCTTTGACTATGTGGATCACAAAAATATGTGGCAAGTTCTTGAAGAGGTTGGAGTACCATATCATCTCATCCACTTCCTGAGGAATCTGTATGTGGACCAAGAAACCATGGTCATAACCGAGCATGGAACAACAGAATGATTCAAGATTGAGAAAGGAGTGCACCAAGGTTGTATTTATAGTAATTGGCACCTTATTTATTCAACCTGTATGCTTAAGGCCATGCTGGATGAATCCAAAGCCGGAATCAATATTGCTGAAAGTAATATCCACAACCTCAGATACGTGATGATACTATTCTGATGTCTGAAAGTGAGAAGGACCTAAAGAACCTATTGATGAGGGTTAAAGAAGAGAGTGCAAAAGCTGGCCTGCTGTTCACTGTTCAAACAACAATCTCAGTTCCTGCAAAATAGATGTGGAAGAAGTGGAGGCAGTGACAGATTTTATTTTTGTGGTGACTGCAGCCTCTCCAGATGGTGACTGCAGCCATGAAATTAAAATATGTTTGCTTCTGGGGAGAAAAGCTATGGCAAGCTTGGATTGGACAAGCTAATAAAAAGTAAAAATATTACATTATCAACAAAGGTCCACATAGTAGAAAATATGGAATTCCCAGTAGAAACCTACGGATGTGAGAGCTGGACCATAAATAAGGCTGTGCAGCATAGAATTGATGCCTTTGAATTGTGGTATTGGTAAAAACTTCTTACAGCCCCTTGAACATCAAGAGGATCCAATAAATCAGTACTAAAGGAAATCAAGACAAACTGTTCACTGGAAGGTTTGGTTATGAGATTGAAGCTCTAATATTTTGTCCATATCATGAGAAGATATGATTCCATAGAAAATAATCTGATGCCTCATTCAATTGCAAGGCGGCAGATTGCATTGTACAGGCCGTATGTCTGCGGGCTTGAGATTTGCTCCAATTACAGAGCGATTCAATCCAACAAAGCCGCAACTTACGGGCCGAAGCCTCATGAATGTAAACCCTAGTTTCATATGTAACACTTCTGGGTATCCGATCCGATGAAGCGAATTAAAATCAAGCAAGGCCGTAAGTTTCAATCCTGTCACAGGCCAATTAACCAATAGGAACTGTAAAATGCCAATTAAAGCTGCAGAAACAGGTTTAAAAGGCCATGAAAACCGCAAGTCCATGACTGTGCTGTAGCTGAGAAGGTCAAAACACAGATCTAGATGTTTCTGAGTTTTGGAGAGAAAGAGAGAGAGAGGGAAGAAGATGTTTCTTTATATTTGGACTACTAAGAAATGTTAACACTTAAATTAACACACATAATACAGATATCACAAAATTTGCATACATAGACTAATACCTATACATACCTACAGTATACATAGCGAGAGGCCAAAGCACATCTACACCCCCCATACCTGTACCTACCCCCTCCCCTCGTATATATTATATTTAGTTATCCTTAAATTAAGTTCATAATTTCCAGGAGGGTAGAGGAGAGGAAGAGAGGAGAGAGGAAATGAGGAGAGGAGGAGAGAGAGTGGAACACCAGGAGGAGTAGAGAGAGGAGAGAAGGAAAGAGAGGGGAACACCAGAGGATGAGAGCGTGAGAGGGAGAGTTATGGAGAGAGGTAGAGGAGGAGGCAGGTCAAGGAGGGGAGGTAGAGGTGTAGGAGAGCAGGAGGGACGGGAGGGATGTGCCCACAGATGTAGGCACACAAGGAGTAGGGGCAGAGGGTCAGGGACCTAATCACAGAGGGGGAGGTAGTGGGGATGAGGGACTGTCCCCAGGGAGAGAACAGGGAGGCCAGGAAACCCAGACACATTTGGGAGGGCAAGAGGCTGTGGCAAAGTTAAGGGCCACCAATTATAGCCTAGAGGTGATGAAATTCATGCCCACTATAGCATCATACATGGTGGGAGGGAAGTGAGGCCTAGCCAGAAGACACGTGCCTGGAGTGAGGTTGCTACAGCTGTTGCTGCATTAGAGGTTGCAAACAGGAATGTCAAGTCTGTGAAACACAGATGTGATGACACCCAGATGAAGGTGAAGAGGAAGATGGCAGAGGAGACCAAAGCAGCCCATGCAACCGGTGGTGGACCACCAGCCGACATTACATACTGAGCATGGGAGGGGATCCTGTAGCAGTGGATCCATCCAGGGGCAGTAGTGGGCCTTCCAGGATATCGGGACTTGGGTTTGGCGTGAACCCTGCAATGTATCATATATACCATCACACCCTCATATGCACACACATGAACCCCACACACATAGATAACTGACATACAATAGCGCTGTAAGATCTCTGGTTATGACTACAGATATATGGGGCAGCAATAACCATGTGAATCCATGAAGCAAACATACTATTATCTGTTCAATACCTGCAGTTAAAACTGATTCTGAGTAGCAGTCGCAAAATAGATCCAGATTGATTTGTCAACCACAAGAGAGTATATGTATGGGTGTGCACACTGCGACATATGCGGATACAGACGCTGTAGGAATGCATGAGCGTGTTATGTAGCCTAACCTGGACCATGTCTTATCTTCATGTTAACAACCATTGCTGAGAATTGATCAAAGATTAATCACTCACACACTGCAGAGCAGAGTCACCTGAGCATGTGTCCTAATGAACTGCAGATAGCAAACCACACAAGCATCACATATTATAATTGTCAAACTGCGATTCGTCGTCACGCTTGCTGTCACAACCTACAATGATGATGGAGTATAGAGGATCCTAGTCCTCTTATCTCCTGTAGGTTTTAGACCTAAGTCTTGATGAAAATTATGAACCACTTTATTTGGAAAACAACATCTTTTAAACAGGCATGCTTAATTACCAGGAAGGTGCTACCTTTAGTCAGCCCCTAACTGCCTCTGGCCAATCAGGCAGGGTCCCTACGTGGGAACCATGAGACTCCTCCCCAGGTCCACCCACTAGGCGGGGCCAACTAATTCATTTGGGCTCTGAATCTCCAGGGGAAAGCACCTTGTTTCTCCTGTGCCCATACTATGAAGGCTGAGAAGCCTTCAGGCCATCCCATTGTTTCTGGGTGCCTGCCTGTCTGCTCTCCAGCTGTGAGCTCCCCATTGTTAGTTCTCTGCTGGACACTTAGCTAATGGGATTAACTGGCCTTTGGGAACAAAGGAGGCTTGGCTGTATTCAATGGACTTTCCCTCTACAATATAATAACATACTAATAGAATAACATACATTCATATTTACAAATATAACACCCAATGTTTCACACACATACAACCAACACATCCCACCAGCTCCCTCACATGACACCCATTACAATGAGCCTAAACATGGAAGGGATGGGAATATGCTAAGGGATAAACGTATAATACTTTATCTCCTAGACCACAACATAACAATATATCCATAACAAGTGGGCCCCAAACCTTTTCTTCCACAGCAGGAGCCATGCACTTTGTCCAAACCCAATATGGCCACTGGCTGATTCATGACACTTGCGACGAATCGCAGTTTGACAATGATCCGATCGCCTTTGTGATCAGATCGTGCGCAAGCGCATGCGCGATGCGCGTCCTAAACTGCGCATTTCGCAGTAGCGCATGCACAATCGCAGTTTGAGGATGATCCGATCTGATAGTGCGCAAACTCAAGCGCAATGCGCATGTGAACTGCGCGTTGCGCAGCAGCGCATTCACAGAACGCTGCGTGAACCGCACATTTCGCATGCACGGCACATAAGGAGAGGAGCAACACAGAGGGATAGGGAAGAGACATAGAGGGAGGGTGAGAAGAGACACAGAGGGAGTGGGGAAGAGGCACAGAGGGAGAGTGGGGAAGAGGCACAGAGGGAGAGTGGGGGAGATGCACAGAGGGGGGAAGAGACACAGGGAGAGGGGGGGAGAGACACAGAGGGAGAGGGGGAAGAGACACAGAGGGAGAGGGGGGAAGAGACACAGGGGGGAGAGACACAGAGGGTGAGGGGGAAGAGACACAGAGGGAGAGGGGGGAAGAGACACAGAGAGAGGGGGAAGAGGCACAGAGGGAGGGGGGATGACACACAGATGGAGGGGTGAGGAGACACAGAGGGAGGGGGGGTAGGAAACATGTGGGAGATGGGGGAAGAGACACAGGAGGGGAGTGGGGGAAAGAGACACAGGGGAGGTGGAAAGAGACATGGGAGGGAGGAAGGGGGAACAGACACAGGCCAGGGGGGAACAGAGAGAGAGGTGGGGAAGAGGCACAGAGGGAGAGGGGGGAAGAGGCACAGAGGGAGGGGGAAGAGACACAGAGGGGGGAGAGATACAGAGGGAAAGGGGTGAAGAGGTACAGAGAGAGGGGGGAAAGAGGCACAGAGGGGGGAGACACAGAGGAAGGGGTGGAGAGACACAGGGGGGAGAGACACAGAGAGAGGCGGGGAAGAGGCACAGAGGGAGAGGGGTGGAAGACACAGAGTGGGGAGAGACACAGAGGGTGAGGGGGGAAGAGACACAGAGGGGGGGAGAGAGAGAAAGGGAGGAAGAGGCACAGAAAGAGGGTCCGGGAAGAGACACAGGTTAGAGGAGGGGGGAGGGAGAGGAGGGGGGGGAGAGACACAGGTGAGTGAGAGGAGGGGGAAGAGACACAGGTGAGTGAGAGGAGGGGGATGAGACACAGGGGAGTGAGAGGAGGGGGAAGAGACACAGAAGAAATAGTGCAGGGGGAAGATACACAAGGGAGGGAAATGGAGACACGAGGAAGGGGGGAACAAACACAGGCGGAGGGGGAAAGAGACACAGGGGAGGGGGGGGAGACACAGGGGGGAAAAGAGATGCATGGGAGGGAGAAGGGGGGAAGAGACACAGGAGGGGAGTGGGGGAAAGAGACACAGGGGAGGTGGAAAGAGACATGGGAGGGAGGAAGGGGGAACAGACACAGGCCAGGGGGGAACAGTCACAGAGAGAGAGGTGGGGAAGAGGCACAGAGGGAGAGGGGGGAAGAGGCACAGAGGGAGGGGGAAGAGACACAGAGGGGGGGAGAGATACAGAGGGAAAGGGGTGAAGAGGTACAGAGAGAGGGCGGAAAGAGGCACAGAGGGGGGAGACACAGAGGAAGGGGTGGAGAGACACAGGGGGGAGAGACACAGAGAGAGGCGGGGAAGAGGCACAGAGGGAGAGGGGTGGAAGACACAGAGTGGGGAGAGACACAGAGGGTGAGGGGGGAAGAGACACAGAGGGGGGGAGAGAGAGAAAGGGAGGAAGAGGCACAGAAAGAGGGTCCGGGAAGAGGTTAGAGGAGGGGGGAGGGAGAGGAGGGGGGGAGAGACACAGGTGAGTGAGAGGAGGGGGAAGAGACACAGGTGAGTGAGAGGAGGGGGATGAGACACATGGGAGTGAGAGGAGGGGGAAGAGACACAGGGGAAAAAGTGCAGGGGGAAGATACACAAGGGAGGGAAATGGAGACACGAGGAAGGGGGGAACAGACACAGGCGGAGGGGGAAAGAGACACAGGGGAGGGGGGGAGACACAGGGGGGGAAAGGGATGCATGGGAGGGAGAAGGGGGGAAGAGACACAGGGGAGGGGTTTAGAGACACGGGAGGGAGAGGGAGGTAAAAACACAGGGGGGGCAGGAGATACAAGGGAGGGAGAGGAGGGGGGAAATAAGACACGAGGGAGGAAGTAGACAGGGGGAGAGACTCGCAATGAGCTCCAAAGGCGCTCATCGCAAGGCCAGTAAAGTAGAGGGGGAGAGGCTCCCATTGTGTGGCAAACAGCATTGCCAGGCTTCACTTTTTATTGACGTTATTTTTGACGGGCAAGTCGCTAGTTACATATATTGATAAGAGCCAGGACCCTCAATGCTCGTAATACAGGTCAATGTTTATCTGCGTAAAACAATCACCACAGCCAATTACAAGTGACCATGATGTCAGGGATATGGAAACACACATCAAACAATTGTTTACAGGATCCCAACTCAAACACTATTGTCCTTTCATTTCAGTACCCAGCAGACATACCCCACCCACAGACATAGGTGGAGGCTCCACAGAAGAAGCAACCACATCCACCCCTGCAAGTGGTGGTGGAGGAAGCAAAGAACATTCCAGAGGGACACATGAAGCTGGCCCATCAGCAGCAAGACGACCACCCACACCACCACCGTGGAAACACCCCCTGGGCCCTCAAATGCATCATGCGCACATACTTGGCCTTTCCATCTACCTTCAACTCCCATGTCATGGAGCCAGCAATCACTTCCACCTCCACAGATGTCCTGGTCCTGGAGACCACCATCAGCAGGCCCACCACTGCCACCTGGTCAGATGACATGGATGACTTGGCCCGACCACACCTCTCCTCCACTCCTAGCCTGGCCCCAACAAACCTGAGCCAGACCACCGCCACGGATGACACCAACACCACCGCCACAGGCCACACCAACACCATGGCTGACACCATCACCACCGGCACCTCTGGCATCACCATCGCCACGGGCACCAGTGGCATCACCACAGTCCATGAACAGACCCAGTAAGTCCTGGACAGACCGCTTTCTGCCTGAGAAGGCACTTTAAGGTACCTCATGCACCACATCGAGATATGGGACAAGCACAATGTCACCTTAATGCAATGGCTGACATCCCAGCTGGAAAGGCAAAATGAGATAGCAACCACTCATGTCGACAAAATCAGATAGCTATATGGTGAGGTGAAGAGGCACATTCGAAGGATGGAGAGGTATGAGCGAATGGCTCAAAGGGACAGACAAGCCCAGATATGTCTCATGGAATGGCTCATGCAATTGGCAGAAGGCCAGGTCACATCTCCCCAGCCTTCGGTTCCACAGGCTACACCCCCACCACAACCAGAGCCTTCAGCATCCTCATCTTACACCTTAAGACCAATGCCATCTGCTACACAGTTACCCCAGGTGGAAGCACCCCTCCCTCCAACATCTCCTCGCAGTGGTAAAAGGAGGAAGCATGATGGGAGCACGGAAGGTGAGGGCACAGTGCTGAGAAAGAGGAGGTAGGCAACAACATCCACTAAGTCCTCCTCTTCCATATTATTTTGTATTCATGTCGACAAATTATTGGCTTGCTACAGAGTGTGTACACATATGGTTATGTTGAATATTTCTGCAATATATGTTCAATGTGGATTGCCATTAAGATGAGGTGTTGAAGTCAATCCAAATAGTGTTCTGATTGATATCTAGTTCTTGTCTCTGTAGGTCTCAATAGCCGAATCTCACAACCATGAATGCAGATTCCTCAACCTCCTCTTTCTGTTTCCCGGATTCTGCTCATCCATTTTGGATTATTCCTTAATATCTGAAAACACACTGTGTGTGGAATATATTTGTATGACATTATCCATGATTTATTGCATCCGATTAATTAAGCAGATGCTAACCAAAAGTAAGTGCTTTGCGCATTACTGGTTACTTCGATTGAATGCAGTGATTTCTGATGATCCTTTTTTTCATCAGATTCCGTTTGCAGTGGTGTAGTGACCATGTGTGACCCTGGTAGGTGATATGCTTAATGATTATTCTTGACTATGACATTAGCCCTTTTAGGTATCCCCTTTTTCCCAAAAAGCCTCATGCCTGTTACAGTAGCTGTTTAATAAATAGTTTAAGGGTTTTTGAATTTGAGCCATATTTGTTTTTTTTCGTCAATCCAAAATCGTCTAAGCAAGGAAAAAAATGGCGGACAAAAAACATAAACATTCTGAAACTGGATGAAAATGAGGCAAAGCCAGGCACACAGAACTTAGAAAATACACAAGGGAAAAGAAAGTAACACTTACACCAACAACGCCAGGCACTTTGAAAATAAAACCAACGGCAGCCAGCGCGTGCCACGCAAATATTCAGCAGACACACAGAGGAGAAAGACACAGGGAAGGGACAGGGGGGAGATGGTGGAAAGAGACACATGGCATTCCCAAGCACAAAACTTGCAGGTTAATGAAACTGGAATGAGCAGCCCGTGCAGTAGGCATGAACCTCACAATGAGCACCGCGAGCGGGAAAGGCTTGCAATGAGCGTCGAAGAAGCTCAGCGTGGGGCTCACGATAAGCGCCGAAGGTGATCAGTGCAAAGCAGGAAAGTTGAAGTACACAGGGAAAGAGGCTCGCAATGAGCGCCAAAGGTGCTCAGAGGGGCCATAGCCTCGCATTGTGTGGCAAACAGCATTGCCTAGCTTACAATTTTAATCCTGTCATTTTTGACGGGCAAGTAGCTAGTATATATATATATATATATATATATATATATATATATATATATATATATATATATAGAAAGTATCTCACAAAAGTGAGTACACCCCTCAAATTTTTGTAAATATTTTATTATATTTTTTCATGTGACAACACTGAAGAAATGACACTCTGCTACAATGTAAAGTAGTAAAAGTACAGCCTGTATAACTACATTTGCTGTCCCCTCAACATATCTCCACACAGCCATTAATATCTAAACAGTTGGCAACAAAAGTGAGTACACCCCTAAGTGGAAACGTTCAAATTGGGCCCAACGTGTCATTATTTTGCGTGGCCACCATTATTTTCCAGCACTGCCTTAACCCTCATGGGCATGGAGTTCCCCAGAGCTTCACAGGTTTCCACTGGAGTCCTGTTCCTCTCCTTCATGATAAACATCACAAGCTGGTGGATGTTAGAGACCTTGCACTCCCCCACCTTCCATTTGAGGATGCCCCACAGATGCTCAATAGGGTTTAGGTCTGGTGACATGCAAGGCCAGTCCATCACCTTTACCTTCAGCTTCTTTAGCAAGGCAGTGGTCATCTTGGAGGTGTGTTTGGGGTTGTTATCATGTTGGAATACTGCCCTGCGGCCCAGTCTCCGAAGGGAGGGGATCATGCTCTCCTTCAGTATGTCACAGTACAGTTGGCATTCATGGTTCCCTCAATGAACTGTAGCTTCCCAGTGCCGGCAGCACTCATGCAGGCCCAGACCATGACGCTCCCACCACCAAAAGTATACATCTACACTGAGGAAAGGTAGTTGAAATAATCCCTAAATGACAGATAAACTGATAAGGCCCAAAGAACAGAAATAAAAATGATATGAGATGAAACCCTCAGTTTGAACGTGAACAGTGATGCAGAGAGTGGAGGCAGCATCTGACATCATCAGGTAAATGCATATAGGGGAATCAACACAACATATTATAGAAAACATATATACACATATAGATATATGTGTATATATGTTTGGTCTGGGCTTGCAAGACGACCACTGCCTTGCTAAAGAAGCTGAAGGTAAAGGTGATGGACTGGCCAAGCATGTCACTAGACCTAAACCCTATTGAGCATCCTCGAAATAGAAGGTGGGGGAGTGCAAGGTCTCCAACATCCACCAGCGGTGTGATGTCATCATGGAGGAGTGGAAGAGGACACCAGTGGCAACCTGTGAAGCTCAGGTGAACTCACAGGGAAGGGGGGCTCGCAATGAGCACCAAAGGTGATCAGTGCAAAGCAGGAAAGTTCAAGTGCACGGGGGAGAGGCTTTCTATGAGCGCCGAAGGTGATCAGAGTAGCAAAAGCCTCACATTGTGCGGCAAACAGCATTGCTAGCCTTACAATTTTAAACCAGTCATTGTTGACGGGCAAGTCGCTAGTCATATATAATAATATAGGGTTTATACACATTTTGTCATACTGTGGAGTATCAACATTCCCAAGGCCCAATAACAATATGGCAGGTGATAAGTGAATTGTTTGATAGCAAAACACTGAATGGGATTTCACCAAATGATAATGGGTATACATCTTGGCACATGGCTACCTGCAATGGTGTGGGACTTTCCAGGATTGGCGTATCGGAGATTATGCCTGATAGAGGTGAGTTGGTTGTATCTCCACGTGCCTCTGCACAGCCTCCATGTGTGTCTGCGGCCCTTCCTGATGGGTTAGATTAGATTAGCAAGGTGTATGTTCCCCTGGAGCCCTTCTGGATCGCTACCTTGTGGTGGTGAAGGGGCTTGTGTACTTCAATGAAGTTAGTTATACCATGTAGGGTCACTCTTGGTGTGCAGGTCATAGCAGAGAGGTCAGATAAATTGCAGTCCACTCAAGAAGGAACTGACAAAGACATAGATAAGTGTGCTGCAGTCCATAGGATCACAGAGAGTCAGACACGACTAAAGGACTGAACAACCAAATATAAAATTTTCCCTTGGTACTTGATATATGTCATGTGGCATTGTAATTTGGCCACTATTTATTTTTCCAATGTAGATGTGATGCGTGAGATGTATATAGGATGATCTTTGTATTTTTAGGGTCTACATTAGAGCCTCTGTGAGTGAAAAAGGGATAATATGGCATGCAATTTCATATTTTTGTGCTGCAATTTAATCAAGTAGTATGTCTTTAATTGCTTTCAGCATCTTGCAGCATGACTTTTCATATTGGCATATGCATGACCATTCCATTGAAAAACAACAACAAAAAATGTAAGGCCTATTTGGTAATTTGGAATTGTTGTGCAATGAATTTGAATGCCTTCTATTGCTTTCCCCATATTTTAAAGTCCATTGGTGTGATTTTATTGTCTTTTGCAGTGTTACAAACTAGTCTGTAAACCCTTTGCGGGTCCTATTTGGAACCCAAAATATTTTGGCCGACATTTGCCGTTTGCGGGTTTTAAAACAATTGCAGCCTTGGGTAACTGTAGCAATTGAATAGCGATTTGCGATTTTAGCGTTTGTAACATTTGCGGCCTTGAAAGATCAAAGGCTTAGATGGGTTGAAGTAACGGTTTTGACAACCGAAGGGATTTTCAGCCTGTAACCCGTAAATCGTTTGTGGCTCACAAAAAGGCGCCAATTGAATAGCAAAATAGTTAATGGGCTACATTACGTGCTCCCGTAAACAACAATAGCTCAATTGAATTGGGGCCTATATATAGCAGAGAAAAGAAGTAAATTACATGACAAGATTTTTTTAAACCTGTTGTTGACTATATTTACTGTATCCTATTATGTTTTGAAGGTTTTACAGATAGTTTTTGCTATTTTTATTAAGTGTGCTAAAAACACTAATTGTTACAGTTGCTTGGGGGCTTGCTTATTAAAAAAGTCCTATGGGCCTCATTCAATTGCGATTTAGCCAATTGAATAAGGCTCTATAAAAGCACATAGCATATTTTTTTACAGAAGTTTATAGTTAGTGAAGACCTTGCTTTTGGATAGATATTAACTAACTAAAAACTTATGTAAAAAATATGCTATGTCCTTATATAAGGCCTTATTCAATTGGCCAAATCAAATTTGAATGCGGCCCCTAGTGAGTAGGTATCTTTTCAGCCACTGTTTTGCTTGTATGCTTGTTTGTGCTGTTACACTCTATTTAAAGTAGTGCTATACAGGGTTTAACTATAAAGAAAAATACAATATTAACAAATGGCAAATGATGGAAGGCTCTGTCTTTGAGTTTAAAATCTTACGTACATTGTAATTTTTTCCAGATCAACATACAAGGTTAAAAACTTGCAAACTTATATTAATTTATACATGTATAAATGTATACAAAAATACAGAAACAGTGTCAAAAAGATACAAAAGGTACTTTAACCTGAGAGCAACATATTGTGAAATTACCTGAATCTTTTGAAAATACATAAATATTTTACCTTAGGCAATAGTGACATCTATGGGTACTTTACAAATACACCATTTTCATTAGCAATAAAAATAAATGAAAATGTAACGTTAAAAGTATTAGGTAATTTTCACATTGCATATTTCCCCATTAAAAGTAAAAACATTTCCTATATCATTTTTTGAACCTTGCTATAATGTCAAAAATTCTAGAGCTAACTGCTGAATATATGCTTCGATATGTGGGAAATGCTAGTGCTTAGAGCGATGAAAGGAACGCTAGGTATATCTGCCTGATGTTGCCTTTCTGCCTGGAAATGGAGTGTCATTCCATCCAGTAATATTAGGAGTAAGGGATATTCTTTCTTTTGCTAAGAATTATAGAGCCACTGCTGATGTAGCAGGTGCACAACATCAGGGCCCACAACAAGGCAGGGGTCCTCAGCTACCCACAGCAACGTGGAGAAAATGGGGAGAGGGGTAGATAATTATTTTTTATAGAAAGGTGAGACGATAACCCTAAGGATGACCTAACCTCTTTTATTTATACTTGGCTTTTATTGACCTCCTACAGACACTTACCGTGTACAAAGCAGTTGTAAGGGAGATACCAAATGAATTTGCATTAGGGCCCTCCAATTATGATCGGCTCTTCTATTTTCATGGGTATTGTGTACATACATGTGATGATCCATAAGTAGTGTCTATACAAGCTCAGAGCCACCTGCTATAGACTACAGGTTATCTACCCGCAAGGACCGTTGGATTCTTTAAAATCTCAGCACCAGCACCCTGATATCTGGCTTCTGTATCAGTCAGCGTCTCTCCATCAGCAATCAGCGCTTCCAGGAGTCCCAGTAACCTTCCTGTGGTAGTGACCAGAACAGGTTACTTGTAGGGTGGAGATACGTTCAGTATCGCAGCCATCCACGAGAACAGGAGACTACACAATTCCTATATGTCTCTGAGTGAACTGTTTTATTTTTGAAATGACAGCAGTATTTATAGGGGATAGATACAGAGGGGGTGTACACAGCACAACAATGAGAGGGGGTGGTAGACAAACACAAGAGATAAACGCTACATAGGGTCCAACAGTAGCTTCCTGAGATCAATAGGATTAAGCTCCATTACACATCCTGTCGTCTCTAGCACATATCAGATGTGAATAACTTAGTCTGCTAACAATGGAACAGAGTGGATTATAAATACAATGGAGGTGTTTATGTACATAATCCAATTGCTGGAGCCAAGCTGTCTGTCATTTGATGAGCTCAATGGGCCAACACCCAGGCTGAGAAAGAGGGGTCCATGACAATACACTTTAAAAAACAAGAAGTGATCAAAGGAATGCTGTGCGAACCCATATCTATAATTGTACATTATATAGGTAATTCCATTTACACTCAATGCTTCTTGGATTCAAAAGAACCTAGTCATTTTATTACAAGGGCTTTACCTACATCTCTGGTCTACTTGTTGTTTATTCTCCTTCTTGCAACCATTCTGCTATCATATTATAATTGAACATCTTTTTGAGTTACAGGGCTCGGGAGCTTTTTAGGACAGTCAAATTTTCTAAAATTTGCTATGCACACACACAAACACACACAGATATATATATTTATATTTGGGGAGGGGAGAGAAAAATGCACCAACATCTGGTGCAGATCACTAGTAAATATAAAAAGAGAGAATAATAGGTCTGATTTGACCCTCACCTTTTTAGACCTCAAGGTACTTTGGTGCTATAATTCAGGACCAGGGTGTATCCTAATACTGAAAAGTAGTGACAAAATGCATTTATTTATCACCCACTAGATATTACTACAGTGGATATAAAAACTCTACACACCCCTGTTAAAATGTCAGGTTTCTGTGCTGTAAAAAAATGAGACAGAGATTAATCATTTCAGAACTTTTTCCACCTTTAATGTGACCTATAAACTGTACAACTCAATTGAAAAACAAACTGAAATCTTTTAGGTGGAGGGAAGAAAAAAAAAAAAAAATAATGTGGTTGCAAAAGTCTGCGCACCCTCTGGGGATGTAGCTGTGTTCAGAATTAAGCAATCACATTCCAAACTGTGTTAAATAGGAGTCAGCATACACCTGCCATCATTTAAAGTACAACTGATTAACCCCAAATAAAGTTCAGCTGCTCTAGTTGGTCTTTCCTGAATTTTTTTTGCAAAAGCTATGGTCCACAGAGAGCTTCCAAAGCATCTCATTGTTAAAAGGTATCAGTCAGGAGAAGGGTACAAAAGAATTTTCAAGGCATTAGATATACCATGGAACACAGTGAAGACAGTCATCATCAAGTGGAGAAAATATAGCACAACAGTGACATTACCAAGAACGGAGCTCCCTCCAAAATTGATGAAAAGACAAGAAGAAAACTGGTCTGGGAGGCTACCAAGAGGCCTACAGCAACATTAAAGGAGCTTCAGGAATATCTGGCAAGTACTGGCTGTGTGGTACATGTGACAACAATCTCCCATATTCTTCATATGTCTGGGCTATGGGGTAGAGTAGCAAGACGAAAGCCTTTTCTTACGAAGAAAAACATCCAAGCCAGGCTACATTTTGCAAAAACACATCTGAAGTCTCCTAAAAGCATGTGGGAAAAGGTGTTATAGTCTGATAAAACCAAGGTTGAACTTTTTGGCCATAATTCCAAAAGATATGTTTGCCGCAAAAACAACACTGCACATCACCAAAAGAACACCATACCAACAGTGAAGTATGGTGGTGGCAGCATCATGCTTTGGGGCTGTTTTTCTTCAGCTGGAACTGGGGCCTTAGTTAAGATAGAGGGAATTATGAACAGTTCCAACTACCAGTCAATATTGGCACAAACCCTTCAGGCTTCTGCTAGAAAGCTGAACATGAAGAGGAACTTCATCTTTTAGCATGACAACGACCTAAAGCCTACATCCAAATCAACAAAGGAATGGCTTCACCAGAAGATTACATTTACATTTTTGGGATGGCCCAGCCAGAGCCCAGACCTGAATCCGATTGAAAATCTGTGGGGTGATCTGAAGAGGGCTGTGCACAGGAGATGCCCTCTCAATCTGACAGATT
The DNA here is from genome assembly GCA_027410445.1 of Discoglossus pictus. Classification (NCBI taxonomy): domain Eukaryota; kingdom Metazoa; phylum Chordata; class Amphibia; order Anura; family Alytidae; genus Discoglossus; species Discoglossus pictus. Next base: position 174,645,427 of record CM050165.1, on the reverse strand, counting down.
TGGAGTGTTTTTGCAAAGAAGAGTGTGAAAATCTTGCTAAGTCAAAATGTGCCATGCTGATAGACTCATACCCAAAAAGACTGAGTGCTGTAATAAAATCAAAAGGTGCTTTAACAAAGTATTAGTTTAAGGGTGTGCATACTTATGCAACCATATTATTTTATTTTTATATTTTTTCTTCCCTCTACCTAAAAGATTTCAGTTTGTTTTTCAATTGAGTTGTACAGTTTATAGGTCACTTTAAAGGTGGAAAAAGTTCTGAAATTATTTATCTTTGTCTCATTTTTTTACAGCACAGAAACCTGACATTTTAACAGGGGTGTGTAGACTTTTTATATCCACTGTACATATCTCCATTATATGTATATTATAGCTGTTCTTATTTGCATATACAATAAATCTATTTATCTATTACAGACCTTTTGCTCTCTCATACATTAACATGAATATCGTTGTTATTCACAGATTAATATATCTGTAGAGAGTAGCCTAGAGTATTACTATATATTGACCTACTGGTCCGTAAGCCTTAAGCCCAAATCCCTACTACCCAGTATACATTTTAATCTTCCCCTACCTTAGGACTTTACAAAAGAACTTGTATCCAGTCACACGATGTAGACATTCAAACTCCAGGCACCTAATCCCAGATCAAGGGATCTATTGAGAACGAATATAGCACCTTTTGTTATTAACTTATTTATTAGACATTCAAATGGAATCACTAATGTACTATTCACTGTTTGTACTGCTGCACTCTATAGCCCACATATGTGAAACGAGATATTATTTGAATATATATTTGAATATTTAAATATATATATATATAATAGTACATTTGTGTTCACAAAACTCGGGATGGATTATACACAAGCTCCGAAGCCTACACAAGTACAACTGTTTCAAGGTTACTGCCTCTCATCAGCGTGGGGCTGGATCCTAGCTTGTGTAGTAGATTTTATGAGGAGGTAGTAAAACAACAATTATTTAATTTATGTTGGGCAAAAGAGGTATAGAAGCCCTCCACCGTACAGTAGTACAGTGAATAAATAGTACATTTGTGTTCACATTTGAATGTCTAAAACAAGTTAAAGAAATAGTTTCCTGCTCAGAAATACAGTTATTACATTCTATATATATATATATATATATATATATATATATATATATATATACAGGGTTGAGACACATTATTATGACCACCGGCTCGTGTCGTGGGCTGGCTAGGTCAGTATATAAGGGAACATGTAGGCTTTCCGCAAACAAATGAACCATTGCTGTCATTTGTAAAACATGAGATTAACCTGACTTTGAAAAGGGGATGGTCTTTGGCTTTCGGCCAAGGGTGGCAGTATTTCTGAAACAGTGCAGTTTGTAAACTGTTCACATGCTGCTGTGGTTAAAGTGTACAGTGACTGGACAAACGGCACTATTGCAAATAGCTGTGTGGAAACTGCAGAACACCATGACTGTGGACCACCATTGATGTCAGAGGTGAACATCAGCTGTGAAGGTGTGTGAGGGCCAATAGACATGAACCAAGGGGATGCTAGACATGTGTCTAAAATGACAGTACAGCGAACACTGTTGTGTATGGGGCTCTGAAGCAAACAGCTGGTAACTGCACCCATGCTAACGAGACAATACCGAAGTTGGACCTCTTCTGATTGGCAAAGGGTTGCCTTCTATGATGAGTCAAATTTTCTGCTCCATCGACTGGAAGGATGTTGGCGTCTCAGGCGCAAAACCTCAGAGAACAAATACTCTGCAACATGGTCAAATACTCTGCAACTCTGCGTTATGGTCTGGGGAATGTTTTCTTGGCATTATCTGGGTCCACTCATACCTCTGGAAGGTACTCTGACCCGATTGGGTTATCGATCCAACCTTGCAGATCAGGTCTTCCATGGAGAGGATGGGATCTTCCAGCAGGGCAATGCAACCAGGAGTGGTTGGAGGAGCACAACAAAGACTTCCTAGTACTTCCCTGGCCTCCAAATTGCCCGGACTTGAACCCCATCGAGCACCTATGGGACCACCTAGATCTCCATGTTTGCCATATAGATTCTCTACCACACAGTTTTCAGCAAGAGTTTTAATACACTGCAGTCTGCATGGCTCCAGATACCCTTGCCAACCCTCCAGCATTTTATTGACTCACTACCACACAGCCTAGCTGCTGTCCATGCTGCAGACAATAGTAATTTAGGATGTTAGCTGGGGGTCATAAAATTGTGACTCGACTGTGTATATATATATATATATATATATATATATATATATATATATATATATATACATATATATATATATATATATATATATATATATATATATATTTATATTTATATATATAACACATCCACATACAGTGGCAGAGCTAGTGCAAGGAGCGCCCAAGTGCAAAAAGAAATTTGGGGAGTTGTTACGATCTACTTTCTTCAGTCGGGCTTGATAAGGCTGTTATGGCCAAACTGAAATTCCCTTGTATTAATAATGCATTTAAAAATATGTACACAGGATCACATATAAAGTGGTGGATCTTGCAGTTCTGATAGGAGTCATTATGCAGCCAGCGTAATGGCCAGCCTTAAAATATTAATCATCCTGAGCGGATCCAAAAGATTGGTGGTCAGGGAATCATGACAGGCATAAATTGAATTAATTCGTTCCAGACCCCAGATTTTTCAAATGTTTGCATATTCATTGCATCGGCTGCAGCTCGACCCTGTGTACATACACATGTATATATGAATAGAGACATGTGAAGAATACCATTTATGTATCTATATATTTCAGCCTGGCCCATTTCCTTTATCTTACCTCCTGCCTTTTTGATGCTCTTATAGCTGAGATGTTGCATGGGTTCAGGAGAGACAGATATACATGAGCGTGCGAGTGGTATACACTGGGGGGATACTATTGAGAGAGCTCAAGGGAGTTCCAGGGGGACCCAAGGGGCTGTGGTGGGATGGGCCAGGGGGAGCCAGGGTGGAGGGGCTCTCAGAGTAGGGCCCATAGTGTCTTGCACCACCTGCACCAGCGGAAGCTCAGCCCATGGATTTGAGATGTTGGAAAGCAGGTTCTTACTTAATTTACTTATTTCCTTTATTAAAAAATATCTTACACTTAATTTCACAAGACAAATAATCACTGATAACACATAACTTAAACACACATAGATTAATACCATACTTAGATATACATAGAGCTAGGCCACAGAATCCATACACCACATCGCCTACAGAAAATTAAAATACATACAATTTGTTTTTACCTCAAATACATATTCAAATAGATATTTTTTACATGTATCTTTATATTATTTTGGGAATTTTGATAGATGTAGAGAGAAGTGAGGAAGGGAGTAGAGGGCAGATGAGGGGAGGAGAAGGGAGAGGGAGCAATGGGGAGAAGCGGGAGAGAGGGCAAAGAAGAGAGGGAATGGGAGGGAGGGAGAAAGTGGATGGAGGAAGAGGGAGAGAGAGTGGAGAGGAGGGAGAGGGTGTGAGAGATGGAAAGTTACATGGCCAGGCTGCTGAAAATGGTGCAGCACCAGAGCACACTCACACAATTGAGCATAGACATTACGCTACATGCACTGGTCACCAGCACTGCCTCATCCACAACAAGGTCTCCCCTGCTAATCCACAGCCTGGCCTCTCCTCACCTCCCTCCATGCCCCTAGGTCACTGCCTTATGCCTTGACTAGGTATGGGGATTGAGGAAGAGGAGGGGTAGTAGTTCTGGGAGGTGGAGGTCAGGAGATGAGGTATAGAGAGGGCAGCATGAGGCCCAGGGGTTTGGTACACTTAGTTCAGGGTCAGAGGGGGAGATGCCTGATGCCAGGGGGTAATGGGGGAGAGGAACAAGCCTCAGGGTCAGTGCAGGGAGTGCAGGATCCCCCTTCATAGTTGGGATAACAAGAGGCTGTGGACATGCACAGGACCCTTAACTACAGACATGAGGAGATGGTGGTCCTCCTCAGTGCCACCCATGCCCGTGACCCAATCCTACTAGGGGAGACAGAAGTTTGACCTGGGCCCAGGGCCAGGCTTAGAGTGAAGTAGCAGCTGAGGCAGTCTAGGTTTTGCAAACAGGGATATGAGGTCCATCAGGCATCGCTATAATGACAGTAAGGCCAAGATGCAGTGGAAGATGCAAGAGCTTGGTGCATACATAGAATCCAGTTACCGTGCCAGGTAAATATCATATACATCAACATCCCCCCAGATGTATACATGTATACCCCACACATATAGATTACACACATCCACGTAAATGATGTCCACTAGTGAAAGTAACTGGTGAGTGTGATGACCCAAGGGGCCAGCTGCACCCCAAAACCTTCCCGCTACAGCATCAGGAATTCCCCTAGATTTTCAGGGTTTTGTTGATCTCAGCACATCAGCTTGATTCTCCAGGTCAGGATCCAGTGCAGGAAATTAGGAACAGAGGATGCCACAGGAACAATTCAGGCAGCATTCAGGCAGATTTAGGTCCCTCTAATGACCAGGTAGAGATGTATCAGAATACCCTAAATTGATTTAGCTCAGGAATCCCTTACCCAAGAATGACAGATTTATTGGTGAAATTACAGGAGTATCTTTACAGAAAAAAACCCAGTGTGGAGCAGCCTAAAACACAATAATCAGGGAAGTGACTAAGTCTGAACTTCCCTCTTAGCTACATATGACCAAATCAATGGACTAACTGTACTAATTGAATTAACAATGACCAGTCAGGAGGGACCTGCCCACTGAGGTAGAGTAGGCCTTCTAGAGGGTTTCACACACCCTGGAGTTGTAACCTGAGTAATATGTCACTTAGATACCCAAATTTCAGAGGTCCTGGGTGCCCCCCCCCTTGCTGTGGGTAAGCTTTTTATGTGTTTGTTGTGTGTATTTATTCTGTTTTTAATGTTTTCATGTGCGCTGGTTTTGTGCGCTAAGGTCGCATTTTTGCGAGGTTGCAATGTTTTATTGTAATTTTTTTTTTGTCAGTCCTGCGGCTCGTATTTGCGGATGCTAAGTCCGTAAATTTTGCAGTCGAGGTGGGAGCCTCCACCTCCACAAATGCGGCCCCTCGCTTCCCGAGAGTGTGCATTTGCGAGCCTGAAGTCCGCACATGCTGGCAAGGAGCGACAAAGGCGCTCCTTGCCAGCAACTGTGGCCCTCGTTTCGGAGGGCCGCAGTGGCTGCGGGCTCGCCATGAGAGCCCACAGCATTAGCAACAATCTGCATGCTCACACAGTACATACAGTGTGTATAAAAAGTCTACACACCCCTGTTAAAATGTCAGGTTTCTGTGCTGTAAAAAAATTAGACAAAGATAAATCATTTCAGAACTTTTTCCACCTTTAATGTGACCTATAAACTGTACAACTCAATTGAAAAATAAAATGAAATCTTTTAGGTGGAGGGAAGAAAATTAATGTGGTTGCATAAGTCTGCACACCCTCTTATAACTGGGGATGTAGCTGTGTTCAGAATTAAGCAATCACATTCCAACTCGTGTTAATAGCAAAAGCCATGGTCCACAGAGAGCTTCCAAAGCATCAGAGGGATCTCATTGTTAAAAGGTATCAGTCAGGAGAAGGGTACAAAAGAATTTCCAAGGCATTAGATATACCATGGAACACAGTGAAGACAGTCATCATCAAGTGGAGAAAATATGGCATTATCAAGAACTGGAGCTCCCTCCAAAATTTATGAAAAGACGAGAAGAAAACTGGTCTGGGAGGCTACCAAGAGGCCTACAGCAACATAAAAGGAGCTGCAGGAATATCTGGCAAGTACTGGCTGTGTGGTACATGTGACAACAAACTCCTGTATTCTTCATATGTATGGGCTATGGGGTAGAGTGGCCAGACGAAAGCCTTTTCTTACAAAGAAAAACATCCAAGCCAGGCTACATTTTGCAAAAACACATCTGAAGTCTCCCAAAAGCATGTGGGAAAAGGTGTTTTGGTCTGATGAAACCAAGGTTGAACTTGAGTGAAAGATATGTTTGGCGCAAAAACAACACTGCACATCACCAAAAGTACACCATACCCACAGTGAAGCATGGTGGTGGCAGCATCATGCTTTGGGGCTGTTTTTCTTCAGCTGGAACTGGGGCCTTAGTTAAGATAGAGGGAATTATGAACAGTTCCAAATACCAGTCAATATTGGCACAAAACCTTCAGGCTTCTGCTAGAAAGCTGAACATGAAGAGAAACTTCATCTTTCAGCAATGCAACGACCCAAAGCATACATCCAAATCAAAAAGGGAATGGCTTCACCAGAAGAAGATTAAAGTTTTGGAATGGCCCAGCCAGAGCCCAGACCTGAATCCGATTGAAAATCTGTGGGGTGGTCTGAAGAGGGCTGTGCACAGGGGAGATGCCCTCGCAATCTGAAAGATTTGGAGTGTTTTTGCAAAGAAGAGTGGGCAAATCTTGCCAAGTCAAAATGTGCCATGCTGATAGACTCATACCCAAAAAAACTGAGTGCTGTAATAAAATCAAAAGGTGCTTCAACAAAGTATTAGTTTAAGGGTGTTCATACTTATGCAACCATATTATTTTATTTTTATTTATTTTTTTCCCTCTACCTAAAAGATTTCAGTTTGTTTTTCAATTGAGTTGTACAGTTTATAGGTCACATTAAAGGTGGAAAAAGTTCTGAAATTATTTATCTTTGTCTAATTTTTTTACAGCACATTATGGAGAGCATCTACAAACTTTCATATAGACCCTCTTTCCTACCTCCTACCCTCTTTTTTTTTATATATATATTATTGTTTTGTTTTTATGTAACATCAAGCCTGTATGGTTAATCAAAATCAATAAGAAAAGAAGAAAGGGAAAATAAAGAAAAGTTTCAAGATACATGGAGAAGTTTACTATACCATTATACTGTAATAAACGTGTAATGTAATGTAATTATATTTTATGAGTTTCCTTGTATTTCAATGTATTTCAATAAAATGATCTACATAAAAAAAAAATGTTAGAATTTCAGAATTCCCAGGAAACTCACCCATACAAAATATGTAAGCCCAACATCTACTGAATAAATAGAAAGCATATATAAGGGTCTACAAGGGCAATCATGAAGTACAAGGACAAAATAATTATACCTGATTGACCTGAGGCGTCTGATTCAATTAGAACCATTATATATAGGACCATAATAGTCCTAGTGCATCAGTTCCTATTAGCCTCATGCATGGAAGCACCTCACACTCACTGTATTTTCTGATTTAATCTGATGCACCAGGAGCAGATACATCTGCAGTAATCACCCACTCTTCTAGTAGGCTACATAACACTTTCAACCTCTTCATTGATAAACTCAGCAGGGGACTGTGGGTGTCCAAAAGGTTTGCATGGCAAAGATCCTGGAGTTGGGGACCAGTTCCTTCTCCAGTTGACTGTGATTTGTTTGACCTCTCTGATATGACCTGCCCATCTACAGTGGCCCTACATGGTATAGCTCACAGCTTCATTGAAGTACACAAGCCCCTTCACCACCACCACTTAGCAATGCTGAAGGGGACCAGGGGAACATACACCACACTAATCTACTCTAACCCATCAGGAAGGGCCACAAACACACATGGAGGCTGTGCAGAGGCACGTGAAGCAACAACTCACCCCCATCAGGGATAATCTCTGCTATGCCCATTCTGGAAAATCCTACGCCATTGCTGTTGGCCATGTGCCAAGATGTATACCCATTCCCATTTGATGATCTCCCATTAAGTTTTGTTATGAATCAGTTTACATTATCACCTGTCATATTGTTATCAGGCCTTCAGGGGAATGTTGATAATCCACAGTATCACAAATTACACTTTGCATGTGTATTTACCCTTTATTATTATTATACATGATATATATTATTATATGATATCTAATGCTATTATTACTATTATTATTGTTATGCTATGTGTTAATCTATTGCATAGGAACTATGGCTCATTAGTTTACACAAAGTTTTTTTCCCTACACAGAGCACAATCAGAAATGAACAAGTGCATTAATATCATGGATGTGGTGTGGGTGGATCCTGGGAGAGCAAGAGGCTTATGGGAAAAAGGGGATACCTAAAGGGAGTAATGTCATTGTCTAGAATAAGCATGATGCATAGCACCTACCAGGGTCACGTGGTCACTACACCACTGCAACCGAAATCTGATGACAAAAGGATCATCAGAAATCGCTCCATTTAATTGAAGAAACCATTAATGTGCATAGCACTTACAACTTATCTAGATCTGCTCAATGAAACAGATGATTAGACCTCTGGACTGTGTAATCAAATCCAGTTTCACACATACAGTTTGTTGACAAAACAAAAATCTGAAAAAAAGTGGTAAAAAGAAAAAGGTGGAGGAGGATAAAAAAAAGAATCAACATGCTTGTATAGTACAGTGCTAAATACTGTAACTGTAACAATATACCAACTCACCTGATTCCCATATGCAAGCATTACTAACTATTAGCTAGTTCTTAGGAGAACTCACTGGTGATGACCATTAATAATGATGTGTCATCTCACAATTAATGCTTAGCTGTGACCAGGATCAGTGATCAAGGTGGACTATCACCTTTGCAATATGATATTGTTTCATTAACATTAATATCACATCCATCAGCTATACAGCTGTTAGCACATTTTAAAAGATAACCATGATGTCAGCAAAAGGGGAAATACCCATTAATATGGAGAGGACACAAAGGTCAGCAGCCAGATTCAATGTTACTAACATCAGACACAAGGATCTGTTCTCAGACTGATATTGAGGTCAGGATCACTAGTGCATATATCAATGCTGGCTGTCATTAACATGCCATTGTTAGACTTAACAAGTCCACGGCCATAGCGGTATTAGTCTACATCAAAGCTAACAACAATCATGTCTTAGATATTTGGATATATGATAGCTTTAGAATTGTGGGAGCTACATGTTAAGAGGGCTATCATTGAAGGAACGTCTACCTGAGAAGCACTGTGAAAACCTTAGATCTCATACATTTCCTTCACAATACTTGCAAATGCAGAAGATGCCTTCAAGGACCTGAATTGTACTTAAAACTAAACAAAAAAGAAAACAAATGAAGGCTTTTAAAATGATAGGGACTGCTGCATATCTTCTAAACAGCATTCCTCAATTGGTGAAATGTTAAATAGAACCCTACGTGTCCACAGAGTAGAGGGGCATGGACCATGTGATGGGAGGTAGCCATCTGCATACAAAACATCACCATCACATAGGCCAAGATCCAAGACTCTGTAGCCAGGCTAGATTAGGTTCACATTTGGAGCATTAGATTGTCACTGATGAGTGCTATTGAGAAGGCACAAACCTCTGTGCCTCCTCCACCTAGACACAGGCCCCCAATCCTCTGTGGCCGACCGCGAACTCCCTGGTGGTGGTGGGGTGTGGCAGCGGCACCTGCAGTGGCGATGCTGGAGGTATGGTGGGAGGAGAGGAGGGACAGTGTTGCTGGTCTCCCGGGGATGCCTTCGGGGTGAATATAGCATCTGCTGTCACCTCCTGGAATGCGCTCTGATCCACCTGAATCCTGAGCAGCCCGGCCAGGTAGGATTCTGTCATTAGGTGGTGCCTCCTCTCCTCCCTATTGTGCCTGGCCAGGCTGCGCATTACCTCTGCATGATTGGCAGAGATGCTGGCCTGGGGGATAGTGAGGTCAAATCCCGGCGGTGTGGCCGGTGGTCCTGCTGGTGACCCCACTAGCCAGATGATATCCTCCTGGCCATCGGGTCCTCTTCTTTCCTCATCCCCCTGCTCAGGTTCCCGCTGGGCGGGGGCTTGCTCCATACTTCCTGCTCCGATAGAGCCAATGCCCCCTCCTCTATTCTTTGGTTCTTGGTCTTACTTGTTCTTGGCTCCTAACGCTATCTTGATTCTGGCTGCGATCTGTAACTGCATAGGCTGCAGTGGGCACACCAATACATGGACTCTCTATTGTTTGATTACTGTGGTTGTGCCCAGGAATGACACTGATTTGTCAGCTTCATGGATTTAATGATGCATCCATCTATCCCTTGTTAATTCCATGGAGCTCACATGTCAGTGTTCTTGTTGGTTATCATGTACATGTATGGTTTGTGTGAAGTAGATGTGGCGGCATGTTGGTGCATGTCATATTCACCTGATATGGAGGCTGGGTCCTGCTGGGAAACCAGGCCTGCAGCTCCAGCGGCAGAAACTTGGTTCAGAAGGTTCTTCTTGGCAGCCCTCTCCCACTCACTATATCGCACAGTCACATTCTTTTCCTCCTTGACCATCATCCTCCTCTCCTCTCCTTGGCCCTGATGTCATCAAAACTGTGCTTGACGGACCTCACATCCCTTTGCACTGTGCCTACTGCTGTAACCTCAGCCACTACCTCATTCCATGCCTGGGCAGTAGACCTAGACCTGACTTCCCTCAATCCCCACCACCACCACCACCACAAGGATCACGGGGTGGCCATTGATGGCCCCTTCCCCCTCTGTCCCTTGTCTAAGTGTGCCTGGTGCTAGGGCCACCCTGCTACAACCCACCTCCTCTCTCCCCTTAATTTATAGTAACACAATTGTAAATGAAGCATGGTTTAAAGCAATAACAACATTTGCACGCCTGTAATGTTTACATCCATGAAATGTTAAATATTAAATTGTTTACAATGTTCCCTCGCCTGTAATGGCAAACATTCACTAGTGGCTGTGAGTAAATTGCCAGATAAGTGGTACGTGTTTCCCTCACACTTTAGGTCTGCCACACAAGCAATATTCACTTATTTATTCCTCCCTCTCATTTACATAGTTACATTGTAATTAAGGTTAAAAAAATACTTTCAGTCCATAAAGTTCAACCTTTAAGATCTCCTCTGATCTGCAATATGTGGATTAAATATTAATTAATTTGTTGTTAATTAATTATCAATCAATTATTTTTATTTTTTTAAATTATTAATTAATCCAGAGGAAGGCAAACAGAAAAAAACCCAAGTGAGTATTAGCCAATCATCTCAAAGGAAAAAAAAAAAAATGAATTCCTTCCTGACGCCAGATACTGGCGATCGAATTTCTCCCTGGATCAATACTGTCTCTAATTATCCATGATAACCCTGAATTCCCTTTTAATTAGAAATAAATCCAGTCCCCTTTTAAAGTTATCTATCGAATCCGCTGTCACCACCTCCTCTGGTAGAGAATTACACAGATTAACCACCCTTACTGTGAAGAACCCTTTTCTTTCTTTAAGGCAAAATCTTTTTACTTCTAACCTCAAGGGATGTCCTCTTGTCTGTTGAAAACCTCTTGGCACAAAAAGCTCCCTTGAAAAATCTTTATACTGACCTTGGATGTATTTATCTAAGGTAATCATATTTTCTCTTAGACGCCTTTTTTCTGGAGAAAATAAGTTTAGTTTGGTTGGTTAGTCTTTCTTCATACCTTAGCCCCTCCATTCCCCTTATTAGTTTTGTTGCCCTCCTTTGTACCTTTTCCAGCTCTAAAATTTCCTTTTTATGTAGTGGTGCTCAAAATTGTACTCCATATTCCATTTACTTTTAAACCATTTCTCATTTCATTAATTATCATCCCTCTGGCAAACGTTCGCCATTGCAGGCAAAATATAACTATAAAACTACTAAAATCAGACCTAAAATCTACACTAGTCAGACACCAGCACACACTGCAACAGTTGACCTACCCATATTATGAGGCGGAGCTAAATGGTACTTTGACTCCAATAAATCATTATCACTCCTTCACCCTAGCTAATCCCCTACCAAGTCACACAACACATATCATATCACATATATAGTTGTGAGCGTACGAGTCGTTGCTCACGCTTGCGGGCTCGCGAAGCGAGCCGCGGCCCTCGCATAGCGAGTGGCGATGCTGGAGGTATGGTGGGAGGAGAGGAGGGACCGTGTTGCTGGTCTCCCGGGGATGCCTTCGGGGTGAATATAGCATCTGCTGTCACCTCCTGGAATGCGCTCTGATCCACCTGAATCCTGAGCAGCCCGGCCAGGTAGGATTCTGTCATTAGGTGGTGCCTCCTCTCCTCCCTATTGCGCCTGGCCAGGCTGCGCATTACCTCTGCATGATTGTCAGAGATGCTGGCCTGGGGGATAGTGAGGTCAAATCCCGGCGGTGTGGCCGGTGGTCCTGCTGGTGACCCCACTAGCCAGATGATATCCTCCTGGCCATCGGGTCCTCTTCTTTCCTCATCCCCCTGCTCAGGTTCCCGCTGGGCGGGGGCTTGCTCCATACTTCCTGCTCCGATAGAGCCAATGCCCCCTCCTCTATTCTTTGGTTCTTGGTCTTACTTGTTCTTGGCTCCTAACGCTATCTTGATTCTGGCTGCGATCTGTAACTGCATAGGCTGCAGTGGGCACACCAATACATGGACTCTCTATTGTTTGATTACTGTGGTTGTGCCCAGGAATGACACTGATTTGTCAGCTTCATGGATTTAATGATGCATCCATCTATCCCTTGTTAATTCCATGGAGCTCACATGTCAGTGTTCTTGTTGGTTATCATGTACATGTATGGTTTGTGTGAAGTAGATGTGGCGGCATGTTGGTGCATGTCATATTCACCTGATATGGAGGCTGGGTCCTGCTGGGAAACCAGGCCTGCAGCTCCAGCGGCAGAAACTTGGTTCAGAAGGTTCTTCTTGGCAGCCCTCTCCCACTCACTATATCGCACAGTCACATTCTTTTCCTCCTTGACCATCGTCCTCCTCTCCTTGGCCCTGATGTCATCAAAACTGTGCTTGACGGACCTCACATCCCTTTGCACTGTGCCTACTGCTGTAACCTCAGCCACTACCTCATTCCATGCCTGGGCAGTAGACCTAGACCTGACTTCCCTCAATCCCCACCACCACCACCACCACAAGGATCACGGGGTGGCCATTGATGGCCCCTTCCCCCTCTGTCCCTTGTCTAAGTGTGCCTGGTGCTAGGGCCACCCTGCTACAACCCACCTCCTCTCTCCCCTCCTTATTGTATATTAAAAAGGGGGGATGTATTTTAGATAGATAGGGGGGTATGTGTGTATTTTAGATTTAATTATTTATGTTAATTATTGGCTTATGGGGGTCTGTATTGATCCCCATGAGTGACAGGGCTAATTAATGGCTTATGGAGGTCTGTATTGACCTCCATGAGGGATAGGGTTAATTAAGGCATATGGGGGTCTGTATTGATCCCCATGAGTGACAGGGTTAATCAAGGGATTATGGGGGTCTTCATTGACCCCCATGAGTGAGAGGGTTAATTAAGGGGTTATGGGGTCTGTATTGACCCCCATGAGTGACAGGGTTAATTAAGGGATTATGGGGGTCTGTATTGACCCCCATGAGTGACAGGGTTAATTAATGGATTATGGGGGTTTGTAGTGACACCCATGAGTGACAGCAATAATTAAGAGCTTATGGGGGTCTGTATTGACCCCCATGACTGACAGGGTTAATGAAGGGCTTATGGGGGTCTTCATTGACCCCCATGAGTGAGAGGGTTTATTAATGGCTTATGGGGGTCTGTATTGACCTACATGAGTGACAGGGTTAATTAAGGCTTATGGGGGTCTTTATTGACCCCCATGAGTTACAGGGTTAATTAAGGACTTATGGGGGTCTTAATTGACCCCCATGAGTGAGAGGGTTAATTAATGGCTTATGGGGGTCTGTATTGACCCCCATGAGTGACAGGGTTAATTAAGGTCTGATGGGGGTCTGTATTGCCCCCCATCAGTGACAGGGTTAATTCATGGATTTATAGGGGTCTGAATTGACCCCCATGAGGGATAGGGTTAATTAAGGCATATGGGGGTCTGTATTGATCCCCATGAGTGACAGGGTTAATCAAGGGAGGAGGAGGGGAAGAGAGACAGGGTAAGGACAGGAGGAGGTGAAGAGAGACACAGGGGAAAGCACTCGCAACTGCAGCACTCGTATCGCGAGGGCCGCAGTTGCAGTGGGCTCGCCATGCGAATGAGCCCGCAAGCGTTAGCAACAGCCCGTATTGCTCACAGCTGTATATGTGATACATTTTCTTTAATGCATAGCAAACATGTGCTGTGGTCAAAAGATATGTGATAACATAAGACAAAGGCTACATTAAAATGTTTTTATACTTAAAAATTGACACATTGTGGGATTATTTGCATATCCATGCACACATTGTTACATTGGATCAGAAACATTGTATATATAAGTTTTCTGTCCTGTTTTTTGTATGCTGTTTTACTCATAAACCTTTGGTGCACCCCTTTGTATTATTTTGGAACTGTTTGAGTTTGTTTTATTTGTTAAATGTTGAGTTTATGAAACTGACTGTTTGCAGAGAGGTAGATTGTCTTTTTGAAACCTACTAGAACTTATTCTTTGAAAATGTGTTTCATATTAATGTATATGTTTGGAATGTTTCAAAATTAAACAGTGTCCTTGTAACACTTTCATTTTAACAAATTTCAGTGTTATTAAATAAACAATCACAATCTGAAAATTGAACTGTGTCAATGTATATATCAAGTAATACTCAATGCTACAAAAGTGAATCTTGTAGTTTTTTTGTTGAAAATATATCCTAGTTAGTTTTTCATTTTTTTAAATTGATTGGTGGCAACTTCTGCCTAATGAATTTGTATATTCTATTTTTGTTTTACATAGATTTCACTGCAGCTAAGAATAAAAATGGCCATCTGGTTTGGGCAGTTTGGGTTAATTTAGCCTGAGGATAGCCTTATGGTGAGCCATAAATGTGTTTGACCCTACCACATGCACTGGAAGGCTATGGCTTTTGTTTTATAAACTTTTTTACTACTTTTCCCCAGAAGTGCCAAATAAAGATCACTTATTTTTATATATCTAGGTTTAATGTTTTCATTAATTAAAAAAATATTAATATTAATAAATATTAATTATTAATGTGTACATTTGCTCACCTGTAATGGCAAGTGAATATTAATTTATAGTAACACAATTGTAAATGAAGCATGGTTTAAAGCAATAACAACATTTGCACGCCTGTAATGTTTACATCCATGAAATGTTAAATATTAAATTGTTTACAATGTTCCCTCGCCTGTAATGGCAAACATTCACTAGTGGCTGTGAGTAAATTGCCAGATAAGTGGTACGTGTTTCCCTCACACTTTAGGTCTGCCACACAAGCAATATTCACTTATTTATTCCTCCCTCTCATTTACATAGTTACATTGTAATTAAGGTTAAAAAAATACTTTCAGTCCATAAAGTTCAACCTTTAAGATCTCCTCTGATCTGCAATATGTGGATTAAATATTAATTAATTTGTTGTTAATTAATTATCAATCAATTATTTTTATTTTTTTAAATTATTAATTAATCCAGAGGAAGGCAAACAGAAAAAAAACCCAAGTGAGTATTAGCCAATCATCTCAAAGGAAAAAAAAAAAAATGAATTCCTTCCTGACGCCAGATACTGGCGATCGAATTTCTCCCTGGATCAATACTGTCTCTAATTATCCATGATAACCCTGAATTCCCTTTTAATTAGAAATAAATCCAGTCCCCTTTTAAAGTTATCTATCGAATCCGCTGTCACCACCTCCTCTGGTAGAGAATTACACAGATTAACCACCCTTACTGTGAAGAACCCTTTTCTTTCTTTAAGGCAAAATCTTTTTACTTCTAACCTCAAGGGATGTCCTCTTGTCTGTTGAAAACCTCTTGGCACAAAAAGCTCCCTTGAAAAATCTTTATACTGACCTTGGATGTATTTATATAAGGTAATCATATTTTCTCTTAGACGCCTTTTTTCTGGAGAAAATAAGTTTAGTTTGGTTGGTTAGTCTTTCATAGTTACATAGTTACATAGTAATTAAGGTTGAAAAAAGACTTTCAGTCCATCAAGTTCAACCTGTTAAGATCTCCTCTGATCTGCAATATGCGGATTAGTTATTAATTAAATTATTGATTAAATAATTATTAATAGTATAGTATTGGAGAATGAATAAAGAGTTAGTCCATCAAGTTCAACCTTTTTAGATCTCTATTGATCTTTTTAATTTGGACTATTTATTATTATTGTTAATTGTTAATTATTGTTAATTGATCCAGAGGAAGGCAAACATAAAAAAAACCCCATTGAAACTTTGCCAATTGTCTCATAAGGGGGAAAAAAAGCAAAATTCCTTCCTGACCCCAGAAACTGGCGATCAAATTTCTCCCTGGATCAATATTCCTTCGCTAGTTATCTAGGATAGCCTTGAATGCCCTCTTTATTCAGAAATATATCTAACCCCTTTTTGAAGTTGTCTATCGAATTCGCTGTCACCACCTCCTTTGGTAGAGAATTCCACAGTTTAACCACCCTAACTGTGAAGAACCCTTTTCTTTGTTTAAGGTGAAATCTTTTTTCCTCTAACCTCAACGGATGTCCTCTTGTCAGTTGAAAATCTCTTGCTACAAAAAGCTCACTTGACAAAGCCTTATATGGACCCTGGATGTATTTAAATAACGTAATCATATCTCCTCTTAGACGCCTTTTTTCTAGCGAAAATAAGTTTAATTTTGCTAGTCTTTCTTCATAACTTAGCCCCTCCATTCCCCTTATTAGTTTTGTAGCCCTTCTCTGTACTTTTTCCAGCTCTAAGATGTCTTTTTTGTGAGGTGGTGCCCAAAATTGTACTCCATATTCCAAATGAGGGCGTACTAGAGATTTGTATAGTGGCAGAATTATATCTTCTTCCCTGGCTTCTATACCCTTCCTAATACATGCTAATATTTTATTTGCCTTTGCAGCCGCTGCTTGGCTTTGAGCGCTGTTACCTAGGTGGTTGTCCACTAGTACTCCCAAATCCCTTTCAATATCTGATACCCCTAGATTTGCTCCATTAAGATTATAGATTGCTTGGCTATTTTTCCTTCCCAAATGCATAACCTTACATTTATTTGTATTAAATCTCATCTGCCATTTAGCCGCCCATTTCTCTAATTTATGCAAATCCTTTTGTAGGGAAAGTACATCATACCAGTTTCTTCATACCTTAGCCCCTCCATTCCCCTTATTAGTTTTGTTGCCCTCCTTTGTACCTTTTCCAGCTCTAAAATTTCCTTTTTATGTAGTGGTGCTCAAAATTGTACTCCATATTCCATTTACTTTTAAACCATTTCTCATTTCATTAATTATCATCCCTCTGGCAAACGTTCGCCATTGCAGGCAAAATATAACTATAAAACTACTAAAATCAGACCTAAAATCTACACTAGTCAGACACCAGCACACACTGCAACAGTTGACCTACCCATATTATGAGGCGGAGCTAAATGGTACTTTGACTCCAATAAATCATTATCACTCCTTCACCCTAGCTAATCCCCTACCAAGTCACACAACACATATCATATCACATATATAGTTGTGAGCGTACGAGTCGTTGCTCACGCTTGCGGGCTCGCGAAGCGAGCCGCGGCCCTCGCATAGCGAGCCGCGGGCCTCGCGAAGCGAGGGCCACGGCTCGCGCAGCGAGCCGCGGCCCTCGCGTAGCGAGGTCACTGGGCAAGGGCCTCAGTTGCTGGCATGGAGCGCCGAAGGCGCTCCATGCCAGCAACTGAGGCCCCTCGCGAAGCGAGGGCCTCAGTTGCTGGCGAGGTCACTGGGCACGGGTCTCAGTTGCTGGCATGGAGCGCCGAAGGCGCTCCATGTCAGCAACTGAGGCCCCTCGCGAAGCGAGGGCCTCAGTTGCTGGCGAGGTCACTGGGCAAGGGCCTCAGTTGCTGGCATGGAGTGCCGAAGGCGCTCCATGCCAGCAACTGAGGCCCCTCGCGAAGCGAGGGACTCAGTTGCTGGCGAGGTCACTGGGCAAGGGCCTCAAACCCTCGCAAAATTCACGTCGCTACTCAAAAAACACGACACACAAATTACGACACTCGCTAAATTTTACGAGGCACGCAAACAACGTACGAAACACGTTACCACACATTACGACCTCGCAAACATCGGACGCAACACGCCGACATACAAACATTTAAAACACAATACATACACACAGCACATACATAAAAAACTTACCTACACCAAGAGGGAGCACCCAGGACCTCAAAAATGCAACTTACACCTCGATTTTACTCGAAATAAAACAGTTTAGAGACTAAAAAAAAATCTAAGCGACAGAAAAAATGGCCGCCGAACAAAACGAAAACGAGGCTACAGCACTCTAAACTCGCAAAACACCACAAAACACCTACGGATATTCCGATACAGACCTATACCACACATTACTCGCCATTTTACACCAATGCGGAAGTACACGACTACGCTAACGGTTTGGTCTCGCGCACGCACAGTGTTACACTGCACACATTCAGCATGCTTATACAGCAGCTCCACACCACTAATGCTGCAGCAACATCAACACAGATTGCCAGCTCTTCATCACAATGCTTCAAAATAGGTACACTATATTCATTTACTAATTTAGCTACCTTACAATTTCATTGCCGTCATTTTTTGACGGGCAATTCGCTAGTTATATATATTTATGTATTTGTAGGTACAGATCTCACAGACACATTTACAGGCACAGATGTATCAACGTGTATAGACATTTTGCTTCACAGAAAAATACTAATCAGGGGAATCTCACTGGTAGATTTGAATGGACTGCTGCCTCCTAAAATATATGCTGCTCAAGACCTGGGTATCGTCAGCCTAAAAAAATAATTTTTTTAATCAAATTTTAGAAAAACCTTTTTACAAATGTTAGCATCTTATAGGTTAAATGCCTCTTACGATTGTACTTAGAACTGCCCATTTGTGCATTGGACCTATCTATACATTAATTTACATGAAAATATTTTTTAGCACTAATTTAATTAGAAACTTTATACAAGGAGACCATTGTGAGCACATATATTGGGATTATTTGTTATTTTATGCTGCATGCTGTCCTAAAGCCACATCATTTATATTTTTACCTGTGACGTTTGGAGTGAATAGGTTAACAATATTATGAAGTTTAGTTATTTTCACTCTCAAGCACATTATTGTTATTTTTTTATTATTATCGTTTATTTGTAATGCGCCAACATATTCCGTAGCGCTATACATAAGTTAAGTTACAGGCAAAGACAAGTTCAAGATTAACATATTGCAAAGGATGTGTCCTGTCTTTGAGCTTGGAATCCGGTGTCCATAGCGCTTTCCCTAAAGCACCTTGCAGGATTGAAACTTGCAGACTTACAATCTAAAGGTTGAAGTTTGTATGTGGTACAGTAGGGAGAGAGTAGTGCTGAGAGTGTTAGGGTGGAAGGTTATAGGCTTCTTTAAAGAGGTGTGTTTTAATTGAAGTTTTGAAGGATTTGAGGCAGGAGGATAGTCTGGTGAAGCAAGGCAAGGAGTTCCAGAGAATAGGGGCAGCGCGAGAAAAGTCCTGGAGGTGGAAGTGAGAGGAGGTGACAAGAGTGGTAGAAAGAAGAAGGTTGTTAGCAGAATGAAGAGGGCGTGTGGTGGAGTATTTGGAGATGAGAGCAGAGATGTAAGGGGTGCGTTGTTGTTGAGGGCTTTATAAGTTAGGGTCAATATTTTAAATGTTATTCTAGAGGCTAAGGGAAGCCAGTGGAGTTATTGACAAAGAGGAGCTGACGGCACTGAACGTTCGGAAGATGAGTCTGGTGGAGGCATTTATTATGGATTGAAGTGGGGAAAGGCGAATGGTGGGCAGGACAATAAGGAGCGAGTTGCAATAGTTGAGACGAGAAATGATGAGAGAGTGTATTAGAATCTTAGTAGTGTCTTGTGTCAGGTAATTGCGTATTCTGAAGATGTTTTTTAGATGAAGAAGGCAAGAGTTAGTTAGTGACTGTATGTGAGACATGAAAAAGAGGCAGGGTCCAGTAGAACCCAGAGACAACGGGCTTGGGAGGTGGGAGTGATGATGGCATTGTTGGCAGTGAGAGAGATGTGAGGAATTGAAGCTGTAGTAGAGGGTCGGAAGATTAAGAGTTCAGTCTTAGACATGTTGAGTTTTAGATGGTGGGCGGACATCCAAGAGGATATACTAGAGAGGCAGTTGGAGACATGTGCTAGAAGAGAGCTAGATCTGGTGCTGAGAGGTAGATTTGAGTGTCATCTGCACAGAGATAATACTCAGCACAATGAGAAGGTCAACAAAACCAGGTTTACTATTTGGCATATAGGGCCCGTAATGGTTGTTCAGTTGAATAAGTAGTAGTAGTCAGATAGTCCTTCAAATTGGTTCCTGGTCTGTTAGCAGAAGAACTGCCTCAAACATATCTAAGATTAGTGGCAAGTGCCAATAAAAAGTGGTTGGAGTTTCAGGCAGAAAGGTGGGGCATATAGCAATCAGGGCATGTTAAAGTAGTAGGCATTTAAAGAAGTTGAGGACAGAGGCAGATGTGTGAAGAGACATGCTGTACCATTGGATCATCAAAATGTTTCTAGGCACTCAGATTGTCAACTTCTTATGGTCATCTAAGTTTCCAACCAAAATTGATACTTAGCTAACTTGGAGCATCAGCTTTCGTACGCCCTAGTGTGACGCACGCAGCATCACTAACTGCCACTGAGCTGATGCATGGTTCAAGTTCAAACACAAATTATGCAAATGGTAAAATGACACAGACCACGGCACCAAGGGAAGACAGATAGACGAAATAGTCCTCATACTAACAAAGATCTCTGGATAAAGAAATTCTGATCAATCAATTCAGCAGGAGGATGTCAGCTTGAGCAATGATGAATGAAGGCTCTTGATGAGCAAATGAGGAGCTGAGGTAAAGGAACATAGCATGGAATGACATAGCACAAAGAAACAGCAGGATTAACATAGAGAGACAAAAATCTTTGAACTAGACCGGTCAGTGCCAATTTCACTTGCCAACGTATATAAAAGTTGACTATTTGATATAAAATGTATTTTCTAAAGCTCACTTTTTCAGAAATAACTACTTCCCATACAGCTATGGTACATTTGAGTTCAGTTTTGGTACACAATTTGTTAAATCATAACTGATTAATCTCAAAACTAGTATCTTTCAAAGTATGGATTTAATATATTTATGTTCACTAAAGCTGTGTAAATTGCAATATAGTTTGGTTTTACTTTGCCTATAAACATAATCACATTACCAAGGAACTAGAACATTAACTCACTTCACTTATAATATTTTTCTGTACAAATCCTCATCAAGATGAAATACAACAGATGTAGGATATTGAAATATTGTAATTATCTGTATATCAGGGTTAAGGCAAGGAGTGTCATGGGTACAAATACAGAGCAACCAACCATTAAATACAACCTTTTAACTGTGATTATAATGTACAGTAACTGTCATATACAATTAAAGCAAAAGGGAAAATATATTGCACTTATCCTAATAGACTTGATGCTATACTTATCACAAATGATGAGATATTAAATGGTAATTCACTACAAAGAATACATTACTGCTATATGGATTAGAAATATAGCTTTTCTGAGACACTGTGCTACATTAACTAAGAAGATGACAGACTTTAGGACTAGAGTTACCATGTTACTATATGAGACTAAATACTTAGAGCATCATTCAATTGCAAGGCCGCAACTCATGGTATACAGGCCATATGTCTGCAGGCTTACTGCGGGTTTGAACTCTGCTACAATTACGGAGCTATTCAATTGAACAAGGCCTCAACTCACGGTCCGAAATCCAAAATCGTAAACTCTAGTTCCATACGTAAGCAGTTCAGGGTGCAAATGCTTTCAGCAAATCAGAATGGGATACAGGGGTGTATCCCATTCTGATTGGGTGAAATCTTATTGACAGCTATTTCAGCCAATCAGAACGCGCAAATGCTTTTTTTTTATATCGGAACATGCATGGAAACCACCATTTGTGATGGGGAATTCCATTAGTAGTAGTAATTTGTTTTTTATAACGTCTGGAACACCACTGTAATAGTGTTTCTTATTTTATGAATTTTTTTTAGTGGGGTGTTAGTGTTTTTCATTTTGGGGGTTAGGGGTTTATTAGGGGGTTAGGTAGCTAGTGTAGGGGTTAATAGGATAGGGTAGGGTAGGGTAGAGGGGGGTTAATAGGATAGGGTAGGGTAGAGGGGGTGTGGTAAAAAGGATAGGGGTAATTAGGTACAGTGAGGGATAATTGGGTACAGTTAGGGTTAATAGGGTACAGTTAGGGTTACTTGGGTACAGTTAGGGGTAATTGGATAGTTAGGGGTAATTTGGTACAGTTAGGATTAAATAGGACTAGATAGGGATAACTGGGACTAGATAGGGTCCAGTGGTTAGTGACAGGGTTAATTGGGTATTGTGAGGGTTAAAGAGGGTTAATTACTTAGAGGGGTTAATTGCTTAGAGGGGGGTTAATTTAAAATTAGTTTATTGGGGGTAATAGTGTAGTGTAGGGTAGTGCTTAGACTTACTGTCAAGAGGGTCCTTAGTGTCAAGAGGGACTCTTATGGGACTGATGGGGTTAATTAGAGGCTCATGAGGGTCTGTATAGAGCCCCATGAGTGATGGGGTTAATTTTATATTCTGGGGGGTACTTATGGTACCTAGGGTTAATCATTGTAGCGCAGGTCCTTTAAGGATTTTAAGGTCCTATAGGGACCCGGGAGGCAGCACATTTTTATTTTAAATGCTGCAGGGGTCCCGATCGGGAAACCAGCAGCAAGGGCTAGTGTAGGGACCCTGTGGGGGTCCCGATGGGGACCCCGCAGCATAGGGGGGGTTAAGGTTTGGGGTTTTTAGAGCACTGGGCTGACTTCTCACTTGGGTACAATCTCTATACGAGTGATGGATTGCACCTTAATGATGAGGGAGCTTTTGTGCTAGGGGATAGGATGGTAGAAAGGCTGGGAGAGTTTTTAAACTAGTAGGTGGGGGAGGGACTATTTAGAAGTATTTGGGTAGAAAGGGTAGAAGGGGAAAGGGATGAATTATCTACCCATGGGGGAGGAGAAGGGGGGAGGGTTACAATAGACAGTTGGTAGGTATTGCTAGGTGACTCAAATACAGTGGCAAGCACTTCACAACAGCAGGGCCATATCAACATAAAGTGTATGCTTGCTAATGCAAGAAGTTTGCCTGGGAAAATGGGAGAGCTAGAATTATTAGCGGTACAAGAAAAATGGGACTTAATAGTCATTACTGAAACATGGTGGGATGAATCTCATGACTGGACAGTTAATTTGGATAATTATGACTTATTTAGGAAAGATAGGGGTAATGGTAGAAGAGGAGGAGGGATTTTTCTGTATGTTAAGCCTGGTTTTAAACCTGTAGTCAGAGAAAATATTTATAGTGAAACTAGCAGCAACACTGAATCTTTGTGGGTTGAGTTAAATATTGGAGTAGCTGGTTATAAACACATATTGGTGGGAGTATGCTATAAACCCCCAAATATAATTGAAAGTGAGGAACTGCAATTATTGTTACAGATTGGAAATGCAGCTAAGCATGGGCAAGTTCTAATAATGGGGAGACTTTAATTACCCTGAAATAAACTGGATAAATGAGACCAGCAGATCAGCTAAAGGGAGCAAACAACAAATAGGACAAAATAACAGAAAAAGTCAATGTGCATAACTTTTCACCCCCCTAAAGTCAATACTTTGTAGAGCCACCTTTTGCAGCAATCATAGCTCAAAGTCACTTTGGATAAGTCTCTATGAGCTTGCCACATCTTACCACGTTCCTCCTTGCAAAACTGCTCCAGTTCCTTCAAGTTGGATGGTTTGCGCTTGTGAACAGCAATCTTTAAGTCTGACCACAGATTTTCTATTGGATTGAGGTCTGGGCTTTGACTAGGCCATTCCAATACATTTACATGTTTCCCCATAAACTACTCAAGTGTTGCTTTAGCAGTGTGTTTGGGGTCATTGTCCTGCTGGAAGGTGAACCTCCTTCCTAGCCTCAAATCACGCACAGAATGGTAATGTGTTTGGTTATTGGTGCCTCCTACTTAGGTGTTGCAGCCTCTTGGGCCTTTCAAAAAAGGTGTGTATATGTGATGACAGATCATGTGACACTTCGATTGCACACAATCATTTCGCTAATTATGTGACTTCTGAAGATAATTGGTTGCATCAGAGCTTTTTATGGGCTTCATAACAAAGGGGATGAATACATATGCACATGACAATTTTCTGTTTTCTATTTCTAAAAAATAGTTTTATCTATATATTTTTCTCATTTCACTTCACCAACTTAGACTATTGTGTTCTGATCCATCACATAAAATTCAGATTAACGAAACATTGAACTTAAGGCTGTAATGTAACAAAATAGGCAAAAAGTCAAGGAGGTGAATACTTTTGCAAGGCACTTATAGACCAGTGAGCCTCACTTCTGTAGTTGGAAAGCTTTTAGAAGGGTTAATAAGGGACAGTATACAAGAATATGTCTATTTGAACAAGATCATAAGTAGCAGTCAACACAGATTTATGAAGGCTAGGTCATGTCAGATCAATCTGATTAGTTTCTATGAGGAGGTTAGTAGGAACTTGGATCAGGGCAACTCAGTGGATATAGTATTTTTGGATTTTGCAAAGGCTTTTGATACAGTGCAACATGGGAGACTTTTGAGTAAACTTAGGGGTGCAGGAACTGCAGTAAATCCACATGGATTCCAAGCCTGTAACCCTAGATCATTTGCGGCTTGCAAAAAGACGCCAATTGAATAGCAAATTAGTTTACAGCCTACATTATAGGCTCCAGTAACTTCCAATTTCTCAATTGAATGAGGCCCTCAGATGTGACTTCTCCAAGCACTCCACAAGAGTACTAGCCTTAGGGAATCTACAGTAATTAGAATGTTTCAAGACAATGCTACTAATTGTAGGGCAATGCTAATCTTGAACATTATCTTGTTGATTATATAGAAACATAAATTAGATGAAAAATAAGAGCCAACAGACCTATCTAGTCTGTCTAGTCTATCTACGTAAAACATGTAACTTAATTACCTCAGGCTTTTCTGTTTTTATGCTTTTATGTTTATCTCAGGCTTTCATTATGTTGTTTGTTGTACCTGTCTTTTAACGTGTTCACTGGAATGCCAGACTAACCTTTCTGTAAATTAGTATGATTGCATTTTACCCCAAAATCTTCTTCCTTCTAAAACCAAATCATGATCTCTTGTTCTTGTATACCTCTTTTTGGTGAGATTCTTTCCTCCTAAATTTTATTAAAGGTTTATATGAAATCAACCTATTTTCTGTAATCTAAGTTAAACATATCAAGGTTATGAAGTCTTTCCTTATAGGTTTTGCCTTTTAGACTTTTCTTTTGGAAATAGTGTCTCCAGAATTGGTCACAGTATTCATGGAGAGGTCTGACTAGGTATTAATAGATCTTGAAAACCACTAGGACCCAGGTGGATGTGTAAAATCATTGTCATCATGAAATCATTGTTAAGAAATATTGTTAATAAACAACAAATGTGCAACCCAGTAAATAGAGAAATATTTTAAGTGGAAGTGAAAGACAGTCATGGATATATAAATGTAAATGATGGAAGTTAAAAATATGTGAAAAAACTAAAATACTATATTGAGAGTTCTCTAGGGTGCTCATTTTCTATATGATTGATTATACAATCTATAAAAAAAAAATCATATGCATCTAATTGTTAGTGTATTACACAGTGAATCAGTTTAACAAAATTACAGAAACATATGCAATGTACAATAAACATGGTCATCAAAGTAACAAGACCATGCATTAATCAATGTGGCTCCTGGCACCTCTCTCTCGTCTCCCTACTCCTCCACCTGTCTACTCCTCTCCACTTTTCTGATATTCTCCCCCCCTCTTCTCCTCGCTCGTTATCTCTATTGATATCAAAATGTTAACATTAAATATTTATGACACTTAACAATTACAATAACATTTGTCTTAACATGAATTTATGAGGGATAGGTCATGTCAAACAAATCTAATTTGTTTCTATGAGGAGGATAGCAGGAACTGGGATCAAGGCAACTCAGTGGATGTAGTCTTTTTGGATTTTGCAAAGTCTTTTGATGCAGCGGAAGACTTTTGTGCAAATTAGATACAGGAATTGCAGTACATATCTGCTCATGGATTGAGAGCTGGCTTAAAGATAGGAAGCAAAGGGTTGTTGTAAGTAGAACATACTCAGATTGTTCTAATGTGGTAAGTGGGGTTCCTCAAGGTTCAGTATTAGGTCCTCTCCTTTTTAACATATTTATTAATGACTTAGAAGTAGGACTGGAAAGGTATTGTCTCTATTTTTGCTGATGACACAAAGTTATGCAAGGTAATTAAATCAGAAAATGATGTACTTTCCCTCCAGACGGATTTGCATTAATTAGAGGAATGGGCAACCAAATGACAGGTGAGATTTTATACAAATACATGTAAAGTTATGCATCTGGGAAGGAAAAAAGTAGCCATGCAATTTATAATCTTAATGGAGCAAATCTAGTGGTATCAGATATTAAAAGGGATTTGGGAGTGCTTGTGGACAACCACCTACGTAACAGTGCTCAGTGTGTCATGCAATTGATATGACATGAATATTACACTGTATAGATTAATATAGTTTCTTAAAATATTACAGTGTATAGATTAATTAAGTTCAAAGATCAAGTTATCGAAGAGTATAGGCTGTGCAGGAATAGCTTTTATTGGTATAGCAGTAAATATCAAGGATAAACAAATATAAGTGTTTACACTTGTAAGCTTTGATTCTTATTTTTATTTTTAGTTAGATCACCATATACAATCTATATGATGTCTATTACAATCTCTTTTGGATAATTGGATAACAATTAGTCTTAACACACTCTATGTTTGGTTAGATCAATACAGAAATCAATTGGCAGAGTATACAAACTTATCAAATGTGGATTAACAATTTATTTTATTACAATCTATATTGGGTTAGTTCAATATGGGAGTATATAAATAGTGTATATAATCTTATAAAGTTTGGTTAACAGTCTGTCTATATTTGTTTAGTGCAATACAGAAATGCTATGCATAAACAATCAGCTATTTGTTTTATATATATATATACTGTATATATATATATATATATATATATATATACAGTATATATATATATATATATATATATATATATATATATATACTAGCGACTTGCCATTTGGCGCTCATTGCGAGAGTCTCCCCTCGTGTCCTTCAAGTTTTGTGCTTTGCAACGATCATGTTCGCACTCATCGCAAAGACAGATACAGTATATAAGTACAGTGTTACATATACTATTTTTTTAGTGCAGTGTAAATTAGAAAATGTTTTCAGGTCTCAGAGCATTCATTAATTACTTAATAAATTATTATACTTTACTTATTTCTAATTAATATATCCAGCAATCAATATCCTGAAGAGCTAACAATGTCTTTTTATTTTCCTGCAGCATACAATGTACAGTTGGACTGTTGCTGCCCTGATTAGCCCCTCGGCTTATACTTGAGTCACTTCCCCCCCCCCCCCGTGTCTCTCTAACCCCCCCTTGTCTCTCCCCCCCATGTCTCTCTAACCCCCCCTTGTGTCTCTCTACCCCCCTGTGTCTCTCTAACCCCCCGTGTCTCTCTAACCCCACCCTGTCTCTCAAACCCCCCATGTCTCTTTCCCTCCCCCCTCCTCATCTTCAACCCCCCCCCCTCATTCTAACCTCCCCCCTCATACTACACCTCTAAATACCCCCCCTCCACTCTCCAGTCACTTACCTGCACCAGCCTCCGCTCCTTCCGGGTCTTGATGTGGACACGCATGTGACGTCACACGCGCTCCACGTCATTAGCATATACCGGGTGCCGACACCTGGTATTAGCTAATGCCGTGGCGCGCATGTGACGTCACATGTGCGCCACATGAAGACCCGGAAGGAGCGGAGGCCGGAGCAGGTAAGTGAGGGGAGGGGAGGGGGGGTATTTAGAGCGGTAGTATGAAGGGGGGGGGGTTAGAATGAGGAGGGGGAGGGGTTAGAATGAGGAGGAGGGGGGATTGAGGTTGAGGAGGGAGGTTGAGGATGGGGGGTTGAGGTTGAGGGAGGTTGAGGAGGGGGTTGAGGATGAGGAGGGAGGTTGAGGAGGGGGTTGAGGATGAGGAGGGGGGTTGAGGTTGAGGAGGGAGGTTGAGGAGGGGGTTGAGGATGGGGTTTTTGGATGGGGGGGTTGAGGATGGGGAGGTTGAGGATGAGGGGGTTGAGGATGAGGAGGGGGGTTGAGGTTGAGGAGGGAGGTTGAGGAGGGGGTTGAGGATGAGTATGGGGGTTGAGGTTGAGGAGGGGGTTAAGGAGGGGGTTGAGGATGGGGGGGTTGAGGATGAGGATGGGGTGTTGAGGAGGAGGGGGTTGAGGATGAGGGGGTTGTGGAGGGAGGTTGAGGATGAGGAGGGATGATGAGGAGGGAGGTTGAGGAGTGGGGTTGAGGAGGGAGGATGAGGAGGGATGATGAGGAGGGAGGTTGAGGATGATGAGTGGGGTTGAGGAGGGAGGTTGAGAATGAGGAGGGGGGAAGAGACACAGGGAAGGGAGAGGGGGAAGAAACACAGAGAAGGGAGAGGGGGGAAGAGACACAGGGAAGGGAGAGGGGAGAAGAGACACGGGAGAGAGAGCGGGACACAAGAGGGGGACACAGAGGGCACAAAAGGGATACAGGGGGCAGCACATTTCCCACCCTCGGCTTATACTCGAATCACTCATTTTACCCAGTATTTTTGTGGTAAAATAGGTGCCTCGGCTTATACTCGGGTCGGCT
Organism: Discoglossus pictus; assembly: GCA_027410445.1. Lineage (NCBI taxonomy): Eukaryota > Metazoa > Chordata > Amphibia > Anura > Alytidae > Discoglossus > Discoglossus pictus. Next base: position 174,616,653 of record CM050165.1, on the reverse strand, counting down.
TATACTCAAGTATATATGGTATAAACAGTGGATATAAAAAGTCTACACACCCCTGTTAAAATGGCAGGTTTCTGTGCTGTAAAAAAATATGACAAAGATAAATCATTTCAGATTTTTTTCCACCTTTAATGTGACCTATAAACTGTACAACTCAATTGAAAAACAAACTGAAATCTTTTAGGTAGAGTGAAGAAAAAATATAAAAATAAAATAATATGGTTGCATAAGTATGCACACCCTTAAACTAATACTTTGTTGAAGCACCTTTTGATTTTATTACAGCACTCAGTCTTTTTGGGTATGAGTCTATCAGCATGGCACATTTTGACTTAGCAAGATTTTCACACTCTTCTTTGCAAAAACACTCCAAATCTGTCAGATTGAGAGGGCATCTCCTGTGCACAGCCCTCTTCAGACTACCCCACAGATTTTCAATCGGTTTCAGGTCTGGGCTCTGGCTGGGCCATTCCAAAACTTTAATCTTCTTCTGGTGAAGCCATTCCTTTGTTGATTTGGATGTATGCTTTGGGTCGTTGTCATGCTGAAAGATGAAGTTTCTCTTCATGTTCAGCTTTCTAGCAGAAAAAGTCCCCGTGGAGGGATGAAACGGCCTGTTGGCATCATTTTTTGCAACTTTCTGAACCTGGAAACGCTGGAAGTTAAGTACAAACACTCTTTGGAGTGTATCTTTTCCTTTTGTACAAATTATATGGGCTCTACTATCTCTTATTTATGTATTGTTATATATCCAACATCTTTGCTTATTCATAGCTAATAGAGAGTCTATGGAGAACTATATTGGAGAGCTCTAACTACTGAACAGCAAGTATATTGCTATATGTGTGTTGTTTAGCTCATATCCAATAGTGCCATTGTCCTCTTGAAATACTCCATATTACAGTGGACCTGCAGAGCCTTTGATTTATGCTTGTCTTGTCTTCCAGTTTATTTAAGTATTTTTCCAGGTATCAGATTTCACTTTTATGTATATCAGTTTATATATATATATATATATATATATATAGATACCACCCTTTTTTTTATATATCACTGCACTATCCTATGATTATCAGTATATCCTGTATCAACAGGAGTACCAGTATATCCTGATTTATGAGGATCTTGCAGCACAGTCTATGGTATGAATACAGAATATCACCACATATCTTACTACTCATACCTCATATGATTAGAGTATCTATGTATCATATTTATACATTTTAATCGGCGTAGTTTCCGGATCAATAGTATCCAATAAAGTTTTTTTCTTTTCTTTTTTTTTTAAATAATCTTTTTTGATATATGAAGGGGTGTAAAGCACCGAGGATACTACCTATATAGATCATTATTTTTCTATATTCTATTTTCTAGCAGAAGCCTGAAGGTTTTGTGCCAATATTGACTGGTATTTGGAACTGTTCATAATTCCCTCTATCTTAAGTAAGGCCCCAGTTCCAGCTGAAGAAAAACAGCCCCAAAGCATGATGCTGCCACCACCATGCTTCACTGTGGGTATGGTGTTCTTTTGGTGATGTGCAGTGTTGTTTTTGCTCCAAACATATCTTTTGGAATTATGGCCAAAAAGTTCAACCTTGGCTTCATCAGACCATAACACCTTTTCCCACATGCTTTTGGGAGACTTCAGATGTGTTTTTGCAAAATGTAGCCTGGCTTGGATGTTTTTCTTTGTAAGAAAAGGGCTTTCGTCTTGCCACTCTACCCTATAGCCCAGACATATGAAGAATACGGGAGATATTTGTCACATGTACCACACACCCAGTACTTGCCAGATATTCCTTCAGGTCCTTTAATGTTGCTGTAGGCCTCTTGGTAGCCTCCCAGACCAGTTCTCTTCTCGTCTTTACATCAATTTTGGAGGGAGCTCCAGTTCTTGGTAATGTCATCGTTGTGCCATATTTTCTCCACTTGATGATGACTGTCTTCACTGTGTTCCATGGTATATCTAATGCCTTGGAAATTCGTTCGTACCCTTCTCCTGACTGATACCTTTTAACAATGAGATCCCTCTGATGCTTTGTAAGCTCTCTGTGGACCATGGCTTTTGCTGTGGGATGCGACTGAGAAAATTTCAGGAAAGACCATCTAGAGCAGCTGAACTTTATTTGGGGTTAATCAGAGGCACTTTAAATGATGGCAGGTGTATGCTGACTCGTATTTAACACAATTTGGAATGTGATTGCTTAATTCTGAACACAGCTACATCCCCAGTTATAAAAGGGTGTGCAGACTTATGCAACCACATTATTTTTCTTTCTTTTTTTTTTCTTACCTCCACCGAAAATATTATAGTTTGTTTTTCAATTGAGTTGTACAGTTTATAGGTCACATTAAAGGTGGAAAAAGTTCTGAAATTATTTATCTTTGTCTAATTTTTTTACAGCATAGAAACCTGATATTTTAACAGGGGTGTGTAGACTTTTTGTATCCACTGTATATAATATTAATAATTAGCAATATAACCTATTACTCTATGAAAGCCGTAAAATATGGTATGACACTTTATATGGCAGTTAGAATATAGAAATGTATATTGAAGCAATATGTATAAAAGTTGGTTATATTGTATGTGAGATTGCAAGTTAAATTAATTTTGTATTTAGGTAATTAGCAAGCTATTATTTTGTTATGGGTGTTATATCATAATTGATTACATTTAATTAAATTTTTTAATTTGGTCATTTCAATCAATAATGATGTAAGACAGTTTTGTTGATTGTGTGATACAAGATTATATATGTTGTGTATTGCTATGTATGGTTTGTTGTATATGTGTTTTTAATAATAGTTTTTTGTAACAGTTAAATTGTTACATTATTGAATAAAGTATAAAAGTCAGTTTGTTTCAGGAAAAATGGGCACAGATTAAAATATATTGATTAGCACCTACAGTCACCACTCCCAAAAGGGTATCAGAAGAATTGTGATATCTGGGGGTTAATTTTAACTCTACTAGAAATTAGATAGTTAAAACCATTTTATACATACCTTGTATAGAATTTCAGGATAACACCTGTCATTTGAGATCCTTTCTCAAGATAGTCTGAAGTAATCCCTCTTTGTATTATTGGATTGTTAGAAAGAGTTGTAGAGATAGAATAGAATTTGATGTAGACATATATAGTAATATGGAAATGGGGAAAAGAAAAGCGGCAACTAATAATGTACATATGAGAAACACAATAATGCCAAATGCTAAGAGAAGTGAGAAAGATGGAGACCAACAGCTCATACGGTTTGACCACAAGATTGTAGAAGTGTTACAATCAAGAAAAAAGGTCAAGGACATACCAAATCATCGCTGAACGAGTATAGCAAAGGAAGTAAAACTTAACCTTTAATAAATATGTGTAAAAATAAATGTAAAGTATAGAAGAAAACAGTAAAAAAGTGTGTCATAAGACAGACACACAAAACCTAAGTGTGGTAATGCTGCGGTGCTCAAAGGAGGGCAAGGGAAAATGAATGTCCTAAATGGCTAAAATAAGGCAAATAAAGGACCCCAATGCCTTAAGGGGAGACATGGGATATGCACAACAGTAGGTACATACAGACACAGTCGGGTCAAAAGTCGTGAGGCAAAGTGTGTATAAATCCACTGGAAAGAAAAACCTGATATGGGGACCTCCAATTTGAAGAAGAAATCTAAGTTTGTTCCACCCATGCATATTTGTCCACAAATAGACATCTATACCAAAATGTCATCAATGATCTAAATAAATTACCGACAACTTACGCTTTGAATATAAGTAGACAAGAACGAAGATGTATAGATGATATGAAATCATGGAAAGATGTTGTAATCAAACCATCAGACAAGGGTGGCAATGTGGTACTGTGGCCAAGTGAGCAGTACGTTGGGGAAGCCATGATACAGTTATCTGACTCAAAATGCTATAGAAGGCTATTAGGCGACCCCACCAGAGAATTTCAAACATCCTATAATAGAATTATTTCCGAGGGCTTTACAAATGGACTAGTATCCAAACGTGAATTTGAGTTCTTAGAGGTTAAAAAACCTAAAACAGCAACATTATACTTACTTCCTAAAATTCACAAAAGACAAGTTAACCCACCGGGTAGGCCAATTGTATCGGGGAGAGGCAACTTAACAGAATCAGCTAGCAAGTTTGTCGATGCATGTATCAAGTCCTTTGTGATCAGCCTTCCATCCTACATACGTGATACAATGGATATCCTTAAAAAATTGGATGATATCGTACTTAATGAAACTACATATTTAGTAACTTGTGATGTTGAATCACTGTACACGTCAATCAAACATCAAGAGGGAGAAGAGGCAGTACGGTTCTTTCTGAGCATGAAATCTCAGTATTCGCATGAGAGGAACGAATTTATCATACAACTTTTACATTTTGTCTTGACTCACAAGTATTTTACTTTTAATGACAAATTTTTTTTGCAATTAAGAGGAACAGCAATGGGCACTTCATGTGCCCCAACTTATGCCAACCTCTATATGGGGTGGTGGGAGCATCAAATAGCCCTTGGAGACAACATGAATCAGTATACAGAGCATGTCCAGATTTGGTTAAGATACATAGACGATCTTTTCATACTATGGGATGGCTCCAAAGAACTTTTGGACGAATATATGCAAAAACTTAATGATAACAATCTTAATCTTAAATTAACATATCAAATGGATATGAATAAAGTAGATTTTCTTGATATTACCATATTTCGAGGACCCAATGCTCAAATTTCAACAGACCTATTGCGCAAAGAAACTGCTACAAACAGTCTACTACACAATGAAAGTGTTCACCTCCCTTCAACAACAAAAAAGTATACCATTTGGGGAATTTGTCCGTCTAAGGCATAATTGCTCTCAAGTTGAAATTTTCAATAAAAGAGCACAAGAATTACGCAGTCGCCTCAAACTAAGAGGATACAGCAATAGACACATTAAGAAGGCTTACCATCGTGCCCTCTACTTAGATTGAGACACTTTCTTAACCCCTAAACCCAAGAAACCTGTGGACGACAAAATTAGATTTATTGGATCCTATCATGCTCAATGGAAGCAAACCCTTAGTATACTGCATAAACATCTTCATATGCTGAGGACTGATGAAGATCTTAACCTTTGGTTCAAAGATGGAATCCGAGCAAGTTGGAAACGATCTCCCTCTTTGGGGGATATGTTAGTAACAAGTCATTTTATCAAAGAGCAGACCAACAAAAAGGATAAGATTAAGGGCAACTATCGCTGTGCACACTGCAGCATTTGTTCACATATTAAAAATGTGACAACTTTTTATGATTATTTTGGACATAAACACTCTGTTCCACAACTTTTCAGTTGTAGTTCCAAACAAATCATATATGTTTTGGAATGCCCTTGTAAACCATCTAAAAAGTACGTGGGCATGACCACACGTGAAATGCGTAAACGTTTGGGCGAACACATTCGCAATATCAAAAACAGTAGGAAAGACCTGGAAAACTTTAAGAAATTGACATCGGTCGCTAGACACTTCTTCCAATTCCATAAGTCTGATCCTACAAAATTGCAATGTTGGATGATCCAACAAATTTCGCTTGGCAATTTGGAAAATGCCCTTTTAAAAGCAGAAAGCAAATGGATTTTCCTTCTAAACACTATGGCTCCGTCAGGTCTCAATGAGGCAATTAATTATACTGTATTTTTAAAAATTATTCTCTTTCATCATTAATTTTTTTCTGATTGCCTAGTTTCCACTTATATATCTTTTGTTCTTTACCTAGTGTTTCATCATTATTTTGTATCACTAGGCCAGTATGTGGTCTGTGGCAGTTTATCAATCCCTCCCACACTATTGGTTTCCCCTTACCCTCCCTTTTTCCTTAGTGCATTTTTATTACTAGTTATTTATTGTACATATTGATTCTTATTTTTCTTTTACCATGTATCAGTTTCCACTCAGTTCTGTACATTTTACTTCCAGTCTCATTAGTAACATCTTTACGTTTTACTCTTATCTGGTGTACCTATTTGTATTTTTTATTGACATTTAGCCACAGATATATTACACAGTAACAATTCTGTATGTAACAGCCGACGGCTGTTTGTTTTCCTCCAACCTTATATTTCTTTGTCTTCTCCTTTAAGGATATATATGACACATGAGGGGTTAATGAAATCGCTGCTTAGGTACATAAAGCAGGTGGAATTCCTAGCAATACAGCCCCAGTAGAAGCAATCTGGTGAAACGCGCGTTGGGCGACTCAGTAAGCGCATGCACGATCATTTTTTGGCCCTGACAGGCCAGGTCGCGTTTGAGCGCAGGTACGCGCACGTCTGGTTGGCGCCGGTCACGAGCAATACGCGAACACGTCACTGACGAGTGACGCAGCGCTGTGGTACGCTAGCAAGCGGCGCGCAGTGTGTGAGACTGCTAAGCCCTCAACCGGCATATTTCGGGAACAGAGACCTGGGACCTCCACAACAGTGAGTTACATTTGTGTTTTTCTTTCCAGTGGATTTATACACACTTTGCCTCACGACTTTTGACACGACTGTGTCTGTATGTACCTACTGTTGTGCATGTCCCATTTCTCCCCTTAAGGCATTGGGGTCCTTTATTTGCCTTATTTTAGCCATTTAGGACATTCATTTTCCCTTGCCCTCCTTTGAGCACCGCAGCATTACCACACTTAGGTTTTGTGTGTCTGTCTTATGACACACTTTTTTACTGTTTTCTTTTATACCTTACATTTATTTTTTACACATATTTATTAAAGGTTAAGTTTTACTTCCTTTGCTATTATCCTACTCGTTCAGCGATGATTTGGTATGTCCTTGACCTTTTTTCTTGATTGTAACACTTCTACAATCTTGTGGTCAAACCGTATGAGCTGTTGGTCTCCATCTTTCTCCCTTCTCTTAGCATTTGGCATTATTGTGTTTCTCATATGTACATTATTAGTTGCCGCTTTTCTTTTCCCCATTTCCATATTTTTCAGCAACTATTTTTACCCATGAGCACATTCACCCAGTCCCCTTTCTCTCTTTGTTCCATTCCATTTTTCCAATAGACTATGCTGGTGGAAATCCCCCCCTTTCCTCATATATAGTAATATATCTTAGGGAAGATATGGAGGGGGCATAGGTTTATGCCACAGCATGACAGTCAAGTTTGTCCACAGACAGGACTATACTATAAGATAGAAAATAGTACAGAAGAAGGTTAGGAAGAGACCCAAGAACCGGAAAAACAGCAAAAGACCCAGAACATTCTCTCTCTGTATCTGATAAACTATTTCTTCCTCATCGTCACAAGGTTGGTTTCCACCAATCACAAATAGTTACTCCCCTTGTGTATGTATATGTATAAATTAGAATATATTTATAAACATGTGTATATATGTTTCTAGCCGCTTGAAAGCACTCTAGTAATGTTAATATGTCCTCAGTTTTAATTATGTGCCAAGTTAGTTTTCTGTTAAACTGTGCCCCATTGTGCCTTATCTTGCCACCTGCTTGATAATATGTGAAGGAAACAATGGAACATTGAAGAGATGTGTATGTGTTAGTGCACTATCTTAAAAGTAGCATTCTGAAGGTCTTTCTTGCCCATGTAAAAATATTTGTGACTTAGCCTAGCCAAAACTTAGTTTGATTTGTGTAATAGACTCAAATGTAATTTGTACAAAGAAAAATATTTTAACCCCTTCACATGTTAAAGAGGCATACTGTAAGTGTTTCTGTATAATGGTATACAAAATATATATTTTACCACTATGCAAATCTCTAGTACGCCCTCATTTGGAATATGGTCATTTTAGAGCTGGAAAAAGTAGAGAGAAGGGCTACAAAACTAATAAGGGGAAATGAGTGGCTAAGTTATGAAGAAAGACTAACCAAATTAAACTTATTTTCTCTAGAAAAAAAGGTGTCTAAGAGGGGCTATAATTACCTTATATAAATACATCCAGGGTCAATATAAAGCTTTGTCAAGTGAACTTTTTGTACCAAGAGGTTTTCAACTTACAGTGGCATCCTTTGAGGACAGAAGTAAAAATATTCCACCTTAAAGAAAGAAAAGGGTTCTTTGCAGTAAGGGTGGTTAAACTCTGGAATTCTTTAGCAAAGTAGATGGTGACAGTATAGATAAGAATGGATCACTTTAAAAAGTGATTGGATAATTGGATAATTAGAGAGGGAGGGAGTATTGATCCAGGGAGGAATCCAATCACCAGTATCTGGGTCAAAAAGGAATTTTAGTTTTGTTTTTTCTTTTGAGACAATTGGAAAAGGTTCAATGTTTGCTTTTTTTTGTTTGCCTTCCTCTGGATCAATTAACAATGAATCGGCATATTGCAGATGAGATCCAAAAAGGTTGAACTTGAAGGACTAAAAGTCTTTTCTTCAACCATAATTACTATGTAACTACATAAGCTTTCATTTAAATCATGATCTCATCCTCTCTACCTTTGCAACTTCTTGTTCTTCTTAGCAAGAAGATCATTTATTGCATAACATGGATAGATGTCCACAAACATACATGTCCAAAACTAGGGTTGCGTGTAAAATCAGGTGCTCTAAGTTATGGCACTGCAATAAATTGGCTGTGGGAGCTTTTTTCCCTAAGCTCTACACTAACGTAAACCTTTTGCTCCCCCAGATTAGGACACTAAGCCCGCAACCATAAGTCCTGCCCTAGCTGCAACAGATTTCGGAGTAGGGAGTAGCCAAACCAAGCTTTACAGATGAAACAGGGCTCTAGGAGCCAATAGAAAATGCGAACATCATGAATATTATAATGAGTCGGAAGAGCCGTAACAAGTGCCGGCTAGGTGACAGTTTATTTATAGCTTTAATAAAAAAAAAGATTATTTTTTTTTGTTTTGATATATTATATATTTTTATAGATAATGCATAAGAGCATTTGTTCCTAGGCAACGTGGTTTTATGATGTGTATTAACCCATTGTGTACTAGGTTGTGTGTTATCCTGGATTTTGTATCATAAAGTGGGCTTAATACAAACATATCATATTTTTGTAATATGTTGATATCGGATTGTTAAGTGTAAATAAGGTTGATATTTCATCATTTTGTAGTGCTTTTTGTGCTATACTTTAACTCCAAATGCTTCTGGTGGACTCAGCAAGGATTTGAAAATTACTTGGGTGGGGTCTTCGGTACACATAAATCTTTCTTCTGCTTTTTGCAGTTACGGCAGTGCCCTGAATTTCGAGTGATCAATAACATCTTATTAGCTTAGGGGTTCAGTGTCAAAGTGCATGGGAATAACTCGTAATTTATTGTCAGTGTAAAAATCAATGCAGATTTATGCCTTGCTTTTTGGCTTTGTCGTGAAGTTCACTCATAGCAGTGACTCACAGCAAATCTCTCGCAATGATTTAGGGATGGGGAATTAATATAGCTATATAGCATTTACTGTGCTGCTATGGCTCTCGTAATTGATTTTACAGAGATTAGCATAGAGGCCTAGGATTGGAAAATATGTCATTATCTTTCCAACCCCTGGGACCACAAGCATCTATGCAGTATCTACTATTAATAGATGGATTATGATCACCAGTTAGAGATATTGCTGAGCAATGGGTGCAAATCAGCTTCATGTAATTCATCAAGTATGAACTTTCATGAATTATTATAACCTAAATGTACATTCCACTGAGGAAGATAACACCAAGAAAATGATTCTTCATGCAGCCTCTTTCTTTTCTTCTGATTCTTAATAAATTGTTTGTTCAGCTAAGTATGTCATGCTTTCATTACAAACCTATTAGAGTTTGGGTATTACTCATATTGTTAATGCTACAATTATTAAAAATGACATTGTCATAATAGATTAATTTTCTTTTTCCTCGTCAAAATGATGACAGCATTAAACATGCAGGTCCCTATTTCAAACTTTGAACTAGTCTCTCCTTTTGTAATAAAGACATTTTTTATGACTGTCCTGATTGACTGTGGGGGAGGAGATTTATCATATCGTTAATGCAGCCATGATATTGTTCAGCAAAAGGAACATATAGCATTATACTAAAATTTTATTTTATTTGTCCAGCATTAGGCTTTTCTTAAATAAAAGACATTATAATTTTTTTATGAAATGGAAAAGTAATCAAAACAATCATTCATCACAGCATTTAGTGGAAAGAGCTTGATTAATTATGCCTGTGTGAACTATTAAAAGATGGAGATGCAAAGTTGTATGTGATAGAGAGTAATTAAGTCATGTTTTCTTGAATTTTGCCCAAGTAGATCCCATAAAAGCACAAAACAAGTTTATTTATTTATTTATTGTTTTGAAATGGCACGCTGAATGTTTACTTTTTATACTGAAATACAAAAAGGCTTATACAAAGTGTAGAAAAACAGATTAATAAAGTATTTGTAACAAATATCTCTTTAAGAATAAATTGCGATAGTTGCACAAAGTATTAAGGCAGTTTAAGGTTTGCTAAATAGCAGTTTCTTTGTCTCACACAGATAACAATTGATTAGTCTTACATTGAGAAGAATGTTTCCAGTAATTGTTTGATTTCACTAAAATAAAGAAAAAATAGAAAATATTATTTTAGATTACATATACAACCCTTATGTTTTTGGTGTGTATTACTTCTAATGTAATTCAATTATACAGTAAAACATTACATAACATTAGATAACATTCATTCAAAATTGTAATTTATTTAGTTTTTTCCAATGGGTGTCATTATGTTTCATAAGGTTGTGCTGGTTAGTTAATTGGGATATCCAGGAAAACAATAATAAAATGGTGTTATAAATTGTAATATCACAATGAAAATTGAGTTTAAAATCTCCTCTGTTTAAAAATAAATTTGATTTAAGCCAACTCTACTCAATATCCCCCCAAAAGTTCTAAATACAAATCCTTTCGAATAAAGGACCACTATAGTTCTGATGCAATAGGGATTCATTTGTTTATTTAATAATTGATTAACAATAACCTTCATATTTTAAGATCAAAAATGAAATGTAAAAATTAAAACTTTAATTTCAATTTAGTGTTTCAGAGTTCAGCAGATATCCATCATTCAACACCCCTTCAGGTCTCTAGTGGGTGGAAGATGATCTGGCTAGGGGATCTTTCCTGATAGGGGTGTCATCTCTTATCCTGATCAGAGTATAAACCTCTTTCCATGGAGTCTGCTTACTTAATTTTCTTTTACTACCTGGACACGTAATAGATGTGGATAGAAGCAGAGCTGCTAGAAGTTCCTGTGCTAAAATTGAAATTAATAGCTACATGGAATATCTCTTCCTAATTGATTTTATTGCTAACCAGTTACTAAATTAAAGCCACTGCAGTGGCATTTGTAGTCCACACCAAGCAATAGCTTGAAATTGATGGCTGGAGCTCCAGCCTAAAGATGGTGGAAAAACCAGGACATTTTCAGTGTAAGATTTCTCACAAACGATATCTCTTTATCACAATACCTTGAAAAGAGTTTATCAGATCCTTAAAACTAAAACTCATGGAGCTGGAAAACAGCAGTAGACCATTAAGTTTACATAATTGGTATACTACTTACTTTTGTTTTGATAAAGTTAGCTTCTGTTTATTCAGTGACCTTTTAATTTCAGAATCAAAATCCTGTAATTCAGACAAAATAATAGTTAACACTGCAAGTGAGTATTAGATTTAAATATAAGAGGATGATCTGTAAATCAATATGGTACTCGAGTGCACAAGAATACTAATATAATCATGTAATGAGGAGAAAGGAGGACAGCAGCAAACCTATACAGAAAGGTTTAATGCATAACTTTCATTCTTTGAATTTATAGTTGCATGAATAAATTTCACAGCAACAAAGAAACTAATAAACAAGAGTGATTCATTTAATTCAATAGTATATAAAGAACTGTATGTATGTGCATTACATTTTTTCTTTACTTTGACTAAATTATAAGTTTGTACAAGAAAGGTACACAAAGCCTCTATCTAATGCATTGCTTTTGCTAGCTAATATATATATATATATATATATATATATATATATATATATATATATATATATATATATATATATATATATATATATAGCAGTTCATAAATGAATTCACACATAGTGCAAACACAAACTACAATAGCTCTGAAGCCATCATTTCAGCATAAGTTTAAAAAAGGTAAACACTTTTCCAGTAATTGTGACATCAGTTGTCCTTTAAAACTTATATAAAGTATAAAAGTAAAATGGAAATCATACTTTACTGGCTCTCTCAAGAAACTTGTTTGATGTTTGAAGTTTCACAATTTCAGCCTGCAATAAAAATGTAAAGATATACAATTTTCTGTATAATCTAATGACATCAATTCACATGGTAACACAATTCAGGTCTATATAAAGCTATAGTCATGTATTTTCATTTTGTAGCAAATTAGTTTCCAATTAGCTGCAAGAAAAGGCAAATGCTTGAGGCGGTCTATAATTGAAACTAAAAACATATATATACACCGTATATACTCGAATATAAGTCAAGTTTTTCAGCCGTTTTTTTAAGGCTGAAAAGGGAATCCCTCGGCTTATACTCTAGTCACTACCCCGTGGCTCTTTTCCCCCCCGTGGCTCTCTTTCCCCCCATGGCTGCCCCCCCCGTGGCTCTCTTTAACCCCCCGTGGCTCTCTTTAACCCCCTGAGGCTCTCTTTAAACCCCTGTGGCTCTTTCCCTCCAGCCCCCTCCTCACCCTCAACCCCCCCAATCCTCAACCCACCCATCCTCATCCTCACCCCCATCCTCATCCTCACCCCCCCATCCTCATCCTAAATTCCCCTCCTCATTTTACCCCTCTATTTACACCCCCCTCTTCCTCTCCCCTCACTTACCTTCCATCTGCAGCTGCTCCTCCATGCTCCTTCCGGCTGCGTCAAGACCCGGCGTAATGTCATGTCATTAGCATTGACCGGGTCCCGACGCAGCCAGAAGGAGCGCGGAGGAGCAGCTACAGATGGAGATGGAAGGTAAGTGAGGGGAAAGGGAGAGGGGGAGGTAATTGGAGGGGTATTGAGGAGGGGAGTTACGGAGGGGAGTTGAGGAGGAGGATGGGGGGGTTGAGGAGGAGGATGGGGTGGTGAGGAGGAGGATGGGGGTGGAGGATGAGGATGGGGGGTCAAGGAGGAGGATGGGGGGGGTTGAGGAGGAGTATGGGGGGTTGAGGAGGAGGATGGGGGGTTGAGGATGGGGGGTTGAGGATGAGAATGGGGGTTGCGGATGGGAAGGTTTGAGGATGAAGATGGGGAATTGAGGATGAGGATGGGGGTGTTGAGGTTGAGTAGGGGGTATGAGGAGGGTGATAAGGGAGGGAAAGAGGCACAGGGAAGGGATGAAGTGGGAAAGAGACACAGGGAAGGGAGGTGGAGGGAAAGAGACACAGGGAAGGGAGGTGGAGGGAAAGAGACACAGGGAATGGAGAGGGGGAGAGACACAGGGGAGGGAAAGGGGGGAAGAGACACAGGGGAGGGAGGGGAGGGAGAGGGGGAAGATACACAGGGGAGGGAGAGGGGGGAAGAGACACATGGGAGAGAGAGGGGGGACACAAGAGGGACACAGGGGGCAGCACATTTCCCACCCTCGGCTTATACTCGAGTCACTAATTTTTCCCAGTATTTTGTGGTAAAATAGGTGCCTCGGCTTATACACGGGTCGGCTTATACTCAAGTATATACAGTATATGTGTTCAAAGTCCTAAGTAAATATTTTACCATTGTTATAAGTCTCTGTTAGATTATTCTGTGTCTATAAAACATAACATGATTTAAGAACAACATGGTATATCATAAACACAAAAAATAGTAATGATTAAAATAATTTGATGAAATTAATAAATCCCAGGAGAATGGTCAGGATACTTAACATGGAGAGTATGGAATCACATATTAAAGCAATATAAACAGAGTACCAGAGTATCAATTGAAGTATGGAATGTTGGCATGCTGATGAGTATAGTCTTCATAACCAGATATAAACTTGAAAAAAAGTTCACTAGTTTCCACTGTTTGAAAAATATATATTTGCTATATTATGCCATATAATAAGCTACTGGTGTTCAGTTTATGATAGTTCAAAACTATAAATTACTCTTTGCAAGATTCCTTTAACTGTGCAGTACATATGCCTTTAAATTAAATTTAACTTTTGTAGTAAAGAAGAGTGATACCTAAATAAAAACAAAGACAAATATATTAGATATATTTTTAAAAAATATGTTGAATTATTCAGTTACAGATACATTTCTTTTAGGTCTGCCTCTCTGTTGTGTATATGTTATACCTTTAAAATATATTTGCTGATATCTTGCATTAGTATACTTTAATAATATACACACACCTGAACTTCTTTGATATGTTGCTCTGTTGCTGAAGCATTTACTGCATGTGTCATGTGCTTTCTTATTTCTTGCTCCAAAGCCTGTACTTCATTGCACAGTGCCAGAACATCACATCTCTTTGATTTAAATAAATCTGTATTATTTGGAGTAGGGGATTTCTCGCTCAATTCTTTCACTTCTGGCTTCCAGTGAAGATCTGCATAAAAATCATACACAGTAATATAATTTCAGGACACAAACATATAATTTCAAATATGCCATTAATACGTTACATCATCATTATTCTCAAGCCACCCAGTATATATCTTTTATTTGTTTTCTTTTAAAAGGAGAAAATAAAAAAATATGAAAATTGTGCACACTAATTTGTTTTATATAATTTTGATTGAATGTAATATAATTAGATAGATTTCTGAAACAAAATCTGTGACCATATTATAAATCAGCAAAGGAAACTTAAATGACTATTGCAATGCCCGAATAAGAGAAGCCGGTTGCTTTAATTTAGTATCGATCATTGATAAAATTCCTATTTCATAATCACATATCACATATAATAGTTGTCAAACTGCGATTCGTGGTCATGCTTACAACAAATCTCAGTTTGAAAACTACAGTTGATTGCTACCCCCGCGCATGTGTGTTGCGTCTGGGCCGCGTGCATGCGCATTGCGTCGGGCGCATGCGTACAAGCTGCGGCCATGCGCTCGCTCAGCTGAGCGGCACAGGAGGGAGAGAAGGGAAGGAGGGGGAAGACACATAGGGGAGGAGGGGGGAGGGGGAAGACACATAGGGGAGGAGGGGGGGAGACACAGGGGAGGGAGAGACACAGGAGAGTGAGAGGAGGGGGAAGAGAAACAGGGGAGGAGGGGGAAGGGATACAGGGGAGGAGGGGGGAGACACACAGGGAAGGAGGGGGGAGACACACAGGGAAGGAGGGGGAGACACACAGGAGGCGGGGAGAGGGAAGAGACACAGGGGAGTTAGAGGAGGGGGAAGAGACACGAGAGAGGGGGAAGAGACACAGGGGGGACAGGGGGGAAAGACACAGGGGGGCAAGAAGGACAGGGGGAAAGCTTCACAGGGGAGGAGGGGGGAGACACATGGGGGAGGAGGGGGGAGACACACAGGAGGCGGGGAGAGACACAGGGGATGGAGAGGAGGGGGAGAGACACAGGGGAGTGAGAGGAGGCGGGAGAGACACAGGGGAGTGAAAGGAGAGACACAGGGGAGTGAGAGGAGGGGGAGACAGGGGAGGAGGGGGAAGAGATACAGGGGAGGAGGGGGAGACACACAGGAGGTGGGGAGAGACACAGGGGAGGGAGAGGAGGGGGGAGAGACACAGGGGAGTGAGAAGAGGGGGAGAGACACAGGGGAGTGAGAGGAGGGGGAAGAGACACAGAGGAGTGAGAGGAGGGGGAAGAGACACAGGGGAGGGAGAGGAGGGGGAAGAGACTCAGGGGAGGGAGAGGGGGCAGAGACACAGGGGGCAAGGGGGAAAGAGGGACAGTGGGAAAGAGACACAGGAGAGGAAAGAAGAGACACAGGGGAGGGAGAGGGGGAAGAAAAGAGACACAGGGGATGGGGAAATAGACACAGGGGAGGGAGAGGGAAGGAAGAGATACAGGGGAGGGGGAAACACACAGGGGAGGGGGGTAAGACACAGGGGATGGGGGAAGAGAGATACAGGTGAGGGGGAAAGAGAGACACAGGGGAGGAGGAAAAGACACATGGGAGGGAGAGGGGGAGAGACACAGAGGAGGGAGAGAGGGGAAAGACTCACAGGGGAGGGGGAGAGGTACCAGGAGGGGGAAAGACACACAGGGGAGGGAGAGGGAGGTGAAACAGAGGGGAGGGGGGAAGAGACACAGGGGACGGGGGAAAGACACTGGGGAGCAGGGAAGAGACACAGCTGAGGGAAAGGGGGGGGGGGGACAGGGGAGGGGGGAACAGACACAGGGGAGGAGGGGGGGAAAGAGATATTAGACATTGCCCCTTTGCTATTATTTTTATCAGATACTGTCATGTCTTATAATGCAGGAGACAAAATCTAAGCATACTACGCTGTTTAGATGCCTCGCGATTACGCGTGAAATCTTGAAACGTGCGTCGGGTCAGACGCAGGAACGTACGTACACGAGGGTCGTTTACTTCATTGCGAGGTCGTATAAACAGTGTTCCCTGATGAAATATTGACATGTGCGTCGGGTCACACTCAGGAACGTACACGTGTGTCTATGACATCATTGCGAGGCATCTAAACAGCATTGTATGCTTAGATATTGTCTCCTGGAGTATAAGACATCACAGTATCTGAAATAATAGCAATGGAGCAATATTTAGCAATTCGAATCAAGAGGCAAATGAAGCCCGGGGGTATACGAATTTACAATAGGAATCCAAAGCATTATAAGATCCCAGGAATGGTCAATAGAGCCAAAAACATTTTCAAAACAATACTAGCCAAAATGCTATCTTTTGGCTAAAAATCACTTAAAATCAGCAATAGCTCTGATTCAATTGTCAAGCAAGATATACACAGGAGCACCAGCACTTTATATACAGCACTAAAGATTTATGTTTACACAATAACTTAGATTCAGCACAAGATCTATTTCCTTTCTTCAATATATATGAGCACCAGCACTTTGTTTAAAGGCACTTTATATATAATTGCACTCCTAGGTCAGTTTCAAAAAGAACTCCTATTATACCCACATGAATTACTATAAATGATTAGGAATCCTGCATCTACGTATATTTTAAATATTTTAATAAACTCAATAAAAGTGAAGTTTTAAAGTTTGTCTCCAAGGAGATTTGATTACTATAGGTGTGCACAATAATAGGGAACCTTTGTATATTGTGTGTTGAGTTATGGCCTTTTGATCCCTAGTAGCACCTGTGATCGTTTGCTCCTTGGAAGTGATGACAAGCAAGTGGAGTGTGAGTTCTTGTCAGAAGTGAAGGAGTTAACACTTCTGAAAGAACTCCTAATTAGAGCAACTCCCCTTTAAAAGACTGGAAAGCAGGCATGGAAAGGTGGAGGAGGGGCTGACTAGGCCCTAGGCAGCTGTGCTGCTGAGAGGAACAAGCACAGAGTGGAAGGTGATCTGCTGTGGAAAGACAGTGAAGTTGTGAACTACCCTGTCAAGGATCACCAAGTGACTGTTTCTGGGAGAACGGGGACTACAGCAAGTTGTATGAGGTGGAAGATTGACTTCAGACTCAGGAGGAGAAGTCACAAGGAGGCCAAGTAAGTGAAGGGAACAAGTGAGGATTCCCAGGCAGAGTTTTGCCTTATAGGCCTAGGCACGGTTGTTGCTGCAGTATTATGCCCCAGGGAAGAAGTGAAGATATTGAGAAGTAAATACAAGTGAGTTTGTGTATGCAAGGGTCCCTGGGGTGAAGCATACGGGAGAGACGGGCGGGCCCTATGCTTCACCCGCAACCGTGTCCCAGAGAGGAGCGCTGTGTCCGAGAGAGTAGCGCTGTGTCCGAGAGAGTAGCGCTGTGTCCGAGAGAGTAGCGCTGTGTCCGAGAGAGTAGCGCTGTGTCCGAGAGAGGAGCGCTGTGTCCGAGAGAGGAGCGCTGTGTCTCACAGAGCGAGGAGCTAGAGAGGAGAGCTGTGTCCCACAGAGCGGAGCTGTGACCCAGAGTGGAGCGGGGTCCCAGAGGTTGCTGAAGAGGGTGACCTAATCTTGCTGGGACCCTCACCTGTAAAGAGACTGTTTATTTCCTGGCCACAAGGTGGCACTACCCCAGTAAAGAGACTGTTTACTTCCTGACCACAAGGTGGCACTACACCCAAGTTAAAGGACTGTATATACCTGGCCACAAGGTGGCATTCTCCCACCTCACGGAGACATAACTGTTTGTTTTCCGTTAATTGAAGCAGAGCTACTGCTACAGCCGTTATTTTCTGTTCTGTAAATAAACCAATTTGCTGCACTTACAAGCCGTATCAGCCCTAATTTCAAGAAACCACCGCTATATGCGGCCATCCTGATCACACACCCTATATAGAAACTTGTCTTAACCTGAGCCACTTCTCTTCTTTGTTAATAACGTTTAAGAGTCCTCCTAATATTACAGAACACTGAACTCTAAATATGAAAGGTCCACATTCATGAAACCACATTTTAGTTGTTTTTACAATTAATGACTTATTAATATATTTAATATTTTTACATGATTATTAGAATCAATAGAAAACAATATTTTAATAGGTTCCTGTCCCTCATTCAAACAAAGTTATGTTATCTAAATACATAATTAAAACCAGAAGATGTATCATAAATCATTTTCTTGCTCATACCCATATTTGCAACAGTGTCTTGTGATGTATTACAGTCAATCTCTTCCTTTAGCTGATTTCTCAGTCTACAAAAATAAGAGGGAAAATTATATTTTTAAAAAACTTAACAAGAATTCAGGTTTATTATATTTGCTTTAAGATAACACAATATATAGATGGGCAAGAAGTATTCTTTCAAAAACTGTGCCCTTTCAATATCAGAATATTAACTTACATGTGTGGGCACCATGGAGCAGATTTATCAATGAGAGGCATCTTGGAGATAAGGAGATAAAGAATTTTCCAAGGGTTCACAAAGTTTCTGACCTTTGTACATTTGCCCTTTGTGTTTAGAGTATTATTTTAGATGTGCAAGATATTTACAGAAAAGTTTAGAGTAAAAGTGCATATTCTTTCTGCTAACATAGGCCCCTATTTAATTGTCCACATTGCAATTACTGGAGCCCGTAAAAGTTACAGATATTTAACTGGCTACATTTTGCTCCTCGCAATCCATTTGCGAGTTACTAGGTCAAAATCACTGAGATGGTCAAAATCGTAACTCTGTCCTATCTCCTCTTTTGAGGTTTCAAGGCCGCAAATGTTACCAGTGCTAAAGACACAAATCCATATTCAATTGCAACAACTTAACAAGTCCGCAATTGCTTTCAAACCCGTAAAAAGCAAATGTATCAAAAAATCCTAGGAGTACTAGATAGGAACTCACAAGTGGGTTAAACACCTGTTTGTAACACTGTAAAAACAAATATATACACACTACTATACTTTAAAATACTGGGAAAGTGACAAAAGACATTAGAATGAATTGTGCAACAGTCTCAAGCTTGCAAATCTGCAATATATTTTTTTTTTTTACATTTTATTTCTGTGTTATATTGATCACAGGAATCAAGGAGTTAATACATATCAGGCCACCCACATGGACTAGAACAGATTATTTACTAATTATTATGGATTTCTACAGTTCTGGATTGCAAGTCCGATCGCAAATCAGATTTCTAAACACTATTTAATTGTAGTTTAAATTTCATGTTTTACTGACATCATGATGACAGTCTCATTTACTATTGGCTCTGTCTAAATTGTAACTTACGGGATTGCTTAATTGATTGTGATCATGACCTGAAATGCTACGTACGTGTTTATGGTTTGCATGCTGGGTCTGTGACCTAGAATTGAGGGCTTGAGCAATTAAATAAATCTGTAACTGTAGCATATTTCTAACCTGCAGACATACTGGCTGTATGAAGGTAATTATGGGCTTGGAATTAAATGAGGGCAATAATGTTTAAATGCCAGTTTATGCTAAAGGGACACCAGAAAGGCATATTTCCTTCAATCATCAAAAGATATTTAAAAGTAGGAGGATAACTGCATCTATTGGAATAAAATATTTGCAAAGGCTTAATAACTTACCTTTCAATTGCCTTACACTGCCTTGTGGTTTCCCTGCTCTCCGCTAGCCTAGAAATGTGGTGATTGACTGAGTAAATCATGTGATTAGGGAGGCAGTTTCTTTGATGGAGAAAAAAAATCAGGAATGCCTTCTCTGATTGCCTCAGTTGGCTGACTACTGAAGCAATCAGAGAAGACTATTATATGCTTTATTTTCAGGAAACTCTTAGCTTTTTTCATGTAAAATATGTGTTAGATTATTATCAAGAATAATACTTCTATTTGAATGTCAGCACCCAAAAACATAACAGATAAAAATAAGCCACAAAATAAGAAAGCTGTATATTATGGCAGAATCATTCAGAACTATAAAGCCATACTCACCTTTCATTCATGTCTAGGGCTGCTTTCGCTTCCTGTTCAAGGTTTCTCACTTTCATTATTGCCTCCTCTACATTTTGAGTTTGAATAGCTCTTTTTTTAAGAACACCTGTTTCAGATGGCAATACCTACCCAGTTAAAAAAAAAAAAGATTAATATATAACTGTAATTTTTATTTTGACTATGGTTTGCTCTAATTGTTTGATGGCCTATTCATGCTCTGCTAAAATATATAAATTTATGTCAGACCAAACCTCAAAGACAAATTGTAAAATCTATTATTATTATTATCCTTTATTTATAACGCGCCAACATTTTATTAGGTAGATACAGGGAGCAGACAAGATGGCTCTTTTGGTTCCTATCTACCATCAAATTCAAATCAAACACAAAAGGACACTAAATAAATACAATACAGTTTTTTTAATTGTTGGCCAGTTTAAGCTTTCTGAATTGCCTTTAAGTATTCATTTGTAATGTATGATAGGCGGAAACTCGGAAGTCTCTGTATATGCCTAATCGTTTGTCCCAGAGGCATCATCAACCATTAGGAATTTTTGGTATGATGCTATGATAAGACCATCAATCACAGTTACTTGATGATGGACTGATGATGACGTATTTTTTTTTTGGCCCAATGAAGGCCGAAACGTACGTCTGGGGTTTGCTGTTTCTCCTGTTCAGGGTAGAATTGCCTGGTATTTCGGGGCTGGGTCACTCTAGTGAGTGTAACCAGACTGCTATACTACAGGATATTTCTAACTGTGAAGGGCACAAGTGAGCTAAAAGAGGTTGCTCTCAGAGTGGGTTATCAGGTCAATAGTCCTAACCTATTAATGTTAGTTTGTTCTCTGGTTGATCCCCTCTATTTTGGTATTTTGTTTATTCTAAAAAAATTGCCCATTATCAGTACAATTTCTTTAAATTAGCATAGTAAGAATATTGGACAGTGTCCCTTTAACTGTCTTTTCTTACCTAATTTATATTAATGTATACATTTAAGCTAAAAACAACTAGTATGGGTAATAAAATCAACAGATAAGCAGCTGATAACAAAAGTTTGGCAGAAAACATTTACACACAGGTCAACACCAAATAGATCACTAAAGTTTTCTGTCCTTAAAGTGACACAGTGGGGGTTCAAAAAAAGGTATAATTTAAAACTGAATGTTATTTTAGAAAGTTACATTTTACTACACTAAAATCACTTTGAATAGGTTGAAGTACTGATAACCCCCTGAGGCATTGCTTTCGGTGCAGTCAGCTGCACAAAAAGAGACTAAGCATTCCCAGACCAGCACAAAACACAGTGAAGGAGGTTAGCAATGTTTAAATGCAATAATCTCTTATTAACAACATTTTCAACCTCGTTTTTGTGGATGGGTTAGAAAGGTGAGATGAGAATTCAAAATTTTAAACGTGAATGTTATTTTACTGTAGGTAAATACAGTTTTTAAATAACATTCAATTGATAAAGTTGTTTTTAGCTATAGCTTAAAATTATACAATATTTGGAATCTAAACTGTGTCATTAACCTTAATTATCCCAGTAAGAAATGTCTATTACAATTAACAGTCTAAAGTGTGCCTTGAATTTTGGATAAACAATAATGATTAATGGCAAGAGACAAGCTGACATTAAACACTTTTGGTATAAATTTGAAGCTGGTAGGAGGTAAAACTATTGATTTTAATTAGGGGTCATCTTTTAACCTCAATTAAGAACAAATTAATCACAAGTTAATTGTAATTTTAATCAAAGTCTGTTTTAGGTTCAGGACATCAGCCTACTGTTGATTTCCACTGTACAGTATTATTATTATTATTATTATTATTGTTTATTTGTAAGGCTCCAACATATTCCATAGCGCTGTACATAAGTTAAGATCCAGGCAAAGATAAATACAAATTAACACATAGCAAACCATGGAGGGCTCTGTCTTTGAGCTTGGAATCCAGTGTCCATGGTGCTTTCCCCAAAGCACCCTGCAAGATTGAAACTCGCAGACTTACAACCTAAAGGTATTGTGCGTGGTACAGGAGGGAGAGAGAATAAAACTTAAGCTTCTGAAAACATCAGTCTTCTCTACTGGAAGTATGGACACGAAAGCAGGCTGACAGAAATAATGAATATATTTTAAATGTGGTGCTACATAATATTACATTACTAAGAATAGAATGGACAGAGAGAAAGTATTTAAACAAACAAAAAAAAAAAAAAAACACTTATCAATGCATTGAAAGATAGTGATCTCACATGGTTTAAAAATCCACCATGACCTGAAGCAGTGCTTGGCTTTACTGCTTCTGTTTAGTAATGGCAGTCTAGGTAATAATGGCTACACATATGAAGTGTCTTATCTAGGAATGTGCGTGGTTGATGATGTAATCATGCAGAATTCATTTTCTGCAATGAACTGAATAGTGACAGCAGATTCTGTGCTGCCACACTGCACCACGTGAGTCACTGAACTAAGTTTGATGCCCCATGAGGAATTTTGATTGACAGTAAAGCGGTATCACATAATATTTATTTATATTAATTATTCTTGATAATTAATTATTGTCATATTTGATCTCATTATTACTTTTTAAAACAATATAACGGTTTCATATTTGAATTACCAGTGGTCCCTTAAGTTACTGAATGCCATTATAGGTAGTAACTATAATTTATCAATGCATATTTACTGTTACAATAACAATTAGTATGTCAGGCCCATGTGATTAATGGTGACTACAAAATGAAATCAGGCTAATCACAGAATTTTTTTAATCACAATTGATCTTGAACCCTTAGTTTTCCCTTTTTTTATCTATATTAAATTACATCTTCATGTAACAACCAGCCTAGCTTCTCAAAGTCTATCTTCGACGGAAATAAAAACATTCTTTTGACAAATATCTGCAAAAGTGGAAATATTTCTCAACCCCATTTTGTAATATTCACATACAAATAAAGGGTCGTAGAAGGCATACACTTTTCAATATAATTGTAAGTAATTATAGGCATATTTACAAAAAAATTCATTTAAAATGTATAGTGTGCAATATAAGTGGAGCTTCAAACTTCAAACTCATATGAAGCACTTGAAAAGATTGCGTGGAGAAGTACCAAAGTCATATCATCAACAGACTCCTGTAAATTGCTGTATACAATGGACCATGCTTATTAGGCATTTTAAATTTAAGTTTTTAATAAACCTATTTTTGATAGACAGGCAGATAGATAAATAGATAGATAGATTTTAACTGTAAATTATGTATTATCAGCTACCACAAGATGGTAGCAAAGGATCATGGTATTGAAGAATACAGACTTCTTAATTCAAAGCCATGAGATAAGGAAGCTATTGTAATGTCCAAATAATTTTTTTATGGTTCTAAAGCTATCTGTTTGGACAGTTGTGAGTATGATTGCCAGTTAGTATTGCAGACGTTTTAGCATAAATAATAATAATAATAATAATAATAATAATAATAATAATAATAATAATAATAATAATGTTTACCCACTCACTACAAAACAATCTAAGTGATGATTATTTTCTGGGAAAAGAATACAAACATTGAATACCATGTGAACATTTATATTAATGATTTTGTTATGCAAAATACATTTATATGGATAATGTTAGTGTGAATAACCATTAAAATGGTAAAAATACTCAACCCATAGTGAAAAAAATCAATTATTATTATTATTACTTTTTAATTTATAAAACACCAAAGCACCAGCTTTCTCTGTAGGGATAGTTAGTTATTCATGGCCAATGAATAGTATTTTTTCTAAAACCAATCAAATGCTTTATGGTATAATGTATAGGAGTATTTCACTTCTTCAAAACACCATGATACAGTGGCTTGCAAAAGTATTCACCCCCATTGACTTTTTACCTATTTTGTTACATTACAGCCTTAAGTACAATATTTTTTTAATCTGAATTTTATGTGATGGATCAGAAAACAATAGTCTAAGTTGGTGAAGTGAAATGAGAAAAATATATACATAAAACTATTTTTTAGAAAAAAAAAACAGAAACTTTGTTATGAAGCCCATAAAAAGATCTGGTGCAAAATTAGTGAAATGATGTCAACCTGTGTGCAATCTTAGCGTCACATGATCTGTCATTACATAAACACACCTTTTTTGAAAGGCCCCAGAGACTGCAACACCAAAGCAAGAGGCACTACTAACCAAACACTGCCATGAAGACCAAGGAACTCTCCAAACAAGTAAGGGACAAAGTCAGGGTTAGGTTATAAAAAAAAATATCCAAATCTTTGATGATCCCCAGGAGCACCATTAAATCTAGCATAACCAAATGGAAAGAACATGGCACAACAGCAAACCTGCCAAGAGACGGCCGCCCACCGAAACTCACGGGCCGGGCAAGGAGGGCATTCATCAGAGAGGCAGCACAGAGACCTAAGATAACCCTGGAGGAGCTACAGAGTTCCACATAAGAGACTGGAGTATCTGTACATAGGACAACAATAAGCCGTACACTCCATAGAGTTGGGCTATATGGCAGAATGGCCAGAAGAAAGCCGTTACTTTCAGCAAAAAACAAAATGGCACGTTTTGAGTTTGCGAAAAGGCATGTGGGAGACTCCCAAAATGTATGGAGGAAGGTGCTCTGGTCTGATGAGACTAAAATTAAACTTTTCGGCCATCAAAGAAAACTTTATGTCTGGCGCAAACTCAACACATCACATCACCCAAAGAACACCATCTCCACAATGAAACATGGTGGTGGCAGCATCATGCTGTGGGTATGTTTTTCAGCAGCCGGGAGTTGAGTGAAAGATGGATGGTGCTAAATACAGGGATATTCTTAAGCAAAACCTGTACCACTCTGTGTGTGATTTGAGGCTAGGACGGAGGTTCACCTTCCAGCAGGACAATGACCCCAAACACACTGCTAAAGTAACGCTTGAGTGGTTTAAGGGGAAACATGTAAATGTGTTGGAATGGCTAGTCGAAGCCTAGACCTCAATCCAATAGAAAATCTGTGGTCAGACTTAAAGATTGCTATACACAAGCGCAAACCATCCAACTTGAAGGAGCTGGAGCAGTTTTGCAAGGAGGAATGGGCAAAAATCCCAGTGGTAAGATGTGGCAAGGTCATAGAGACTTATCCAAAGTGACAAAGGTGGCTCTACAAAGTATTGACTTTAGGCGGTGAATAGTTATGCACATTGATTTTTTCTGTTATTTTGTCCTATTTGTTGTTTGCGTCACAATAAAAAAAAAATCTTCAAAGTTGTGGGCATGTTCTGTAAATTAAATGATGCAAATCCTCAAACAATCCATGTTAATTCCAGGTTGTGAGGCAACAAAGCAAGAAAAATGCCAAGGGGGGTTAATACTTTTGCAAGGCACTGTATATGGATACCTTAAATCAGTAATGTTTTGTTTGTTATATAGTTAAGCAGGTGGCATTTCAGATTGAAAATGGAAAGGAGGTAAAAATGTTGATTAGATGCAACTTGTTGCAACTTATGTGATGTGTATTTGTACGAGGAGACTTGCGTTATTAGCAGTAGTATAACAGATACTTTGGAAGATACAGTGTGCATCTAAAAAATTCAGCAAGTGTTACAGGCATTGTTAAACTTGGTAAAAAACAGATGCTAATGGATAAAGGTGTTTTGCAAGCTGACATGGGTATGTCATAGATACAATACAAGTTGTAAACCTATTTAGATAACTCACATTTGGTTATCAAAACTCATCCTATATCAGGACAGTTTACTTGCTACTCTCAGCATAAAGTTTCATCTGATTGGTTTACAGCTTTCTAAAAGCATTTGGAAATATCAAAGTAGGTTATTCAGGAAGACTGAATTGTTGCTAAAATACTAAAATGACAAGATGTCTGCAGCATCTAGCATTCACAATACAAATTATTGTGTAACAAACATTTGAATACTCAGTTCAACCACTGACCCATTACTGCATGTATATAAACATACAATTACTGCTTATAGCTGATGAGTAAATACGTAAATACAGTGGCGGAGCTAGCCAATGGAGGTCCCTGGTGCAAAAGTTTCCCCCCCCCCCCCCCCATCAGTTGTCGACTCATTGCAGGCCTTGTTTAACCCGCCATTCATTAGCGCCTAAGTCTTACGGCCTTCGGCTGTTAAAGCTGTATTTTTTTCAATGTCTTGCGTGCCTTGTGATGAGCGCCAAAGGCCTTCAGCGCTCATTGTGAGTCTTTCTCCAAGTCTTACGGGCCTTGCGATGAGCGCCTTTGGAGCTCATTGCGCATGCGCAAGCCCTTTATTTTTAACATAGCGTGACCGACAAATCATAACTACCACAATTATATATGATATGATCCCCCCCCCCCCCCTCGGCCCCACTTGATACCCCCTCCTGATCCCCCCTTGGCCCTTCCTATCTCACCAGCAGCACTCCTCCCGCACTGCATCATCCTCCCCATGTGGCGTGTCAGCTCTCCCCTTTGCGGCATATCTGCTCTCCCCTTGCTGTGTGTCTCTTCTCTAGAGTGTGACATCATTGGGATTCCCTGGTGTGGCCTGCAGGGGAGGATGCAGTGCTGGAGGAATGCTACTGGTGAGGTAGGAAGGGCCAAGGGGGGAGGGGTCAGCAGGAGTGGGGATCAGGAGGTGCAAATGCAGGGATCAGGAGGGGCCGTGGGGGCCGATTTGGGGGGGGCAGGGGAAAAATAAATAAAACTTTATTAAATTTTAAAGTGTTCTGGGAGCTCCCTCCAGGAGCAGGGCCCCAGTGCATTGCCCCAAGTGAACCGGCGGTAGCTCAGCCACTGAGGAAATATATTACAGTAAGACCCCACTTACACTGTTTATTGATCCTAAAGGTATATCAGTGTAAGTGGAATAATGCTTAAAAAAAACCACAATACAATTAAAAAGTACATATATTTAAAAACTTGGAAGTCTCACTAAGAGCATAAGTGTGTAGAAGCGTCATAAAGCTACTTTTTAAATTAGCAAAAAATAATTTGTGAATAGACCCTAGAGGCTTCCATGATACTTTGGAGCAAGTTGTGTTGGGAAAGGGGTATTACCTTTCTGGAGAGCTTTGATTGTATCTATGCTGCAAGTTGTCTACTTCTGGGCCTGTGAGGAGGAAGCGAGCAATGGTAGTTCTGATCAGATCCAATTATCTAGTAACTCCAGACCTATCCCTCTTACCTCCTCTGCCCAAATCACCTCTACTGATAGATAAAAACACACTCTCCATGTTACTAGGAAGTGATGCAGCAAAGATGAGAGGAAATCCTCTATACATATTCAGAGTCTACATAAATTCCGATTTTCTCTAACAATATGCTTATCGCTTACAAAGCTGCTAATGTAGCTTGTTACATATTTTTCCATGTTTCTTGTACTACATGTCTTTTAAAAGCAATGTATATCACAACATAATTGAAAGCAAAACTGTATTTACAGTATTATTAAACTATTTGTGGCTCAGGTTTTGCAAATCTTGACGGGATTGGATCTTTTCAACCTGATTTAAAGTATTTATTCAATATTCTGTCTCAAATGAATAATTGTATTACTGTAATATAGTTTAATATTTTAATATTTAATACATTTTAATCACATTTCATAAAACATTTCAGCTAAGTAAAATGTGAGTCGATATCAAATTGTTTTCGTGTACAATCCATTGTAACTTCCACAGAATTTTGGAATTTTATTGAATACCGTAGATTTTAATAAAACAAATTGAAACCTGGTTTCCACCTAAACTGTAAACAATTAAACATAACCTAGTTACTATTGGATTGGTGTGTGATTACCTCATATTGAGTTGAAGCCTGAGTATCCAAAAGGTCTTCAATGTATGACTCGTATGCACTCTAAAAAGAAAGTAAATAGTTTGTTATTAACCAAGTTGTAAGTTATACATATGTACAGTTAAAAATGTACAAGAAAAACACAAATTCAGTGTGTATAAATTTACATATTCATTATATTCATATATAGGGAGATATCATAATATCTAATGAAAAACAAGAAAATAAGGCCAAAAACTGTACATCTAGTTAACATTATTAAACTACACTTAATTTTGAATTATTAGGCAACTAATACTAACAATTTTATTGGTATGTATAAACATATTTGTCCAATTATTACTTTCATTTGCAGTCATGTTATGTATAGGATTTAATTTAGTAAAAAAAAGTTAATTAAAGTAATTTTGAACTCCCCAAAACTACACTGCAGAGATTTGTACATTATTGGGAATGTTGATTATATTTTATATTGATTTTTAAATTTAATGTAACTAAATATCTATTTTATTATTTTACTATTTTACAGTCTTAAATTGCACAATTCCATAAATTTTGACATACTTCAATGACTGCAATAAAAAAAATATAAATGTTACAATTTTATTTTAAAGAACAGTTAAAATATAGTAACTTGTCAGTCAGTATAGTCAAATAAAAGTGTATTAAAGTCAATGAACAAATGGGTGGTCCATAAGTTAATTACCTGTTTAGCCACTTTATTTTTTCACAATATCTCTGTTTTATCAATTACATTTGCATCCTTAAATACCATTACATATTTGCAATCAATTCACAATTCTCAGTCCTATTTTTCCATTTTGCCATTTTAAAACAGTATCAAACTTGGAGCTACAATTGTCTGCTGTATATAAATAAGGAAAATGTTTTGTTACCACTTACTTGGGTGATGATTTTTAAAATTAATTTGCACTTACCACTTTTGGTGCTTTATCAATTATCATTTCCATATTAATTTTCTTTCAAAGGTAATCAGTCCATCAAGCGCCCAAAATTGCACTCCCGCTTTTATCTTGTGGTCCGGTATTCCACTCCTGCTTCCATCTCATGGCCCCATATTGTGCTCATTTTCAATACTCTTTGCTCTTGGATTATTCTTAGTGACTGCACATACACATACATACAATGCTTACTGGCTCCCCCATTTTAAAAAAATACTAAGAATCACAGAGTCCCTGTGACAGAGTTTATCCAATGGTTTATGTGTGCCACAGGCTCTGCAAAGCTCTCTTCCTACAGTAAGACTGCAGGGGTTAACTGCCTGCTCATTTAATAAGCTGCACCTGGGCAGCCCTTAAGACTGCCTCTGGACCATGGGAGGGGCTGCTGATGGACTGAATCCTGCAGCTCATGACCGCTTAGAAAGAATACCTGGAAATCTGAAGGACTGTATAAGCCAGTGAAATTACAAACTATTGGACTGTTTATTTTGTTCCACCAAGGTTTAGCTAAATCAGAGCTGGTTAGCGAGGAAACTGTTATTTTTAAGGTAGTGCTTCAGGTGAAGCAAGGCTATTATTTTCATTGATTTGTTAGGGTTTGTTATACTTGTACCACTGGATACATTCTAGTAAAATTTTGAAAAGTATAGACAGCCTCGTGTATTGTCTGTTTTTCCATCAAAGTGCCAGAAAGAAGTACACACACCCAAAGGAAACTATTAACTTGTCATGATACATATCTAAACACTCTCACAAGCAGCCACATAGATGACATGGGTGGAGGCTGACCGACCGGCCAATAAGTTACCAGCCAATCAAAAGCATAGAACTTTGTTGAGCCACCCCTAAAAGAGACAAGCAGCTGCAGCATCCAGCAATAGGAGCTTTTTCTGAGTATCACATCAGATTTAGGATGTGATGCATAGAAACTTTGGTTTAAAGTGGGCCAGCTCTACAGAGGAAATGAGAGGCTCTTCAATGCTTGGAATGGTGAAAAGTTACTTTGTGAAGATGTGTAACAAAAGAATAAGTACTTGTGATTGTCAATGCAAAGCCATAATTCTCTTATATCCATTGTTTGTATTTGATAATAATTATATTGTGAAGTTCTGTTTTAACAAAGCATTCTGTGGAGTTACTCATTATCAGAAGTTGCAATTATAGAAGGTTACATCAGCTAGTATTGGCATGTACTGGCTATCAGTGATCACCAGTTAAGTAGCTGACACTAAACATCAATATTGCCCTTTACCAGTAACATTGGAACTGAGCCTGTAATTATAATACCTTCATTTGTCCTAACAGATTTCCAAAAATGGAAGAGCTGCTGCAAATATTCCCGAATGCTTCACAAAAGATCTGTATTCGAGCAACATGAGGAGGTCTAACATGGGAAATGTTAAGAAGTTCCTGCAAATAAATAAAACATATTTTAAAGTAGATTTAAATACTTACGGTAAGTTAAAAATGCAGATGTAAGATGTACACAGTAAGGTTGGTAATACATATCTTAATTTTAATTGCTTAAAATGTGTTCTGAGAAACTTCTGGCAAAATGTTTCTACCACTTGCTGGATAGATAGGTTTCTTTATTAAAATAAGTAGTTATGTAAGCAACATAAAAGAAAAAATTAACAACTTGCACACTGTTGATCTAGACTGTTCTCTGTCTTAGAAGCGATCTTCTAAATTCTGCTTTAAGTACAAAGCAACTTCACATGGCCCTTCAACCACTTGCTGCAAGGGTGCTGAGCATGTTTAAACCCAGGGTAGTAAGTAGCTGTAATGAAAAGCTAACCAAAAGATATGATGCCATGTTTAGTGGAGGGATTAGAAGAGCTGAAAATGCAATTTATAACATGCACTTATTACTACATATAGGTTTATGTATTACCACATTTGGCACGTATCTTCCTAGATATGACCTTAAACAATGCTGAATTTTACCTTTGGTTTATGGATTTTCTGTTCTTGTAAATTATGTACTTTAAATCTTATTTATATGAATATTTCCTTGAATTTTTGACAAATACAGGTTTTCCAAATTACATGACAAAAACAATCTGTTATCTCTTTCCATTTGAATTATGTCAGCATTTCTAAATTGAGTACTACGTTCTAACTAGAAGTGGCAAACAAGTTAAGATATTTGCTCAGCAATTTAGTCAGTATTTTTACATATTACCCCTTTAACCTTACACCTTCCTCAGAAACAAACATTTTACGACAAACCAAACGGCAAATCTAGTCTACCACATCCCTGTTTGTCCCTACCACATCCACTGGGTAGCTATTTCACTTATCTACTACCCTTTCTGACAATTAATAGTGGTGATTTAGTTGTTTTATAAAGCACAGAAACATGTTTCATTAAAAAAAAAGCAAGCTAGCATAGTTCCTGCCAGGGAATCCACAAGAAAACTGCTCCAGAAGTGGATCCTTGCTCTGCGTAGCAAATTATGAGAGGAGGTTATTTAAGATTGATAGAAGAATTTTAAGGTCTTTGGGAAGTTTGAAGCCTCCTAGAGAGGGGTTATTGGTCATTGGGAAGCATTATAATTGTCATAGAAAAGATTATGGAGGATGCTTAGAATGGCTGGTGATTCCATGGAAGCCATTTTGGTGTTTGAGAGTACCAAAAGGGCC
Source organism: Discoglossus pictus (assembly GCA_027410445.1). NCBI lineage: Eukaryota > Metazoa > Chordata > Amphibia > Anura > Alytidae > Discoglossus > Discoglossus pictus. The sequence goes on along the minus strand of CM050165.1, from coordinate 174,584,799 downwards.
TTCATGTCTTGATTAGTTGTGCAAACACTTGAGCTAATGTATACTGAATTAATTACACTTAGTTTGTATATGTTCTAACAGTGTCATCCATGCATTAACAGTGAAAAATAAATCAATGATACTTCCATAGAGAAACATTAGAAAACTTGTATAGCACTAAATCCAGATGTCATCAGGCTAGTCTTTAATAAATGTAAAATATGCTATACCAACAGATATATATGAGATACATCTAAATGTGCATAGACATGTCTCCAAATGAATGCCCATGTTTGCATTAATAATGTCTCAACAGATGTCATGTAATGTATTATCTATTTTAATCTTTTTTTTTTTATTATTATGTTTTGGTTTGGTGGCTACACTGTTCACATACATTATATTAAAATGTAATTAGACTTGTCTAAGGTTATTAGTTTTTTTTAAATTGCATCTTACAGTGGCTGTCCATAGTACTACCAATGTTTAACTAAACTAAAGCAATCTTGAGATATGCACTATTTTCTATTTCTGGCCTAGTGTGTTTGTTAGTGACACACTGTGCATGTTTAGAGTGGGGGTTAGCTTAAAAAATATTTTACCATATTTGGTTCATACCTTATTGAGTTTTTGTTCATGGCTCTCAACAAGGGTGTTCTTGGTGAAATATTTTGTTAGATCTTCTGTCTTGAGGAATTCTCTATCAAATTTTGAAAACATGACAAACTGATCTGTTTTTGTCAAACCACCCAAATAAGTTGGTACAAAGTTATATTCACCATCACATTCCAGAAGTTTTGTTCTGTTTTTATCTTCTTTGAATGTCAACACTTTTAACCGTGGCAGTTCTAGCTCCTCACTCTGCAATGATCCCCTAATGTCTTGTTTTTTCATTTCTCTTGACTGGGAGTCAAGAAGAGAGCCCATATATGGTGTATTTTTCGGTGTGGTAGGACTGACATGTTTGACGAGTGGAGAATGAGAAATACTGGCTTTGTGCTTACTTTGTTCCAAACATGTCTTGGCTGTAAAGTCCGTTAAAGCATCTTTCATTTTCCTGACATTTATATTGGTCACCCTTGGTAATTTTTGATCTTCAAAAGGAATCTCTTTCTGTCCTCTTTTCCAGAAAATGTTATCACTGAGTACTGTTGGCTTACTCAGATGTTTGCAGTTCAAATGCCCAGAAGTATAATCTCGAGCATCATTTTTACTTGCTATTTCTATATCATCCAAAAGTTTATGAAGGTTTATTATTTTATCTTGCTGCTTTGTTTTGAACATAATATAATCAATTTTCCAAGTTTTTAAAAGGTAACAATTTTTCTCAGTAAATAGTGGGTGTAATTAGTTTTCCACGACAAATCCTGAAAAGAAAAAGCACAATAAACAACCCACAGAAATCATGTTATTGTTTATGTTGTATGCAATTGGAAATTTGGGGAAGAGAGAGCTAGAGGAAGATGGATGTCATTAGTGGGGCAGCAGGAGAGAGAAGAAAGAAAATAATGTAAAATATAAAATCAGTATGGGAATCATTTCTGTAGAGGACAAGACATGGCAAAAGGGGGACCAAGTTCTTCCATGGGTGTTCAGACCATCAAACAGTAGATAACCATACATAGCAAGGTTTAAAATGTAAAAAAATAGCCACAACTGGCAACTTCTCTTTTTGTCTCCCATATCAGTACCACAGCTTTTTTGTACTAGACATCATTCACTGTATCATTGCCTACATCTTCTCAGGGTCCTCTGTACAATAAAAAGTTATGTAACAAACACAATAAACTGAGTCTTCATATATATTGGTATTTTTTTTAGAGGAACAAATAAAAACAACATTGCTTTTTGAACCCCAAACATGCCTATTTCAAAATCTGTGTAACTCATCTCTGAAGTTTTTTTTTCAGTAGGTTACCAAAAACATATGCAGCCTTATTAAATTGCGATTCGAAATTGAAAAGGGTTCTATATAAGCACAGAGCATTTTTATTTTCCAGTTTTTTTAGTTAGTGAACTTCTATACAAAAGCAAGGTCTTCACTAACTAAAAACTTCCGTAACAAAAATATGCGATGTGCTTATATAGAGCCCTTTTCAATTGGCAGAATCGCAATTTAATAAGGTTGATGATTTACCAATAATGCAATTTATACTTTTAATCTGCATCCTTTACATATGTGTCCAAAATTATACACACAAAACATTTTGGTAAAGTTATACTACTACTTTAAATGTTGAAATGCATGTGTAGGGGCTCTGTCACAAACTTCACAAAAAATCACTCATTTGAAGTAGATAAGGGCATTTCAGGCAATTGATATTTAGTTACAAACATGTTTAAAGTACCAATGTAGTCATATATTTAAAATATATTATTCTGAAGAGCTAACATTTAAAATAGGGAATGTAAAAAAATAATAATACAGCCTGTAATGTAGTACATTTTACATGAAAATATGGAATAGATTCTACCCTTTTGGTTTAAGCTGATCAACTTCCTAATGTCAGAAAATAGACCTTGAATGCAGAAACAACATGGTACATGAATGTGTATGAAAGTTAAAAATATAAAACTCTACTTTATTTTTGATTTTCTAAAATAATTTTTCCCATTAACATGTTTAGTTATACAAAAGACCATATAGAAAAAAATTGTACAGTGCCCCTTTAATTTACAACAAATTGTAAATTAAACTTTTTTTAGTACATTTTAATATCTCGTCTCATTCAATACATTCACACAATATTAACATTAACTTAAAGCAAAATTTCTGCAGAAGGTAGGTGAGCTTTGGTATTTCTGAATATTCTATTATTTATTAATATATCTATATTGTTTTCTCAATATGCCAAAAGAACAGGTGGACTGTAAAACATGAGGAGAATATTGACCAGAACGTGTTAAAAGTTTATTTTCCTTTTTGAAATCTCTGCTGTATTGATGGAGTTAAATACATTTTAGTTAGGGGTAGCAGAGTGTTTGAATACAGCACTGAAATTGCTATTACCGGTATATCAGTGGCGGCTGATGAACTTTAAAGTTGGAGGGGCGCCAGAGCAAGACTTGGCTCCTCCCCTTACACAGAGCCTACCCATTTTTAAACTCTTCCCCATGATGTCATATTGACCTTTATATACCCCAATGACCTTATACTTGCCACGCCCATTGAAAAAGGGCTCTACCTACTGATTTTTTAATACTGTTCAAAAATCCTAGAATCTTGGGATTCATGGAAAATAATAACATTTCTCTTCTGCATGAATGCAATGACACTCACCAACAGTTGACTCTCCTTCTCGGGGTGTCTTCAAGTGTAGTAGTCCAAAATAGTCTGCAGCCGCAGAGTGTTTGGACCTGGGGGTGATAAAAAACAAACAAACAAATCAGAGTGCAAGACCCCAACCGTACTTAAGAACACTTATGAAACCAAGCAAGACTATCTAGGCCACAGCCATACCTAAAAAAAACTATATTATACAAAGCGGGACTATTTAGGCCCCAAACGTAACTAACAAAATATATATTATGTCAAGAGGGACTATATAGGCCCAAACCATACCTAAAAAACCTTAAAATACCAAACGGGACCAGATAGGCCACAACCGGACCTTAAACACCTTAAAATACCAAGCGGGAACATATAGGCCCCAACCGGACCTTAAACACCTTAAAATACCAAGCGGGACCATATAGGCCCCAACCGGACCTAAGAAAACTTTAAAATACCAAGCAAGACCATATAGGCCCCAACCAGACATAAAAAAAACTTTAAAATCCCAAGCGGGACCATATAGGCCCAAACTAGTCTTAAAAAAAAAACATAAAATACCAACTGGGACCATGTAGGCCCCAACCTGACCTTAAAAACCTTAAAATACCAAGCAGGACCATATACAGTGCCTTGCAAAAGTATTCACCCCCTTGGCATTTTTCGTGTTTTGTTGCCACACAACCTGGAATTAACATGGATTGTTTGAGGATTTGGATCATTTAATTTACAGAACATGCCCACAACTTTGAAGATGTTTTTTTTTCTTTGTTTTTATTTTATTGTGAAGCAAACAACAAATAGGACAAAATAACAAAAAAGTCAATGTGCATAACTATTCATCCCCCTAAAGTCAATACTTTGTAGAGCCACCTTTTGTGGCAATCACAGCTCCAAGTCGCTTTGGATAAGTTTCTATGAGCTTGCCACATCTTACCACTGTGATTTTTGCCCATTCCACCTTGCAAAACTGCTCCAGCTCCTTCAAGTTGGATGGTTTGTGCTTATGAACAACAATCTTTAAATCTGACCACAGATTTTCTATTGGATGGAGGTCTGGGCTTTGAAAAATAACCCCACAGCATGATGCTGCCACCACCATATTTCACTGTGGGGATGGTGTTCTTGGGTGATGTGATGGGTTTGGGCCAGACGTAGAGTTTTCTTTGATGGCTGAAAAGTTCCATTTAGTCTCATCTCCCCCTTTCACCTTACTATCAGGGAATCAGCCAGAAGCCTGCACTGCAGGGAGGAAAGAGCAGCAGCAGGAGCTGTGTCCCAACTGGCATATGCTAATGACGTTATATATTTATTAATTGGTACATACGTATTTATGTATTAATTTAATAAATGTTCTTTTATATATATATATATATATATATATATATATACATATATATATATATATATATATATATATATATATATATATATATATATATATATATTATTAGCATATATTTTTATTTATATTTTTTTATTTATTTGTAATCTGTACTATTATTTATAATACATATTACAGTTCTGATTACTGATTATTATATGTTATGCATGTTACAGGGCTCACTAAAAAATGCTTTCCACAGATTAAATGCTATTCTAATTTTTAAAGGCTCCGATTGGTTGAAATCAATATCAATCAGAATTTTAGCCAATCAGAGGTGATTTGGGTGGTTCCCAGGCCCTGCAAACCTGTTTGGGGTAGTTTCCAGGCCCTGTGGGCCTTCGTGGAGAGGTCCCCAGGCCTCCGTAGGTAGTTAGGTGGGTGCTTAGGATGGTTCCCAGGCCCTGCGGGCCTGATTGGGGCAGTTTCCAGACCTTGCACGGAGGGGTCTCCAGGCCTTGGGGGCCTGGGTAGGTAGTTAGGTTGGTGCTTGGGGTGGTTTCCAGGCCCTGCAGGCCTGATTGGGGTCGTTTCCAGACCCTGCGGGCCTGCATGAAGGGGTCCCCAGGCCTCGCTAGGTAGTTAGGTGGGTGCTTGGGGGTGGTTCCCAGGCCTGCAGGCCTCATTGGGGGAGTTTTCAGGCACAGCGGGCCTGCATGGAGGGGTCCCCAGGCCTTGGTAGGTAGTTAGGTGGGTGTATGGCTGCTTGGGGAGTTCCACAGGCCTCGTGACCCTGCTTGGGGGTTCCTCAGGCATTACGGGCCACGGTAGGTGGGTAGGTAAGTAGGTGGGTGTGTGGGTGGGTGCTTGGGCCATGTGGAGGGCCTACAGGGATTGTAATCTCCCTAGTAGGTGACCGTGCCTGGCCTGCATATATAAATTAGTTAGTGGTGGCTAGGTATAGTGGGGGCCCTGAGTTTATTAGGACTAGGGGGTTTGGGTAGTGTAGTGCTGGGTAAACTTACTTTGAAATTGGTTAGATCAGGGTCCAGCCAAGGAGGATCAGTCAGCGGAAAAAGACGGAACAGAGTGGAGAAGGTTTGAAATCATGGGGTTTTTATAGCCTTCCTGATGTCATATCATAACATCAAGCCTCTATAGAGTTGGGGGCGCTCAGAGGGAATGATCAGGGGGGATGTTCAGAGCAACCGGACAGCCTGCAGCACTGATTGGTTGATGCTGCAAGCTGCCAGTCAGGAATTTGACACATTTCCTAGCACACTGAATTTATATTCACTCAAGTTGAGCGTTACAGTCAGTCACACTGTAATATTAAAGCACTAGGGAGAGACACCAGGCAAGGGGGGAGGCACACAAAGGGTTCATTTAAAGTGATAGATCATATGAAAGAAGCCATGAAAGCTGATATATAGATATAATTAAATTGCATTATCTATATAAATTTAAAATACAGTATTCAAATGATTGATAATTTTTAGGGAGGCACCTGCCCATTTTCCCCTATGCACCAGCCGAGCCTGTATTATGTACATAGTGTGTCCGCATTAATGAAATCACTGGAACCTGCAGTGCAAAAATCAGTGAGGAAGTGGTACAGGGCTCTGTCTGGGTTGCAATTCCAGGACAGTAGCTCTCACATTGTCAGCATTGTGGATGTAGAGCAGCTTTTTAAGTAATATCTTATTAGTTATGTGGTAGAACACGTGACTTTAGTGAAAAAGGTCTTTTGTTCAGATCCATACCTTCTTTTAATATTTTCTTTATGTTGATTACAGAAAACAGATATAAACTGTAAGTAGTAGATACAAAACAAATATGGATTGCCATCCACAGTTGTTTATTCCTTTGCTATAAATACTTACAATACCACTCCTTTCCTCTTCTTGTAGAATATTCTCCCACAAAGCTGGCACAGGATAAATTATGCTGATTAGTCTACTGGTTTGCTAACAATACCAAGCATGTTACACTGATACACACAGTTTGATTACTGGACCCTGCAGCTCATTGTCTTTCCTAGGGGCTGATTCAACCCAGCTCCATTCAGTTGAAAGTCATGATAAATGTTTAATCCAATTTAAAAAAAAATGTAAACAGCTTCCACACATCATTTCAAAATCTCTGATGTTGCATAGCAGTTTTTGTGAGTATAATCCCCCTATAACATGTGTTTGGGATGTTTCCTGTTAACTGACCACCAGCTATGGCTGCCATAGTCCACTAGGTGGCACTGCTGACATTTTATTAAATTTCTTGTTAGTGTAAAGCTTATCGTTTGCCAGTATCCTAACCCAAAATCCTACCCCTTAAACTCTAACCCTAAACCCTAACTGTAAACCCTAAACTTTAATCCTAAAGCTAGGAAATTGACTAAAATCTAGGCCGCCCCACAGAGGAGTCAGCTAACAGGAAAGGTCCTACTTTGTTTCCAAATTACAATTTAATTTACTGTGATATCTGATATTATTTACTTACTTGGATATCTGATATTATTGATACATGGTTATTGGATCAAATCTGCACTATATAGAAACTGCTCCTCTATATTGATGCATTCATGATATTGTTAATGAAAGATGTATCTTACTTATGATTCTGTTCTTCTGACTATTACCAAACAAAATATTTATATATATTAAAAGACTGAACTAATATAATGTACTTCTTAAAAAGGCCAGTGTCAAAACTAAAATCACCTCCCAAACAGATGATTGTTATATGGCTACTTTCTAACTACAAATGTTGTGGAGTTTAAACAATAAAAATCTACATATTTCTGACTATAATAGTTACAAAGAAAGGATGGACCAAGAAAATAGAAAACAGCACTGTCATAAGTATATATTTCTTGTCTATTTACACTTGAAAAAGAAAGGATTGAGAGCCTGTACAGGAAGAAATAAGTCATGCATTTGACTTTCTCTTTGTGTAGATTGATGAAGTGCAATGTGTATAAAATGTATGCCATATTAATTTGTTACGTTGTATTTTTCTGTACTTACTTTATAAATCTGAGTAACTCTGCATATGAAATCCCTGTCCCTCTGTGCTGGCTGCCTCTTGTGCTCACTCCCTAGCAGGCAGGTTACCATGGAGAGGTATAAACACACAGGAGCAGGCCTGGCTGCACTGCTATTGTGTGCTATACAGCACACACAAAATACTTAGTACCTCATGTAAGTGAGAAAAAAATGTTATAGCCATATACTGTATCTTTTTGTATTTTTATTTTTTTAATACCTTACAGACCTACCTAATTTTTTTAAGCTTCTCCTTTGCATATACATACAGCAACAAAAACATAGCATTTTTAATGATTGATTCACTTTACAGTCTCCTGAATACTATGTACTAATTAGAATTACAGTCTCCTAGTCTGTCTTTGTGATGGCCAAACCGATTACCCACAAAGTTGTCGTTCAGATACGCACATTTGCATATTGAGCTGCATGATTATACAGCATTATTTCAGTAGCAAATACAGCAATGATTTACTATAGAGAAAAAAAGATAGTACAATGTATACCCAGTATCAATGTTCTTTAAGATGAACTTAACTTCCTGTTAAGGTGAAACCGTCCCTTTAAAGAACATATTAGAAATACAATGTACAATGACAATAAACAGATCAATTAGTATTCGTTTACATACGGAAGTAAGTATGCTGAAAACTAAATGGTAGTTTCTGCAGTAGCATTATTGCATATCACATATATACTGTAGTTGTGAGCATGCGAGTTGTTGCCTGCGGCCCTCGCGTAGCGAAGCGAGGGTCGCAGTTGCTGGCAAGGAGCATCGAAGGTGCTCCTTGCCAGCAACTGTGACCCTGGCAAAATTTACGTGGTATCGCAAAGAAAATAAGAGACACAATACGACCCATTACGACCTCACAAAAATCGTCCGCAACACGCGCACATCAAAACATGAAAAATACAACAAATACAAACAACAAACACATAAAAAGGTTACTCACAGCAAGGGGGGGGCACCGAGGACATTTGGATATTCCGGAAAAAAACACCAAACAGGTACGGATATTACGAAAAAGTTGCACGACATAGAAAATGAACAACGCTACATCAGCCACATTCAATACACCAAACACCATTAGCTCACTTACAATTTCATTGCCGTCATTTTTTGACGGGCAATTTGCTAGTACAATTATATATATTTGAAACTGGGTTATTTTGTTTTTCATACTGAAAACATGTTGTAATTCTTCAAGATAGTACTTTTTAAAAAAATATGACCACAGGTGCCCTTTAACTTTTATTCCTTTGAGATGCTTTTCTGTGCAAAATTGTTTACCATTACTTTGTGAAGCAAGCAGCTTATAAGTAGGGTAAACTTTGGACCAATTCTTTCTGTTAATTTTTAAGCACTTCTTAAACCAGAGATAATGTAGATCTGTATAGTATTAGCATTGATTATCTGTACATGAGAACTGACAAAATGGAGTAATGGCTATTTATACTATTATGTGAAACAATTAATTTATAAAGCACATTTGAAAGGAAAACATGTTAAAGGACCTCTGCACATTGAAAATAAATATGTCTGAAACCTTTGAGTCTGACTAAGAGCATAATTAAGCAGGAAACATTCATATAGCTAGATTTGAATGAGTCTGTGTCTGGGCTAATGAGTGGAAATAATTTCAATATTATCTAATTATTTAAGCAAAGACTCTTTTATCCCCTTCTGTTCCCCTCCCACGTACTTTAATGATTGAGCTCTGAGAAAGTGATGTAACAAACATAAAATGCATTCCTATACTCTATAAACATAGGCCCCCATTCAATTGGCCAAATTGTAATTACTGGAGCCCGTAATGTAGCCTGTAAAAGTTACTGATATTCAATTGGCCACATTTTGTTACTCTCATGCCATTTGAGAGTTACAGGCTCAAAATCATTGTGGTTGTAGAAATCTTAACTCCGTCCTATCTCTTTTGATGTTTCAAGCCTTTAAATGTTACAAGTGCTAATCCATATTCAAGAACAACAATTCAACAAGCCCGCAATTTCCTTCAAACCCGTAAGTGGCAAATGTTTAAAACATTTCTATGAGTACTAGATTGGACTCGCAAGTAGGTAAAACATTTGTTCGTAACACTGTAAAAGCAAATATAAACACACTACTGTACTTTACAATACTGGGAAAGCAATAAAAGGGATTATAATTAATTGCACAACGGTCTAAAGCTCCCAAATGCGCAATAAAAAAATATTTTTTTTACCTTTTAATTCCGTGTTATATCAATCCCGGGAATCAAGGAGTTAATACATAGCAGGCCACTCACGTACTAGACCAGTTTCTTCATTCATTTTTTTTTTTTTTTACATTGCTAGATTGCGAGTCTGATTGCATATCAGACTTCTAAACACAAATTGATTGTAGTTTAAACTCCATGTATTACTAACTTCATGATGACGGTCTCATTTACTATCAACTCTGTCTAAATTGTAACTTACGGCCTTGCCTAATTGATTATGATCATGTCCTGAATTGCTACATGCGGGTTCATGGCTTACGGTTTTAGTCTTGTAATTGCGGGCTTGAGTCAATTGGATACAGCCAGAATTGTAACAAGTTTCTCACCCGCAAATATGCGGCCTATATGAAGGTACCAGTAATTACGGGTTTGGAAATGAAAGGAGGCCACAGTGTTCAAAACGTCACACAGTTGAGAAAATTGTTAGTTTATTACACAATTGACAAACAAGTTTAATTTTTTATCCGCATTGGTCCTTTAAGATATATTATATTAAACTCTATTTTTACAACTTCTTATAGCATCAGCTGTTGTAAAGGGACATGGAAGGTTCCCTGTTTTAATAGTAAAATCAATTACCTAAGTGCTTATTTGCAAGGTGAGTAAAAATAAAGCTTTTACAAACATGTTAATAAAAGTATGTTTTAATTTTAAAAACAAGGAACCCTCCATATCATAGTTTTAAATCTGTACTAAAACTGCTATAATTGGGATTGGGATTGGGATTTGAGGGTTTCCTTATAACTATTTATTAAAATGATTTTATGTGAATGCACCAATGAATGGTCAAACAAACCCTCCTGACTAAACAAATGGGCCCTCATTCAATTGCAATTTGGCCAATTGAATAGGGCTCTAAATAAGCACATAGCATATTATTTTTACATAAGTTTTTAGTTCGTGAAAAACTTGCTTTTGGATAGATGTTTACCAACTAAAAACTTATTTAAAAAATATATGTTATGTGCTTATTTAGAGCCATATTCAATTGGCAAAATTGCAATTGAATGAGGGCCATGGAGAACTTCTCTAGGTACTCCACATTTACATGAAACATAAACAGAGCTGCATTTAAGGAAAAATTAACATTAAACTAGAGTTTAACAGTGTTAAAGGTTAGCTATAAAAACAAAAGCAAGTGTGAGCAATGCCAGCATTAGCAGGTTAATATGAAGGATGTTTTTTTTTATTTGACTAATTGCTCTGTTTCCTTATGTAGGGCTTGATCCGATTGCATACAGAAAAACACACAAATAAAGCTTCAAAGGTTACCCTGTGTCAAAAATATCGGAGCTCAAAATTATATTTTGGTAACCAGACGAACCCTGTGCTAAGGCATTTTAAGTACAGAATATACCATAAACTAAGTACCGTAATCAAAATCACTAGCTGCTCTAAATAAGCTAAAAATGCAACTTTACACAATCAGCCTTGCTTAAAAACCAAAATATCAATCCTCCACTGCAAGTATCAAGAAATAATTGGCACCCATTGATATAGGTACAAGTTCAAACACAAATTATAGGGGGATCTTTTGGGATCTATGAAGCAGTTGTAGGTTTCTAAATAACTCCATCTGACACTGCAATAATTAGGGGCCTCATAGACAACTTAAAAAAAAAACTATTACAAAAGACTGCACGCTGTCATTGATGCAAAAGGGGGCAATACACAGTATTAAGAACTAAGGGTAGGCAAACTTTTGCGCACAACTGTATATAAAAAAAAATATTAAAAAAAAGGAAAAATATGACAGAAAAAGAAAAAAATATGTAACAAAATTCTAAATTAAGAGCAATTAAGAGAAAAAGATACAGAGGTAAAACTTTACAAAACCAAAGAATTATAACACAAAAACATAAATAAGAAAAAAAACTATATTTGAATATATTCTCCTATTAACTGTCAAACATGAAGACAACACAGAAATAAGGAAAATGGACACATTTATTACAGTAACTAGAGACTTACCCAACAAAAATGACAGCAAAAAAACTTGAAGGCTGGCAATGCTGTTTGGCACACAATGCAAGGCTCTCCCTTCTCTAACTTGCGGGCTCATCGCGAGCCTCGTCCAAACCGTCACTTTCATTCCCGGCGCTCATAGCAAGCCCTGCAATGAGCGATCATTGCAGACGTCGTCCAACCCGCCACTTTCGTGCCGTGCGATGGCGCTCATTGAGAACTTCTCCTCACTCTCTGACCCTTGTGTTCATTTCCCCTCTCTCATCCACCCCCCCCAGCTGTGTGTTTTTTTCCCCTTATTCACTCCCCTGTTTCTCTTTTCCCCCTTCTCTCCCCCCTGAAAGGCCAGCAATGAGCGCCTTTGTGCTGCCCTCACAGAGTTGTGTGGGCCTTCGGCGCTCATTGCGCATGCGCAAGCAAGTAACATTTAACATTGCGTGACCAACATTCTTAACTTACCACAACTATTATATCTGATCCCTAAAGCTCACCAGATAGAACAACGATCAGAAAAAGGAAAAGAGAAACTAAAATCTACTTTAAAAAGTGTCTGAAAATCACACATACTGTACATCTGATTCTAGTGCTGAATTCACAATTTTGCAGGGTGAACTTGCTACAACCATGAAGGCTATAACTGAACTGATCATTTCTTTGTCAGTGGACAAACGTTCAGAATCAGCAGGGGATCAAATACTCCCCCCCCCACTGTACATAGCTATTAAAGTCCTTCTAAGCAACTATGCACATCTATACATGGCTCCCTCAAAAATAGTTCATAAGATTTTTGAGACTGACACCAGTGTGTCTTGCCCTTAGCTCTCCTTCTTATGGGGGGATCCTTATATATTCCCTAAAATACTCCATAGGATATCTATGCTCCAAATTTTTAAAATAAGCAAAGGCTATGTTCATAGTTTATTTACAATATTTTCTTGGCAAGGCAAAAAAAGCATTTCCTAAAACAGCTGGAGTTGTAAGTTTCCCAAATTTGAAGTGGCATAACTTTGCCTGTTGTTTCCGAACAATCATAGACTGGTCACTAGGTACTCACATTTTCTAATGTTGAACAGGAAAAAAACTGTTTTGTCCTCTCAATTTACAAGGAATCCACATCCCAACCCACAATCATGCTATTCCCATGGCAGGGATGTCAATAATCCTAAAAACTTTGACTTAACTACCGTATTTTTCGCCGTATAAGACGCACTTTTTCTTCCCCAAAACTGGGGGAGGAAAGTTGGTGCGTCTTATATGGCGAATATAGCTTTTCAGACTGCCTCTGTCCTCTTGATCTCACCCCAGCGCTTCCTACCAGCATCGCGTCGGCCGGTGCGTCCTAGTGACGTCACACACGCAACGCTGCAGTACACGTGGAGTGCTGGTAGGAAGCGCTGGGGTGAGATCAAGATGGCAGAGATCAGAAGGAAGGTGAGGATCAGGGGGATCAGGGGGGTCAGGGAGGATCAGGAGGGTCAGGGAGGGTCAAGGGCTCCCAAATGCTGCAGTATATGGATGGATGTGTGTGTGTATGTATGTATGTATGTATGTATGTGTGTGTGTATGTATGTGTGTGTGTGTATGTGTGTGTATATATGTATGTATGTGTATGTATATTTATGTGTGTATGTATATGTATGTATGTGTATCTATAAAGGTGAGGATCAGGGGGGTCAGGGAGGATCAGGAGGGTCAGGGAGGGTCAATGGCTCCCAAATGCTGCAGTATATGGATATGTATGTGTATGTGTGTGTGTGTGTATGTGTGTGTGTGTGTATGTATGTGTGTGTGTATGTATGTGTGTGTATATATGTATGTATGTGTATGTATATTTTTGTGTGTATGTATATGTATGTATGTGTATCTATATATATATATATTTGTGTGTATCTGTGTGTAAAGTGTATTTGTGTTTGAGTGTATTTGTGTTTTATTCAGATTTTTTTTTTCTTGTTTTCCTCCTCTAAAAACTAGGTGCGTCTTATCTGCCGGTGCGTCTTATAGGGCGAAAAATACGGTAAATAACATCCTCAATCCTAAGAAATATATCTCACACTGTACATCAATTCAATTCAATTTTATTTTTAAACCAGGATGGGTGGGAAAGGGCTTTCCCACATGGGCTTAACTAGAATAGTCTAGCTAATAAATAAAGATAGAAGATCTATATTAATTTTCAATTCTCTACAATTCCAATTCAAATTCTCCAGTTATCAATGTTCCAGTATATATAGCGAACAGGCTTTATCAAAAGCATTCAAAGACACATTGACCCTTTGCAAGGCAACAATCAACTAGACCAATACATTTTATGCCCTCATCCTTTGTCTGGAAAAAATAGCTGTTATACAGTATCTCACAAAAGTGAGTACGTTATATCAGTGCAATTGATATGACGTAAATATTACACTGTATAGATTAATATAGTTCCTTAAAATATTACAGTGTATAGATTGATTAAGTTCAAAGATCAAGTTAGCGACAAATATTTGATGTGCAGAATTAGCTTTTATTGGTATAACAGTAAATATCAAGAATAAACAATTAGAAGTATTTATACTTGTAAGCTTTGATATTTAGTTAGATCCCAATACAATCTACATGACATGTATTACAATCTCTATGGATGATTGGATAACAGTTAGTCTTAAAATACTTTATGGTTAGATCAATATATAAATCAATAAGCAATGAATACAAACTTATCAAATATGGATTAGCAATTTATGTTAATACAATATATGTGTTGTTAGTTCAATATGGGAGTATATAAACTGTGTATATGATCTTATAAAGTATGGTTTATAGTCTCTATATAATATTGTGAATATTGGCTTCAAGCCACATGGGACCTCTGTGGTAACTTGTCTTCCTTGAATGGTAATTTAAACAGGCCTTTGTAGGAGGGCTGAGAATCTTTACTTCCCTCCCACAATTGCTAAAGGGAGTCATGGACAGGATGTGATGTAAATTACATCATCTCAACTAAGGATATATCCAGGCAGGAAACTGGTGCTGTTTCCTGTTTGCTTGCTGGGTGGTGTTGGTGATGGTTGATCGTGGTGATGATGTCAATGGTCTGACCGTGGGTAAGATCAAGCGTTTGGGGAAGGGAATTAATATATATATATATATAGGTAGATAGATTTAAAAGGGGGTGTTGCTCTGTGGGTCTGGGCTGTTGTGTTTGTAATACATTTATAGTATTGTGTTATCTGCCTTTTAATAAATACCTTTTAATGTAGACGAACCTTGTGTAATATTAATTTGGTGATACACCACATTTGGCGACCACGAATTTTAGACTTCTACAAAGGTTATTTATGAGGTAATATCACATTAATAGATAGTCAGATTTATTTATTTTATTATTTTTTTTTGTGGGGAAGGAAAAAAAGTACTTTGTCTAATTATCCTCTGCATGGGAAATCAAGTGCTGATTGTGTGTGGAGTCTAGGATAAGCCTCCATTTTTATATAAATATCGTACTAGCTTCTGAGTTGAGTTGCTGTGCTTTTGAGTACAGGCTAGGCCTGCATTTGAATAGAATCCATGCGGCTTCTTTGTGTATTTGAATGCTAAATTAAGCCTCCATTTTTAATATATATCGTACTAGCTTCTGAGTTGAGTTTTGTTCGTACTAGCTTATTTTGATACATAAAACAAATATATATCATACAGGTTCTTTTTGTGGGTTTATCTGAGTTGTTGTGCTTTTGAGTACAGCCCTAGCTTTGCATTTGAATAGAATCCATGTGGCTTCTTTGTGTAATTAAATGCTAATTCAAGCCTCCATTTTTAATATACAAGCTTGGGCACCAGGCCACAATTAGTTTGTTGTGTGTTTCAAATACCTGAGTTTGTTAATACTATTATTTTTGTTTGTTTTTTTTTTTTTTTTTTTTTTCTTTCTTTTTCTTTCTCTAGTCCTTTATCAAAGTACAGGCCTGGAGAAAAATAATAAATAAACCATTTTAAATATTATATATATATATATATATATTATTTCAGGCGTGCATTTTAATACACTATAGGCTTCCATACCTTATACATTTTGGGTGTCTTGCATATCCTAGTTCGGGTTTATCTCCTACCCTGCAGGCCTTGCTATTATATTTTAAGTTAATTAGCAAGTATTACCTTCACCATACTAAGGCAAGTATAATTTGCATTGTGGGTACTAATCTATTTTTCTACATATTACACCTGGCCTACTGAATAGTCATCAACTATTGTTGGCTACTCAGAAGCATGCTACTTTAGTCGCAAATTGATTTGGATTCTTACTTGGGTGAGTAAAAGAGTAGGAATGTCTTTTCAAGGGGCCAAATACTTTCCCACAGAAGTGCGTGAGTACTTTAGGAAACATATTCAAAAACATGATGGTCCATATGAGCTTCCAGAGCCAGCAAACCCAGACAGTGAAAAAGAGAAGAGATTAATGGATGTTCTAAAACAAATTGTAAATAACAAAAAGTATAGAACAAAGAAGAGAAAAAGTTTGGTCACACAAGCTGTTGTAGCCACAATAGGAGGCCTAATAGACTTAGTTGTAGAATTACGGCAGCATAATTTGGAAACAACAAATAAAATGGAGGAAGCAATGGACAAAAGGGATTGTTTAAAAATTGCAGCTTTGAGAACAACTACAATTGTGGGGGAACTAGAAAGGGAGTTAGGGGAAATAGAGGAACAGAGGGATGCTTATGGAGTAAAAATAACAGAACTTCAAAACATAATAATGGACTATAAAAATAAAACAAAGTTAGAAGGGATAAAAGGAGTCAGAGACATTGCCAAAATATATCCAGATCTGGATATGTTCGTGGCACAAAATAAAGAACCAGTGCCGAAAATGAACCAAGATAGAAAAGATTTCTTATGTTATTCTGTTCCACAAGTAGATACCATACCACAAGCACCAGTTATTGTTTCAGAATTATTTAATGCAAGGCAAACACCTACAGGATTTTCCATGCAGACTCAGCCGATGTCTATGGCAGATAAAGACAATTTCCAGAAATGGTGGGGAAGTATGCCAACTAACAACTTTAATACGTTTACACATTGGTTTATGAGGGGAGCAGATAGAGCTAAAAAAGGAGGTCTTAACTTAGAGGAATGGACAGAACTGTTAGAATACGCTATGGGTCCTTTGGCTAGTAGACTATTGGGATTTAATAACAGTGTGTCAGAAATTAGTTGCAGCAATTCTTCCTGCCTGATCAATCTACTTAGCATAGAGAAAGAAATAGCAAATATTACCATGAGGCCAATAGATGGTCCTAGAGAGGTAGCTCAAAGGATATTTTTTTGGTATACTCTACGACAACCTCAACAGCCTCTAGTGCTGGGCTCACCAGAACATATAGCAAAAGTAATGGAAGCCCTTCCCCGGGAGTGTCAAGAATTTATCAGTCTTTTTGATCCAACACCAACAGACTTGGAAATGGTACTAACTAGAGCTGATAAGTGGTGGATCAAGCATCCTTTCACAGAACAGGCCTGCTCTGTTTCAGCTGTAAGAACATTTAAGGTCGAGTCTGGTAGAGATATAGATGGTAATTGGAGAAACCAGACGTGGGATGTACCCCAGAACAAGAAGGATGATCAAAACTGGAGACCAAAACAGAACTTTGACAAAAGATGGAGAGATCCACCTAGGGACTATAGTAATAGGGATGGCAGCAACTGGAGGGCTAATCAGGAGGGAGAGAGAAACGGTAACATGGGCTATTGGGAACTCAGGAGACAGAAGGATAGGATAGAAGAGGAAAATCACATACTTAAAAACAAGGTAGCTGAGTCAGAGAGAAAATTGAAGGAAAATGAGGCAAAGATGATAAAAGAGGGACAGAGTAGAAGTGAGTCACAATGACAAATCCCAACCCCTGCGCCTCAGCATCTCATTCACTCAGCTAATTTAACCATGGATGAGGCAGGTCGGCCTACCAGTTATACAGTCATCGCAGGGGTAGGGAAAAATATGTTGGTCGATACAGGAGCAGCAGTTACAATGATAAGGGAGAGAGTTTGAAAAGATTGGAGTTACATTATGTTCAAGCAGATAGATTTATTTGGCCCAGGGAATTGGAAGTAAAAGAGGGTGGAGGGTTACAAGTAAACATTATTTTGCCACATAATAGTACCAGGGGATTAGCTCTTAGAGCTCCAATACAAGGGAGGTTTACAAATATTACAGTAGTAGTGAGTAACTTAACATTAGAAGAAGGTGGAGAATGGGACGCTGCAGTTATAGCTGCCCAGCCTGACCTAGAGGAATTCTGCAATTTTGATACTGGAAAGGGGTGTGTTCTAACAATAGATAAAGTATTTGTCTCTGTAAAGGAGCTGCAACGTTGTAAAGATCAGAAGAAGGTACCATGGCCAATAGGCGGATTGGTGGTGGTACCAACACATGAAACAGTTGTGCAAGGGGTTGGGTGGACTTACTACCCAATAATTCTAAATGTTAATGATTTTTCTATTCCTCCAAAGTGCCCGGAATCACAGCGGCAGTGGTTTAAGCAAAGTATACAAGAGACCATCATTGAGTGGACCGGAGCAGGGAGTCGAGAAAAACGGGACACACTTGCAGCCCTTTTAGGAGGAGTCGGAACTGGATTGGGAGTATGGAATTCAGCAGACATCATTGGAGTGAACAGCCGGATAAACTCCCTTACTGATGGCATGGGACATGCTATGAAAACAGGTGGAGTAGCTGACTCCCTTATAGTGAGTAGACTGACAGACAATGTTGATGACATACACACCATTGCCAACAACCTGCATCTAGTTGAGGAAAATATTGCTTCCATTGCTAACAGCATTAAGAATGAAATAGTGGGAACTGCCATTTTCTGTTCTATGATTGGAGGAAAGCTGTTGGCAGATTTAAAGGAAACTATTAAAGACATCCAGGCAAGGATTATCACGTCATTGAAAAGAAAAGGAGTGGACATCACTGAGGACAATCTTAAATACAGCTATATTGAAGGCCCAGATCAATGGATGCCACATGGACTACAATCTGGGACAATAGGACTAATCCTGGCAATTCCCCGCTGGGAGGGGCAGGCAGAGCAACTGAACTTCATACATAGCATTGGCACGTTAAGTGATGGAATCTACAGGCAACACTTCCCATCAAAAAGACTGGCCACTATTACAGGATTGGAGATGGATGAAAGCTGTTGCAGGAAATCTCAACACCGATGGCTGTGCAGTTGTGTTTGGGAGAAAGGAGCTGAGGAGGATGGCTGGGTGCAGTTGATAAAAGAAAACCTGGTGCAAGAGGTGATCCGCATAGGGGACATTGCATGCTTTATCGGCCACTCTGAATATAGGACAGTTGATGAAATATGTTTGGTGGAAGAAGGGTCTTGTATCATGGTATTTCCATCAAGAAACCTTACCACTGAAATGATCAATTTTACTGCAAATATAGATTGGACAAATTTGACAATGAAGCTTTTTACCTTGGAACTTCATGAGTCAGAGACACATCCAGTCCTACGAACACTGTCGCTGGTACTCATGTTCATTCAAGTATTAACGACAATTATAATAATATACTTTTGTGTGGCAATGAAACTTGCAAGGAGGATATATAATAATGTGTCTTTTTTTTCCTTTTCTTTCTCTCTCTCATACATTCTTCAATAAAGTTTTACATTGCACATACATAAACATTTATCACACACTCTCACCTAAATTCTATAAATTCTGTTTTTTTGTGTAATATGTGGATTGACAGCCATAGGAAAGTACAGGAGAACTTATGTCGCTGAGGGAACTATTCCGGAGGGACGGTGGGTTGAATTTCTCCTGTATATCAGGTTTTTGCTCCCACTAGGTTCTCCTGTACTAGAGGGATAACTAGAAAACTGAGCAACATAGAAGAAGAAAAAGTGAGGGAATGTGGTAACTTGTCTTCCTTGAATGGTAATTTAAACAGGCCTTTGTAGGAGGGCTGAGAATCTTTACTTCCCTCCCACAATTGCTAAAGGAAGTCATGGACAGGATGTGATGTAAATTACATCATCTCAACTAAGGATATATCCAGGCAGGAAACTGGTGCTGTTTCCTGTTTGCTTGCTGGGTGGTGTTGGTGATGGTTGATCGTGGTGATGATGTCAATGGTCTGACCGTGGGTAAGATCAAGCGTTTGGGGAAGGGAATTACTATATATATATATAGGTAGATAGATTTAAAAGGGGGTGTTGCTCCGTGGGTCTGGGCTGTTGTGTTTGTAATACATTTATAGTATTGTGTTATCTGCCTTTTAATAAATACCTTTTAATGTAGACGAACCTTGTGTAATATTAATTTGGTGATACACCACAACCTCGACAGTAATTATGTGCCAAATTATTTCTGTACGATAATAGGCAATGGCGAATTGAAATTAAACCATATGTCTTATAACACGCTATCTTACAAAGACTCAGACGATACATTCTGAAGGTCTTTCTTGCTGATGAGAAATAGTTTATTAGTGGCCTAGCCAAGTTTGACTTGATAAAGCATATTTACCAACTTAGAGAAATATTTTATTTTAACAGGAAAAACTGATTTAACCGCTAACATTAGAGGAGTATACTTTAAGTGTTTGTGTATGAAAACAATGGTAATTAGTAAGTGGGAATGGACAACTAATAATGTAAATAATAGATGGGTGTGGCATCCTTTTACCCTAAAAATGCACTACAGCCCCTTATATTTTTGTAAATATTTTATTATATCTTATCATGTGACAAAACTGAAGAAATGACACTCTGCTACAATGTAAAGTAGTAAGTGTACAGACTGTATAACAGTATAAATTTGCTGTCCCTTCAAAATAACTCAACACACAGCCATTAATGTCTAAACCATTGGCAACAAAAGTGAGCACAACCCTAAGTCCAAATTGGGCCCAAAGTGTCAATATTTTGTGTGATGCCCAATATTTTTCAGCACTGCCTTAACCCTCATGGGCATGGAGTCCAGCAGAGATTCACAGGTTGCCACTTGTGTCCTCTTCCACTCCTCCATGATGACATCATGGATCTAGTGAATTTTAGAGACCTTGCACTCCCCCACCTTCCGTTTGAGGATGCCCCACAGAGGCTCAATAGGGTTTAGGTCTGGAGACACGCTTGGCCAGCGCATCCCCTTTACCTTCAGTTTCTTTAGCAAGGATGTGATCGTCTTGGAGGTCATCAGGACAGCTTCCACTCAGGACAGGCCTCGCCATGGTCGACCAAAGAAGTTGAGTGCACATGCTCAGCGTCATAGCCAGAGGTTGTCTTTGGGAAATAGACGTATGAGTGCTGCCAGCATTGCTGCAGAAGTTGAAGGGATGGAGCGCCAGCCTGTCAGTGCTCAGACCATACCCTGCACACTGCATTAAATTGGTCTGCATGGCTGTCTTCCCCAGAAGGAAGCCTCTTCTAAATATGCTGCACAAGAAAGCCTGCTAACAGTTTGCTGAAGACAAGCAGACTAAGGGCATGGATTACTGGAACCATGTGCTGGGGTCCATGAGACCAAGATAAACTTGTTCAGATGGTGTGTGGCGGCAACCGGATGAGGAGTACAAAGACAAGTATGTCTTGCCTACAGTCAAGCTTGGGGTTGGGCGTGTCATAGTCTTGGCCTGCATGAGTGCTGCCGGCACTGGGGAGCTATTGTTCATTGAGGGAACCATGAATGCCAACATGTACTGTGACATACTGAAGCAGAGAATGATCCCCTCCCTTTGGAGACTGGGCCGCAGGGCAGTATTCCAACATGATAACGACCCCAAACACTCCTCCAAGACGACCACTGCCTTGCTAAAGAAGCTGAAGGTAAAGGTGATGGACTGCCCAAGCATGTCTCCAGACCGAAACCCTATTGAGCATCTGTGGGGCATCCTCAAATGGAAGGTGGGGGAGTGCAAGGTCTCTAATATCCACCAGCTCTGTAAGGTCATCATGGAGGTGTGGAAGAGGACTCAAGTGGCAACCTGTGAAGCTCTGGTGAACTCCATGACCATGAGGGTGAAGGCAGTACTGGAAAATATTGGTGGTCACACAAAATATTGACACTTTGGGCCCAATTTGGACATTTCCACTTAGGGTGTACTCACTTTTGTTGCCAACAGTTTAGACATTAATGGCTGTGTGTTGAGTTATTTTGAGGGGGCAGCAAATTTACACTGTTATACAGGTTTTACACTTACTACTTTAAATTGTAGCAGAGTGTAATTTCTTCAGTGTTGTCACATGAAAAGACATAATAAAATATTTACAAAAATGTGAGGGGTCTACTCACGTTTGTGAGATACTATATATTGAGTCTTTATCTGATCATGTGAAAACTCTATTAATCCATAGTATTGAAGGCTTAATACTTCAGAGATACAAGATAACGCTATAAAGACCCACCACAGTTGGCCAATTAAACCATAAAGAAAACAGGCAAAATATTAATGCTTTCTCAAACATTAAAAACAAGGACAAGAGGAAGTTAAATATCTTGTAGAGGAAAAGTATGTTCTGCTATGTGTGACAGACTGGCTTCCACTTCTGGGGTCAATGACCTGTTGACCGTCTCTGTAATGAAGTAGCTCAGGAGACGTTATAGCTATAAGGAATTTTACTGAAAATTTGGTCAGCAGGTACAAACAAGAATAATACAAAACAAAGCCTAGCTTCCTTGAAGCACTGACTAAACAGAAATAGCAGCTTCCTCACTACCATAAACTAATGCAAAATAAAGGGTTCATATATACAGGCCTGTAAGTTTTTCTGCTCCAAAACTCTGTGAGTTTGCTTCAGAGTGCAGAGCTCTCTCCTGGCTCTCAGTCTAGACTGAACCCAACCTGCTGAGTGCTCAGTAGTGCTTTTAAGGTAGAATGCAGCTGGGCTTAATTAGTCTGTTGTAGGAGGCTTAACTCTTTCAATTCACAGGGGGAAAAGGGCTCTGGTAAGTCTGCTACTTACATACACCCCTTCTATGATTCTATTACACATCCCCCTCCCCAGCTCAACAACCACTGGGTTGAGCGGCTAATGCCGTGAGGCAGTGAATTCGAGACAAAGCATCTGCATTAGCATGTAGGCTGTCGGCTCTATGGAGGACCCAGAAACAGTAGGGCTGCAGAAACAGGAACCATCTCGTCACCCGGCTGTTCTTTTCCTTATTCTGCTGCATCCACTGCAGGGGTGCATGGTCGGACACCAGAGTGAACTTCCTTCCTAATAGATAGTAACGAAGCGCCTCAATGGCCCATTTGATGGCCAGGCATTCCTTTTCCACGACTGAATATTTCTGCTCTCGTGGCAATAGTTTACGGCTCAGGAATAAAATGGGATGTTCCTCGTTCTGCACTACGTGCGACAACACATCGCCCAGTCCTACTCCTGAAGCATATGTTTGTAGGATGAATTCCTTTTCAAAATCTGGGGTCACTAGCACAGGATTCCGACATAGGACCGACTTTAGGTCCGTGAACGCTGCTTCAGCCTCTGAGCTCCATTTAGCCATGTTGGGCGCTCTGTTTCTTGTAAGGTCTGTCAGGGAGGCAGCTCTTGTAGAGCAATGGGGTATGAATCTCCTCTAATACCCCACTATCCCCAAGAAGGCCCTTACTTGTTTCTTACTTAGAGATTGTGGCCAGTCCTGAATCGCCTTCACCTTGTTGAGCTGGGGTCTAACCACTCCTCTCCCTACCGTATATCCCAAATATTTGGCCTCACTAAGATCGATGGCACACTTGCCGGGGTTTACTGTATGGTGTGCGCACCTTAGGGCTTCCAAAAATGCTTACACTTTCAGCAGATGTGTCTCCCAGTTGTTAGTATAGATGATTATGTCATCCAGGTAAGCGGCTGCATACTCTGAATGGATGCTTAACAGCTTGGCCATCAGTCTCTGGAAAGTAGCTGGTGCTCAGTGCAATCCAAACGGTAGTACCTTGTAATGAAAAAGCCCGTCAGGGGTTGACAAGGCAGTTTTCTCCTTTGGTGCTTGCGTCAAGGGTATTTGCCAGTACCCTTTAGTCAAATCCAACGTTGTTAGAAACCTTGCTTTTCCGAGTCGCTCTATTAGTTTGTCTACTCTAGGTATAGGGTATGCATTGAACTCTGATACAACGTTTAGCTTGCGAAAATCGCTGCAGAACCTAACAGTTCCATGAGGTTTTGGAACCAGGACAATGGGGCTGCACCATTCACTTTGAGATTCCTTGATTACTCCAAGTTCTAACATTTTGTTCACCTCAGCCCTTATTTTGGTTCTCTTCGCCACAGGTATGCGGTAAGGTTTAATCCGTATTCTCACTCCTGGTTTAGGGACAATATTATGGTAAATGGCAATGGTGTGACCTGGGTCGGTGGAAAACACATCTGCGTTATGCTTCAGCATTTTGTAGGTTTCCTCTGTTTATGCAGGAGACAACTCTTGCAATACATAGGCTTTCGGAGGTTCAATGCAGATTTTGGACTTCCTGGCATCTTCTGACTCCTCAGTCATCACTTTTGCTTGCTCTTTCCAGGGTTTTAGAAGGTTTATATGATATATTTGTTCTTTCTTGCAACGTTCAGGTTGACTGACTTTATAATCCACCTCACCTATAGCTTCAATAATTTCGTAGGGGCCTTGTCATCGGGCCAGTAATTTGCTTTCGGCTGTTGGCACTAACACTAGAACCCTGTCTCTGGGTTGAAACTTCCTCACCTGGGTCGTGCGGTTGTAATAGGTTTGCTGGTTACTTTGAGCTCCTTCCATATGCTCTCGCACCAGAGGGATAACGTCGGCAATTCTTTCCCTCATGTTCCGTACATAATCCACAATATTTTCGCCCAGCACAATTTGCTCTTCCCATTCTTCCCTTAATATGTCAAGAATTCCTCTGGGATGGGGGCCGTAGAGGAGTTGGAAAGGAGAAAATCTCCTGGAAGCTTGGGGGACTTCTCTGATTGCGAAGAGCAAATAGGGTAGGAGTAAGTCCCAATTTTTTCCATCTCGTGCCAGAACTTTTCTTAGCATACTTTTCAAAGTTTTATTGAACCATTCTACTAGTCCGTCTGTTTGCGGATGGTAAACCGAGGTCCTGAGTGATTTCTCCTGTAAAAGCTTGTACGTCTCTCATCAGCTATGACACAAAGGGGGTCCCTTGGTCCGTTAGGATTTCTTTGGGTATCCCCACTCTTGATTATAGTTGAAAGCTCTTTTGCTACATTTTTCGAGGTGGCGGTGCATAAGAGTATGGCCTCCGGGTATCTGGTGGCATAGTCCATTATTACGAGGATGTATTGGTGTCCTCGGGCTGATTTTTCTAGTGGACCCATAAGATCCATTGCTATTCTTGAAAATGGCTCCTCAATTATGGGTAAAGACACCAGTGGAGCTCTTAGATCGGAGCGGGGAGCTGTCAACTGGAATTCAGGGCAAGACGCACAGTACTGGGCAACTTCAGCAAATATGCCAGGCCATAAAAAACATTTCAATATCTTTCCCAGGGTTTTATTCTTTCCAAGGTGGCCCTAAAGAGGTTATGGTGAGCCAAATCAAGGACTTTCTTCCTTTGTGCTTGGGGAACTAAGAGCTGCTCCAGTGTTTCTTCCTTTGAAATAACGACCCTGTACAGCAAGTTATTCTGTAGTATGGAATATGGGCCCTGTCTCCTCTCTCTTCCGGTTCACTTCCACAAGCTGATGACGTATGTTCTGTAGGATCGGATCCACAGCTTGATCATATGCAAAGTAATTCTTGTCAGGGAACACTGCAGTGGAGTAAGTTCCTCTTCTACATGTTCTCTCATTTGGGCCCTCTCTTCTTCAGGTTGAGCTGTGGGACCCTTCTGGACTGTCTCCTGCCTTTCTTCTGTCTGGCAGGCTGCTAAAGCCTCTTCAACAGCTTTCCTCCTTATCTCTGTGCCTAACCGCTTAGCTTTCTTCCTTTCCCGCTTCGTTTTGCTGGTTTTTCCGGATCCAGAGAATAGATCCTGGTCCATAAACAACGGGAGTGACCACAGGGTTTCCTTGGCCCCTGGAGCACTCTGTTCGGATTGTCTTTGGTTTTCACCTTTTCCTGTTCGGAGGAGATCTTCAAGTTGGGGTAAATCCCTGCCTAGTACAACAAGGTAGGGTAGCTTGGCTACTACAGGAGCGGTGAGCAACATCTTTTTCCCCTGAACCAGTGCTGCGGTACCAGTAGGGTACAGGTTCACTGTCCCATGTACACATGTGATGCCCAATTTCCTTGAGGTTTGTATTTTGCTAGATTTTATCATTTTGGCCGAAAAGAGGGTCACCGCACTCCCAGAGTCAATTAAAGCAATGGTTTCCTTTCCATTAACTTTTATGGCTTCGATGAACTGATGTAGTTTTCCAGCCACTCTTACCAGGTTGATCATATTGCAGTGGTAAGTATGTTCCTCCAGGTTGCACTGCATGGGTTCCTCCTTATTTGGGCAATAGGCAGCTATGTGTCCTAATTCCTCGAAGAAAAGCATTTGATCCTGCTTACTGGGGTCCCTCTTTGCTTTCTGAGTTTCCTTGTAGCGAGTGCCTTCCAACTTCCGGCTTCATGGGTCTTGGTCTGGTTCTCATCCAGTTAGGAGTTTGAACCTTAGGGTTGTTAGGCCGCCTTTGAACACAGGAGGTCAACTCTTTTGAGAAACGGGTTAGTTCCTTCATGGCGAGATGTCTTTCTGTCAGTGAGATAAACTTGTCTGGGGTCTCTGGCTCGTTTTGCCCCACCCATTCTCTTTAGCCTGGTGGTAAGCTTCTCAAGTAGCGGTCCATGATCAGCAATTCTATCATTCTCCCTGGTCCATTGCTGTCAGGCTGTAGCCACCTTTGGGCTAAGTGCAGCAACTCAAAAATCTGTGGGCGGGGGGGGGGGGGCGTATTCTCCCCAAACCTCCATGAATGGAATCTTTGTGCTCTGACACTGCGGTTAACTCCGGATCTGGCCAGGATCTTTGCTTTCAAGGTTGCATAATTCAGGGCTTGTTCACTGTCCAGGTCGAAGTATGCTTTTTGGGCTTCCCCACACAAATATGGTGCGACTATGCTGGCCCAGTGCCCTTGGGGCCAAGCTTCTCTGACAGCAGTTCTTTCGAAGCTAAATAGATAAGTTTCCACATCGTCTTCAGGACTTATTTTTTGTAGAAACTGATTTGGCTTGCCCCTCATACAGGTTTCTGGTGACATGGAAGGTTTGAGAGGTGTCATTTGCTGTAGCTGGGCCAACAGTATTTGGTTTGTTTTCCCTGTTGTTCTGCCAGGACCTGGGTGGCTCTAGCTTGTTGTTCCGCCAGTGCTTGTGTCGCCTGGGCCTGTTGCCTTAGGAACTGTTGTGTAGTCTCCTGCTGATTGGCAGTGGTCTGTATTAAGGCTTTCACTAGCTCCTCCATTTTGTACTGTGGGCTGTCTTCTTAAGCGCAGACAATGGATATCCCACCACTGCCACCAAAATGTTACAGACTGGCTGCCACTTCCAGGGTCAATGCCATGTTGACCGTCTCTGTAATGAAGTTGCTCAGGAGGCGTTATAGCTGTAAGGAGTTTTACTGAAAACTTGGTCAGCAGGTACAAACAAAAATAATACAAAACAAAGCCTAGCTTCCTTGAAGCACTGACTAAACAGAAATAGCAGTTTCCTCACTACCATAAACTAATGCAAAATAAAACATTCATATATACAGGCCTGTAAGTTTTTCTGCTCCAAAAGTCTGTGGGTGTGCAGAGCTGTCTCCCCAGGCTCTCAGTCCAGACTGAACACAGACTATGCTCAGTAGTCCTTTTAAGGCAGAATGCAGCTGGGCTTAATTAGTCTGTTGTAGGCGGCTTAACTCTTTCACTTCCCAGGGGAAAAAGGGCTCTGGTAAGTCTGCTACTTACATACACCACTTGTATGATTCTATTACATATGTTATATTGTAAGAAATCATCTATTTTGTACTTCTTTTATATAGCCATGCCAATTTTTTTTTAATTTGTAGAATATTACTGCCTGCATTGCATTAATCTAATGACTAATGTCCTTGCCACATTTGGCAGATGAAGGAGGCAGGAAAATTTCCAAAACATCAGGCCTCACACAACTAGATAACAGTTTTACAAATACCAGCTGCATGCAAGGACATAAATCTAATTGGATTGTAGTAAATTCTAATTTTTCCTTTGTATGTATGTGCAAAAACAGCATTTCTGCAACCCTGTAGAAAAGTTATATAAGGCTAATCCAAAATATAATAAAACAGATCACTGCACATAACTTTTCATGAGATGTTGCCGTGCTCTCCAAACTTGCAATAAAAGAATCGATTGATGTCACTGGTTTCGACTCCTTCCTTGGGTGAGGCCTGCAGGGATGAACTAACAATGGCGTTTTTCCTTAACTTGTAACATGCTTTATAGGTGATGCCAAATACTTAGTTCCGTTTGCCATCTTTTATCCCTTTATTTTATTTTTTTATGTATTTCCAAATTTACTTTTATTTTTTATATTTTCTCATACTGATTTTGTGAAATGATGTTCACCAATCACAACCAACATAATTGGAAATTGTAGAACAAGGTCAAATCTATTTCAAAATTTTGTATCACAACTGCTTAAAATCTGTGTATATGAAATGCCTACTTTGTAATGTAATGCTTGTTTTCCATAAGTCTTACATTTCTCGTATATCTTATGTCTTGTACACTTTGGTGAAACATACTAAAAAAAATAAGTTTTTTTAAAAAAGACTGCTTTGCTTCAGCATGCAGAACAATAAAAAAATATATAAAATGTATAAAACCTTTTTTCATTTGAAAAAGTTGAAGTGATTGCTTTTACAACACTGAAACTATTTTTACATTCAGTCAGCTTGCACCACAGGATTTATTAAACTTAATAGCACAAACTCAGGTCCTGAAGATACCTCTTTTTCAATGTGTATATGCTTCACTGCAATAATAATCTTTTTTATTCTTTGATAATAGAATGGCTACATAATCCAAGGGAATGAGCTTAATTTTTTTATTGCAGCAAGTTGGGTTTATTGCCACTTGCACAGCAGAATCTGCCAAGTGAAAAATAAAAAGCTCAAAACAGCTGTTGAGGAATAACCAGGGGCAGCTGGTGCATAAGGGCAAATGGGCAACCGCCCTCCCAAATTAATGCACTGACTTAATCCCCCCATCACTTACTTAATTGTATAATTTATACAATAAAAAAATAAAAATGTTTTATCATGTTCAATATTATGTTTTTTAATAGCTGCTGCTGTCACTTTAATTTTCAAAACCCTCTGTGCTGCAGTTAAACACACTGACTTATCACATCTAGCTTCGTGCTGGTGACTTGCCTAGTACTACAGATCAGGGTACATGTGAGAATAAAAAAAAAAACAGTCACATGCTGTCTATTCCCAAACTGTGCTCTAACTGAAGGAGCTGAGTCTGCCTGTCAGACACAGCATCACCCAATCAGAATGGCCAGGAGGGAAAGTCCTGTATCATACAGGGACTGCACCTCTCACAGTCCCCCCGGAAGTAATACATTGGTGCAATCTCAATAAAGTTTATTGAAAAAAACAACTCACAGTGCATGCAGATATAGAAAGCGGCATGTAAAGCTTCCGTTTTCTCAAAACTCTGGTGGTCTTATTGATTCTGACTACCCTGCTCCACACACCAAGCTTCTGACCTGTCTGTCACGACCCGGCCTATACCAGACAGAAGCAGCTGCAGAGCTCAGGTGAGTCCATATCCTTCTCTGTGTCTTGTTGTTATTCTATCCTTCAGTCATGGCTGACTCTCAGTGACCACATGGATGCAGCACACCAGGTACATCTGTCTGTGTTTCTGGTTGTGCTTATCCATATGGTTTTCATGGCAACGATACTGGAGTGGGTTACCTGATCATACTCCAGTGGACTGCATTTTGTCTGACCTCTCTAAAATGACCTGCCCATCTTGGGTGACCATTCATGATATAGCTCACAGCTTTATTGAGGTAACAAGCCCCTTCACCATGACAAGGTAGCAATAAAGAAGGGGTCCTGTGTCTTAGTCTCTATGTCCATATGGATTTATTAGGAGAGGGTATACTTACTTGGGGAAAAATTCTTATTGTTTGTGTAAGATACATATAATGTATGTGTATATATTATATATATAGATAGATATATAAACAGTATCTCACAAAAGTGAGTACACCCCTTACATTTTTGTAAATATTTTATTATATCTTTTCATGTGACAACACTGAAAAAAATGGCACCCTACTACAATGTAAAGTAGTAAGTGTACAGCCTGTATAACAGTGTAAATTTGCTGTCCCCTCAAAATTACTCAACACACATCCACCAGCTTCGTGATGTCATCATGGAGGAGTAGAAGAGGACTCCAGTGGCAACCTGTGAAGCTCTGGTGAACTCCATGACCATGAGGATTAAGGCAGTGCTGGAAAATAATGGTGGCCACAGAAAATATTGACACTTTGGGTCCAATTTGGACATTTCCACTAAGGGGTTTACTCACTTTTGTTGGCAACGGTTTAGACATTAATAGCTATTATACAGGCTGTACATTTACTACTTTACATTGTAGCAGAGTGTCATTTCTTCAGTGTTGTCACATAAAAAGATAGAATAAAATATTTACAAAAATGTGAGGGGTGTTCTCACTTTTGTGACATACTGTATATGTATATATGTATGTATATATATATATGTGTATGTGTTTTATATATATATATATATATATATAAAACACGAAAAATGGCAAGGGGTTGAATACATTTGCAAGGCACTGTATATAGTTTTTAGTTCATACTTGTATCAGTATTGCTTTTTGACTTGATAAAGAGAGGCATTATCTCTCGAAAGCTCGTCGCTTTATTATGAATACGTTTGTCCAATAAAAATTCACTGCAATACTCTGATTATATATATATATATATATATATATATGCAAAAGTATTCACCCCCCTTGCCATTTTTCGTGTTTTGTTGCCTCACAACCTGGAATTAACAGGTATTGCTTGAGGATTTGCATCATTTAATTTACAGAACATGGCCACGACTTTAAAAATGTTTCTTTTTTTAATGTGAAGCACACAACAAATAGAACAAAATAACAGAAAAAGTCAATGTGCATAACTATTCACCCCCCTAAAGTCAATACTTTGTAGAGCCACCTTTTGTGGCAATCACAGCTCCAAGTCGCTTTGGATAAGTCTCTACATCTTACCACTTGGATTTTTGCAAGTTCATCCCTGCAAAACTGCTCCAGCTCCTTTAAGTTGGATGGATTGCGCTTGTGAACAGCAATCTTTAAGTCTGACCATAGATTTTCTATTGGATTGAGGTCTGGGCTTTGACTAGGCCATTCCAACACATTTACATGTTTCCCCTTAAAGCACTCAAGTGTTGCTTTAGCTGTGTGTTTGGGGTCATTGTACTGCTGGAAGGTGAACCTCTGTCCTAGCCTCAAATCACGTACAGAGTGGTACAGGTTTTGCTCAAGAATATCCCTGTATTTAGCACTATCAATCTTTCCCTTAACTCTCAGTAGTTTCCCAGTCCCAGCTGCTGAAAAACATCCCCACAGCATGATGCTGTCACCACCATGTTTCACTGGGATGGTGTTCTTTGGGTGATGTGATGTGTTGGATTTGCGCCAGACATAGCGTTTTCTTTGATGGCCAAAAAGTTAAATTTTAGCCTCATCAGAACAGAGCACCTTCCTCCATACATTTTGGGAGTCTCCCACATGCCCTTTCGCAAACACAAAACGTGCCATTTTGTTTTTTGCTGAAAGTAATGGCCACTCTGCCATAAAGCCCAACTCTATGGAGCGTACGGCTTATTGCCATCCTATATACAGATACTCTAGTCTCTGTGGAACTCTACGGCTTCTCCATGGTTACCTTAGGTCTCTGTGCTGCCTCTCTGACTAATGCCCTCCTTGCCCGGTCCATGAGTTTTGGTGGGTGGCCATCTTTTGGCAGCTTTGCTGTTGTGCCATGTTCTTTCCATTTGTTTATGATAGATTTGATGGTGCTCCTGGGGATCATCAAAGATTTGGATATTTGGATATTTATTTATAACCTAACCCTGACTTGTACTTCTCAACAACATTGTCCCTTACTTGTTTGGAGAATTCCTTGGTCTTCGTGGCAGTGTTTGGTTAGTGGTGCCTCTTGCTTAGATGTTGCAGCCTCTGGGGCCTTTCAAAAAAGGTGTGTATAGGTAATGACAGATCATGTGACACTTAGATTGAACACAGGTGGACATAATTTCTCTAATTATGTGACTTCTGAAGGTATATTATTTTCTCTAGAAAAAAGGTGTCTAAGAGGAGATATGATTACCATATATAAATACATCCAGGGTCAGTATAAAGATTTGTCAAGGGAGCTTTTTGTGGCAAGAGGTTTTCAACTGACAAGAGGACCCTTGAGGTTAGAAGTAAAACTTTTTCACCTTAAAGAAAGAAAAGAGGTCTTTAAGTAAGGGTGGTTAATCTGTGGAATTCTCTACCAGAGTAGGTGGTGACAGCGGATTCGATAGATAACTTTAAAGGGGGACTGGATTTATTTCTAATTAAAAAGGGAATTCAGGGTTATCCCGGATAATTAGAGAGTATTGATCCAGGGAGAAATCCGATCGCCAGTATCTGGGGTCAGAACGGAATTTAAAAAAAATTCCCTTTGAGATGATTGGCTAAGGTTCACTTGTTTTATTTTCTGTTTGCCTTCCTCTGAATTAATGAATAATTTAAAAAAAATAATAATTAAATAATTGATTAATAATTAATTAACTAATTAATTAATAACTAATCTGCAGAGGAGATCTTAAAAGGTTGAACTTGATGGACTGAAAGTCTTTTTTCAACCTTAATTACTATGGCCCTCATTCTATTATCGGCCGTAGGAGATGCGGGGCCGCAAAGACCGGCCGCAAGCTATTTGCCTATTCTATTCCCTTCCGGCCGGGGATTCCGGCAGGCTTGCGGCCGGCGACTTGTTATCCCTTGCGGCCGCACGCGCTGGAGGAAAGCCTTTGATCTTAAACGTCCGCAAGAGTTTCGGCCGCAAGAAAATCCTGGTTGCTATTCAATTGCTCCGGGAACACTCTCTGCAAGGCTAAAACCGAGCCGCAGCTTACTTGCAGCAAAAAAGTCCCGCAGGCACACAATTAAGCACATAATATAGCCAAAATAAAGCCATCCTGCACTCTGAGGAGACTATAAAGTGATTGTAGGTGTTAGCATTCATAGCACAGCATTCCCCTACCCTCAAATCCGTAAATAATTTTTATTTTAATCTATGTCAAATATCCGTGGAAAAAGTCCAGAGGGGTTGGAGCACCTCAGACCCGCCCACGCTGCGGCCGGAAAATAAACAGTTAATGAAATATCGGATTTGGGCTGATGTGCAAGCTTGAGAGGGGGTTGCTATTAATCCTCATGCCCCCCATTATGATCCCTAGCATTTACCGAGCTTTACAGTGCCGTCTTGAATTTATTTTTGCTTTTAAAGATTTCTGAGCTTACGGCCGGTTGCAAGATATGCGGCCGGCTGTAAGGGGATATCCTTGCGGCGCCGTCTATTTGAATTGCAAGGTAACGGGAGCCCCGCAAAGAATCGCAGCTTTGCGGCCGATTTACGGCCGTTAATAGAATGAGGGCCTATGTAACTATATAACTATGTAATTGGTTGCACCAGAGCTTTTAATGGGCTTTATAACAAAGGGGGGTGAATACATACGCACATGCCAATTTTCTGTACATATTTTTCTCATTTCACTTCACCAACATAGACTATTGTGTTCTGATCCATCACATAAAATTCAGATTAACAAAACATTGAACGTAAGGCTGTAATGTAACAAAATAGGTAAAAAGTCAAGGGGGTGATTTATTTTGCAAGGCACTGTTACCCAATGTAAGGGGAGGGGCAATGTCTCTGTTTTCCACTAAACCAAGTTGAAAAGTCACCAGCCGCCACTGGGAATAACTTACATAAAAACTCTTATGTGAAATATGCATACATTTTTCTCATAAGTTTTGGTGTTCTGCTTGATGATATAAAGTATGAAAAGCAGTTCAATGTACCACACTATTTTTGGACATGTAGGGTATGTCGCTGGAGTAGGGTTTTTGTGTAGCTTACATTCTTTTAATAAAGACTGTTTTGGAACTGTATTTAAATCTGCTCAACATAATTGTTAGACCAGAAGGGAATTCACTCTTTTACAAAATGTAAAAGGGGAAATGTATGCTGTTTTATTTTTTATATAAAGCTTCTCATTCAGGTTGTCAGGGAAGGAAATTTGAAATAAGATTAGTGGCATAGGTAGTCTTTGTAATTCATTGGGGGTTCATCGACCTACCTTTGGTAATATCAAGATGTCATATTAAGAACCAAGTCATATCTTTTTTGTTTTTCATTCTGTGTGACATAATCCCCAATGACTCAGTGGCTCACTTTTATACAGTGTGCACAACTGATTAAAACAGTTAAATTAAGTAGAACAGAAAAGTGAAGACAAAGGGCCTTATTAAATTCCAGCAGTTGCCTTCATACAGGTCGTAAGTCTACAGGTTTGAAACTTGCAACAGTTACAGATGTATTTAATTGAACAAGCCCGCAATTACATGGCCGAAAGCCAAATCCGTAAACCATGGAACCGTAAGTAGCATTTCAGGGCATGATCAATTAAGCAAGCCCGTAAGAAATGATTAAGAAACAGCCGATAGTAAATGAGATCATCATCATGACATCAGTAAAACATGGCGTTTACACGTCAATCAATTAGTGTTTAGAGGTGCGATATGCAATCGGGCTCGGAAGCCAGCAATTTAGAAATCAATAAAAATGAATGAAGAAACTGTTATAGTCCATGTGGGTGGCCTGATATGTATTAACTCCTTGATTCCCAAGATCGATATAACACGGAAATTAAATGTAAGCATTTTTTTTTCTTTCCCCGTATTTTAAAGTCCAGTATTGTGTTTTTATTTGATTTTATAGTGTTACGAACAGTTGTTTAACCCCTTTGCGAGTCCTCTCTAGTACTAGTAGAATTTTTTGCTACATTTACCATTTATTATTATTATTATTATTATCTTTATTTAAATCTCGCCAAAATATTCTGTATCGCTTTACAGGGGTTGAGTACATGGCAAAAAACAAACAACACCTTGTAAAGAATGGTGGGCCCTGTTTTTGACACAAGATTGAACACTCGCAAACTTACAATCTAAGGGTTTAGGTGTGATACAAGAGGGTGACAAATACAAGATGGCAGTGTGAAATAAATTTGTTTAGTCATGTGGAAGTGTCTGTGTGTTGTACTGTAGATTGTGCGTGTAGTTGTTATTAAGCTGTGGAATGTTCAGTTGTACATGTTAAGGCTGAAGGTGATATGATTTTTTAAACAGGTGTGTTTTTAGTAAATTTTTTAAGGTTTTGAGGCAGTAAGATAGTCTAATGGAGCGGGGCAAGGAGTTTCAAAGAATATGGGCAGCACGAGAAAAGTCTTGAAGACGGGAGTGAGAGGAGGTGATGAGAGAGGAGGAAAGATGAAGGTCGTTAGTAGAACGAAGGGGGCAGTTGGGAAAGTAATTTGAAACAAGAGCAGAGATATAAGGGGGTGCACTGTAGTTGAGGGCTTTATATGTTAGGGTCATGATTTTAAATTTGATTTGGGAAGCTATGGGAAGCCAGTGGAGTGAATGACAGAGAGGAGCTGCAGACAATGATCGTTTGGTATTGAAGATGAGTCTAGCGGAGGCGTTCATTATGGATTGCAGGGGAGACAGTGGAGAGATGGGTAGGCCAGCAAGGAGTGAATTGCAGTAGTCGAGTCGAGATATGATAAGAGAGTGTATTTGAATTTTTGTTGGGTCTTCTATAAGACAATGACGAATTTTGGAGATGTTTTTTAGGTGAAACTGACAAGATTTTGTTATTGTTTGGATGTGAGGAATAAAAGAGAGAGCGGGATCCAGTAGAACCCCAAGACAATGGGCCTGGGAGGTAGGAGTGATGATGGTGTTGTCAACAGTGAGAGATATTTGAGGAGTGGAAGCTGTAGTAGAGGGTGGAAAGATTAGGAGCTCAGTCTTAGACATGATACTGAAATCCAAAGGATGTTATAAGGGTGCCAAGGGAGGAGGTATAGATGGAGAAGAGGAGGGGGCCTAAGACAGAACCTTGGGCAACGCCAACAGACAGAGGGAAAGCCAAAGAAGAGGTGCCAGAGAATGAGACACTAAATGTACGATCTTTAAGATAGGATTTGAACCATGAAAGAGTTGTGTCCTGGATGCCAAAAGAGTGGAGAGTTTGGATTAGAAGAGGGTGGTCAACTGGATTGAAGGCAGCAGAGAGATCCAGGAGAATTAGAATAAAGAAGCGATCCTTTGATTTGGTGGTTAGGTAGAGTGTTGGGCCCGGAAACCAGATTGGAAAGGGTCAAGAAGGGAATTGGAGGAAATAAATTGAGTGAGGCGATTGTAAACAAGCCTCTCAAGCAGTTTAGAAGCCAGGGGAAGTAGTGAGATAGGGCGATAGTTGGAGGCAGAAGCTGGGTCAAATGAGGGCTTCTTGAGAATGGGTGTAATTGTGTCGTAATGTACGTGTTTGCAGGCAATTGCAGGCTTGTGGAATTATTTCAATTAAATTTGCGATTTGGGATTTTAGAGATTGTAACATTGGCAGGCTTGAAAGATCAACGGCTTAGATGGGTTGGTCTGTTTTGGCAACTGCAGGGATTTTTAGCCTGTAGCTTGCGAATATATTGCGGGTAACTAGAGGAGGCCAATTGAATATCAGTAACTTTTGCAGGCTACATTACAGGCAATGTTGACAATTTAATAGGGCCCAAAGACTCAGCACAAGAGGAATCTCCAAAATTGATGGAAAAGTGGCATATTTAGCTAGGAATTATAGATAGAGTATCTCTTTAAAAGGCAGCATAATGGCCTTCTTTGGTTCTTTTCATATGTCATTTTAAATTGGATGTCATAGTAAACTTTTTTTTTTTTAATAAAAGTTTTCAGGTTGTAGTACAAAAAAGTTCTCTGTTTAAACTGTAAGATGTTTTTTGGAGAAAGGTTACTGATGATATAAAAAGAAAGACGTTCAAAATTGCTAAGGTAAAAAAAAAAGGTAAAAAAGGTAAAAAAAATCCAGGAAACAGACAGTGGAAATAAGAAAACCAAATAACAAAAACAGTTCTCTTAATCCAGGAAACTGCATGAGAAATACTATTAGGGCAAATGCTGTAAGAGTCTTTCATTAGGGTCTTGCAAACACTAACACAATGAACTGAATCATCAATCTGTAAGGCATATTTACCATATACAGTGAAAAATTGTGACATTGATAACTACTTAAATAAATGGTTAGATGTGGAAGCGAAAGAGTATGTAAATATACCACTAGATGGTGACAGAGAAGCACCAGACTTGCAAATGTGATCAAGTCTGGAAAATAATCTGTTCATTAGCACCAGTGACCTCGGCCTGTGTGTTTAGATAACTAACCACAGCCAAATTCAACCACATATCCTAAAGTATCACATTAAGTGCAAAAGCAAAGTGAATGAGTTGAAAACAATCTATCAGCAAAAGATATGCAAACTGACAAGCAGAAAAGGTAAATGAAAACAAATATTTTTAAACAACCATCTATTGAAGGGAGAGTTCATTTGAGGAAAAGGGAACAGGGCAGCTGAATTGGAGGGAGTGAGAGGAATAGCTCTGTAACGTGAAATTTAAAGTCAGGGAGGATGTAATTGGTAGGAGATTAAATTAGAAGAATAATTGAGGAGATTGGTTTGTAGAAGAGATAAAATGAGAAAGGTGTGTAAAACGTTGTTTGTACTTGTGTGTACCTGTGTAAGCCATTCTGGAAAGACGACCTGGGTCTGGGATCTTTCCTGTTTTCTGTTGACCTCCAGAAAAGTCCACGGTTTTAGTCAATTTCTTGTTAGTGTAGCTTATCATCTGCCACTGCCCTAACCCCGAGTTTTTTGTGACATAAATCATTTTGCTGAGATATACTAGAGGCATTAAAACTTTGATCTATGCAAAAAAAAAAAAATATATATATATATATATATACAAATATATATATATATATATATATATATATATATATATATATATATATATATATATATATATATATCAGCAGGTCTAATCAGATACATACCAATAATCACACATTTACACTGCATAGTCCAGCGTTAAAATTAAAATTCTTGGAACGGGTGTCTATTTTTCATGAACTTAGCCATGACATAGCTGTTGAAGAGGTACTGTCAAAGACTGGATAGTAGACTAACTACATATAAAAAAGCAAAGCACAAAATTCAGTCTGTGTTTTTTTTTTTTTTTTTGTTTGCTTGCTTTTTTATTGCTTCTGAACAGCTGCACCAAGAAACTGCGGTTTTACTTTAGACCTTATGGAATAATGCCAAAAGAATGAAGATGGAAAATAATCTGCAAGGCTGATGCTCATACATCTTTACATTTCACTGAAAATTTTTAATTACGTGTTTAGGTTTTGTGTAACTGAAGTTCAATACATATTTAATTTGTTGAATATGTTATAATTGTATTATGTGAGACATGACTCTTTTTATAGTCACCTGTGAATAAGCAGTGGAGGAAAACCATAGATTTCAGGGACTAGACATGTTAGATAGAATGTGGCATTGTCCAGAAAACAGCAACAAAGAATATCCCAAAAAGAAATAATACTAAGAAGGCAAACTGGCTTCCTGATGATGTGTAATCACATCAAAGAGTTTATAAAAGTGGTGGCTCTAGGTGTTACCACCCTGGGCACAAGTTTAATGGGGTGCTCCCAGGGATCAAATTCCACAATTATATAATATCAATAAAGAGACCAAGAAATCTATTTCTGTTGGTGCACATCCTTATACCCAATCTCCCTAAGGAGAGTAATATATATGAACTACCTGCTTGAGACACGTAGCGCAGCGTCTAAACTCTCCGAGTGTATCCTATCCAGGGTCAAACACCTGTACAGAATCTACATTCTTTGTGTTCTTTTCTGAGGTTTGAATGTTCTATTTGTTCTTTTTTCTCTCTTCAGGGGGGTATTTCTCATTTGTTTATCCGTTTGTTAATGGTCAGACCATTTTGACTCGAAGAATCTTCTGAATTTATTTTTTGTAAATTATTTTTTCTTGGTCTTTTAAAGATTTCTCCCATTTGGAAATCATTCAGGTCACTTTAAAATGTTTTGTTTCCTATCCATTAGTGTCTTTTTAAAATTCTCCACATCTTTCTGGAGCTTATATTCTGAAAAATTGTGATTTGTATTGTGTTCTCTCATTTTTTCTACTTCTCTTTTCAATTGTATTTCTATATCTTGAAATTGTTTTTGTTCGCATTCAAGAATTAATGACATTAATTCACTAAAACATCTTAATAATATTGCATTCCATTTCTCCACAAATTCTTCAGACAAGTTTTGGATTGTAGCAAACAAGTTAATACGTCGTCCACTAGGGACCAAATTGTTCGATAGGTAATTCTCCATCTGGCTATTTCCCACCAAATTCTATATTGTTTTCTATACAGTTTGTTTAACTCAAATAAATGTTTTGAATCTTTATTGAAAACTGACTTAGCTTCATTTTCCGACTTTCTGGATTCCAATTTTGTGACAAAAATCCTGTCTTTGTCCATAAGTCAATTATTCTACACTAGCAATAAAACTTACTGTTTTCTGTTTTAACACCAAGCTTCACCAAGTGATAGAACTTAGTTCAGAAAGTTACAATCACATCAAAGAGTTTATAAAAGTAGTGGCTCTAGGTGTTACCACCCTGTGCACAAGTTTAATGGGGTGCTCCATGGGATCAAATTCCACAATCACATAATACTAATAAAGAGGAAAATACATTTATTTCTGTTGTTGCACACCCTTATACCCAATCTCCCTAGGGAGAGTAATATGTTAAAACTTAACTTTTATTAATGCTTCTCTTAAAAACTTTTCAGTCCACATATCACTTGAATTAGTTATTAGGATCATTCCAATAGTGACTGGAGAAAGAGAATAGTAGACTTTAATAATTGCACTTAACCCTCACTGGATCATAATGTATCTATACCTTTAAAGTGTTGGAATCCTAAAATGCCAAGTGCTAATATTCCTTAAATAAAGTGCTTTTCTGACTTTCTTAATTGTGAGTATTACTTATTAATATTATTTTGCTTGCTGGGCATTTCTATTTTAATAGTAAGCAGGGGCGGAGCTACCGCTAGTGCAGACAGTGCAATTGCTGTGGGGGCCCAAGCCTGTCATCTTTATTTATTTTTTGGGAATTTTATTTTTTTCCCTAGGTGTGGTGTGGTGTAGTGTGAAGGGATCCCACTCCCTTACGACCCTCACCCTCCCCCCTCCAAACTGTAAGAGTTCCTTGGCAGCCTCTGGTGACCCTCCATCCCTGGCACTCTCCAAACAGGAAGTTGAGCATGGCACAGAGCTTCCTGCTCCCCCTCTGACCAGGAAGTGCATCATGCCCATCTAGAGGATCTGCAGCTCCTTACAGGCAGGACTGGGAGGTAAGTCATCAGCACATTATCTATCTATCC
This sequence comes from Discoglossus pictus, assembly GCA_027410445.1. Taxonomy (NCBI): domain Eukaryota; kingdom Metazoa; phylum Chordata; class Amphibia; order Anura; family Alytidae; genus Discoglossus; species Discoglossus pictus. Next base: position 174,544,348 of record CM050165.1, on the reverse strand, counting down.
CCCACTCTATCTATCTATCTTTTTATCTATCATCTGTCTCTCTATGTCTCTAGCTATCTCTCTACCCCCTATATCTATCAATCTATGTACTGCGGAAGTTGATATGGGGGCCAGCACAATTCCTTTTTTTTAACCCCGCCCCCCTGAGGGGGTCCCAAACTTGTTTTTGGCACCAGGGCCCTACATTCATCAGCTCCGCCACTGATAGTGAGTACAATAACATCTTCCACAATTATTGAAATAGGTTCTCATTTCTCATGACATTAGGCTCCAGGTTCCTATGTGTGACCCTTTATGGAGTAGCCAATATTCCATGCCCCAAAAGTTACGTTTTAACATATTACTCTCCCTAGCAAAATTGCGTATAAGGGTGTGGACCAACAGAAAGGGATTTATTTGTCTCTTTATTGGTATTATATTTTTCAGATTTTTTTTTTGTATACTATGTTTATGAATATAGGATTAAATTTTGTCTGCTAAATATCGTCCTGTAACATTGTCCAGAAAACAGCAATAAATAAAGGTCAATATTAGGTATCATGAGGGATCCCTGTGGTTTTACTTTTAAATACAATTTTGGGCCTTAGGGACTCCCTTGGCAAGGAGTTAATATTTGGTGCTATGGTTATACTTTAGTTGAGAAATACAAAGGCTCATAGGGGGTAGTGTTAGATTTGAGCAAATAGGTCTCCATTTTGACACAATTAAGGTGTTAGCTCCTTCATGGCAATAGATTTGAGGCATCCAGGCTTCTCTGAAATGTCTGCCTTTATGTGGGTTTGAAGGTACCTGTAGGATTTTTTTTTTTTTTATTTTGGGCAAACATCAGCGAAATTGGATATCTTTACAGGACGCATATGATATGGATTTTTAAAATAGTTATGTGACAGGCACTTAGGGTTTAAGTACATTTCAAGCAGTTGTATTGCATTTCTCAGACATTAAATTTAGGAGTTTGACGGGATATCTCTGTAGTGACTTATAAGTGAACTTCACTTGGTTCTTTTCTTATGAGAGATATGGGATGGAGGCCTTAATTCATTATTTTACTAGGTTGTAAATCCTTTTATTAAAGTAGGAAACTTAACCCGATAAAGGCAGTTAAGGCATTGGCAAGGACTTTTACATCTAGGGAAATGTTTTTATTAAACCATTCAAAGGGTATTTTTTCAGTTAATAGATGTTGAGTATCATTGTTAAGTTTCATTAGCATTGTGTATGATTTTGTTGTGTTAATTTGTAGACCTGACGGAGATAAATTGGTTTAATAGTTTCATAAGATGAGGGATGGATGTGTGAGAATTTGAATAAGCGTAAGAATAATGTTGTCTGCATAAAGTGCTAATTTATATTGAGCTATATCATTGTGTCTCCTAATTGATATAGCTAAGGGTTCAAGATATAAGGCAAATAAAAGTTGATAGATACATAGGCCCTCATTCAATTGCGATTTGGCCAATTGAATAGGGGTCTAAATAAGCACATATCATAGTTTTTAGATTGTGAAAACCTTGCTTTTGGATAGATGTTGACGAACTAAAAACTTCTTTAAAAAAATTAGTTATGTGCTTATTTAGACCCCTATTCAATTGGCCAAATTGCAATTGAATGAGGGCCATAGTAATTGAAGTTGAAAAATGACCTTCAGTCCATCAAGATCAACCTTTTAAGATCACCTCTGATCTGCAATATGTGGATTAATTGTTAATTGATCCAGAGGAAGGCAAATAAAAAAAAAAACAAGTGAAACTTAGGCAATCATCTCAAAAAGGAAAATAAATGAATTCCTTTCTGACCCCAGATACTGGCGATCGGACTCCTCCCTCGATCAATACTCAGTATTAATACTAATTAACCAGGATAACCCCAAATACCCCTTTTAATTAAAAAATATATCCAGTCCCCTTTAAAAGTTCTTTATCGAATCCGCTGTACCACCTTCTTTGGTAGAGAATTCCACAGATTAACCACCCTTACTGTGAAGAACCCTTTTCTTTCTTTAAGGTGGAATCTTTTTACTTCTAACCTCAAGGGATGTCCTCTTGTCAGTTGAAAACCTCTTGGCACAAAAAACTCACTTGACTAATCTTTATACTGGCCCCGGATGTATTTATATAAGGTATTCATTTATCCTTTTTTCTAGAGAAAATAGTCCCTTCATAACTTAGTCCCTCCATTCCCCTTATTAGTTTTGTTGCCCTTCTCTGTACCTTTTCCAGCTCTAAAATGTCCTTTTTATGATTTTTTACTAAAATGTCCTTTCTATACCATTCTTCTATTTTTTTTATTGTATTCAGTTTTAAGATTTAATACAATATAGATTACAAAAAGACAAAACACATATAACAAATCTCCTCCCTGTATTAATAGATCTCCAATTTGCTACATGGAGACATATACATCCATAGCTCAACTCAAGTGTTATCAATTATGACAGTCTCTAGTTTTTATCTCTCTTCTTTATAAAAAAAAAGAGTTCATTAAGAACCATTTCAAGACTGCTTTTTACTCAAAATTTAACTTAAGTTAACATTCATACTTACAAAAGTCTATTCTTATTTATCTCATTTGGTTTGGTTTCAGAGAGGTTTCGGCTAGGTGGAGAGCAAGCACAAGTTTATAGGGTTTCTATACATGCCAGAGGATTAATTAGTATTGGGGACATTAGACCTCATTTACTTTGTCCTGAATACTGGACTTATATTTTTCCCAAATTTTTCACCAAGATTTATTATAATACCTAAGTCACTCATTTCAATTTCCATTGACCAGTTCGTTTCCACTCTATTTCTAATTTCCAGCCATGTTGGTATTTTGTTTTGTTTCTAATTACTTCCTATCAATGCTTTAACTATTAAGAACATTTGGATCAAAAATGTCCTAATATCCAAAGCAAAGTTATCTGGAAAAATATGTAGTATAGAAATCTCAGGGGTCAATTTTATGGTTTCATTAGTAATCTCAGATATTTTGGATGATAAATTCATCCAGGAATTATGGATTAGTGGACATCCCAACCAGACATGTGCTACGGATTTGTATAGTGGCAGAATTATATTTGCTTCCCTTGCTTCTGTACCCTTTTTAATACATGCTAATATTGTATTTGCCTTTGCAGCTGATGCTTGGCATTGAGCAAGGTTACCTAGGTGGTTGTGCACAAGTACTCCCAAATCCATTTCAATATTGGATACCCCTATATTTGCTCAATTAAGATTATAGATTGCATGGCTATTTTTCCTTCCCAGATGCATAACTTTACATTTATTTGTATTAAATCTCATCTGCCATTTAAATGCCCATTCCTCTAATTTATGTAAATCCCATTATCTGATTTAATTACCTTGCACAACTTAGTGTCATCAGCAAAAATGGAGAGACTACTTTCCAGTCCTACCTCGAAGTCATTAATATGTTAAAAAGGAGAGGACCTAATACTGAACCCAGAGGAACGCCACTACATTAGTCCAATCGGAGTATGTTCCTTTTACCGCAACCCTTCGCTTCCTGTCTTTTAGCCAGCTCTTGATCCATGAGCAGATATTTACTGCAATTCCTGTATCCCTTATTTTGCACAATAGTCTTCCATGTGGCATTGTCTCAAAAGCCTTTGCAAAATCCAAAACGACTACATCCAGTGAGTTGCCTTGATCCAGGTTCCTACTAACCTTCTCATAGAAACTAATTAGATTTGTTTGACATGACCTATCCCTAATAAATCCATGTTGACTCCTACTTATAAACCTGTTCAAATAGACATATTATTGTATATTATCCCTTCTAAAAGCTTTCCCACTACAGAAGTGAGGCTTACTGGTCTAGAATTCTCCAGACTTGCTCCTGCTCCCTTCTTAAATATAGATATCACTTCTGCTTTTCGCCAGTCATCTGGTAGCGACCCTCTTTCGAGTGAATCTTGAAAAATTAAATATAATGGTTTGACTATTACAGAGCCCAGTTCCCTCAGTACCCTTGGATGTATTCTATCAGGACCTGGGGCTTTATTAACGTTTATTTTTTCCCAACCTCTTCTGGATTTCTTCCTGCATTAACCAATTATTTAGCCATATTATGTTGCAGTGTCCCAACCACTGATATCTCCCTTGTGTATACTGAAGAAAAAAAACCTATTTAGCTCATCTGCCCTTTCCTGGTCACTAGTGATGTCGCGAACATCAAATTTTGGGTTCGCGAACAGCGGACGCGAACTTTACCAAATGTTCGCGAACGGGCGAACATCGCCGAACCCCATAGACTTCAATGGGCAGGCGAATTTCAAAACCCACAGGGACTCTTTCTGGCCACAATAATGATGGGAAAGTTGTTTCAAGGGGACTAACACCTGGACTGTGGCATGCCGGAGGGGGATCCATGGCAATACTCCCACGGAAAATTACATAGCGTTAGGGTTAGATTTAGGGTTAGACTTGGGGTTTAGGTTTAAGGGTTAGGGTAGTGGCAGATGATGAGCTTTACATTAACAACAATTGACTAAAATCGACTAGTGGCTGATGGCTACCAATGCTGGCTATCAGAAAACAGGAACGATCCCAAATTAACATATCAAAGCAGCTAATTAACATGTGCAAGCCACCCATTTGCATATAAATAAAGCAGCAATAACATGTAATGTCCAAGGATTGGTTCACTTTAGAAATAATGGATAACACAACTCATGCTGTTTAAGTATTAGTGTCCCTTTAAATGCTTATTCGTTTGTCCTATCGGTACGCACATGCTAAGGAGCAATCTCAGATCTGTATATGTCATTCTGTAAGTGTTCAGCGGGTGGCGCCGGAGAGTCGTTGTGTGCCTGTAGCGCTCAGTGCTGTTGTGCGCACATCTCCGAGCTGCGGGCACTGAGGCTGCTCACATACACACCGTACCTGGTACCGATCGGATAGCTCTGGGAAACCTGCTCTGCACCCCGGGATCACAAAAAGGATAAGGGCCTGTGAGGAGCCCTCCACTGCAGTGAAAAGGTAAGACCCCCAGCCAGGTGTGACATGTGGCACCCAGTCACCCTATCCTGTGTACGGAGTGCTGGCCTGAACTTTAATAGGAAGAGCTGCTGCAGTAACACCCAGCACCAGTCATCTAAATGGACATATTACCTGTTCACCTTCTCCTAGAATAGGGGCTAAGGGTGGCAGCAATGCATTGCACCCCCTCTGCCAGCTAAAGGGTTAATAGATCTTGCATTGGATTATACAGCACATTAACCCCTTACTGTATACAGTCACTGTGCTGGGTACACACAGGTAGCTATGACCGGATACAGAGGGGGTAGTACCCCATGCAGTGGCACAGGTAGTAACAAGCAGCACTGATTTGCTGGCTCTGCCCCCTGCTTTGCTTATGCTGCCTCTCCATGTTAATCCTTGGATACAAGGCAGCCCTCCAGGCTTGTGCTGTGCAATGCTCTGCAACCCCCTCCAGCATCAGGAGTGGGTGTGGGCAACAAATGCGTGGGAAGATCAGCACAAACTAGTGTACACCAAATTATTGTTAGACGCCTTTTGTAGTTTTTCTTAGTAATTACTAATGAAAGGGTTTTATTCACAAGTCAATTTACTTCAACATAAATAAATGCTCATTATAAATCATGGGGAATGTGAATGAGCTGCTGAAAAGTAATCAATATGGATGTTTATTTTGTGTTTGGATGTTTCTAAATGATGTTCAAAGTTTCCTCAATGATAAAGTATAGGGGGCGAACCGAAAAGCGCATGTGTTCCCAGCGAACACGAACATGCGAAAATCGCCGCGAATAGTCCGCCGGCGAACTATTCACGACATCTATACTGGTCACTAATTATCAGAAGGCCTGTTTCTCATTGTAATGTTCCTATAGCTTCCTTCCTTGCCTTCTTCCCACTCATATATTTAAAAAAATATTTTAGTGTTAGTCTTACCCTCTTTTGCAACTAATTTTTCATTTTCTATTTTAGCCAGTCTGATAGCTATTTTGCAAGCCTTGTTGATTTCCTTGTACTTACATAAGGCAGTATCTGTCCCCTCATTTGTATAATATAAATGCCTGTTTTTTACTCTGTATCTTGATCTTTAAATCAGTAATGCCTATTATATCCCATTTTTCATTGATTGCCAATAATTCTAACTCTCCCATATTTCCTGGCATGCTTCTGGCAATAGCAAGCATACTCCTTATGTTATGAGTTTATAGTTTTGAAGTACTTGTCTCTGTACTTGAGTTACTTAGCAATACCTCCCTATTGACTATACTAACCCTCCCCCATATCCTCCCCATGAGTAGATAATCCATCCCTTATCCCTGCTACACTTTCTACCCCATTACAATCATCTAGTCCCTCCCCCCACCTACTAGTTTAATAATTTCTAAAGCCTTTCTACCATCCTATCCCCTAGCACAAAAGGTCCCTCATCATTAAAGTGCAATCTATCCCTGCTATAGAGATTGTTTCTCTGTATACACTCTCTGGGCCTCTCAACACAGCCAGCAAGCCCCTCCCACCCCAGGTTAGCTTTAATTTATTGAATCACTCAAATTACTTGCACCTGATCAATCAACTGCATATGATTACCCCTGCTTATTCCTTTTAGATTACTCTATTGGCAACCATGTTCCCCTTTACTTTCTTCTTCATCTTAAGCTCCTGCTTGTGTCTCAGACGATCCTCCTCTTTTTCTCCACATTATCAGCCTTATTAAATTGCGATTCAGCAAATTTAAAAGGGCTCTATTTAAGCACATAGCATATTTTTTTTACAGAAGTTTTTAGCCAGTGAAGGCCTTGCTTTTGGATAGATATTCACGAACTAAAAACTTCTGTAAATAAAATATGCTGTGTGCTTAAATAAAGCCCTTTTAAATTTACTGAATCGCAATTTAATAAGGCTGTATGTCTCCAACACCATTAACATCTCACCGTCCCTGCTTTCCTCCCCTCTGCTCTGCTCCCACAAGCTCCTCTCCTTTCCCCAATAATTATTTCATTCATGTTCTAAAGTTCACAAACATCTCATCTCCTTTCCCTGCTTATTTTGCTGGCTCCTGGACAAATATTTTCCAACCCTGACCCCTCACTCATTCCCTCCTCTCATCTGCCATGCTCAGCCCCCTCGACTGCTTACTCTGTCCTGTCTCCAAGTGTTTTTGTATTTCGCCCCTCTATGTCTAAAATGTACCCTCCACCACTCTGTAAAGCTAACCCCAACCTTCCCACATGCAGGCTATATTATCTGACCACTAGGGGCAGATAACATATAACATACTTGGGCCAGTCACCTCAAATGACTCTCTATGAGACCCCTTCCCTCTACCAGTAAAGATAACCCTTTGCAAGTTTACACACCTTTCCACCTAAATAAACTTTCACCTTCTTCCCAACCCATGCTATTCCTTACATTCTTTCCCCAGGTTTCTGCCTCTTCCATTCCCTTTAGATTGTAAGTAGCGAGTTTCCTATTTTGTAGGGAGCTTTGTAAAAAAGCACTTTCTACAAATATTCTAAGCTCAAAACAGGGCCCTCCATTTTCTTCAGTTGGTAAAATTGTATTTTTCCCTGTTATCTTCCCCTGTACAGTATATGGTTGGCGCGTTACAAATAAAAGTTAATAATAATAATAAAAAAAAAGAGAGAAGTCAGCCCACTGTTCTAAAAACCCAAATCCCTTCTTCATGCACCACTTATTTAACCTCCCTAAGCTCCTTCTGTTTCCCTGGGCTAGCATGTGGCACTGGTAGTATCTTGGAAAAAACTACTTTGGAGATCCTTGCTTTCAGCTTATTACCTAGTTCTCTTAAATAATTATTTAGGACACTACATCTTCCACTAACTTTGTCATTGGTACCAATATGTATCAAGACCGCCGGTTCATTTCCAGACCCTCACAATTTATCTACCCAATCCACAACATGCCAAACCCAAGCACCCAGGAAGACAGCAGACTGTTTGCTTGCTGGTATCTGGGTGACAAATCACCCTTTCTACCTTCCTAATAATAAATAGAGTTCCCTACCACCAAAACCTGTCTGCTGCTCTGCCATCCCACTCCTCCAATAGAACTGTTCTCCTGGCTGTTAGAGCTGTTCCCACTATCTGGCATTGCCATTCCTGAAAGGACTTCCCCAACAGTTTCACTCAATCTGGCAAATCTGTTGGTGTTTGCCAACTCAGAACTGGCCTGCATCCTCATGTTCCCCCTGCTTCCCCTTGTCACTGCAACCCAACCACCTCCCTGAACATCCCCACTATCCGCATCTCTACCATCCAAGCTAGGCCCAGCAAAACTGTGCTCAGTGACCACCAACTCCCTTTCCAGTGGAGCAATATCAGTAAGTGTTGCAATTCTCCTCTCCTCTCCACTTCCAGAGAGGCAACATGCTCACACAAGGCACAGAGGTATGGACCCTGGATCATCAGTTTCAGTAGTGCATACATATGACAGGATGTACACTGAGTGAGGTTGCCACTGGGCTGACCCATAATTATTGTCTACAAAAATTCAGTGGAAAAAATAAACAATAATAAAAAAATATTTGTGTAAAGCTGAATAAATAAAAATAAAAAAAACTTATTTTTCTTCCCTTTTCTGCACTATAAAGTTTAAATAAAAGGAGGGAGTTCAAAGAAAAGAGTTCAAACTACACTTATACTAGAACAGAACTTAATGCTAGAAATGTTCGCAAGCTTGCCCCTTCCCCTGTTTAAATGAGATTCTGACCAAATCACTGCACACAAAAATAAACACACTGCAATAAGTAAATCCCAGTTGCAAATAGTTGATAGAGGAAATCATTGTCTTGTGCCTCCTTGTACTTCTATGGAAGCGTAATGAAGGCCCATTATATATATCAATATATATATATATTTTATTCAGATTTATTTAATTTAAATATATATGACAATTGTGTTTGTATGTATGTATATGTATATATATACACATATATACATACATACACACACACACACATATATATACATACATACACACAATGCATTAGACCATTTGCTTCTAGTGCACGTGGCTTCCCGATATGTATTAACCCCTTGAATACTGAGTTGCGTGTTACCCTGGATGTTGTATAAAGAAACATACATAATAATAAAATGTCATATTTTTTAAATTTATATTGGACTGTTAAGTGTCAAATAATGTTGAACTTTCATCATTTGGGAGTGTTTTTCTGTCCCTTTAAGTAGTTACAGCACTGCCCTATGTTGTGAGTGATCTGTAGAGTCTTTTTAGCATATGGTTTTGGTGTAAAAGTGAAACGGAGTAACTTGTAATCTTCCTGGCAGTGCAAAAATCAATGGAAAAGTTTGCCATAATTTTCATCACGAGCTGGCCACAATGACCTGCAGCAGTTCTCTTGCAATATTTCTGGGATGGGTAATTAACATTGCTAAGTTGTTTTACTTTGCTCTTAAACATAGTGTAATCTGCAATATAAGAGATCAGCTCAGAGGCCTATGTAACGATGCAACACCTGTTAACATGTAATATAAATGTTGCTAAACAATATTATACAAATATAGGAATAGTATTTTTGGCCTACTGATTGTAGGCACAGCTAAATATCACTTGTGAGATCCCACATCAATGCTAAATATCTGTAATTGGTCATGGCATGTGATACAGCTACAGCATATTGAGCACTGCTTGTAGATGAACAACAGGCAAGTCAGTTTATTGTTACAGTAACAGTATACATTCTAGAAAGTACATACAGAACTTTCTAGAATTTTTTTAACTTTTTGAAAGTGACCATAAACTGACTGATCATGTCCGAGCTGTGTCAGACGGTTCAATTTTTTCAAATCACACCATGTTTGTAATTGATTTGGTGTCATTGCATTTGTTTAATTGAGCATTTGAAGACACAATGTAAGTGCTATGTGCATTACTGGTTACTTCTATTATATGAAGTAATTAATGATGAGATTTATATTCATCTAATGATGTGTAATGACTACCTGTGACTAGTAGATGCTATGCATCATTATTATTATTATTATTATTATACAGTATTACCCTTAAGCCTTCAATTATTTCCAGTTTACAAAGCCTCTTGTGCTCCGGAGTATCACTTGCATGGCCAGCTACATTTAAGATTGTGATCAGTGGATATAATAAACATGTATTGTTATTATACTGTATTCCATGTATGTTGTATTGAGTAGTGATTTGGACATTAACCTACATTACATTTATTTAGTGATGTGATTTGTGTATCCATACCATATTGCAGCACACATCCTGTGTTAAGGTTTAGTGGATGTGTATAAATCCTATTTCTGGTATGTCTCCTGGGCTCCCTCTGGAGCTACAGATAGTTGGAGGGGCACACCATAGCCTTAGAGTTAGGAGATCTCTGTATTGAGACATAGAATCCCTCATCCATTTCATTTTAGAAGGCACAATTCCGGTTACCAGTGAGTTTGCGGATATTACCTTGGTTCTTCAGTGAGAACGTTTAGTTCAACAAAAACACAGACAAGTGGGCAGACTATTTCAAGAAGTTGAATAGGTATCCACATTGGACTGTAGCTGAACCCTTATGATTAGGCTTCCCTGGTTTGCTTTGGATCATCTAAGGACTGCATGAGTCCAATACTTCCCCTTACATACCAGATTCAAATAGGGAACAGTTATATGGCATTGCACAGCAGCAGCTATTATGGTTAACACAGCAGTAAATAAAGTTCTTTCTATATAGTGCACTTTGTCTCTAATGTATCAGCTTGCTTTTTTTCATTATGTTTGAATTTGGTTGTTTATTTAGGACCTATTCACATTCATTATTATTGCATTTGACTGGAAGAATAATTTATTGACAATATATAAACGCACTATATAGCTTTATTATACGTTCTAATTTCAGAGTCTTCTTTGAATATAAATTTAGAATTAGTCTTGCATTAAGTGTGCTTGGCTATAAATTTGTAACAGAATACCTACTTTAAGTTAAAGGACTATTGTAGCCTTCTAATTAATTTATACTCTCTTTAAACTTTTAACTTGATAATGTGGACGTTGAATTAAAGTTAATAATTTAAAGACAGCATTTATTCATTTACTTTAACAAATGATACTGCATTGATGCAAACATCTTCAATTGCTAGCACAGATGAGAGAAGGCATTGACTGTAGAGTAGGCTTCTGACTGCTACAATGAAGATTTCAAACCGGATACATGGAAATTTTAAAGACCATACGCCTTCCAGAAGAGCAGCTGAAAAGCGTTCAGTAAAAGAAATGGAAACTCACTTTAAAAATAGCTGCATATAGAAGCTCATTATGTTTGTTTTCCGAAAGATTTTGGCCATTATTAAGTGTAATTATTCAAAATACTATTTAAAAAAAAAAAAAAAAAAAATGTCACTACAACACGTCTTTAAATAAAGCAAATGAAGGACTGAGGTTCCTTAGGTTATTTTTTTCACTTGACAGTTTAAAAACAAAATGGCAAGCTTTGCTTGTATGCATTGCACAAGAGCAGTGCAAGGAATCAAGTTTTATTTGGAAGGTCGCACAACATATTGAACTCTGTTTTTGCCATGATAAACAAAACAAAATGCCATGAGAGGCCAGATGAGTTTTGTGATGCAGGAGAAAGGGATATTAACGGTGGTGTAGGAAATAGATTGTGACATTGTTGGTCTATAGGATTCTCATTCCAATGAACAGGACAGGATGCACTTCAAAAGATTCCAAAAAATACTGAAGGCCAAAGGTGCCACCTATTACAAAACTAGTGCACTACAGCATTCCACTGTTTAGTCCTCATTCATAAATAGGTTTAAACATTATCTATGTTTTTAATCTTGTAATAGATATTTGTTTTAGGAAAACAGAGTATTACATTACATACTTCTGTACATGCACCTACACGGATATTTAGGTAAACTTGCCGATACACTTACTGTGAGCAATTTGATCTGCCAATTAAGGACATAAAGTTACCAAATACAATCTCTACTTCACATAACACAGAAATTTGAAATTATCGGTATTTGAATTTTCCATTGATTTGTCCACTCTGTATCACTCCTTGATCTTACTCCAAGTCAAGCCGATTGGCTCAAGTGGACTAAAGTAAATGTGACTTGATCCATGAAAAAATCCCCCCCCCCCCCCCTCCAACTTTATTTTTTCTAAAGCAATACAATAAAGAATATCTTGTTATACATTAAAATTAAAGTTAAGTGAACAGTTTAACTCAGAGTACGGTACATAGAAATTAAATCAAACAATAATTACAAAAATTACAAAAGTTAAAAACAATATTAAATCCAGTCTTAAAATATTGTAGAAATTGATGTTATCGGAATTAAATTACCCAGAGAGACCAAATAGCCAAGTAATCATTTATGGAATTGTTAATTTTTGGACATGTTATGGAGCATATTTATGTAAATATGTCCCCTTATTTATTATATATGTCTCAGTGTTCTAACCTTCACATCTACACAGCCAATATATTCTTCAATCATCTTCTTGCATTACACCCCAGTCACTGACCTCACAAACAACACATATATGATTGGAGTCAACCTTGCACTATTTGGTAAAACTCCACAACACTAACAATATGTTAATATCCACCTTCATTTGTCATAATCGAATTGTTGCAACCTGGAAAAAATGGATTTTGCTATGTACTTATAAACAACCGTAAGCAGAACAAATATGTTAAGTAAAAATACACACAACATGTTTTTCCAATAGATTCTTTACTGTATTTAGAAATGAAAGTCACAGCATTTTTTCTATATTTTCTAAGTTATTCATTGAATCTCCTAGAATTTGGAAATTATGTACCATAAAACATGTGGCCCAGGTGTTAATTTCTTTATTACCAAGATAACCATTGCATGTAATTCCATGCTTCTTAAGTGTGCTTAAAAAAAAAAAAAATACAAATGTAAACATTTTTTATACATTTTCAAAATTCATATAATTGAAGATTGAATAAACTGTATTTACCACTTGTTGAATGGTACATTCATTTTCCTCAACAGCAAAGAATACTCAATAAAAAAAATCATATACAAAAGCTCTGTATTCATTTTCACTGACTAAGTAAATAGCCGTTAAAACTAAGAACAATTTGAAATATATCTGTATATGCTATATGTATAATACATAAAATATATCTTATATTCATTATTACATATCCACAGAAGTTTTCCTTTGTTCTAAGAAAGAAAAAAAAAAAAAAAACTAAATCGCATACAGTATGTATATATCAGCGGTTTGATTCTTTTTAAATGTATTTACAACTTAACTACAGCATATAATAAGTGATCATTTATCTATTGTACAAACATAAGGTTATAACTGAATGTTTCCATTTCTCTTAAATATAAAGACAAAAAAGAAATACATGGAAAAAATACACAACATGTACATTATTTATAATCCTTATATGCAAAGTTAAGACATTTTGAAATTATTGCACTTGCATATTTTTAACTTTTTTTAATTTTTTTTTACAAATAATTTTATACACACACACACACATATATATATATATATATATATATATCTTACATACATGAATATACACACATACATATGTATGTATATACATATATTTATATTAAATGTTGGTCAGCTACATTTCCTTTTAGATCAACAGATCTAAAATAGGCATTGTAGTTGCCCTATAAAGGAATCTACCTATTCGAACCCGGAGGGAAAATTCCTTTTCATTTTTTTTTTCTCTTTAAATTAAACATAACCCGTATTACTAAATTATCAAGCACAGTTTTTGGTCAGCAAGCAAAACAAACTGCAGCTGTGAATTACTTTGTGATGCAGAATATTAGGCAATACATATTCATGATTTCTACAGTTACACTTTATGCAAAGTATTTACACTATTTTCAGCCAATACAGTGTGTGCCATTTTTAAATTAGTAAGTCTTGACAATTAGTTTCCATAAAGAGTCAGCATTTCTGTGTTTATATATGGTCATCTTAAAAGAATAAGCCAACACCAACATTTATGTGAGATATTTTATCAACCAAAAATTAAAGCTATGTTCATTTAGTATATTTTTTTACACTTTACAACATACTGAGGATCCATATGTCTATTTCAAACTTAGTGGCCCAAAACACAGTGTTACCTTAGTATAATCTTATGTTAGAAGATGAATATTAGAACAACTACTTATGGAAAGCACCAAGGGTCAATTTGCTAAGTAGATCCAGAGGACTACCCATTCACAGTCATTATGTGCAAGAAATTCTTATATCATAGCACCACTGTTTTGATTTTGCTATCCAGTAAAATATTTACTATGTGCCTTTATATCAAACAAAGATATTTTCTTTAAAAAATAAAAAGCAGACACATCACTTCAGAAACATCTGCATGACCTTCAAAATTGTGTACCAAATCTGGTTTATGAAAGGCAATCCAGATACAGTTCAAGGTATGTATGTTTTTCCTCTTCCATGGTTCATCATACTAGACAGTTGGTTAAGATAATGATCTATACTGGACTGATAAAACAGAATTCCACACCCTACAACATCAGAAGACACTTACAGCTATGGGTTCTACATTCAATAGTTCCTGAGACTTTTCTATTGGAGATGTTCTATTCACAAGCATCAAATAAGATGCAAATTATGATTATTACATATGACAAAGTGAAATCATTGGTTATTAAAGTATTTCAAATGATTTTAAAAATATTTTATTCAGCTATTAATGTCAAGGTGTAAAAAACTAACCCTGATTTTTGTATTTTTTGAATGGACCAACATTAGACAACTCTCATGAAAACACTCAAAACTGCATTTCTACATCAAAACAAGTACTGATTGATAAACACACTGGAATTTAAATGTGTTAACTATTGAAAAACTCCTTAAGAATAATTAAGATTTTCTTAATCATTCTTCTTGTAGCTATGAATATATTGGCTAGGCTGATCGTAAAAAAAACTCCATATGTTATTGTGTGGTATTTCTTTCCTTCTTGAAAAAAAAAACTCATCAGAAGGTGGATAGTGTTCACCTTGACATGTCAGAAACCAGTCACTAGTGTTTTGTCAGGATAAAACCACTTTTAGTGCTTTGATTTAGTACAGAGTATTTGTAGTTTTATTTTTTAAGACCCTAACCAGAAGTACATTTTGTTAACGTTTTCTTTACTGTAAGCTTATAACTGAAATAAAGAATGTATAAGAGGACACAACATACTTACTACCAAGAATAAAGCATGTCAATATATGATTTTTTTCTTTAGAGGGTATCAACCACTCCTAATAAATCTGGTATTACGACTTGTGGTGCTAATGCAGCAAAGCAAATGTGAAGTTAAAGACCACTGTGGTCAAACATTTAAAATGGCCCGTTTTGAAGAACTACACATGAAAATATTCTAAATGTTTCCATGTACCCTCCAATTTATTACTTCTATATGCAATTATGCTACCATTTTAGTTTCCAGTGAACTACTTCCTGAGGTAGGAGGAGACATTGAATACACAAGCAGTTTGTATCTGCATAATGAGAATGCAGCAGTGACTAATTCCAAAGCTCTCATTAGCTCTTATGAAATGCTCACTTGTTTTACAAAGGCATATCCAGCTCAGAAAAAAAACTGGAAGAATGTGGTAAAGAATAATTGCATAAAAAAGTGAAAACAATTAAAATGTTGTGAATGTTTTTTGTTTTTGAACATTTAACACATGATCAAGTTTTGTTATTCAAAATACCCTATAGAACAAATTTGAGCAGAATGGTCCTTTAATAATCCAAATAGCTACAGTATGCCATCGTCTACAGCAATATATTCTACTTTACAATTTTTATTGTTTTAATATTTATTACTTTTTAAATAATAAAAAGGTACCTTTATACAACCACAAATGAGATGCTTTATACTCTGGAGGGCTTTATTCTTTCCTTCAGAATAAAAAAAAGTGTAGCATTCAATGAAAATTGCATTTTAACTGTACTACAGAGTTGTTCATCTTACTGTGTACTACAGCATAGTGTAGAGTGGTAGTATTACGGTGTGTATAAAACCCTTTTCATGAGCAATGACATTTCGGTTACAAGCTTGTAGTAAATAAATAAACTTCTGCTAAGTGGGAAAAAAGATCAAATGTCAACTATCTACAACTTTAAAATTAACAAAAGAACATTCATCCATTTCATCCCCTATCTTTGGTAGAATTATCTTAAACTATCAATTAAAATATTGCCACTTCATTAACACATCAAAACCAGCATTTTCCTTCCAATAAAATTTCAGTATACATTATAATTGCTTGCATACACAAAAATAAACTGCAAACAACTAAATAATAAAACTATTCCATTAAAGGCACATTAACATATGACATTGTAAGACTAAAGTCATTTCTAATGCACATAAACACATTTAAAAGGGAAGAAACCCCAATTTATGTTTTAGGAAGCATCTATGTAAAAGTACACTTTAAGGCTATAATAAATGGAGCATCAGACACAGAGCTGGAGACTAATCCAATCAAAGAGCATGTTTCCACTCTCTCCAGAAAAGGACATTTTGTAGCTGAAAAAAACAAAACAAAAAACAAAGAGGAGGAGGAGCTAAAAAGAAATCTAAAAGGAAGTTTAAAAAGTGACACATACAAAATTAATATAATTATAACTGATTATAAAATCATGAGTGGAAGTATTAGATAATTAAACTTTAAAGTTGGGTATTTTTGATGTATACCTAATAATATTCTGATTTCCCTATACCAGGGGTGGGCAAGTTCAGTCTTGGAGAGCCACACACAAGCCTGGATTTGAAGATATCCTCTCTATGCACAGGTGAGTCAATCTGCATGACTGAAGAAGTGATTCACCTGTGCGCAGCAGGGATATCATCAAATCCAGGTATTATGTGACTCTCCAGGACCGAACTTGTCCACCCCTGGCATATACAGATCTTTCAACCTGGCATGCTCTTGTGAGATGCTCATTAGGGGAGTGGGAGGACTTTCCATTCAGGTATTCTGTCCTTAAAATACCTATCTTTTAGTTATTCATAAAATTTAAGGGAAGTATTATACATATAACTACAGTTTTCTAGGTGTACGTTTTTTTTTGTTGTTGCAAGAAATGGGACCTTTAATGCTTAACGTTTTACTTTTAAATACCAGCGTACACAATTCGTTTCCAGTGTATAAATGATAGCACTCCAATTATTAAAACTCTTATTTAATGTGTTTAGGTCTTCTTAAATTCAAATAAATATTTTAGTTTTAATCTTACGTGAAATATTCCCATTTGGAAATGATGATGATGCTGGCCTTGGTATCACCCCTCCTGCCAAAGGGTGGAGCTAATGTGTTTGTGTTTCCTCCTTGTGTGGCCCTTTTATTTGCTTTTGAGAATCTTTATGTGGTTTGCGCGTGCCCAGCTATAAGAAGTGGCATCATCCACTAAGCATTGCGTAGATACTATAAAAGATGTGGACATGAAGGATGTGGGTGAAAGTTAAAAGTAAGAAAGGAATACTTATTGTAAATAAATATATATATATATATATATATATATATATATATATATATATATATATATATATATATATATATATATATATATATATATATATATAACCATTTCTTTCTTCAATATTTAACAAAATCAATCAATCAAGTAAAACTTCTTATAGTATAGTGTCCTTTTCTATACACTTTTAAGTCTAGGTTGTATTTCACATTTGAATAAGTTCTTAAGCTATTTAACCTAAGAACCAAACTAAATAACATGTGAAATCACGAAACAAAGAAATCTCCATCTTAAAATTGAAACTCAAAACTAGATTTGTTATTTAGATAAATGTGAACACACTTAATTTATTTGTCTTAAGTTCTTCAATTGCTCAATCTTAAAATTAATAAAATAATGTTGCACAGCTCATATCATGGAAGGACCTTGTGGCTTCTGATTGCTTTCTAAACTGCTTTGTGATTTCTTTCCTTCTCTCTGGATTCATCAGAGCTTAATTAATATAAATATAGTATATTAATGTGTTAATTTTATTTTGTTGACTAACTTTTATGATCAAATTTAAATTTGATTATATCTATAAATTAAAAAAAATCTATATTTTTGCACCTTTATTTATTTAGATGATATGAAAGGAAAATGTATGCATGAATAAAATGTAATTTGTATACCCTCAATTTGTTTTTTAGTTCTTAAAAAGGGTCTCATCTATAGCTGACCGCTTGCGGTCATTTCCTGTGTAGGTAATGGATCATAGGAACAGTTCACCTTTAGGCAGGACAAACATTTTGATAAGGTTTACATTTATTCTATTGACTATGCCAGTATTTATTATGCCATCGGTTCATACATAAAATGCCAGCTGCTCCTAGGAAAGGATGAAGGCACATTTATTGACAACAGTGTATAGGATAAATTATGGGTCCTTTACAATGTGTTTCGGTGTTTTATAAATGAAATCGGTTTTATTACACACTAATTATATATATATATATATATATATATATATATATATATTTGTTTTTATTTTATTTTTTTCTCTCTTACAATGTCATATGTCAGGGCCCCTTTAAACACAGCATTTAGAGCACAATTCCCTAATTGGTGAAAGCCATAAACCATTTTACCCATATATTGTAGAATTATACTTATTTAAAGATATCTCCACAGAAAAATGTTGGTTGGACTTTCTTATTCTAACTAGGTGCATATAGTGTAAGACATAAGACATGTTAAACAGAATACCTTTTATACATCCAAATAATGTGCATATAAAAAAAAAAGAAATCTTTTACTTTTTCCTATAAATCCTTTGAATTTCTCAGCTGTGCAACAATGATTCAACAGTATTCCAAGACAGATTTAGTGGAAATAACGATCCGTGCCTGTGGTGTTAGATAAATATATTCACATTTTAACAGACATAGAACATATACTTACGAAGTGCTTCCGTAATATAAACAACTTCCAAAGCAAAAAAAACGAAAAAAAAACCTCAAAACCCATCATTGGGGAGATGGACACCTAACCTTACTTAATTTTGAAAATAAAATAATTGGGACTCAAACCATTATTTCACACAGTTTGGACAAAGTACAAACGCCTCCTGAACGCTTGCTGGCATGATCATCTATCCCATTTTTATCTACATGGAGACTGGATCAGTTCAGTGAACATTTTGCCTAAAACGTAGCGACGCAGGTTCAAGTTTGAAGTCAGATCAGCTTTCACATAAACTCTAGTTGTTTTTGAAGGTCTTCCACCCTTTAAAAACGGGAGTGAGGAAATCCCCTGAAGCAGATGACATTTAAAGTCACCCTTTAGCCAAATGTGTTTTGTTTACATAAATGTGTTAACTAGGTTACCAAATTAATTCTATCCTCCTCAATATAATGGTCAGCTAAAATTTACATTCTACAATTCTAAGAAAGCAATTGTGTAAATGTTTCTCAGATTCTAGTTCTGTCTGCTTTCTCACTGTATGCTACTCAAGTGGATATCTTGCACAGCGGTGACCTAGTGTAAGGTGGTTCACAAACAAAGCATCACATGATGTGTGTCTGTATGCACCAGCATTACATTGGTAGTGCGACACCCCTCCCCGTGGGAGAAGTGCACACAAAGTAAGAGAGCAGCTCCAAAATGTTACTTTGAGACTTCTTAGAAGTAAGTGAAGTGTACATTTGATAAGAAAATTAAAATGGGGAGGATAAAATGAATGAAACAACCTAGTTAAACATATTTATATCTAAAAAAAGGCTTTAAGAGTCACTTTATTTCAATAGACCAGCTTAGAAAATTGCTAGAATGCCACCTTTACCACTGAACACTAGATACTTTGTTTTATAGTTGGACCTCACTGTGTACCTAGGCGCTGTCTTATTTTTACCCATTAATAAGTAGTGTACTATGGTGTGTTCATATGCATACCCAAGCATATACTATTACAGCTGTAAAGGTGTTTGTGAAAAGTAATATGCTGATACAATTAAACATTTGCTTGTTTGTAGTTTGGTTAAAGACACCTAGGTCATGTCAATGGGAGTCAGAGACAGTACCAGTTTAACCATAAAGAAAATATTAAGTTGAGAGCAATGTACCCTTTAAATTAAATAAATAGACTGGTAATATTTAAGATTAATTCATAAATCCAGAAAAAGGTGACTTCCTGAATCTTAAAAAATGGCCAAATAATATGTTGTAGTAATGTTCCCTTTTCTTGTATAAATGTCATGGATGGTACATATTTTACAGGTATTTTAAGCATATTAAATCAGTTTAATTGTGGCTTATTCTCCCATTCTTGTCCTTCCTTGTTCCTCAGTCATGAGTTTTTCCTTCACAAAAAGAAGGTCATGTCTGATCAATCATCAATCTTAACTGGAAGAGAATCTGAAGACTCTGTTGCCAGTGACTGGGATGGAATCCAGACGGTGGTATCTTCTCCTTTATCTACTTTTTCCCACTGGTTGAGATTATCCCTACATGAAAAACAAAAAGTATAGTACAATATTTTATAAAAATTGGATTTTCACATGCATAATGACTTTTTATGTATAATTACAACTTATGAACCTCTTTGCACATGTATCTGTGGTTTACTGTATACATGTTTTATAAGACGTGGATTCAGCAGAATGATATGACAAGTATTGATGTGGGAGAACTAGGAGGTGGAAAGAACTGCCATCAAAAGAGTTCCAACTGCATACGAGCCATCAATTTATGGGCTTATTCACATTAGCTGCTAGGGTAGGGTAACTAAATGTCCTCTCTGAACACACCCTTTACCTATTGGTTTGCTGTTATGTAGTTTTATAGAGCAGTATAGTCCTCAAAAACAGATTACCTGGTATGCGGCTACAAGAGAAGATGCAGACCACACTGCACAATGAAAAACTAAATATTCTTTAAAAACTAACTTTGACTCCAAGCATAATTAAGCAAGAAAAATCTTACATCTTACATCTAGTTTTTAAATTGGAAAAAAAATAATTAAATGTTGATGCCTCTGTAGAACCCTGGAGGGTGCCATGATACATTAATGGAAGTTGTGTGTGTGAGATGGACGTTTACATTTACGGAAAGTAATGGTTGTAATGATGCAACGGGCCTGCTTCAGGGGCAGTCTGAGGAAATGGGCATTGTATCCATTTCAGTCTTATCTAATTATATTTAAAATGGCTCGCTGTTCCCTCCTATCCCACCCCTCTCTTCACACACAACCTCATGATTCAGATCTGAAATAATGTAACAAACACAAAATGGATTCCTATACTTAGAAAAAAAAGTACCATTTAATAGCATTAACAGCAGTGTAAGACAGGCATAAACATTTTTTGGGGGGAAACTGAATGTTTAAAGACTGTTTATAACAAATATACAACTTCTAATTAAGTGGAAATGACAATGGTAGATTCCACAATAATATCTTTGCATAAAAAACTAGTAATCTACTTCCTGGGAATGGAAAATACTACTAATGCAGAGAGGAAGATTATTTGTGTACAATGATAATGTGGCAGGTAGCGCTGATGCTCTTGACACATCCTGTTCAAACTGAAGCTACAAGAAGCAGGCAGGTAAAAATTAAAGAATAGTTGTGTCTAAAACAACATTTTAAAGGCTGCATTTATTTTTGTACTATAAATATTTATTTATATATAGAAAAAAGAACACAGTGGTTATTTAATGGGGGCAATGGTGTGTTATGTTCCTATTTATTTCTTAAGTGGCTAACAAATGAAAAGCTCTTTATTGTAGACTATTTAGATGAATTGCATTAAAGAACCACTGTGGTGCCCTAACAACACGAGTTATACTTTTTAATTAGGTGCTGATCATTAAATTGACATGGAAGGTGTCTGCATTTCACTAGGAATATAATATCCCTTTGTATTTATTAATAAGCGCTTAAAAGGTTACAAATAACTTCTAACGGGTTTCTTCCCTCTGCAGCTCCTGAAGGTATACTTCTAAATACAGGGTGTGCATTGTCTCAGTGACCAAATCGGTGGCAAAGGCTACATGAGAGATTTGCTAATGTGAAACACTGCAGTTCATTAATACATAGACTGTGGAGGGCAGACCCAAATATGTATTTTTTTTTAAATATAAAAAACAGGGCAATCATGTCCATTTTTAAAATACAATTTTTACCTAAGTATTTGTTTGCGTATCTAAACATAATTTTATTAACAAGTGCTTAAAAGCTTTGTGTTCACTCCCTCAAAAATGTTAAGCAGTTCCTGCAAAGGTCTGTGCCCACAGCTCATGTATATAATGTATCTATTGGTAAGAGATTTACTCATCACTTACAGACTGTTTCTCAACAGCATTGTTGTGAAATGCTGATCAGAGACATTCTGTAAGTGGCTAGTACATCTAGCCCCAATAGAAACATTGTAGTGGGTAGTTTATCTTAATAATAAAACAGGGGAACTTCCATATACTTTCATGTACTTTATTTTACCAATAAGTGCTAAAAAGTAAATAGATACAAAAGTATATTATATTCCTATTAAAATACAGAAACTTCCATAAAATTTAAATTAAATTAAACTGTTAATTTTCAGACTTAGCTGCTGTTGTCCACTCTGTAAAATCAACAAGAGTAAATGGCCTTGTCCAGGTAGCGTCTACATTTTGTATCAATTCTTGTTCGGTCAAGGGATCCAAATGCACCAGCATCACAGCTAGTGAATGGGGGGACCCAAGGTGCACAGGAGGAGAAGGGCCCTAGTGCACTGCACCGCTTGCGCCCGTGGTAGCTCTGCTAGTGCATGGACTAATTTATCTGTACAAGATTAAGACCACTGCCCATGCTTTAATACATATACAGGACACACTATCATAGTATTACTTTTTATAACTTTTTATTTTGCGGCATATTCTTTTTTTTACCTGCCTACGACAATGTCACACATAGAAGCAAAGGTTTGTAATGCATTTAGATGCATGCTAACTTACTTCTAGCTTCTTCTATAACAGACGCTTACCAATGTCAGTATGTCCTTCACTATCATAAACGTTTGCATTCTTTGTAGTTCAAGGTAATCAGGTACTAAACAGCAGCATTCCAGAAATTGACAGTTTAGTTAAAAGTTATAAGATCCATTTTCTCAGCAACTGAAAAGGGCTCTATAATGCTCTAGTTCTCATCCATTTTAAACAATAAATATCATTATAAGCAAAGCCTTCAAATGGTTGGAGGCTGAAGCCCCATACATTCGATAGAATATTTCCCGTTGGTTCCTGGGGAAAAGTTTACCCCAGCAGAGAAAATCTTATGGCCGGTGATAAAAGGTTTCATAGCAAAAAATATAAAACTTCCTACCTGCAGGCATTAAGAAGTGGTTTTGTGGAAGGAAAAATCTGTGCAAGAGTTGTGTAGCAAGGAATTGCTACAGCGTTGTAAAATCCCATCTATTTAAAACACAAAAGAAAAATTCCTTATGGTTTGAACAATACAAGTAAACATGGGAGAACACATAAAAAAAACAAGGTAAAACTAAACAGTATGAAGGTTGTTTATGCATTCAGAAGGATGGTACCAGTTCAAAACAGATTGTATTTATAATAGCTTGACCCCGTTGTTTCCCCACTAACTTAACAAGCCATCTTAAGATAAGGAACAAGCAATTCCCCATGTAGCTATGCGTGTATTATCTTGGTATATGTTTTCTTTACTAACTAACTGACTGACTCATCTTGGAAGAAGCGCACACCGTAATAATTTAGCTAGAAACAAATCTAGTTTAAGGAGAAAAATGTATGAAGACTTTTTACTTTGTGAAAAGAACAGAGAAAATGCTCTTTGTACTTCAATGTAAGGACACTGGATATAAGATCGTGAAAAGTGCAATTTTTGTAGAATGCTTTTTTAGGTTGCACATACACTTGAATGTATTAAATGTATTGGAATTAAATAAACTGAAGAAATCCATAAGCCTATCCAGTATTTCAAATGGTTAAAATGCACCAGCATTCTTTAAACCGTAGTTACTTGAGCAGTTGTTTTTATGCGAGCGATATAATTTTTTATAAAACAAATGTTACCCAAAATTGTCCTTTCTGGAAGAATCTGAACTGCAACTAAGATTATTGTGCCTTTTAATGTGAGAATAATTGTGTTTTATTGCTTACCTGACCCTGAGGAATTTCATCCTTTTTATCTCTGTCCATCATTGGTATTGGTGAAATGCCTATCCTTTTCATTTCATCACCCTTAAAATAAGGACAAACTATTAATGAATAATAGGACATACCGAATAGAAAATAAAAAAAAACAAAGCAAGAAAAAAAAACCCACAGATTAGGATGTAAAGACCTCTTCACAGATCTCAAAGGATAGCTTGAAAATGAAAAGTGAGTATTTTCAACATTTTAACTTCTAAAAGGAAACTGTAGATCAATGTTTTATTGCACTTAAAGAACTATTGATAATGCACGAATACTTTTGAGTAAATTTATAAAACAAACACAACCTTTAAAATGTATTATAAATTCATGCATTTTTATGCTGCCATGGTTATCTCCATAAATGTGAAATTATTACATAAATTTGTCATATGCAAACTGCAACGTTAATTTGCAATAATAAGAAATCTCAAACATGTAGCTATGCTGCAATCTTTACCGTTACTGTAATTGCTACGTGGGTTTATTGCCTCTGAATTAATCGCTTACAAACATGTAAGGACCATTACAAAGCACTCACAAGCTATCTCCCTTACATGACAAACATGGCTACATGAACCAGCCTGCGGGAGACATGTAATGGCTAAAAAAATTATCTCACAAGAGCTTCTTTGCAAAATGACAAGACTACATAAATTATGTATGTAACACAGTAAATTAAATGATCTTTCATTTTTATATATTCTAAAAGCAATTTGCCTGTTATCAACTATAGTTTTGTTTTTTTAAATAAATAAAGCACCGAAAATACAGGACTACTATGTCCTTTAAGGCGGCTTATTATGGCAACCTTTGGATCATAACGGAGGCAAACATTATCAGAAACTGGAAGCTCAAAAGGTTTTAAAGGGTGAAATTCCAAATTAAACAATGTGGTTCCATTGTCTCCCATCATCTTCAAATAATGTTTTCCAAAGTATTAGAAGTGCCAGTTTTAATATACTATATTAAGTTGCATTTTAAAGGTTGTAGTTCTCAAATGCAGTCAAGTCATATTGGTCCTTTATCAGGCTCCTGAAAGGTTGCTTATATGGCAGAAGTGACTCTGATGATGATCCTATGAGTCAATTCTAATAGAACAAAAGAAGTTTTTAAACTACGCGCAGTGAAAGCAATTTGGAGAAAAAATAAGTGCTGTTTCAGGACAACCATATGTTTAAATATTTAAACAAATTAAACAAGAAAAAAAAAAATGAAAGGACCACTGTCATATTTAAAAAAAAAACTTTTATTAAACTATATTACTGTATGAAAAAGGAATATAATAAAATTTGAATATTTTTCCTTCTTTTTATATTTCAAAATACTACAGTCCAAGGTGTCTCCAATCTTGCTTCTCCTTACTTATAATAAAAATGTTTTACTTATTTCTTAATCTAGCGTATATCTTTGTAAGAGTTATGCCTACCTCTGCCCAGAATTCTGCATAAATATCATCAGCAATCAACCTTGTGACTGGCCACAGCTTTGTTACAGAACAAAGGTCACAAGCCGTCATTAGCAATGCAATCAGACGATCCCTGAAAAAAAACAAATATTTATATTTTGTGACAGTATAAAACATTTAATATTTATTCATAGTAAGTTCACAAACTAAGTTCAAATTCTGTGAGGGTGTATTATATATAGCTTGTTTTTATTTTCTGGAAACATCAAGGACATTTAATATGTTGCTAAATAAAAATGCTCACTTACCGGTGTACTTGGTTATTAAAATTAAGTGCTCCTTTTTGGTGAAGTTCTTCCAAGTGCTTTCGGTTTCCAAAATACAGTGCAAGATCTGTCGCAATAATGGCTTTACGTATGATTTCCAGCACTTGCTCATACTCAGTTGAGCTCAGGTTTGAGAAGATATTGTGCCCTTCCAGCTATGTGAAAAATTCAAAGACAGATAAAAAGCACCATGCCCTAATTTTTTCACATCAATAGTGATGATTAAAAGTAAGATTTAATGTCTTATTTCCTCTTCTGTGATACAAGGACAATTCTATATTCCCAATATAGTATATACCACAAATATGTTAATTGGGAGCGGTTAGAAATGTAATTATTTAATAGGTATCTATATCATTATTGACATGTACTAATTATTGTACTAACAAATTTATTAAAAATAAAGTAATTCTCAATTGGTATTTCTTATAACTACTAATGGAAATAAAAACAAACTTTTTAAACCTTTATCAGGTTTACATAAAGTGTATCAAAATCAATTCTGCATCAATTATTCTTAATTTGTGATATATTTTTTTTTCAATAAAAAAAAAATAATAATAATTAATGCGGGAGGGATGCATATATCAGTTACATGAAGTACATAAAGAATGATCGTTATGCTGACACCGGCCTAACTTTAATTAGAAAAAGCATGAAACCAATACAAAAAAACACTGACTTTCTATATTTCCCCCCCCCCCCCCCGCCCCTTTTCTTTTTAAGAAATAGTCAATAAAATTTGATTGACTCTTGAAACAAGCAACCACACGTATTATAGCACATATCTACTATTCTTACCTGCAAGATAGACACAGTCTGGGAGAAGTGGTGTTGTTCCATTGTGGAAGTGGAGTACAATGCTGCTAAAGGGTGATCAAATTTTTGTAGGTAGCTGTTGCTATATCCTCGATGGTCCAAATCATGACACAAACATGCAATTAAAAGCCCTTTCCTCTGAAACAGAAAGATAACGAAGTGAATACTGTGTAAAGTTGATTTATTAAGTTAAGGGAATATGCATACTTCATATTTTATATGGAACAAACTATTCAACTGTAACCAGATTTTTTGTTGTTGTTGTAAATGTTTTTAAACCATTTTAGACTGTTTCTTACCGGATTATACCTTAGAGTATGGAGTGTTAATTTACCCAGACTACTGAACAAGTAACACTTTATTGATAGGCTCATATTTCAACAGATAAGTCTAATGTCCTTTAAAAAAAAATATCACAAAATACATTTATTGTAGATATTGTATAACCAGTTTTGCAGATCATAGCTCTTTAATTCAAAATTATTTCAAATGCAATTGTTACATTTCAGAGCAATTCAAATGTGTCCAGACAGGTTGCAAAATGTATTTTAAATTTCACTTGTGCAAGTTATGAAAAAACCCTAGGGATCCAGAAGACCCTTTAAGGCTGCAGATGTTTTTCTCATCTTATTCTCAGGAACAAAATGAGTACAAGTATACAAGTATATGGATGTTGCATGGATAGAACTGAAACTAACACCACACACCCTTCCCCTTTCTGCCTTAGAAGCAGGCAGTTTTCATCATTCAATTCAACCTTAGCTCTCCCGAAATGTAAACTCCCCTCCCTTACAGAAAGCTTCCACCAATGTGTCATAGATTCCTCTGGGGTCATACATTTAATTTTTCTAATTAAAAGCCAAGTCTAACTAAGAGCATAATTAATCTGGTAAAAAGTTGCACAGCTAAAATGTTCAAATGTATGTATTTTTTCCATTGTGCAGTGGCGCTTTAAGTGAAATAGTCTACCAATATTTATTCTAAAACGTTACTAACAGTATTGCTACTAGAAGATTATTAATTTCTCAATTAGAAATTGCATGGTTTCTAGTAGCATTACTTTTCAGAACGATCTACTGACATAAAAGGCTGATAAATAAACAATAAATAATGTCATTAAGATGCAATTAAGAAAAAATAGAGCTTTCATGCCACTGGGGAACACAACAGCTCTGTCATTTTCCCAATAATGCTTTAAAGGAAAATGAAACAAACCTCACAAGAGCCAAAACAGTATAAGACAAGGGAATGACTTTTAACATATTACAGTTTTTCTCTCCCTAGATTGAAATCAATTTAAAATTTCAGATAATTTAGGGAATTCTTAGTAAAATGCTGATGGATAGTCTTGTCATAACCCACAAAAAGTTAGAATAGAAATCTCAAATCTGATTCCTACCACTGTTAAAAGGATTTCAGTGGTTACTTCATATGCAGTAAAACAGCAAAACATATATAGCAAAACATCCCCCTCCTGAAAGGGTGGGGAAAAGTCTATAGGACTACTGAAGGACAAGTCTAATGGTTTGAAAAAAATACCTTGGTCAACAATTCTACATCAATGCATGAGTGAGCAACAGTGCACTAATCTGCTACATATACATATGTACTACTGTATGGTGGAGGGCTTCTATCACTGGTCCCACGCTTATGATAGGCAGTAACCTTGAAACAGTTTACGTGGGTGGGATTCCTAGCTTGTGTATAATCCAACCCTAGCTTTTCTCAAAGTTGTTTGATACAGCAGGCATATGCTTAAGGGAATCCATGTTTCATATGGTTATGGACTGAAAGAGTGATGCATTTGTGGGCACATTTGCATGTCCCTGCCAATGTTCCCAGAATGAAGAGTAATAACTATTTCTCAAAATCCTAGGCATGTAACAAGTCTAACTTGTTTTAGACATTCAAATGTGAACACAAATAGTACAAACATACTATTAAATAAATAAAAGCGATACGCTTTTTGACTTGATAAAGAGAGGCATTAGCTCTCGAAAGCTCGTTGCTTAATTATGAATACGTTTGTCCAATAAAAAAAGGTATTCACTATTCACTGCAATACTCAGAGATTATATATATATATATATATATATATATATATATATATATATATATATATATATATATATATATATATATATATATATATATATATATATATATATTTTCCAACTCTGCAAACTTCACCTGTGCAGTGAGATTTGTAACTGCAGATCAAGGGCCAATAACAGGCTAGGATTTAGACATCTCTGGATTTCAGTATTAACAAATCATGCAATAAATTAAGTGTTTTAGAGTAGTGTTTCTCGGCATCCAGTGTTTGAGACCCTAACTGCTAGTCCTCACGAACAAGAGGGTTGAGCCTAAACTTTAAACATACCATTATGCTTCATCTTCATATACATTAAAAAACTAGATGAAAATGTAGTGTGTCAAATGTAGCCTCGCCAGCTAGATACTCTAACTGCATGTTTCCAGTTGTGGTTCTGTACACGTCTATAGTTCTTTTTCACGGACATTGTGAAACAACAACTTTTCCCACTCAAAGCTGAATGACAAAAAAAAACAAAAACAAAAAAAACCTATGACTCTGATTGGCAGCTCCCAGGAGCAATGGAAGGTAACCAGTAGGCCCAAGATTAAACAAGTTAAGAAACACTTTTACTATATGGAACTCGCACAACTATAAGACACACAGCTTCCCACCCCACCCACCTAGAACTAATGTCCTGGGCATCGTTATGCAGAGTACTAGATCCCTAGGCAGGAACCATCTCTGTGACATCATTAAATGGATGGGCAAGCTGTCTATAAAACAAAAAAAATTACGATGTAGATGATAATTGATCACTGCACAGATTCAGCAGTTTTAGATGACAGACATACGTAGCATTAAAATACCCCACAATGGTTTTCCCAATTTATACAAAGTACACAACTCTTGATTTAAGAAACATGATTTAATATATGCAGTCTTCCCAGCCACGGCCATTAAAAAAGGGGTACATTTATTCCATATTATAAAAGAATGTTTAATTTAATAAATGAACCCAAAATGCGCACTCCAAACAAACAAAAAATGTGAAGATTCACCACCAGGGCCATTCATAAGGAGGGGCAGTAAGAGTAAGAGGCCTGGACTGCCAAGAAGAAACATTATCTTCAGTGCAGAAGTGGTTTAAGTCTAGGGAATGTGTACAGTGAAGGTTCAGGTGCACGTGCATGGAGCTTAGTTCTACGCCCCTCCAGCATACTAAATGGAGGATGGAGAAGAGGCATGTAAACAGCCAACGGGGAGAATAGTGCAAAGGAAATTCTACTCCTCGCCTGCGAGCCTTGCATATCGAGACGTGAAGTTAAGGCACTAAAACTCGTAGCACTTGGGTGATGAGCGCCAAAGGTGCAGATTGCTTGAGAGCCGCGCAAAGCGAGGCGAGCAGTGGAGGCAATGAAACATGTAGAACTTAGCCAGAAAGTGAGCGACAAAGGCGCTCCTGCAAGCCTCGCAAAGCGTGGTGAGCCGATTACACATTGAAACATGCGGGACTTAGTCTCCAAACACTTGGGAAACGTGGGATCGCCTTAGGCTGCAAGCAGTTGACGAATGCGGGACTTAGAAAAACAAAATACGAGACGCAGGACTTCGGTAAAATACAAAGTTAACAGCTGAACCGCGCAAAGCAAAAAACACACAAAATACCCCTCCAAAAAAAGGCAACAAAAACATCGCACACAGCACGGGGGAACAGCCAGGACGTCTGGGAGTAAGGTGGAAGTCGATTTTGCTCGAGTTTCGGCACTCGAAAATCGTCTAAGTGAGAAAAACAATCGTGGCTAAACAAAATGAAAACGAGGCTACACGACCCTGGACTGCGCAAAACACCGCCAACCGCGTACCACTACGAGGTACAAAATACACTATTACAAAGGACGGCAAATGAGCGCCGAAGGTCCTTAGAGTATAAAAAGCTTAACTTTGTGTGCCAAACAGCATTGCCATGGCTTCAAATTTTATTGACCGTCATTTTTTGATGGTCAAGTCGCTAATTTTCATATAGTGTAGTTAACCATTTCAGGATCAGGAGATCTTCTTTTTTTATAGCAAAATGTACCTTCAACACAATAAATGATACAAGAAATAAAACTACCAGTTAATAATTATGGGAACATATTTCTGCCGCTTATTGTATATAGGTAATCTCACCATAGGTCGGCAAAAAAAGGAGGAGCAAAAATATACTTTATGTTAATCAGAAAGAACTTAGAGTAATAAAGACGTTTTATAATTAAATGTACATAAAACATTTGAGATCTTATGTTGTACTCTGATTTGGAGAAAAGCCAACATTGAAGGAACGTAAATAAAAAAGGTTTTTATGGATAATCAGTTATTTTGTTTGTTTTTATTCAGTCGGATCACTTTAAAAGCTACAAATAACATCTAAAATGACACACAATGCAACCACTTTTCTTAATAATTCATAATAAAGATAATATTACTTTTAAAAGCTTTATATTGTGATCATTTAGGTTTATAAATATGATCATACATTTATCATTTCAAGGAAAAAGTACATGCTTAGAATAGCATTTCTGAAACAACAACATTAGCATGTTTCTATTTTGGTCTGTATCTATTGATTTTAATCTCATGATCACTTTCAAAGCTAATCAGAAACTTCAAAGAATTGTTAACTGTTGCCATTCCATTAACCAGGGAAAGATTTAGTTTCTCAAACGAACCCCAGTGAATTTAATATGTATGGTAATATAAGTACTCTGCTTTATAGTAGGGAAGGGACCTTAACAATTCCTGTACCAACTTGTATAAATAAATAAATAAATAAATATAATTTTGTAACACCAGATTTTTTTTTTTTTTAGAAATGAAAATGTAATACCTACTACTACTGTTAATAATAATAAAATAAAAAAAATCCCCCAAAGAATTAATTGATTGAAGTGTCCTTGTAAATTAATGAGCTTTTCATTACTGCCAGCTCTGGCAGTTGTAGATGCCATTTCTTTTTTGTGTAGATGAAACTTGTGCAATCGCGTTGCGTCCCACCTCAGGACAGGAAGTTCATCACTAGAAGCTAAAATGTCTCACAGCTGTATAATTGCATATAAAAAGGTTATATATCACTGGCTGGATGACTATATTTTTGTTTGTAAAAAAACGTAATATATACCCTTGGAAATATGCTATCACAGTAGTTTTTTAAGCAACACAAACATTGTATAATCCAACATCAGTAACCACACCATCATCATCAACGCATATCCTACCTCCAAGTCTGTGAAGAGATCTTTGTTATGCTTCAGGATCACATACATGCAGTGAGATACTGTTACTGCATGTTTCCAGTTGTGGTACGGTACTCGTCTATAGTTCTTTTTCACGGACATTGTGAAACGACATAACTTTTCCAGCTCAAAGCTGAATGGCAAAAGAAAGAAGAGGAAAAAAAAAAAAACACAAAAAAACATCAAATTAGGAAAGAAAATACACTAAATGACAGCAACTGTGGAGTAAAATATTGGGCAACACTATAGACTGGTTTCTAAGCAATATGTTGAATTGAAGAACCATTTCTAGTTGTTTTAGAGAATGCTACTACATGTAGCAAACATATTGTATGCTCTTGTATTTTTAATATTGTTTTAACAAAAAAATAAGACACGTGGTCTAAAAGTAAATAAAATGTTTGTAGATATTCTCTCCTGATTAAAACATATTGTAATCATGCTGTTTTTTGTTAATTCCTTTGTCTTTTTAATCATATCCCTCAGGTCACAAATTGGTGCAAATGATTATTTGCAAACAATTCCCTGTGAAAACCTTACAGACTGTCCATTATCTTAGAAAGATGCAATGATCTTGAGAATCACCTTAATATTACATATTTAGCATAACTAGAACATAAAACAGTTTCTCATGTATGGAGATCTGTATGATGTAAATTTAAAGAATGTACTGCAACGCCACATATGTCAGCGCATCGATTGTAAAACAGAAAACTTACCAGCTCTTACCACAAGATTGATGGATCATATATACATAGATTGCTGGCCAAAGGTCCTCAAAGGGCTGAATATCAAAGTGGTATCTAAAAAAAATAGTAAAAACAGATTATTTATTTGCAATAGTATAGGAAAGATAATCCATTTGTGTTCACATTTGGACATATGAACTTACTTCCTGCTCTACTCTGGGAAACTGGGCAGAGACATGCAAATGAGAACAATGTATTTCCAATAACACTTTATACGTGGCTCCTTTTAGCATATGCCTGCCTTTATAGGCAAATACAATTTGCAGTAATCAGGAGGCAAAATAAGCCAACACTTTAAGTGATCTCAGAAGTTGGAAAGAAAGCATGAATTGTAATCAGTTTTTAATGGATACTGTCTGGAAATAAATAATGTCAACATGTTTTGCAATGGATGGATGTCTCATATTTCTACCTTTATCAGGATAATGTCAGCACTGTCTGCATGGATTCACTGGGTAATATCAGCATGAGCTCATAAAACTCTGAAAATTTAGATTTTATCTGGTCACTGTAGCTCAGAACTACCCACATTACCCAGCTTGGACCAATAAAGTAAAGAGATGATCTTCAAAATATGGGAACAAGCAAGATTATGCACCTTTCATAATCCAGTGTGCATTAATGCTTGAATAACAAATCTCTTCGTAAACTTGATATTGAAGATTTTAACAGAATTAAAAAGATTCTAAAATTACTATACTACGAGTAGTTAAAAGTCCAACAATTAAATGTTTGAAGATGCATAGTCACACCAGTATACTTAGTGTTAACATTGCAAATTCTGGAACTCAAGAATTCAGATTAATTAATTAAAAGCACTACCTTTAGTGCAAACAAAACTTCAAAAAGGACTTCACCATATGTATAATGCTCAAAATACATTTTTGAAATGTAAACACAACTTAATATTTGTACTATTTATTTGCATTTGTATAAAGACCCATTATACAAGGCATTTTACAACATTTTAAGATTAGTTCATCATTGTCCTGCAACATTTCCTTCTATAGGAAGTACGGTAACATAATAGGCAACACATAATAGGGGTTGGGTAGGAAACATAGAAACATATTTCATGGCAGATAAAAAACAGAGACCCTTCTGATCTACCTAAAGTTTGGCTTAATTAAGCCTCAGGGCAGTCTTAAGTTTATCCCTGGTGTGCTTACATCCATTTACTGTGTTTGTATGCAAATACAGTTTGACTACAAAAAAAAAAAAAAAAAAAAAAATGACTGCAATAGAAATCTTGAAGAGTTAGACATTTTTTTCTATATCCCATGGTGAACATATTGTATCAAACATTCACTGACCAAACTAGTTACAGCTCAGCCATCATTTCAACTTAAATGCAAGTCTTAATAGTTCCCAGTTCAATAACTCTAATAATGTGGGAACCTTAATGGTCGTATTGACTAAGCTATGAATCTAAAACTTATTGGGACACCTTGTGCAATTACAGCGACACCCACTTTTTTTGATTTGCAAATTATTTCTTGCATCACAAGAGATTAAGAAAATGTATAGACAAGTGGAATTTCCAAGAGATACCATATTTATCGGTGTATAACACGCACTTTTTCTCCCTGAAAATAGGGGGCAAATGATAGGTGCGTGTTATACGCCGATATTCCCTCCCCCCCTCCTCAACCTAAACCCTCCTAAATACCTCCCCCTCACTTACCTGTTTCTGCTCCAGCCTCTGCTCCGCTCCTTGACCCGGCGCGCATGTGACATCACATGCCCGCCGGGTCAAGGAGCGGAGGCCGGAGCAGAAGCAGGTAAGTGAGGGGGAGGTATTTAGGGGGGTTTAGAATGAGGAGGAGGGGGGGTTTAGAATGAGGCGGGGGGGGGGGGTTTAGAATGAGGAGGAGGGGGGTTTTAGTATGAGGAGGGGGGTTTTAGTATGAGGAGGGGGGTTTAGAATGTGGAGGGAGGGTTGAGGATAGGGGATTAGGAACCGGGGGTTGAGGATGCAGGGGTTGGGGAGTGAGGTGTGGGGGGGTTGAGGAAGGAGGATGAGGATGGGGGGTTGAGGAGGGGGTTGAGGATGGGGGGGTTGAGGATGAGGAGGGCGTTTGAAATTGAGGATTTCTTTATTTGAAATTTATTTTTTTTCCCTGAAATTTTCTTCTTAAAATGAGGTACGTGTTATACGCCGGTGCGTGTTATACAACGATAAATACGGTATATTGTAGGGATTCAGATCAGTTTGCCTTTTTGAAGAACAGGAGTAGTAAAAGTTTTAACCATACTGAAGATGGGCGTCCAAACTACCTGCAATGCTTCCAAAACAATGTTCCTGCCAGATATAAGTATACCTTCCTTATACAAGTGTGAAGAAAAAAAAATGATGCTTTGACGCTTAAGTTGCCAAGCTCCATTGTTTGTTGTTACCAAGAGAACTACCAACATCCCATAAAGCAGTCCAAAAAAAAATACAACATTAAATAGATAAACAAGTTTTTCTGAATAATAGTTAATATACAGAGTACATGAACATAATCTTGAAAACAATTATTTACTTTTGCTATCTAAAATCACCCTTATTTTGACTCAGAGTATGAAGTTTGGAATATATTCAATTTACAACAAAAAGGGACATACAAAAACACTCAAGAAAGTATTGTATTGGAAACCAAACAAAGTTATAATCCTAATAGTTGAAAGGCTACTTTAAAGATTTAATTTCTAAACACAACAAACTGACTATATATTCTGCTAGGCATTTTTCGCTAAACAAAGTTTTTCCAGAGTTATATAAATATTGTGCTAAATAGTGACAGAGGGCCCTATGCTAATCCAGCAGTGTAAACCTGCATATAGTCGTAAATCGGCTCCGGGAGTTCTTTTTCCTTATGTTTCACTTCAATCTTTAGCTCCTCCACATTACAACACTAAGCCCACATCCATAAATGATTCCTTGTCCGCAAGAAATTCTAGTGTGGGACATGCTCAAAACAAGCTTTATGGATGAGAAATGGCTCTAGGTCCCAATAGGAAATGAGGACATTGTTAATAATAATAATAATAATAATAATAATAATAATAATAATAATATTCCTATTATGAGTTAGAACAGTTCCTTTCCACAGTTACGGCACTTGTTTTAACTAACATACATACATACAACCGAGATGTGGTTTAATGAAATGGACATAATAATACAATATCATACCTTATTATTACACATGGTGTCAAATAATATTGACATATCATCATTAAGTGCTATACTGTAATTTTAACAGCTGTTGCGGCACTCGTGTACTAAAGGCAACTTGCAAAATTTTTAATACTTACTTCAGTTTTTTTTTTCAGTTATGGCACTGCACTTGTTTGCGAGTGATCCAAAAAATCAGATTAGCATAGAGTTTTGGTGTAAAAGTAACGGTTTTAGTAGTGTAAAAATCAAAGCTTTTCGGCTTTGTTGTGCCACAGTCACTTTGTTACTACGGTACCCATAATTGCGATTGAGGGGATTTACATAGTGTTCCGTGTATGCAAATTAGGTTTCATGATCTATCACAGTGTTATGTTAGTTCGTGCTGATAAGACACATTCACACATGATTCAAACAGTGTGTTACTACCTTGAACACAGCCTGGCAGATTAATCAGAGTGCATATCTCTATTTGGCTTATTTACTTAATACTGTATTAACAGTTTCCAGCAGTGATACATCTACTTTAAAACAATTCCGTTTGTCATACACAAACAAAAATCCATTTTAAGCGATTAAACTTTAGAAATGATTTTGCTACTCACAGTTCAATCTCTTTACATAGAGGTGCTGGGAGGATACAGTTCTTGAGGTTCTGCCACTCTTCTGATGTACAAATGCTGTGATAGGACAATTTCTCCAAAGTTACACGGTAAATGCACTCTGAATGGCGAATTCTGTGGTACATCTAAACAAAAAGACAAAACTGACAATTTGAGTTTACATTTAGAAAGCCACTGTATTAGTCAACTTTCATGACTAATGTAGTAAAGAGATCAGTATAAACAACTTTTGAACACATTCTGATCACATATATATAGTTGTCAGTGCAAGAACGTTGGTCAGGTTTGTGGGTTTGTCATGCTTTGCGAGCCTGGTTGCTGCCCATAGGGCCGCAACTGCGAGCCTTGCGAAGCGAGCCATTGAAGCACGGGGACTTAGCTACAATGAGCGCCAACGGCATTAGTGATAAGAGCCGCAGGCGCTCATCCACAAGTTAAGGCACGCGGGACTTCGCCGCAATAAGCACCAAAAGGCGCTCATTGCGGGGGTGATGAGCGCCACAGGTGCTCATCCACAGACGTACACGACTTAGCGACACCCGCAAAATTATGACCTGTATCACTTGGGACCCAAAGCACGTAGATGGAAAAACAAATATGCCTTAAATTAACTTACATGCTCACACACAGCACAGGGGGAGAGCCAGAGAGCCTGTGACTGAGGTTCGAAGTTAATCTGAGCCAAATTTTACCTTTCTTCAAGATCGAAAATCCCCGAAGTGAGAAAACCAAGCCAAAAACCAGGCCAAAGGACATAAATACGAACCCTAAGCACTAAGAGTTAACGCAATCCAGTAACACTTAATTCAAGGCAGTAACATTTACCCAAGGTAGTACACGGGGGAAGAGCCTCGCAATGAACGCCAAAGGCCCTGCTGCGAGCCTCGCAATGAGCGCCGGCGCTCTGCTCATTCTTCTGACTCCCTATCTACAAAGCTTAGATGTAATTAACCCTCAGGATATCCCAGACATATGTGAATTCATTTTGATAGTATCTGCACTTGAAATATCCAATTTCATTGAATGAGGACAATTTATAAATTTCAAGGAAACAAAACAAAAATATCTATACAGCCTATCGATCGGTTACTGGATCTAAATACAGGTACCACACTGTAGTTTCCGAAAGGCGATTTATATTTTCCATGCGATTTACTTAATACATACATATTTGTAGGTTTAGATTATACTTTCATGTGGTTTAAAGCCTTTGGAAAGAGAACTTACATTTGCACAGTGTAAGGCCAAAGCACAGAAAACAGCAAACA
This sequence comes from Discoglossus pictus, assembly GCA_027410445.1. Taxonomy (NCBI): domain Eukaryota; kingdom Metazoa; phylum Chordata; class Amphibia; order Anura; family Alytidae; genus Discoglossus; species Discoglossus pictus. The sequence continues at coordinate 174,506,509 of CM050165.1, read as the reverse complement.
TTTTGAAGTTGTTCTCATCCGTTTTGGAGAAGGCACTTCCACTTAGTTTATTCACCATCTGTACAACCCCTATTACACTCCCTCGGCTTACAATAGGCATGCACAGGATGTTCCGTGTGGTATAACCTGTATAAACATCAACATCCCTGCAAATAAAGACAAATCATAGAATTGGTAAGGTATATGGTATTTTTAAAAAGTATTAAATCATTTTAGGCAACACTGTATATACTTTGATGTTACATGTCCATTTGCTCAAAAATAGAAATAAAGGCATTTTAGTATTTGTATGATCATCAACCGGCAAATAAAAAAAACACTCTTAGCTTAATTTTTTTTTCACTTTTCTTCATCTTTCACAGTCACAACGTGCTGTGTTTTGTTGGATTATATATGGATGCATTTTACCCCCATTATTCAGGTGAACATGAAATTCCATTGATCGTATAGATTTATAAAATAAATGACCATATTTGCAATTAATTTACAAAATGCAAAAGTATGCCCTCATCATTTCTAGAATAATGTCAGTATCTCCTGTATTGTATATTTATTGCTACAGATTGATTTCAGAAGGTATAATTCTATCCAAATTCCATATTTTCTTTAAAGCCTTGCACATCTAGGCTCACAAACAAGCAATCATTTGTAAAACGTATTTTTTTTATATATATAAATCATTCCAGGTCAAAAGGGACAGTGGAGTCACCATATTCATTGTGCACTAATCGGGTAGGGAATTGAAAAGTTGTTACCATTTTTTAAACTGATGCATTGATCAAGAATGGACTTGTGACTTGTCTTTTTTTTTAGTTATTGCTTATATAGCCCCCTGAAGCGCTCCCACAAGTATCTGAATGAGATCCAGGCAATGGTTGTCACATAGATTAGAAAGCTATATATAATCAAATTGCTCATACAAACATGTGATGCACTGGGTAAAAGACTACTTAAAAATTAATGAAAAAGGTTTGGAACGGAGTTCCTACAGTTTTAAATTCTTTAATTTTATGTTATTAAACAATTTAGAAGCATTGTAACTTTTGGCTCAAAATCACCCCTTTACAAACAATGAAACAATGAATAGTACATTAGTGATTCAATTTGAATGTCTCAAAAATAAGTTAAAACGTATTTCCTGCTCAAATTACTCAGAAAATTCTGGTGAAACTGGGCAGGAACATGCAAATGAGACCACAATGCACGCTCACTCTGTTAATCCAATAACCACTATATACATGGCTCCTTTTAAGCTTATGCTTACTGTATTTCACAGTTTTAGGCATAGCAATGGATAGATTATTCACAAACCAGGTCACTTCCTGATTATCGTCAGTAACCGTGAAACAGTTCTGTACGTGGGTGTGGGGTGAGTGCCTGGTTTGTGTTGTGGATTTTTGTAGAGCGTAGCTCACTACAGCAATCATCATATGGTGGGCTAAGAATGATAGCAGCCCTCCATTTCACAGAGTACAGTAGTACAAACACTGATGATGGGCAGTAACCATGAAACCGTTCTGTGTGTAGGTAAGTGATCTGGTTTATGAATAATCCATCCGTTGCTATGTCTAAAGCTGTGAAATACAGTAAGCAGAAGCTTAAAAGGAGCCATGCATATAGAGGTTTTTGGATTAACAGAAAGAGCATGCATTCTGGTCTCATTTGCATGTCCAGGCCCAGTTTTCCCAGACTGCAGTGCATCAACTGTATTCTGAGAAATTTGAGCAGGAAATACGTTTATTAACTTTATTTTTTTTTTAGACATTCAAATAGAATCACTAATGTACTATTCATTTTTTGTACTACTGTACAGCGGAGGTCTTCTATCACTCTTAGCCCACCATATGTGATTTTATATACATCTTCCTTCTATTTTATGTTCTAAAAATATGGTTTATATAAAATGTAAAATGCATCCTGTCGTAAATGCATTTAAACTAAAAAAGCAAATTGTTGTAGAATTGTAGTATGAAAACACTTGGCACACACAAATCAAAATGTCCCCAAAAAAGGATTTCATAAATACGCTATTGAACTTTGGGACTTAGGGTATAATTAAAAAAATATATACTATTTTTAATTATAATAATTATAAAACAATAATAAAACCAATACATCTGATTTTACAACTTCTTGTATTTGCAACTAGACTAAACCTCCACAAGGTGAAAACAAATGTATATATTATAAAGCGAATATTGGAAATTAGTTCTACAACCGGCACATCTGGTTCTAATTACTGCAACTAGGTGGAGCAGCTTGAAATGTATTCTGCCATAGCAAAGGAGATCAAAAAACACCAAATCACAACTTTGAAAGTCCTCTGTTCATTGAGCAGTAATTTTATAAAAGAAAACACTTTTTTTCTACTCTTATATAATGGTGCAAAGTACATATGGTGACTTCAATGTTCTTTATTGTGATTGCAGTTTCTTTGTAATACATTTAATTCAGCGATAAACTCAAACGTAATAAATACCTATTAAAGCGTGGATCTGCATAGGCATCAGGAATATTAAGAACTTCCCCAGTTCTGGCAACCTGACCAGCTATACCCTTTTCAATGGAAAATCTGCATGAAAATACAATCGTTTGTTAAGAAGTGTTCAGATGTTTTTTCAAAGGGTAAAGTGAAAACAATGCATTATAAATCTATAGTCCTAATGCAAAGGCCAATTCAGATTTTACAAATCCCTCAAAATTAAAATACTAAAATTACAGCAATTCTTATTTTATATTACACTGAAAAAGCAGCATTAATGTAGTTAAAAAAGGCAAATAACAAATCTACTATACTGCAATTCCCAGGTCATTAACAAAAAAAAAAATATATATATATATATATATATATATATATATATAAATAATCAAAATAATATGGGAGAAACCTATGTTCATATGTCATTTAACAAAAAGGCAAAACATATATATATTTTTTCAAATGTATAACATTTCAATCGTAATCCTTTTCCACAAACTGATTTCACACCTAATTTCTTTGGTCTTCTGAAAAACAGGTTTTCCCTCATCCTCTTCACCAATGTCAAAGAGATCCGAATATAATTCTTTGTTTTTGTGGTCAACCTGGAAGAGTGCACAGCGGTCTGCGTTTACCAGATTCTTTGCATATATCTGTGGAGAAAGCTTATAATTAGCATGGCTGCTGAAAAAATTAATATTACTACACTTAAAATGCTACTAAACTATGCAAATAAGAAAATGATTAAATAATTTATACATTTTTTAACAAAATGTATTGAATGTTTGTTTTTGTTCACTCAGACACTAGCATAACTGATCATTGACTTCCATAGAAATAGCCTAAATGGAAAACTAAACAACTTTTTTCTTTTTGGCAACAAACAGGTTTTACATATTACAAAGTTGTTATTTGCATGCAGAAATCACATTTCACAAGCACAGGCTTGCCAATGTTAAAACTGTGGGCTGCAACGGCGAATATCGCGGGTGGGCGCCGTGGTTGAGGCGGGGCAAGTAGCACCAAAGGCGCTCCTTGCGCTGCTGGAGATGAGCGCCATAGGCTCTCATCCCTACGACCCCGCACGCATTAAACATCATACCTACGACCTGCGGGACTACAGATCAACATAAAACTCAAATACACAATTCACAGTGCGAGACCCGTACACCAGAGAACTTAAAAAAAAAAAAAAAAAAAAGATTACCTGAAAAATGTACGGCCTGTAACACTTTGAAAAGGAAACCGCCACTTAGAGAAAATAAAATACGATTTGCAAAAAATACGAACTTAACGGCCGAACCGCGCACATCCAAAAATACGGAAAAAAAAACAAATACAAAAAAAAAAAAAAAACATACCAACAACATCACACACAGCACGGGGGGACAGCCAGGACGTCTGGGAGTGAGATTGCACGCACATTTGAGTAGAATTTGCAGAGTTTCGCCACTTGAAAAATCGCCTAAGCAAGAGAAAAAATGGCAGTCGAAAAAAAAAAAACGAAAAAGAGGCTATACGAACTCTAAAACACGCAAAACACCACCAGGCACATAGGACTTTTAGTAAGGAACGTACGAGGTACAAAATACACTATTAGGAAAGACGGAAAATGCTTGAGACCCGCGTAACACAAACACACTCGCCGCCATTTTACAACACTAACTAGCATCTGATAACATTACCAATCTAAAATACAGCATTACACAAATAAACAAACGGTTTAGCCTCGTGCACGCAGCCTATTTATACTGCACACATTGCTGACACTTTCTCCTCAGATCACCAACAGTCCAAATGTACATTGTACGCTGCAGAAAAACAACAGCAATTGTTAGCTCTTCAGCATATTGATTGCTGGATATATTAATTACAAATAAGTACAGTATATAAATGTATTATTTAATTCATTATTATACAAAAATATATTTATATATAAAAAGAAACAGAGCAGAGGAGAGACTCGCTGTGCCAAAGGCGCTCAGCGCAGAGCTCACAATAAACGCCCAGGGTGCTCAGAGGAACAAAAGTACATCAGGGGAGAGGCTTGCAATGAGCGCCAAAGGTACTCACAGAACTAAAAGACTTACATTGTGTGGCAAACAGCATTACCTGCCTTACAATTTTATTGCCGTCATTTTTTGACGGGCAAGTCGCTAGTATTATATAAAACTGGTTTAAAAGGAGTTTAACAGGAAGCTTTAGTGCACAGAACATACTGTATTAGTCACGTCACATTAGTAGTGTACTTTGACTCATTCTGATTGTAATCCTGCACTAACCTCAACAAAGTAGGTACAAGACCTAAGGACAAGTTTATATGCAAAGCAGTTTATTCAGGTATATAGTCTTTAGATTAAAAAAAAAAAAACTATAGAAAGCTTTATTTGATAATGCATCTCTAGAAAAACAGTGAACACATTGAAATACAATAAATTAAGAAGAAGACAAAAAACACAGAATTACAATGTATTTTTCCTTTTAGTTATATTGTAATTTGGTTGCTTTTATTTTAGTTATTTTGAGTGATTATTCAATTAATTTAGATTATTAAGTGGTATCACTAACAGCAAACATAAATAATAGATTTAGGAAAATAGATATTTCTATAGATTTTCATTTTTTTGATTCTAAAATATATTAGGGCATCATAACTGGGTATATTTATATTCATATAGAGCTATTCTTAGAGTCTCTGGATTTGTTTTTTTGTTGTGTCATTGTTTTGTTTTGTAAAGTGAATTACCCCAGGGAAACTAAGTTGCTGCATTTATATGCAAATGAGCAATTCATACATATTAATTAGCTGCTTTTATGTGCTAATTATGATTAAAGTTGTATGGTCTTTCTCTGTAGTAGCCAAAATAAAGAGCTGCAATGTTATCTGGCAGTTATACATCTCTCCCATCCTTATCAAGTACTCTGAGGGACTGTAAAATATTTCAGGCAGGTTTTACTGTAGAGAAAAAATGCTAGTGCAATGTATAGTCAGTTTCTTAGTTTCAGGGAAGTTTATTTCATCTTAAAGTGCACTAACAGGAAATGCCGAGCATGCTTTAGTCTTCAGATCTCATTAGCTGATAAAGGGCAAGACCCCTAGAGCAGTTCAACTTTTTGAATTTTTTTTTTTTGTTGGTCATTATCAAACAGCCTCTGAGGGAACAAGAAAAAAAAAAACTGTATATGTCCCTTTAAACAATTACCTGTGTTTTTGAATGAGAACACATTTTATATCCATCTTAAAAATATTATACAAATATGATTTTTAGAACTCAGATTATTTTTTTTCCTTAAGCACAAAATTCCTTTTTGAGAGAAACTGAATGAGAAACAAAAGCATGTCTGGTTGTGACATTATGACCATGTTTCAAAACAGGTGAATTTGAAAAACTAATAACAAAAAATTGAATTATGGAATATAGTCTTAATTTGTCTCCATAGATCATCTAATATGGAATATTAACTGGAAATGATCCCAGCCACAAAACGTTTTTTTTTAGGCAGATTCAGATTAATAAAGTCTAATTGGACAACTACATAGATCCTTTTTATATGAGACCAGCGACTTGTCCGTCAAAAAATTATGGCAAGAAAATTGTAAGGCAGGGAATGCCTTGGGCGCTAATTGCGAGCCTCTCTCCATGGTATATTTTTGGTCTTGTGAGCTCCTTCAGTCCTCATTGCAATCCTCATGTTGAGCACCTTTGGCGCTCATTGCAAGACCCGTGCTGCTGTATGTATGTATGTATGTATGTATGTATGTATGTATGTATGTATGTATGTATGTATGTATATAATATTTAATTAAATAATTAATAAATGAATGTACTTTACCTATTTGTAATTAATATATCCAGCAATGAAGATCCTGGAGAGCTAACAATCCCTTTTGATGTTGGTGCAGCATACAATGTACATTTGGACTGTTGCGGAGCAGAGAAGAAAGTGTCAGCAATGTGTCAAGTGTGCAGTGTAAATAGGCTGCGTGTGAGAGCCTAAACCGTTTGTGTAGTTGTGTAAAGCTGCATTTTATAATAGTAATGTTATTAGTTTGAAGTTAGTGTTGTAAAATGGGGACGATTGTCTATGTGTTACGCGGGTCAGGATCATTTTCCATCCTTCCTAATGGTGTATTTTGTACCTCGTACATTCCTGGTTAAAAAAGTTGTATGTGCCTGGTGTTTTGCGTAGTTAGACGTCGTGTAACCTCGGTTTCTTCGGCGGCCATTTTGTCCCCCTCGCTTAGGCGATTTTCAAGTGGCCAAAGTATTCAATTTCTACTTAAATTCGCATGCAACCTCACATCCAGATGCCCTGGCTGTCCCCCCGTGCTGTGTGTGATGTTTTTTGTGTTTTTTTGTGTTTTTGGATGTGTGCGTTTCGGCAGTTAACTTCGTATATTTTGTACCTCGTATTATTTCTTTTTTTTTTTAAAGTGCCACGGGTCGTATTTTTTTGTTTTAAGTGCGGGTTTTCTTTGCAAAGTGTTACGGAGCATACTTTTTGTAGGTGATTTTTACAAAGTGCTACGGGTCTCGCACTGTGAATTGTGCAATTGAGTGTTGTATTGATCTGTAGTCCCGCGGTTCGTAGGTATGATTAAGTCGTGTGTGGGGTCATAGGGATGAGCGCCTACGGTGCTCATCTCCACCAGTGCATTGAGCGCCTTTGGCGCTCCTTGCCTGGCCGCAACCGCGGCCCTCGCTTCGCGAGCCTGCAGTTTTAACATTTCGTTACCAATGGATTTTGGCAAGCCCGTGCTGCTGAGAACTATATATGTTATTATAAATAACCAAACTGGATTTACAACCTTTACATTTTATATGCAGTCACTTTAACAGCTTGGCTCATTAGGTCTCAGGAGGGTGGGTGTGCTCTTGTACACTAATTAGTTTTCAATTACTCCTACTGAAACACTGATACTTTTAAATGCTCCATTCTCATTGTACAGAGAATAACTTTTTGTGCATTCAAAGTCTCTTCGCACTAGGAAGTGCATCACAAAAAAAAATCAAATGGTAGATTCCACAATGGTTTAATTGCATTAAAAATAATAATAATAATAATAATAAAAAATGAAGATAAACCAAAAACTCACCATTATATGTTCAAGTAGAGAATCTATTGCAACTATGTTATCAAAGTATGTTCTGCAAAAATAAGATAGTGAGATAATAAGCAGATTAAATAAAAACAGTCACTTAAATGGATTACTGCTTATAAAAAATGTTTGTTAATTTACTAAACGACTTGTCCTGCTCCATGTACACATGTGTTCTATGCTGAAAATTATGATCTTACAGCTCTTTTTTTTTTTTTTATGTTTTTGGAAAGGGAAGTCGTTTGGAAGCAAATGCTTATAAAACGCTGATAAGTTGGAGACAAACATATCTAATAATGCTTATACAACTATTTTTATTGCAGACAAAGGTCAGATTCAAGGCCCACTGTAGTGTTTATTCAATATTGTTTCACATGCTTATTTACTAATTGGCTAGTAAGAAAATTAATTAAAGAAAAAATAAATGTACCTTTAAAAAAAAAAAAATACTTACATTTACATTTTAGTGTATTGAACTTTAAACCGTCTTCTCTCCGCCCCCCATAAGGTGTCAAGGGAATGAGGAGGGATATGCCCTCGGAAACAGCTCAGACAGGAGTCTATTTTTCCGATAACATTTATTTGATTACTTCTCTGCAGTGGCTTTGGCAGGAAAACTTACAATGGTCAGAGACTTGGATCAGCCTTCATGAAAGATCCCTTTTTCACATAATGACAGAGTGGAGAAAAAAAACGTTTTCTGGAAGCTACAATGCGAAGAGTAAATGCAAGTTTTAAAAGCTATACTGAATTTTTTTTTTTTTTTTTCAAATTCTGATTGTATTGCCAATCTGTTATCAAATAAGCAATTCAAACCTTATTGTTTAACCACTACAGCGGCCCTCAAAAAAGGGACATGGATGGTGTCTGCATTTCAATAGGAATATAATATACCTATGTATCTTGTTACGTTTGAGTACCTTATTGTATTAAGAAGTGTTTTAAACGTTGTTTGTTCTGTGTACATCTAAGTATAGGGGTTGCACTCTCATAGTAGCCAATCAGTGATCTCTCTCACATAGCATGTTAAAGAATATTGACACTGTGCACTCCAGTTAGTATATTCATGTGCTACAGAGGGTAGATCTAAACAGGTAGAAACTGTATGGTTTTAGGCAGAAAAAAAAACAGCAATTTTAAAAACACTTCTTACAAAAAAGTACAGATTCCTAGCTAAATCCAGAAACCTTTAAGTTATGTAATAATATTTTATACTTTCATGTGAAAAAAAGGAATCCTTTTAAGCAACTACTTGTTGTAATGTAGCTTATTTTTGTTAATTTATGTCTGCATTGCATGTTTTAGACATACCCATGGTGGGTTATATAGAAAATATACATTTGCTAGGGATTTAAAATGTTTACTTACATTAGCAGGTCACTGCTATTCCTTAGGTATCAATACCATAAGAGTAATATTTAATTCAAAATACACGTTAAAAGTGTGAAACTCCTAACAATTATTCGTTCATTTACATCAGAATAATGGTTATTAATAAATTGGAGGAATTATGTAGGGTTTAACACATTGCAGTTATTAGGACAACAAGCAAAAAAAATGTGGAATTCCTCATTTTTAACAATATTCATATTTAATTATTGGTAATATTACATTGCAGAATGTATGAAACGAGCATTTTTGGATCTTTTTTAATTCCTCACAGTCCCATTTATTTTTCAATCCAGTCCAATATATTTTCCAAACTATCCAAGGCAGGTTCTATCTAGAACCTCTGGGAATGAGAATTCCCTCTCCTGAGGGGCATGGTCTTAACATGGCCTAGCTCCCAGAATGCAGCTTTGCCAATCCACAGCTGGAAAAAAAAAGAGGATAGTGGAGCATACAGGGAGAAAGGGGGAAGTTCCTGGAACGGTTGTTGGTTCTATAAAATTCACATGTCACTGCCAAGTAGTAAAAAACAAAAAAACAAAAAACTATTGCATTAAGAAGGATAACCAAAATGTCCAAAGAAAGTGTCAAGTCTGCCAGTATTTACTGTACCACAATGGAATGGAATGCACACAGCTTCTCTCTAAAACTAGTATAGCAATCAGTAGATTTTTTTTTTACTAAAATATATAAACTCATAATTATTCTTGCTACTCTGAACAACAATCAGCTTTACAGTGGGATATATATTATATATATATATATATATATATATATATACACACATATGTATGTATGTATGTATGTATATATGTGTATGTATGTATGTGCGTATGTATGTGTGTATGTATACATACATACATACATACAAACAAACAAACAAACTATAAGACACAGTAAAGTACATATTCTGAAAACCTAATCTCTATATGAAAAGATTAAAATATTTTTGTTGAGGTGAAATGAACTTACTTTGACACATCAAGTAGGAAATCATTTAACTCTGTCTGTTTCGCCAAGCCTCTGCACACCTAAAATATAAACAAACAAGCAATATTAAATTAAAACAAATATTTCTATTGCAAATACAAAAGCAATATTAAACTGGAGTTTCATAAATACAGTATGTTTATGTTGACAAAAAAGTCTTTAGGGACTGAAACAATACCTAACAATGCCACTATATGAAGAATTAGATATCCAAATGTATACTGGCATTTAAAGTGGTTATTTTACATAATCCTTATTCTCTGGCGGGGGATCACTCTTCGTTTTGGTGTAATTTTTACTCTGCTATTTCTCTTTTTGGCATTATCCCGTTCAATACTCTGTAGCTTATTATCTTTATTTATATCGCGCCAACATATTCCGTAGCGCTGTACAGGGGTTAAGTGCATGGCAAAAAAGTAACACCTTATAAAGAGTGGAGGACCCTGTTTGTGAGTTTTCAATCTTCATTTTAAGCTCAAAAATTTACAATCTAAGGGTTTAGGTGCGATACAAGAGGGTGACAAATACAAGATGGCAATGTGAAAAAAATGTGTTCAGTCAAGTGGAGGTGTCTGTGTTGTACTGTAGATTTTAGGTGTAGGTGATATTAAGCTGTGGACTGTGCAGTTGTACATATTAAGGCTAAAGGTGATAAGCTTTTTTAAACAGGTGTGTTTGTGATTTTTTAAAGGTTTTGAGGCAGGAAGATAGTCTAGTGGAAAGGCAAGGAGTTCCAGATAGTAGGGGCAGCATGAGAAAAGTCTTAAGGGCGGGAGTCGGAGGAGGTGATAAGAGAGGAGCAAAGAAGGAGGTCAGTAGCATAACGAAGGAGGTGGTTGGGAGAGTATTTTGAAACAAGAGCAGAGATATTAGGGGGGTGCACGGTTGTTGAGGGCTTTATATGTTAGGGTCATGATTTTAAATGTAAATCTGGATGCTATGGGGAGCCAGTGGATTGAATGACACTGAGTGTTTAGTATGGAAGATGATTCTAGGAGGCGTTCATTATGGATTGGAGGGGAGACAGATAAGAGATGGGTAGGCCAGCAAGGAGGGAATTACAGTAGTCGAGTCGCGATATGATGAGAGAGTGTATTAAAATTTTAGCTGTGTCTTTTGTAAGCTAGTGGCGAATTTTGGAGATGCTTTTTAGGTGAAACTGACAAGATTGTTATTGATTGAATGTGAGGAATGAAAGAGAAGGCAGGGTTCAGTAGAACCCCAAGACAACGGGCCTGGGAGGTGGGAGTGATGATGGCATTGTCAACAGTGACTTTGTTATGTTTTATTTTATTTTACTAAGGTAAAAGAAGAGGGAAAAATTAAAGGAAATAAAAGACAAAATGATAACAATAACATCTGTTATTTAGAATGATCCTATGTTATGTCCTTGTGGGCCTCTTAATATAATATCGCTGGTTGTTAACTGTAAAATTTTAAGAAAAAAGAAGAGGCTTAGGGTTCCAGTATTGGCTTTTATTTCCTATACCCAATTGCTAAGTTATACATGTAATTTGCTTTGGTATATTGCTTTTTTCCTCTTGTTGATGTGTAAATCTCCCAACGGTTGGGTAGAAGATATGTCTTATTTTGAAGAATATGTTATATATTCCTGTCTATAATAATAAAATATTTATAAAAAAAAAAAAAAAAAAAAAAACAGTGAGATATATTTGAGGAGGTAAAGCTATAGTAGAGGGCGGAAAGATAAGGAGCTTTGTCTTAGACATGTTGAGTTTAAGTTGATGTGCAGACATCCAGGAAGATATGCTAGAGAGGCAATTGGAAACTTGAGCTAAATGAGAAAGGGATAGATGCATAGAGGTAGATTTGAGTGTCATCTGCATATGACATAATACAGAAATCCAAAGGATTTTCTTAGGGTACCAAGGGAGGATGTGTAGCTGGAGAAGAGGAGGGGCCTAGGACTGTCAGCTTATTTTTTTATTTCACTGTGTTTGTGATACTTACATTTTTTTTTGAAAAATTTAATAAAAAATGTTAAAGATAAAAGGATTTAGGATAGGAATTTATAGTTTTGTGTTGTCATACTTTTATTTTGCGTTTTCTTTTTGCTTTTCTCTCCCAGCAGGTTTGCCTTGGTTGCTTTAGAACAGCAGCAAGTTGCAGGGACTGTTGTAAAGCCCTTCTGTACCGTCTCAAGACCAATTTTCTTTTTTTTTTTCTAGATTTTCTTTTTACACTTTTTATAAAATGGGCAACATTTATTAAAAAAAAAATTAAAATAAACAAAGCCTTCACATTTTTCACTTTTATATGCAATTATTATTTACTGCAGGCTTCACTTGTCCTCACTGAGCAGACTTCTTGCAGCTTCCGCCTGAACAGAAATTGTGTGTAAAGGAATTAGCATTTTATTAGACTTTAAGGGCCGTTTACCTCACTGCAAGTGCTCCTCATGGTGTGAAAGAGCACAAGATTGTATTTAAAAATGATCTACACCAAAAGCTAAAAAAAAAAAAAAAAAAAAAATTAATGTATGTTTACATACAAGTCTATTTTGCCCACTGGCTGTGACAGGAGTAATATATATAGCTTGTGTTGTATGATGTGGAAGGCTATGATTGATAGCAGCATTCTCTAACTGCACTGACCAGTTAACATATTGATCTGTGAACAGGTCAGCTATGTCTTAAGAGTTAAGTCTTTGTTTTTTTTCCCCACTACACAGGGGAACCACTGGACCAGGGCACAAAAACCTTGCCATTGACTTGAATTGGGGAACACACCCCGGCAACCTGATTGGTTGCAGTAATGCAGTAGCATGTGGGCAGATTTTATTTTCTCAGTGAAAATGCAAATATTTAAAAATTATTTTTAAGAGATCTTTACTGTAATGTAGTGATCTACACGTAACAATTCACTCAATCTCATGTTCCTCATTGTGCAAATCAAAAACTTCAAAGTCTTCACCCACCATAGGAAGCTGACCTTTAGAAGATAAATGGTATGTTCAACAGCAGCATAATTGCATATAAAAAAGTGATAAATTACAGGTTTTATTTTATTTATATTCTAGTAACATGTTGCCAGTTTTAAAGTGCAGATGTTCAAAATAAGCCATTTTAAGTTTGTGATTGAGTAGTAGCCTTAAAAATGATCTAGATATTTCTCGACCTCTCTCTCATGATTGATAGATAGATAGAGAAAGAGAGATTCACTTTAGCCTTGCATTTTAATATGGCTTGCAAAATGTCTGCATTGCTGTGAGCACAGCATTTATGTAGTGTACTAAAAACAAACTGTACAGAGGAAATTATTACAACAACATTTAAAAAACAGGAATTAATAGTAGTAGTGGCACAACGTCTTACTTTTAAGCCATGCAAAAAGTTTAAGTGGTTGTGCCCCTTTAAATACTTACTTGCACTTGATGTATTGCTACTGATGCCCAGGCAAGATTTGCTGTCGCCACCTTATAAAAGGAAGTAAACAAAAATGTATTTATTTGTAATCTACGAATTTTAGTGATTTAATTTTATCATGCTCCAAAACATAAAAAAAGGGGGATGCAGATCATCCTGAGTCCTGGTTCATAAATACAGTGGTCCATACAGGTCCAGCCAAACATGCACCATCCTCTTCAGTACAAGCAAGTTACATTTTCCTCCTTTTCTTCATCTTAACTTGTTTCCCAACTAACCTCTTCCCTTGACCCTCAAAAAGGGTCACTTTTGCTTACTTTCTTGCAAATTAAAAATAACTACCTAATCATAAAGGACGGTCTACTGCATCTTAAATAGTTTATAAGTGGACTATGGCATATTCACTACACTTCCATTAAAATGACCCAAGTTTCTTGGAACGATAGAATAATAGTTCAGTATTAAGAGGTTATGTTATCTTGCAAACCATATTTGGGTCTAGTCTAGATACACACAGAGGCAAATGTAGGCTGAAGCAGGGAGAGGCACGCAGAAGAGAGGCAGACACACATACAGAGTCAGACACATACTAAGATTACTGGAATCTAAGGCAGTGTGTTACAAAATGTGTTATTCTGCTTTCTGATATGACTTGAAGGCAGTCTCTGATGCTAAAACATATCAAAACCTTGAAGCTCTTCTGTCACTGATGAGATTAAATGCCAATGCTGCAATCTGAGTGCCACTTAGTAAAGTAGTTATGTACAGTGACGAATGTTTCCTGAAATAGCTTTGGTAATAGAACATAATGCCTGTAAATGAGCCATCCTTACCCAGCTAGAATAATCAATAAGAAGTTTCCTAGTGATGACACATGTAGGAGACAGAATTCTCTCAAATTTTCTTTAAAACAACAATTGTCAAAAAAAGCACTTCAGTGGCATCTACCTCTTGGATAATTAGTTGTGCACTTCAAATTGTTAGTAGCCTTGAAAAAAACATTTAAAAACACCAATATAAAACTGCACATGCTGTATGTACCACAATAATTTTCAGTACTATGCAATACTTGGTGCATTAGTTTACAATGCACCTTGCCATAGGCTTATTGATGTTTTATTTTAGATTTGTTCACCCCCATTTCCCAACTTGCAGCTCCCCCCCCCCCTTTCTGGGTTTCAAATCACAACTTTATGTTTATTTATGTATACATGGTATGGCACAAAGTGTCAGGTGCACTTACAGACAGAAATAGCACAGCAAATAGTCTGTGCATATACAAAAACAAGCTTCAATGTATCTTCAGGCAGTCTGCTGCCCCCTGAAAATGTTCTGCCCTAGGCCTCATGGACCAAAGCTAAATCCCAACCCTGCACCTTGCTATTATTGCAATTAAACACAAAATTAGTGCAATTTCATAAGGCATATGAATATTTATGTTTTTATGTGGCATGAAGGATATTGTAGACCAAATAAAAACATTGATATCTTTAGCTAGCGGTGTCAAGGTGACCCGTAATGATGAAATCTGTCTAACTACGCTTTCTTAAAACTATTCACAGTCTCATATTCAGTTCTTCATATAGGTTATCTCTACTTATGTAAAAAAGGACATTCAACGGGATTACTTAATTAGAAAAATCCACTATAGGCATTAAATACGTCTAGCACAAGGATTCATGAGGGACAGGAGTATGGATAGTTGGGAAGGGAAATTATTATTCTAATAATTAAGGAAGGAGACCATGATGGAGTTAGAATTGTGTAATACTTCGAAAACAAATAAAATCAAAACAAACAGACATCTTGGGAATGTTTTGCAACGGAGTGCATCAAGAATTGGGGGGGGGGGGGGCGTTTGGATGTTGGAGTAGATTAATATTTAAAATTGACACCGCAAAGGTTCCAAATATGGTATAATTTATCAATTAAATGTTATTACTTGTACATTTAAAGGGCTTGTTTAATAGAAAACAAAATTAAACTTATATTGAACATTGCAATTTTTACCTGTCAGCCAGCATTTTTGATGAAGCCGCAAAGTAGTCACATTTCTGGTTAATAGGAGTGTAACCCATGTGCATGTCTGGGATTTGAGTGATAACACCAAGACATTTAAAGCCAATAACTCCATGGAAATCTAGAACTAAAGCAATATGTGTCTATATGGCGTCACCCATAGCAGTATGGTTTATGTGAAAATATAGTGGAAATTGTTAAAATCTTAAAAACCATACAAATTAATGTCCATTTAGCTAAAAGGTAGAGGTTTATGCCAGTTAAAAATATTAAACACACAAATAAGATCTCCAGGTATAATATCTTTAATTTACTAAGTAGTTTATTACATAGTTAAATATAAAAGCAAATGTCTAATTTCACATCTCTTTAAAACGATCACACTCCAAACTGATAAAATAAAGTCTACACACTTTATTGGTAGCAACAATACTTGAAGATTTTGAAGGTCACTTTCAAATTAAATCATATTTGTCAACAAGTCACACCATATGATAAGCAGGTCACTTCCATTAAACTGTTTATGTCCTGACTGGCACTCTTCCGGTCAGTGTTACAGCTTACTTGTTGATGACTAAGACGGAAGGCTTCTTTTCCCCAGTGCCGGTGAAGCTCCAGGATTCCAATAAGATCACCAATTGCAGTGACAATCGGTAGACAAAGGACAGACTGGATACGAGTCCCTGAGTCCAGTCCAGTACCTTTGGGAAACCGCTCATCCTAAAATATAAAATTATTTAAAAACGATAAACAATTAAAAAAGGTCACTATTTGCAAAGTTTGTGGGTTTTTTTGGGGGACATCTTGATCTTTTCAGATTTTTTGATCAAGTAACCATACTAGTGGATGAAAGCAGATGTCCACAGCTTTGGGTCATCATTCCAAATTGGTTCTTAAAGTGAAATATTTAGTTTACATTATGTTTTAATACTTAAGACCTTGGTTTAAAAAAAAAAAGATGGGGGTGTTTTGTGGGGTTCTATGTCATGCATGCCAAGGGTCCAGATATTGTCAAAAAAACAACAACATTCTTCATATAAAAAGGACACTACTAGTCTTAATCTTCTCAGATACACGACATGTCAAAGTTTGCTGGCTACCAGCATGAAACTGGTTGGGTGAGCCTCTCTTTCCCCTATGGATTTGGCCTTGGGTCGAACTATGCAACATGGCAGCTTACGCGAAAGACAACTGGAAGACAGATCGTTAGATCAAGGCTCCAGAAGTTATTAATTTGATCCTCCTCTGTGTAATTGTAACAGATTCTTAAGTAACCTAGTTAAAACATTTATATAAAAAACAATATTTTTTCCACAAAATCCCTTTAAAACAAACTGTGTTTAGACAATTCTCAAATACACATATTCGAGTGCGTACATATTTAAACTTCTTTCATGCATATAAGTAGTATTAGGTTTATGGTTTTAATAAAAATCTTAATTTGGCAGAAATAAAAATCTGCCAAAGTCTACATACTGTTTCTATCATGGTAAAATAAAAGATCAGGGACTATTCTCAATTCTCTATACTAGGCTAAATGTATATGATACTTCACGTGAGAAATCCAAAGTGTGGTGTAATCTACAATATAGCCATTAGTGGATTATTCTAAAACCTATTACACACAATTTTATTTAATAGAGGGATAACACATTTAATTACTATATAAAATTAATATAATTAGTCTTGTGGATTATAAAATATCAACTAATTAACTGAAAATACTAGACACTAACGTTTTTGCTGCTTTTAAAAGATTTATTCATCTTTCCAATCTTAAAGCCAGGGTCATAGGTATTTGCAGCAATTAAAAAGGGATTATTCAATATTTAAAATACTTACTGTGAAGGTAAGTACTGTATGTCATGTTTTGAAAAGAAGTTTATAACCACGTGAATAAAGTATGTTTGGTTAAGGACAATTCAGCCAGCCTGGACAGCACAACTCATATCTTTTTAAACCAGGATGCAGGCTGCCATGTTTGAGTTAACAGCTGTGATAAAGGTTTGCACTGTGAGAATCACATATATAATTGTCAGCAGTGCGGCTTGCCAAAAGCCGTTGCTAAAGCGAGGGCCGCAGTTGCTGCCAAGGAGCGCCTTTGGCGTAGGCGCTCATCCCTACGAAGGGACTTACACCGCAAAATTTACGGACTTAGCAGCCAATAATACGAGCCGCGGGACTTAGAAAAAAAAACAATTACAAACTCTCAAAAATACGACCTTAGCGCCCGAACCCTGCGCACATAAAGACATTAAAAAACACAATCAATACACACAACAAACACTTATAAGCTTACCTACAGCAGGGGGGGGGGGGGGCACCCAGGACCTATGAAAGTCAAGTTACACATCGATTTAAGTACAAATTCAAGAGTTTACACACCAGAAATCCCCTAAGTGAAAGAAAAAATGGCCGCAGAAAAAAACAAAAACGAGGCTACAGGACCCTAAACACGCAAAACACAACAAAGCACATACGGATTTTCCGAAAAAGCCGTACGAAGTCCAAGATAGACTATTAACAAAAACGCAAAATGATCCACAGCAGAAAACCACACACATTAGCAGCCATTTTACAACACTAACTTACATAATGCGGAAGTACACAGCTACCCTAACGGATTTTCCTTGCGCACGCACACTATTTACACTACACACTGCACACATTGATGACACTTACACAGCAGCTACATAACAGTGAAAACCGACATTGTATGCTGCAGCAACATCAAAACAGATTGTCAGCTCTTCAACACAATGCTTCGTGCATAGATTAATACAAAATAGGTCAAATATATTAATTTATTAATTATTTCATTAGCATACAAAAAACCACGGCCAACGCTGATCATAGCACACAAACAGCCAACAGCCTCGCAATGTGCGCCGAAGGATCTTGGAACACCAACAAAATTAAATGTCTGAACCAAACACCATTACCTGCCTTACAATCTTATTGCCGTAATTTTTTGACGGGCAAGTCGCTAGTTGTAAATAAAAAAGCTAAACATGTCAGCCTGTATTACAGATTTAAAAAAGTAACGCACACAAAATTTGCTGGGTGGTCGGTCATCTGCATTTTTGCCATCATAATTTAGTAGAAGTGATTCTAAAGAGATTTTGAACTCATCGATTTAGCAGACATCGGCTGCACCTCAGAGAAATTGGCTGTGTAATCAATAAAAACCCAATGTCTTGAAGGGGCAGTAAATTACAAGCTCCCTCTGTATGTTTATAAATGATCTTCAGAGCAATAATAAATTTCACAATTTGAGTGTACTTGTGATTTTTAGTCTATAACCCCTTAAAGAAAGGGGGGGGGGAGGCAAAAGAAGGAGCGAAAAGAGAGAGAGTGAGAAGAGAGAACGAGGAGAAAGAGAGAAGAGAGAGCGAGAAGAAAGAGAGAGGAGAGAGGAAAAGAGAAAATTTAGACTGATTACTAATGTGGTTAAGCTTCCAGACAGGAATAGTATTGTTAGATGAGATTACTTGGTAGATTCTCAGTCTTGAGCTCATTGCATTTTGTATCTTAATTATTAAGGGCAACAAAAAGATTCCCATGATGGGTATAAACCCAAATCATCACAGTGATAGTAAATTAAATTTTGCATGTTTTACAATGTAGTCAAATGAATATATTTCTGATAAAGGAAATCAGGCGAAAAATACATATATATTGTTTAATAAGCTACAATACTGCAAAATTACATCACTATGGTACTTTAACAAATCAAATTTATTTCTGATAACAATATAAATTTACCCCTAGAATATCTTCAACTAACAGAGTGTTTCTGGATTTGGCTACATGTGCAGCTACGGTGGTGCCATATTCAACTGGCCCAGCAGGAGAAAGCTGTGACTGTCCTTCCTTTGTTCCAGTTGGCGTGAACAAACATAGGCTCTGGAAAAAGAAGGAAAAAAGGCAATTACCAGTAATTCATACAAGATGCCATAATTATACACTCTCCTTTAAAGTAATTTAGTACAGACGGAATATAGGAGCCAGCAAGGTAAGTAATTGTGTATAGAAAGATGTGCATAATACCTAAAACGTTTATTTGGGAACCTCTGCATAAAAATGATATGGAAGGTTTCTGGATATTACAAGGTATGTACTATAATATACTATAGACAGTTGTATCTTGGTTCTCAACCACCTCTGAACGCGACAGTTTCGATACTCAACCAATTTACATTACTCCTTATGTTAGCTTGGTACTCAACCTTTTTGGTATGCAACCTCCTGCCCAGAATGGATTAAGGTTGAGAACCAAGGTTAACAGAGATTTTAATTGCTTCCTAATAAAACAAATAGCCCCTGTATGCAACATGCTGCTGGAACTTGGTCTGCGATAGGCTAGTACACTACACATTCAGAATCTGTGTCTGCATAGGCTGCAGTTTGTTGGCAGAGATTAATAATATTCATAGATATTTAGGGAGACCAATATAACTTTACATATGATATAAAGAAGTTGGAAAACTTCTAGCACAACAAAAATTCAACACCAACATTTACAGAATTTAAAACATTTTTGTTAAGGAACGTCTCTTGGCAACAACTAAACCCTCCCAGTTCTAAATGCTTAGGAACGTTTAGCCCTAAAAATGCATATCATGTTCTCCGTTCTTTCACACTAGCTTTTGAACTGGCAGGCTAATTGTATACATCTGGCATTTTGACGTCAATGCTGGATTCTAGGATGCCCCAGTACTTCTGTTTCAAAGAATTTCAAAAAGCTAAAAAAATTAAAAAAAAAGACAAAAAGCAAGTTTCACCCACAGCCTACTTCCACTAATATTGTACTAATGCTACTTTTGTCGCATGATATATTTTGTTTCAACCAACAAAAATAAACCAAAGCATTAAAACATGTTAACGGAAATAAAAACAGAGAATTACAACATCTGTTTATAATTTCATTAAATTCATGGACAAAAGATAGTATTTCCATTATATTTCTAATATATATTTAAACTAAAACTTGTATAAAGAAGTACAAGTTAGATTACATATTTTGTAATGCTAACAAAACCGCACTAACGAAAACAAAACAATCTAATAAAAATAACATCTTATGAATCATGCAGAAACCTTTTCAAGCTATAATTTTTATTTATCTAATGTTTGGACACAAGGAGCTTGTTCCCCACATCCAAAAGAAACTGCTGTAGTAGATAACCCCCTCTATGACAAATGGTGCATTACATTGTATTAAGCATGTTTGCAATAAATTCACTAGATTATGGCAATGAGGCCCAGCCCTATAAGGTTCATTACCACCCTTTTAGTTGCAAGAGTGAGACACTCCTAAATACCATTTATGCATTCTTTAAAATAAACATATCATTTTCTTAGACTTTAGCACAAGGTAATGAATAAAATGTGTTATGCTGAACTAAATGTAATTTTCCATCTACAAATATATTGAATGTATTAAAATAAAAC
Organism: Discoglossus pictus; assembly: GCA_027410445.1. Taxonomy (NCBI): domain Eukaryota; kingdom Metazoa; phylum Chordata; class Amphibia; order Anura; family Alytidae; genus Discoglossus; species Discoglossus pictus. Next base: position 174,485,691 of record CM050165.1, on the reverse strand, counting down.
AAGTGTGGATTTTTAAAATTATTTATAGGGTTATAAAGAAATCAGTTGTTAATTATTATTTTTTAAATCACGCATCAACAACAAAAGATTTCATTAAAAATATAGCAGAGGATTGATAAATCCTTTCGGAAGAGAGCATGAAAGAAGGGAATTGAACCCCCACATACCATTTTGTCTATTTAAACAAGATTTTCTTGTTCAAGCTTCACAAAAAAAAGTGTGAAAATATTATATTAAAAAAGTGTGGAAACAAGTAATACAAAAGGGGCCCAAGTTACGGACCAGATAAGTTCACAGGAACGTCTTTAGGTCAGATTTGTATGTAACTCTGATCCCGGAGGAGGAGGAGGAACAACAACAACAACGATGTAATGGCTCATAGGTGGTAATAATACAGTGGAATACTGCAATAATACCAAGTTACAGAAACTATCGTGCACTCTCTTAATTCAAACAGAAGAGAACATAATAATGGGCTCCTAAGGATTTTTGTATGAATGAGTTAGTTTTTAAGCACATGTTGTCTGTAAGTTGGGTCGTCTGTAACCCGGGGACCTCCTGTACAGAGAGCATACTTTAGGTCTCTATATAATTGTCTGGCACGGTGAAATCAATCAAGAGCAGTTACATTTCTGAACAGAGTTTTGTGCTCCAAAACCTTTATTGGAAAATAAAAAAATATAAGTGGCACACTATTATCTATTTAACAGTTATGAAGTATTTATATTTAATTGCTGGCTTATTTATTCCAGAATTGTATTTCACGAACATATGCCATTCTATACAGATCAGAAACAAACAATATAATTCACATACCAGTAGAGGGAGCAACATCCCTAGAATTGTGAAAGGATACAGTGTAAGGTGAAACTGTACTATTACATGTGCTTATCAGGAACAGTATGAATAATTCTCATCTAATATATTGATAGGTAAAAGGAATAGGTAAAAGTAATGAAAATACATTTTCAGTATGAAAGATAAGCACTGCATTTGTTAAAAGGGATATTGAGGTCACCATATGTGCTCCATCAGATGGGGGGGGGGGGGGGGGGGGGCAGAAAAAAAGGAGCTTTTGTTTTTAAAATAACTACAAAATAAACCATGTTATAAGGTTTTGAAGTTAGTAGTTTTGGGTCGTTTAGGAACCCCCTGCTCTAACAGAATATATATTGGGATATAGTCATTAACACACAGTGGAATCAGATGTGAATGTTGTGCAAATAACTGTTACATTTGGTTGTCAGGTATATTTGTCCTTCTTCACCTCTTGAAAACATGGTTAGCCTAGCGGTAAATGCAAATAGAAATTAAAGGGTCCAATGCCACATTCTTAATTTTTTTTTACATTTATATAGCATTTTTTTATTATTATACCATAAATCACAAAGCTTACATGCAATAAAGCAGTTTCATAGATATGCCATTGAACATTTTGTCTATGCAATGTTTCAGACTACAAATTCTACACAAAAATAACTATTTTAGTTTATTTTATAAATTAATCAGTCTGTGCCTCATCGCCGTTAAAATGGACATGATAAAACACTAGTGAACCTCACAGACTAAGACTTTTACACGCTTTGCCTTTATGTAAATAAATTTTTAAATAAAATAGAAAATTATATAAAATCTAGTTGTAAATAGGTGGTATGAGAAAATAGGAATTCTAATGATTTTAAAATGGTTATTTAATCTATATAAAAATATTAATGAAAATAAAATGGACAAATTAAGATTTAAACTGGGGTCTAACCGTTCTAAAAATTGAGCCTTTTATCCACTGTATGATATTTCAAGAGACAAGACAGCAATAATGTTAAAAATAACATAATTCAATATCACTGTAAAAAGTCACCACCTCATTATTTGAGGACCATGTTGCCAGAGGGTTTTTAGAGGCTATGCAACACAATTTACCAAGCCCTGACGCCTCGGAGTGCATATGGTGGCTTTGGTATCCCTTTAAAATGATTTAACTTTTTTTAATCTGCAAATTAATATTAAGACTCAGTCCGTATAATTATAGTGTGTGAAGTTGAAGTATGCATGCAAATGGAGAATTCATTTTTTTCTCCACACTAATTGGCTGCACCTAAAACTCCCAAATCAGAATAGAACATAAACATTTTTTTTTTAAAAATTGAAAGAACAGCAATAGGGTGGGTTTCTCACTCTTAGTAATACAACCTAGAAAACTTACATTATTGCATTCTCCCAGGAAATACAGTGCAAATCCATCTGCTTTTGTAGCTGTAACGAGAAAACAGAAAGAACAAACTTTAATTTTTTTTAAACAAAGGAGTTTCAAAAAGTGCATTTTAAAGCCTGTTTTGGATTAGAAAGGTTTATTGACTGCTAAATACTTAAATACTACAAACTTCAATGAAAGTTTACTGTGATAAAATGCAAAACATCATTCAAGTGATAAAGTATGCATGATTACTAAAATATAGATGATTCCATTATTGGAAAGGTTATATATATATATATTTATATAATTAATCCTACGTGTTAACATTTCTGGATTATTGACCAAAAATGGTTAATGAAGTTTAGCACAACTGTGTTAATGGATAAAAGAAGTGCATAAATTAGCAGAATATATCTTTTTTTTTTTTTTTTTTTTTATTCGTAGGAAGACCGTGTTCTCAAAGCAATTCTGACATTTGTCCCTCATTGTATGTACTTCAAAGTCACAGATTGTTTGGATGATCTTCCTTTGTGGAACATTAGATATGAACGAAGATGTTTTGATTTATAATTACCTAAATTAAATGTACTGTGACTGTTGGATTGTGGATAAATAATTCTGCTAAGGTGTATATATACACACACAAAATACTCACCAGTCATCAATGTATGAAGTCATTTTATTTTTATATTTTTTAACTGTTCAATAAATTGGGTTACATTATAATTTTACCTCCTTATGTGTTTAGGAACTTGTCATCTCTACCTACTGCCAAAGTACTTTCTACCTGCGTAAACTTTAAAAATAGAAAAAAAAAAAAAAAGATGTAATTACGAGTGCTATATATGTATATTTCTTATGTGGAGAGATACACTAGAGAACTGCAATAATCATTTGGAAGTTGAGAAATTTCTATATTTTCTGCAAGTAGTTGATTTTTTCGGATTATTAATGAAAAATTGTCTTGTCTTTAAAAAGAGCCCCACAGAGCATTACATTTTTTATTTTATCCAAAGCTAAATTGTAAAGTTGGTTTAGGAAATGTATAAAATCATAATAGAGGTATAGATAATGAGGAGATGTATTTAGGAGTACAATTGGGTATTTGCTAGTGTTAGAGATATATAATTTGTACTGTTGAAGAAGGGCATGCTTTCCCCAATACAGATAAGTGCCGGAGACCTTTTTTGGGACCTACATGTGAATAGATTTGTTTATTACACTTTATGTTATTGCACACTTGGCCATAATGACTTTCTGATATTTAGGAAGCATTTACAAGCTTTAAAAAAAATAATAATAATAATAATAAAAAAATAAATAAATTATAATCATAAAGCAAAAATTAGTTGATTTTTTTATCCCCATTAGAATATTGTGACATAGCACTTTTACTGGATTGATATTTTTTTATTAGCTTTTATTGCAGACACTTTGTTTTCCCTTTGTTTTTGTATTATATTGGCAAGTGGTGGTACCTCATTAGAGTTTCCACTACATTAATTTTGACCTCTGAAGCGCCTCTTCATTTACCTGGTTTTCTATAAACAAAGACACATTCACAATATCTGTAGCAGCAGTTAGTAACTATTCACCTGTAGATTCACCTCAGACAGCCCCAGTAAAATATGAGTCATGTTTCTTTGTATTGCGTTTTACATTTATATAAATTGTTGACTAAAATTGCCAGCTGTTTTTCAGTAGCCTCAATTCCACAGAGTACACAGTAATATAGTAAAAGCTATTGTTAATGCAAGCAGGAAAATGTATATTTTTACTTATTATTAAGAAGCTCAGCTATGTTGACACAAGAAAAATGGAAGAAATTGTGAGAGATTTAAAGTACAGTTTGATTAGCTCCTTCATACACCACCTCTGTGCAATTATCACAGCATACATGTGGGAAGTATTAAAATAATCCTGTATATAGGTTTGAACTGAGTTAACTGCACTTGAGTGGTTGAGGGAATGTAACCTAAAAAGGGACATGGAACTATTATTTTCTTGCTCTTAGAAAAGCATGTTTTCAACATTATGAATATAATTAAAAAATAAAGTATGTATAACTGGTTTAAAGGTCATAGAAACAGGAAGTACACAATGTAGATTTTAATGGCATCAGTATTATGGATGTACGACTTCAAGCTGGTCTAACAGGCTGACAGGGATAAGCCCACAGATCAAGTGAACGTTTCCATAAAATTTTCAAGTTTTGAGAACATCATTTAAAAAAAATAATAACGCACAGTGGTGCATTGTAAAATACCCTTTTTCAGATCCAACAAATAAATAAAAAAACATTTTCAATGTCCAACAGTACATTTTGTTCACATTTCAATGTCTAAAATAAGTAAAACTGATTTCCCGCTCAGTAAAAAAAAAAAAAAAAAAAGTCTTCAACTGCATTCTGGGAACCTGGGCAGGAACATGCAAAATGTGCCCACAAAGGCTTCTCTCTTGTAATACAATACAATAAGAAAAAAATTATTTAAGCATGTTCCTGCTATATTATTCTGCTTTAAGAAATTATTTAATGTAAAACAATGAACAGGTTCACAAATTTTTACTTCTGCTCGCTGCATCTCAACAACATACTCCCCTTCTGCCTCGGTCTTGGAAGATGGCAGTATTCACACTATTGCCATATCGATGAACAGGTAGGTGAGCGAGTCTGCCATACAAAAACAACCCACCTGGTGCCACATTTTACCTGCTGATAAGTGCAGATATCAGCTCATACTTTAAGGGAAAAGGAGGGTGTAAGCAGTATGCTACATATAGTAGAATTAAAAATGAAACAACTGTATAAAAAGTTTAAACATGCAATTATTACACATTAATTATTCAATTCTTAGTCGTGTTATTTATTTCCAGAATAAATATATTTTAACCTTGAATCAATTTATCCCGTTTAAAGTATTTATCCAGTGTAATGTAGCTTTGTTTCAGTGAAGATTGTATTAGTACCATTAGAGTTTAAGTATTTAACAATCTAGCTCTGCAATGCATGTTGAAAGACTGCTTTGTTGGGTATTCTATTGCCCAGCATCTGATGTTGCTCTCCAACCATACTAGCTGGCCCCTGTTTATATCAACCAAAGAAAAAGACTCTATCTAAACTTGTAAAGCGAGACCAAAGTTTTAGTCACTCTGAAATGTGTATGGGATGATTAAGGAGTTTGACTCCCTCTTCCATGAATCCAGAAGATGCAGTTGAGCTTGACCTCATGTGCCATCTTTCCCCACCTTACCACTGGTGTTACAGAGGAAAGTAGATCTAAATTCCATCTGTGCCTTCATTACATTCCTTCTTCGCAACGGTTGAAAGTCAACTTTAGTTTGCCATTTTTCTATTTTGGGATTACAACAACAGTCCTCATTATGACACAATCTCTAAGCAGAACAGAGATTCTCAGCCAGCTCAGAAGCAACCTGGGACATTTGTGAGGTGTTATAGGAAGGTCAAAGTACAGACAAGCAGATCAAATGAAGACCGCAATCAACATCTTAGAAATTTCTTGTGTGCCCGTTCCACCAAAACATGAACACAGATTTACAGAGTAACTGAAAAGAACCAGCAATTCAAAAAAGGGGTGTCCCACTTTTTAGGTGTCTGCTCCAGATAAAAGGGTGGATTTTCCCTCAGCACCTCGCCAGTGGCAGCAGCTACAATAAATTCCAAAGGGGACCAGCAGCAGCACTTCTCCCTTCAGAGACGGCTTGGACAGGGATCCCAGCCAGCTCTAGCAGCTGTGGGGTACCAGACAGCAACCATGTTGGAATATCAAGTATAGTGATTTAGCAAGTAAGCAATTAATAGTACTGAAGTATACCCATCCAGCAATAAAGAGACAGCATTATGATCAATTCTAGAGAGACAGGAAAACCCACCTGTCTGAAACAAACTGCATAGTTCATACAGTTGTGTACTATAGCGGATGGGTAACACAGGCAGGGTATGGAAGGGGCTTCTTCAAATAAGCATTTTGAAATTAAACAAATGAGCAGTCACCATGAGGTAACCAAGCCAACCAATTCAGTAGCGCATTACTTCCTAGATGTTTTACAATGGCAGTACCCACCACCACCAAAAAGCTGTTTGTATTTGACTTTCTGGAACTGTAAACAGAAGAGAGAGAGTTTCAAAAGGTCATATGCCCTGTAGAGATACAGGTTGCCCTGTCAACCTTGTTATGAGACCAGGGCCCACTGCAACTGCTTATACCAATTCTGCTTTGTTTCATCCTCTGCATCAATGTTTACACAGTACCAATACAAAAATAATAGGAAATATGAAAAGTACTTTGAGGCCAACAAGTTCTAAGAGTTTTAATAAAAAATAAAAAAAACAGATGGCTCCTTTTAGGAGAGGAGGAGGAGTATTAGTGGCTAGTCACCCTGGTACCTTAACACAGTACCATGAGTGAAGAGAGGTCAGTCATCATCAGTTCCAAGTTAAATAAATGTACTGCACATAAGAATGGATTATACATCAAACCAAAACCAGACTGCAATCATTAATCACAACATTTCTCAGAGCATGATCTATCATAACTGTTGGGGAGAAAAGAATGACCTCAGATTGACGGATTCTTGAAGTCCATACATTAACCTTCTTCGTAAAATATCTAAAGCACATTGATCAAAAATTGTAGCTGTGCACAATCACAGGAAGTAATTAGGTCTTGTGAAAAATTCCTGGAGAGGCCGAAATCCATAATTTATATTGATGAAAGCCTACTGACTGACCAACTCTCTAGTTAGGGCTAGAACTCATCTTTGATATGAAGCACTTTAAGGTCCAGCTGTAAAGTCGGTAAAGAAATTAGTATTTAGGAGACATTTTTATCTATTTCTGGATTTAAAAAAAAAAAAAAACACACTAAACATTTTCCAATATATTTAGAAATTAGGTTACCAAATTTTGAACTACTCAAACACGTTTCCTTCAAAAAGAAGAACTGCGGAGCAATTATCCTCTGACCTGCGCTTGAGCTACAATGCTCTATGTACCACCACAGGAAATGTAACATAGAATAATGACTGCTGCTGCTTAAAACTTCAAGGATACCATGACCTTTGAAAGGAAGACCGATAACATTATTATGTGGAAGGAGGTTTGTTAACACCTTTGCTCCATGCTCTACACTTTGTCCTGTGAAATACCACACGCGTTTCAAGCTTGGCCTGCACAAAAGATCAGTATGAGTAAGGCCTAAGTTATCTCAATATGTTCCTCATTCTGTATGCAAGGTTTGTGGAGAATATTAACAGATTTTCACCTGCATTTTACTGCTGTATAAACCCATTTTATGCAGCACCAAGATTCATAAGCTCTTTGCCACACCCTAATAGGGATGTCCCTTCCTTTTCAAAATTTTAAAATAAAAAGTAGGCACTTTTTCCCCCCTTACTCGCTCTTCTTAAGACACTTATTAAAAAAATGGCAGAGATATTATATCTTCCTCCTTTCTCCAGTCATTTTAATTGGGAGATCCTCTCACTCAATTATTTGTCCTTTATTTCCAACAGTATTTTAGAAATACTGTCTAGAGAGGTGTTTGGGACTATGATCTCCCATCATCTGTTTTTTTTTTTTTCTTCCCTATTTCTTCCTGCTTCATTGCACGTGACCACCCCTTTCTCTTATTTGGGCTTCTGTTTTTGACAGCCTTTCTTATGCGCCCCTCTAGAAGAGATGAGTGGTGTAATCTTTAGTAAATACAAATACTCATGTATCTTAACAGGGACTTGAACACACCATATAAGAGACAAGTGGCTATGAGATACTTTGAGAAAGAGGGGGCAGATTTGATATGCATACAGGAGACCCATTGGAGAACTGACAGAAGGATCTCCTTTACCAACAAAATCTATCCCCAGTGTATATCAGCAAATTATAAGACTAATATTATTTAAAAGGAAGTTGAATATTAAAGAAGAATTTTTGGAGTTGGATAAAAATGCTAGATTTATAATTTGGATAGGTACTCTGAATTTTCAGTTATTTACATTACTGAATACCTATGCTCCGAACATAAATCAAAACAGATTTCTTAATAATTTGTTAAAAAAAAGTTATGAAGACTAAAAATGGCTCTTTAATAATTTGCAGTGACCTGAACATATGTTTCGATATGCAAAAAGACAGGAAATATATAACTAAACCTTGCCCTGACATAGACATGATCAGAAACGCTACTGTAACAATATGAATAAAACGTTGTATTTGCACAACTTATACAATACCTGGAGAACATTTCATCCAGAAGATTTGGATTATACTTACTATTCAACACAGTATAACACTTATTCTAGAATCGATCATTTCTTATTAGAACAGTCAACACTCGTAATGACTAAAATAGAGATAGAAAAATCAGTCCTTTAGAATGGTCAGATCATGCAAGCGTAATCATTTTATTGGACAACAAGATAGCTGTTCCAAAATTAGAAAATTTAAAATGGACACTACTTTAATAAAAATATTGAATTACATTTTTTTTTTTAAGCCGGTCTCTATCATCAGAAGATTTGAACAAATACAGGCTCGGTTAAGTCTCCGACCACCTTGTGGAATTGACACAAGGCAGTAATAAGAGAACTTTTAATATCCATAGCAGCAGCAAAAAAGAAAGCCCAATGTACATCTTTGAGAGTTCTATATTTACTCCTTTATAGCCAGATAAGAAAAATCAATAAAAAACTCAAATTGATTACAAAAAAAATCTGTCAACAACAACATAATTACTACTTTTATGGTGATAAAAGTGGGAAATTATTGGCCGATAGATTAAATCCTTCTCAGTCCCAAAGAAGAATAGGGAAAATTATAGATTTAAATGGCAAAATACTTACTAAAACCTTGGGAGATAGGTGAGGCTTTTGAACAATATTACAACTCTCTGTATAATTTTGAGAAAGAACCACATTTTGTAAAGCCAACAAGCAAAAACATAGAGAACTTTCTTGAGAAAATCAAGCTCCCCAAAATGTCTGCTGAACAATTAAGCTTATTGGAGAAAGAAATATCTGTAAATGAGACTGGAGAAATTATTTTGAGTCTTTCTACAAATAAATCTCCAGGACCAGATGGCTTTGAAAATTATTATAAAATCTTTTCTCTATCTTTGGTGGAACACCTTACTAACTCTTTGAATGAAATTATGACTACTGGAGTAGCTCCACCCAAAATGTTGACATCTAAAATTATTAATATACCGAAAAAGGGCAAGGAGGAATCAGATAATAAAATTATAGACCTATTGCCTTCATACCGATATTAAAATTTACGCAAGTATATTTTCTCAACGCTTGAAACCTTTACTTCCAGATCTTATTGCTTTTGACCAGTCAGGTTTTATCAATAATATAAATTGCTCAGATAATACTAGGAAGCTATTGGTTCTGTTGGCTTTTGCTAAATCCAGGAAGATCCCAGCAGTGGCCCTGTCATTAGATGCTGAAAAAGCATTTGACAGGGTCGCCTGGGTCTTCCTGGATAAGGTTCTATTAAAATTTGGTTTTGGTAATATCATTTGTAAGGCCATTAAAGCACTATATAGCAACGCCAAAGCTTATGTGTCTGGTTTCGGCTTTGACTCCGCTGTTTTCCCACTATCAACTGGAACAAGGCAGGGTTGCCCACGGTCCCTCTTGTTTGTTTTGTATATAGAACCCTTAGCACAAATTATCAGAGCAGATACTAATACCAAGGGAATTAAAACAGGATCTATAGAAAGTAAAATTACACTTTTTGCATATGACATTGTGGTGGTTATCAATAATCCATTAAGCTCCATATATCATCTTTTGTATAAAATCAATCTCTTGAGTTTAATTTTACAATATGAAAATTTACTAATCTAAGACTAATATACTGCACATCAACCTTTATCTTAATTCTTTGAAAAATAAAATTTGATTTTGATTGGAATTCTAATGCCTTCAATCGTGTAGGTTTTCATTTTTACCCTGATCTGAATCAAATATCACTAAGAAACCTTGAAAGGATCTGTAATCAAGTAAGTAGCATTCTTGCTAATTGGAAACACTTGAAGCTCTAATGGACAGGTCGCTTTGCAGCTTTAAAAATGGTAGTCTTGCCTAAGATTACATACTTGCTGCGAAGCATCCAATTTTATACCCATTTCAGAGGGTTTTTGACAATTTTAATTCTCAAAGGAAAAAGATCACGTGTAAGTAAAGAAGTGTTACAAAGAAATGAATCTAAAGGGGGATTATCTTTACCTAATATCTTTGCCTAACATGAAGCTATAAATGCAAAACATCTGTTTAGCTTTTAAGGCCTAGAACAAAGATTTAAATACTTACAAGTGGAAAACTCATTGAATGCTCAGGTTACTTTGAACTCTCTCACTTGGATCAAAAAATTAGAGGGAAAGTGCAGATTATTATTGCCCCCAATCGTTCAATCAATTTGGAAACTTTAGCATAAAAGCAATATGAAGTATGTTTTTCTGCCATTTCCATCTGTAATTACAGCCTTGAAACATTTGGCATTGTTGTTTCCTCCTTGGTTTAAACAATGCTGATCCAAATGGAGAATTATCTATCTTGGAGACCTATATGATGAGAATTAATTTATTCCATTTGAGAAATTAAAAGAAAACAATCTTGCTTCATCTCAGTGGTTGAATTATTCCACTCGTCACCGTAGTATTTCTCATTCAGATTACAATTTGGGGAAATTAAGGGACACCACTCAGAGATTGAAAAATGGGGATCTCTCAGGACCATATTTTCAAACTAATTGCCTGAGAGTAATTAGTTCTTTTAAAGAAAGGCTCAAGACACCAATCTTAAAATGGTAAGCAGAGTTTGATTGCTGCTGGGACGAGCATAGATGGTATGAGGCTTTTTTTCGGACAAAATACACACTAAAATCATCTTATTTGCGAGAAACATACTTTAAAATAAATGAAAAGGTGGTATCTAGTCCCTAGCTCACTAGAAAAAATCTCAAAAAATTAATCTGATGGCTTGTGTTGGAGAGTATGTCCAAATAAAAAGGAACCCAACTCCATACTTAGTGGAGCTGTAAAAACATACAAACATTTTGGGGAAAACGGTTTCACAAATCACATATATAATTGTGAGCATGCGGGCCGTTGCTAACGCTGCGGGCTCGCAAAGCGAGGGCCGCAGTTGCTGGCAAGGAGCGCCAAAGGCGCTCCTTGCCAGTAACTGCGGCCCTCGCAACCGGGCACCCCAGGCTCGCGATAAGCTCATGGTGAGGCCCGCACGTCTCCCCCTGCCCCACTGATGAAGGAAGAACAACCGGCAGGAGTCCTGAGAGAGGAGCGGCCCGCTTCACGGACAGGACAGGGCCGGCCTCTTCCAGCACCTAACTGCCCTCCTTAATTGTTTCTGATATGGGTGCCAGCCAGAAGAGGCTCAAAAGGGACATCACTTCCCTTGCCAGAGTGCTGACGGAACGCAGAGGCCGGGGCTACTTCCCTGCCAAGACCGCAGTGCTTACAGGATGCAGACGCCGGCCCCTCCTCAAAGCTGACTCCCCCTCCTAGAGCATGCCCCCTGCCTGCACACACTGGAGACGTGCTGGGGAGGCCGGAGCTCCAGGGCCCACAACTCTCGGGCCCACAACTCTCGGGCCCTGCTCATCCACACCACGCTCATGCACACCCTGTCTGACTTCCACTGGAACCAGCTGGACATCATTTCCCCTGCCAAGCCCCAGCCTATCCCGGCCCTCCTGCTCCACCTCCCAGATGGATGTCAATGACAGCAGAGGGATCTGCCGCACACACAGGGCAGAGGGAAGCCCATGAGAGAGAGGAGTGAGGTAAAAGGTAAGAGACAGAGGGCCTGGGCCAGGAGAGGGGTTGGCAGATATAAAGCCGTGGGAGGAAATACCAGGGTACAGGTAAGAACTGGGGATACTATATTGGGGTGAGGGGCCTGGCAGCACACCTAACACATTAGGTACACACACAGCCCAGCAGGGTACACACTTCCACCACAGAGAGTGTCAGAGAGGAGGGAGAGGGGGAGAGAAGGGGAAAGGGACGCAGAGGAGGGAGAGGGGGAGAGGAGGGGAAAGGGACGCAGAGGAGGGAGAGGGGGAGAGGAGGGGAAAGAGACGCAGAGGAGGGAGAGGGGGAGAAGAAGGGAAAGAGACACGGGGGGGAGAAGAGACACAGGGGGGAGAGGAGGGGAAAGAGACACAGGGGGGAGAGGAGGAGAAAGATGCAGAGAAGGGAGAGGGGGAGAGGAGCAAAACCCCACCAAACAGCTATGGATATTCCGAAAAAGTCGCACGACATAGAAAACAAAGGACGCTAAATCAGCCACATTATATACACCAAACACCATTAACTCACTTACAACTTCATTGCCGTCATTTTTTAACGGGCAATTTGCTAGTATATCTATAATTATTGGGGAAAAAAATTCCTTTTTTGCCTGAAACTGCTTTATCCTATCCTCTCTCTAAATTAGAGGCAAGAACCGTTATTATCGTACTGATGGCGGCCAAATGGCTGCTAGTAAAAAATTGGAAGGGTCCTAGTATTCCATCATGGTCATTAATAGAAAAAATAGTGGACTGTAATATATTCCTAGAATTAGATTCTTTAGAAGACCTTAGCTCTCCAACTAGAATACCAACTATTGGTTGCTTTGGGACAGATATAAGGAATAGGTTTTTTATTTTTACTATATTTATTTATTTTTCTCCTCGCTCTCATTTTTGTGCTTCCTATAAAATCCCTCAGGAAAAGATGTGACATGTCCGGCCAATCGAGTTTAGAAACGGCCCGAGGGTTGGGTTTAAGGTGTGGAAGCAGGAATCCCCTTCCTTTCCCTTTCCTCTTTTTTTTTTTTAAATTGTCATGAACTATGATTAATTTATAGAAACCATTCATGAATCAACAACTTATTTTTGTTATAGCCCACTATGGCTATGGTAAAATGATCACAGATTCATTTAAATGAGATATGGATTGTAAATTTGTAAAAATGTGCAGTATTGTTTAAATGTTTTTTCCCTTTGTTTTCTTTTGTTTGGATAAATGCATAAATGTCTAATTTTATGTATAAATAAAGAAAAGAAAAAAAAAGGGCGGAGAAAAGCATTAGGCATTCTTTTGACAGCTGAAAATTTTGACTTCTTTATAGGCTTGTTTTTTTTCTCAGAAGATGATTCTGTAGGTCAGCAAGTGGCTCCAACATTTGTAAAAGCCATCCTAATGAAAATCATCTTATTTATTTATATGAGATATTTAAATACATACACATCTTCAGGAAAAACGACTTCCTTGGGAAGTTTTATCAAGACACATCTACCTTAGGGGCATTGTCCAGTCTGCATATTTCTGAAACTAGATACATTTGCTATTTTAAGCACACACACACACAAAAAAAAAAAAAAAAAGTATTCAAAAAAAAAATTCTGTTCAGACGTCACAGTTATTTGTTTATCCTGCTACATGGGAACATTTATGTTTTGTAGAATGTGAAAACCAATTTCTCTGTGCAGAGGTTAACAAATGCTCTTCATTCCCCAGAATATCATTGAGGTAAGAAGAATTAAAAACATCAATATCAAAGTTACTGGAACCATCACATATTTTACAATTAAGTATTTTTATTTGTTATAATATAACACTTCTCTTAAATCAAAATCCATGGAACATATATATGTTATGAAGATATTTAACAGGTCACAATAGCTTGAATTATTTTACTTGGAATAAGCTTCATATGAAACCCCAAACATTCTATTTGGTAAATATATTTCCAAACATGATTGTTGCAGGTCAATTAAACCATCCTACAATTGGAGCACATGCAAGAGGTGACAGGGAGAGAAGTAGCGCTTGGTTCCTTGCAACAAGAATCATAATGAAAATGAACTGCCAAAGCCAGCCAGGCTTCGATGCTTTTTAACTTGCTAGTGATCCAACTTGTCTTTTCATTATAAGTATGTGCATGTTTCATATAGTTTACAACAATCCTCATACACATTTGAAGGCTGTCAATATACCAGTTTAATGCATGAGTGTCTTTAGAACTCCCAGTAGTATGATTTCTTACCTGTTTTGATGATGTCACTTAATTCATAGAGAAGTAATTTATGGTCACCACCAGCATCTAGCCGTTGTTCCATGTAACTATTCAGTTCATATACCACTCCTTGCATATTTGTATCCTCGTACTGCTGAAGAAAGAGTAAGAAAAATATTATAGTGCACTTTAATTGATAAAGTGGCTCTTGCTTATATGGGTTACCAAAAAGAAAAAAATCCTCCGAACATCACTATTTATGAATAAAGCGGTCACAACATTATATGTGCAAGTAGACGTCTCAAGGTCTCAGATAAGCATAAGACTATAATATTGATTTATTAGGCCAAGCTTTTTAAGCAAAATGAGCATACGAGATTGGCCTTTTTATACTTACATGCCATCCAGTCTCTGTTTCTCAAATATTACATTTTATTAAAATATTGAAGTTAAGCATCTCAAAATAATTACAGAAATATAACTAGCTGGTCAACAATTTGTCCAAATCCTTTGTAAAAAAAGACTAGCAAGCTTTTTTTTTTTTTTTTTTTTAAAGTGTCAAATTGTGTAAGATGCATTCACTTACAACTAGGCCATTTAAAGTTCTTTCAGTAGATGGACTTGGGCCCAAATTTAGACCTTCAGGTCCTTTCTAATGGAACTCTGCAGTCTTTTTAAATGTACCATTTATCGCCCCTTAAACATCCAGACAAAATATCTTATAGGAAACTTGACATTACATAAGTGCAGACAAATGTAAATTAAAGTCAATATTGTGTATCACATTTTTTGTAAATGTATGCATAAGCTATAGCCCACAACCCTAATCTATGAGAAGGGCTTTCCCTTTAAGATGAGCGCTTATAAAAAAAAAAAAAAAAAAAAAAAAAGGGACAAGTTGAGTCAACACAATGTCCATTTAAAAATACATCAGAGTAAAATGTAACTGTAACGGAGTTGGAACACGAATCCAATATCTCCGCTGGTATACGGTAAAATATCCAAGAAGCACTACAGTCTCACCATCCCCAACCTCCCATATTGGACGACACTCAATTGGGAGTCAAAAGAATACTGTCTTTATTTTGTTGTGCAGAAATATATATACATCTCTTCACACAGGCAATACACATCCCCCATAGTTGGCCACACAATACACATAGAGGGACAATAGGTGGGTCACACCTCCCTGAGGCTACCTGGCTACTTTGATACAATCAGACATTGATTAGATCATCCTTCCCTTTGTTATTATGTCTCATAATGAAAACACTTTATACAATAGACTTCCTTATCTTATGAGGAGTCTCTAATAGGATTATCTATTAGCCAAGGTTTGCAATAGTCTGGGTTAA